>CM034708.1:57406878-57434905 GCA_020142125.1 Phrynosoma platyrhinos
TCCAACTCTATAATTCTATGATTCTATAAGTAAAAATGGACTTGGTGTTAGTTAACAACAGCAGAATTTAATCCACTTTTAAGCAACCATGAGGGATTCAGATCTAATGTCCTACTTTAGCTGCACAGTGAAAGCTGCACAGTGGGGGAGATGTCATGAAGAAAGGGTTATGAGTACAGGAACACCTTCTGATTTATCCCCAAGGAAAATCCTGTGGGGCATAGTGGCCTAACAAACTCTTACTCGCCTTTGTATGTGATTACAACTCCAGCCTTTTTAACATACATTTTTGCTCCTGAAGAGATTATTGTGTGTTCTATAAATCCTTAAGGATATAGTTCTCCCCTGATTTGTTAAAGTTAAAATACACCCCTGAGAGAAATACAGTTCTTTCATCCAAGGGGTACAAAGATCCTTAATGTGAAAGGTAAAAAAAAATTGGTTTTCAAAATATAACTGCCTGGTTGTTAGTAACTTTACACAAGAGAACACAAATTTTTGTTTTTGTTTTTTACAAAATGCTAATATAACATAAATGTTTACACTCTAGCATTGTTAGGTTTGTAATAATGAAGTGATTGGACTGAAAATAAATATGTGTGAGAGACAGAGAGAGGGAGATTTCATTAACATTTGTGTAAATCTTAAATTTGTCTCCTTCAGATTTATTTTGTGGTCATTTCCTCATCATTTAATTGTATTGAGAATACTGCAGAGAGAAACATAACTTTACATATGTTGAAGCAACCTAGAAAACTCCCCCTCTCATACCTAGAGATCAGGCAGTGGCAGCTGTACCTTATTCTAATTTTCTTTTTCAGCCTAACTGGTGAATTTTTGGATTATTTTTGCTTAAAGTAATGTCCCCTCTAGGAAATAAGATTTGGCTATGTGAAGATGTTACTGAGGGTATGTAAAGATGTCACTATAGATTTGTGATCAGCCTTTCCATCAGCATTATGGTATGGAAAAAGAAGGATCCTTTTTCAAAGTAATACACTAAAATGGTACTTCGGTTAGTAAGGGCTGTGAATAGCCTTGAAGCAACATGTAAAAGATAAACTCAGAGTTTGTATAGGAAGGGAGAAATCACATATTGTGAGACTACGAAATCCTGGATCCAATATGGCCAGTGGCCACAGTGGCTGTGGGATTCTGGAAGTTTTGGCATGAAAAAAGAAAAGATATCTACCATATGCATAAACTTGTTTTTGAAGATTTGTGGACTCTAAATCCCTATTGGCTTAGAGATGCCAAATTGTATAACTCAAAAAGCAATTTTCAGTCATGTTTTATTCTAAACTTGCCATTTTTAGATGACAGTCAAGGCTCTAATTAACTACATTGCTGAAAAATATATCTCCTACTAAGAAATGCTAATGAAACAATAGTGATAATTAATCATGCCATTTCACACTTCTATTTTGTTTGCATATTTAAACAGATTTTAATTGCCTTTGGAAAAGAAATTTAAAGGCAAGCTGAAGTCCTAAAGGCTATACATTCTGAAGACATGCACTGAAATACATTTTATGCTATCTGCAGTTCTTGATTTTTTTTCTCCCACAGATGGTAAGATACAAGTATATTCCAGTTATTATTTTTCATAATCACACTACAGAAAGGCTCAAAAACTGCACTACAGATCTTTCCTAAGGCAAGAGAGATGTAAAATTAAATCAAGTATTACTAAACTCAAAATAAGCTGTAGTTTTGTACCCACGCCTAGCATCAGCATCTAACACAGTGTGAAAAATGCCACTCACTAAGGCTGATTTCAACAGCTGCATAGATAGATCACTAAGTACAAGTATCTTATATATCAAGCAAATGAGAGGCAGAACATTCAAAAACAGACATTAGGATATTATGGAAGTTATGTCTCTCAAAAATGCATTTTTTTCTAAATTCTGTTCAGGAGGGATAGATAAAAGGAAGAAAAGATTCTGCATCAAAGGTATTTTTTGTATTGGCATTACATATTCCCAAGAGGAAAAGGAGTAACAAACAAAACACAGAACAAAACAAGAATACCACATTAAGTATCTGCTATGGAATATTAATATAATGTATGAAAGTAGTGTCTGACCCTGAAGTGCCCCAATGTCCCTGTTACCCTGGCACTCCAGGGCAACAATGGGTGGCTATTTGCACACTCATTTCCTCTGACACCAAAAATAAGGCACCCAGCATCGATCACATTGATGAGTGTCTCGTTCTTATATCAGAGGGAGTGATTCAGGTGGGTGGCACAGTGAGATGTGTTGTAAATTGCTGCATAGGTGTTTTTTTTTAAAAAAAAAAATCTGCTGGAGGGGGAGTATAACACAGATTCAGTGCTGATTTGGCCATATGCCATCCAGACAGTTTGCACCAGACTTGGGAATTGGATCCTGTGCCATCAAAACTGATTGCTATGAGGAGGGAAGACATGTTATTTGGCCCAATCTTGGATACAGGAATTTTTCCCTCTTGGGCCTCTTCCCCCTTTGGCCCAAAGCATTATTGAGGCAGTTAGAAGTAATGGGCTGATCAATGCTGCAGTCTGTTTTGTGTCTATGTGACAGGAAAATCCAATTTTTTCAATCCAGATTTAATTAAGGAACTATTTCTATTGTAGCAGGTTTAATTTTCAACATACGATGCAAAAAACAATGTTTGATTTAAAAAACATGCATAGATATTGTTTGGAATAAAACTAGGAAGTGTACTCACGAAATGCCCGATAGAATTCTTCTAGGCCTATGTGCTTGTCACTGTTATAATCATCATATTTCAACAGATCGAAAAGGGAACAGTCAGAGAGATCTTTGCCAAGTTCATCCTGTTTTATTACCTGACAAGAAAATTATAACCATGAAATTACACTGGAGCGGTAAGAGTTGGATGGTATAATTAAGTATTTCTAATATCATGTAATATATCATTTTAAAGAGACTGCAGGGCAATGAACTAGAACTATGTAAAGTTAGAGATTTGCAGTTGCTTTGTAATTATATGTGTCATTCATTAAAACGTTAATAAATTTCTCACTATACATATTTAGATTTGGAACAATATGAAATGAAACAATAAATATGTGTTTAGACTACTAAAAGACAAAAATCTCAAATTGTAATCACCCTTGGCTTCATTTATATATATTTCTCCAGAAATGGAGAAGAATGTTCTAATACATCCCACCTGCAAATGCAACAAAAACAAATAACAAAACTTAACCTTCCCATAAGTTTCTGTCATTCCAATGGAAAATGTTGCACAAGCACAGAGGTAGTTGCAATAGGAGAGTCCATGTTGCTTAGTGGTTTGAGTGTTAGACTATTATTCTGGAGACCGGGACTCAATTCCCAGCCTCAGGAGAAGGCAATGGCAAACCTCATCTGAACAAATCTTACCAAGAAAACTCCATTATAGGGTCACCATAGGTTGGACATGACTTAAAGGCACAGAACAAACAAAGTTGCAATAGGGGAATTGTCTACCTCCCTAAAAAAAGTTTTCTATACAAGCTTGACAGACTTTCACTTTTTGAGACAGTGTGGTGTAGTGGTTTTAGTGTTGGATTAGGAAATCAAGATTTGAAGACATGAAGACCCATTGGGTGACTTTGAGCAAGTAACACTTTCTCAATATCAGAGAAAGACAATGGCAATAAATCTTGATAAGAATAAATCTGAATAAATCTTGACAAGAAACCCCTGTGATAGGTTTATCTTAGGGTTGTCATAAATGAAAGATGACTTAAAATCACACAGAAAACAAGAAGTTTCAATATTTCACCAGAGGTGAGATATCTTAGTGGGGCTGGAGAATCCTCAACTGTCTCACCTTGTCATATCATCAGTGACAACATTTCCTCCTCAAATCTCAAGCATAAGAGAAAAGAGCTTCCTGTAATTTTGGTGTTCTTCCTAATAACTGGTGTCACAGCTTTATCTTCTCTGGCAATTATGGTATAATTTCCCTTAGGGCTCTTTTCAAGGAAATTATATGGAGAAATTGAACTTTCTGTGGAAAACCTTGTCAGGAACAGCTGCTGCAAAAGTCACATGACAGTAACTCAATATCATCTACAGGGGTAGGTCTTAACTTGCAAGATGTTTTGGACATTAATTATCAGCAAGATGTTTGCAAGATGTTTTGGACTTTAATTGCCTGAACCCTAAGCTAGCCTAAGAGATCCTGGATGTTGAAATTCCAAGCATCTGGAGGGCCAAAGGATAAAATGCTTGCCTACATGATAGGTCATGCCTCTCCACTAACACATTATTCCCCACAAAAACGAAGTGAGAATTCACAGTTGCAAATGTTTGGATGAACAATATTAAACCAACACAGTCCCAAATATAATTTGTGGGGGCCCTGGAGGGGGAGGAACCTCCACCCATTCTGACCGCTGATTGGTTAAATGGCCTATATAAGGCCATGTGGTGCACAGAGACAGCTCCATTCTGGCTCAGCTCTTGTACAGAGAGGACATGCCGAGCTGAGTGAGATGGCAGATCAGTGGTGGCGGAGACTGTGGTGGTGGTGGTGGAATCACCATCAGTGCCGTAACTACATGGCCACCAGCTCGGCCACCCCAATGTCACCAACTACTTTGCTGCCGCTGGCAGTAGCATCATCAGCCCACCAGCTGCAGTTCAGCTGCCAAAGTAGCAGTGGCGAATCAGCCCCCTATGACAGCTTACATGCCACAGTCCACAGGCTTGCCCTCACCTTTTTCTTCAGGTGATCATAAGCCCATCTGCCCAGGGCACCACAGTTTGCCAGCTCATTCACCACCTTTCCTAACCCTCTGTGGTCATCTGCCAATGATGCCATACCCTCTCAACTTTGCTTCATTCACTATGCCTCACTTGACCACACAAATTGGTCAGATCTTGTGGGCGGGGGTCCCTTTTAGTGAAGTGTGACAATCACTTGGCATTCCAGCTGCTCCCTGTCCACCCTGATGATTTCTGTCTCCTGGGTTTCAAGTTTGAGGGACAGTGGTATTTCAACAAGGCCATGTCAATGGGTTGCTCCATCAGTTGTGCTGCCTTTGAGACCTTCAGTTCCTTTCTTGAATATGGAGGTCAAGCACAGGGCCATCTTGCAATTTGTCTGAAATTACTTTCCAGGCTTTGTTAACAGCTTGACTGGGTTTGCACCTCCAAGGCTGAGTCCAGACTGTTCAGAGCTGCCTTCATTACTGGTTTCTTTGGGACACTGAGGGTGAGTGAGCTGGTGCCTTTTTCCAAGTCAGATGGCTGGCTCTATGCCAAAGCTGCAGTGAGAGGATGTGTCTTTTGTTGGAAACACTGTTTGTTTAGCTGTTCACAGGTCCAAGTGTGACCAGTATAGCAAGGGATCCTCCATTGTGATGTGAAGACTCCACAGTGTGGACTCTACACAAATACATGGTGTATCCACTCGCCAAGAGAAAGCCCTCTTTTCACCCACATTGATGGTTCACCACTGACACAGTTCCAGGCGGTGTCACTGCTTTGTTTGGCCTTGTAACATTTGGAGCTGCTCACTCTTTCTGCATTGGGGCTGCTATTATGGCTGTGGGATGTGGCTTACCAGTGGACTCTATAAAAAGATTGGGCAGGTGAAAATCTGGGGCTTATACAAACTATATCCACCTGGAGATGGACTCTTGTTCAAGACTCTCTTGAGGGTGGGATCTCAGCTTTTGAGGGTTGGCGGAAGGTGTCTCCCTGGGGGGGAGGGACGCAGCCTTCAGTGGCAATAGCATAGGTCTTGGATCTGGTGGGTGTGGTTTCCAGGGCTGCATAGCACTGGAATGGGAGTCCAACAGGGATATGGGGGTGCCAGGAGCATTGCAGGGTTGTCATTGTATGGTCAACACCAACTCTTCATCCCCCGGTGACAAGGGGTAGAGATGTGCACATGTGATCAACCAGTTACCTGAGATACAAATGGGCAATTAACCAGTAACTTCTTTTGTCATCCCGAAGCTTGACTGTGACCAAGCAAATGGGATCATTGACCAATCAGGGATTGGTTGATGATAGATCCAGACCTCATGTGTTGGAGGCCAACCCTACATAAATTTGTAGCCTTTTCCTTCCAATTGATATGTGTTGTGTTAATTCCTGTGGCGTCTGCCCTCTCCAGCAAATGTCTACCTGTCAAAATAATCCAATAAAGGATACACCTTCTTTTAAAAGATTACTGGTACTAAGGATGCTTTCATCATAGCATTTTGGGCTTTATTTTTCTATTTATCTCAATAAGGTTAATGATTCAGGAAGGAATGAGAAGCCAGGAGCTGTTGAATCTGTTTCTGGCAATGAATTTTTTAATGGAGTTCAAAAGGACCACTAAGAATGTAATTTTATGTCCTTTTATTCTAAGTGTCTTGCATGTCACAAGAAGCCTGATAAAAGCATAGTATAAAACTCTCTCTGTAAACACTATTTCCTATTTAAATTGGACCTGCCATGATGGGTAAATCATTTTTCAACTACATGAGATTTCATTCTGGAGATAATTTTCATAACATTGGTTGTACATGTAAAAAATAATACTGTTTTGATCGAAGATGCCCCAAAAGTGAGGAAAATAGTAAGTCTAAGGTGAACTTCAATTTGCCATCCTCAAGATTTTTTGAATATAAAAAAAAAATTCTTTTGAGAGAATGTGTTTATGTATATTTGGGAGTAAAGGCTTTGGTCATAGTAATCATTTTCTTTCTTTTTACAAAAATATTTAGATATGGTTAAATCTCTCTTCTTCAGCCCTGGTGGCACAGTGGTTAAATGCCTGTACTTCAGCCACTCACTCATAGACCACAAGGTTGTGAGTTCAATACCAGCCAGGGCTGAGGCTAGACTCAGGCCTGCATCCTTCTGAGGTCGCTAAAATGAGTACCCTGTTGGGGGGCAATCAGCTCACAGTCATAAACCGTGTAGACATCCCTTAGCGCGATATGAAGCGGTATATAAATGAAGCTGCTTTGCTTTGCTTCTATTCTGGTTTCTTCATCTTTTAAACTTACTGGAGGACAAATGCATCCTAATTTTCCTGAATGTAAGAATCAGGCAAAATTGCACAAACAAGTGTAGATATAGAAAGAATATTAGCATTATTTGTTCCCAGGGTTAAAAAAATGGGTGGAAACTCAAATAGGAAGAATAATGGACCAATGAGAATTTTCCACAATTTTTCTCTTGGTATTTGGTGCCTCAAAATGTTGCACAGTAATTATTCTACAGGAAAAATTACATACTGTGTTTCCTGTATAGGAAAAAAAGTATTTTGGACAATACATATGTGTTTTTCTTTACAGAACAATTTGTGTACCACACATTTGGATGTTTGAATATGAGGAAAACATTGCAGAAGGATATTTGCTTTTTTCCTAAAGCAGGAAGTAAAGTCAAAAGATATAATACAAAGTCCGACCAGATCATGTCAACAAGGCCTCAGGAAATAACCATAATCCAAATTTAGGCTCCAACTCCAGAGGCAGGAGAAGAAGAAAATGAATGATTCTGGCTGGAGTCCAGGAGGAACTGATCACCCCCTCCCCCCAAAAAAGAACCATTTGTTAATCATAAGCAACTGGAGTGTAAAAATAGAGAAAAGGAACATAATAAATGACTGCAAGAAAATTTGGCCTTGGATTGAGAAATAAAGCAGGAAACTGACTGAATTTTGCAAGGCCAACAATTTGTTCATTACAAACACACTCTACAAATAACCCAAGAAGTGACTGTATATACTGACAATACCTGATGTATACACTGACAATACCTGACCTCAATACAGAAATCAAATGTATTACATAATTGAAAGCAAAAGATGAAGAAGCTTTGTTCTCTCTGCAAAAACAAGATCAGGAGCAGACTGTGACCATAACTACTAATAGCAAATGTTACAGTAAAGTTAAAGGACACTAAACAAACCATTGTTCCAAAATACAACCTGAAGAACATCCCTGAAGAATTTAAAAATAATGTGAAAAATAGATTTGAACTATAAAGCTTAATTGAGTAGCAGCCAAATAAACTTTGGGCTGATGCCAGGAAGAGATACTATCAGTATCCAAAAGAAAAGAGAACCATGAATAGATGACAGTTGAAACTCTTCAAACAGGTAAAGACAGACAAGAAGCAAATTAAAAGGTGACAAGTAGAGTCAGAACCCTGAATGCAACTGTTCAATAGCTTGTATGCAGGGAAAATGAGAACTACTATAATATTCAGTGCAGAACACCAGAAAATGATAACAAAAAGGGAAGAACAAGAGACCTCTTTCACAAGATCTGAGAAATCAAAGGGAAATTTAAAATGAGAGTGGAGGATTTTTTCCACATGGGCTTAGAAAATGCACTTCAATTTACATGAGGAATTATTCACAATTAGGTTTAGGACTACTATTACTAAAAGGGGAATTTAAAGAATTTTAAATTTTAAGTATTTATTGTACTTCATTTTATATCACTCTATTTTATATGACTAATATATCCTATCTATTTTATGACAAACTGCCTCAGCAGACGGCTTATTGAGCTGTCTTGGAGGCAGGGAAGAGGAGGGGCAGCCGCACGCGCGGCACCCCTTCCTCCTCCTGAGGTTGCCCTTGGAGCTGCTGGCCCTCCGCACGGCCGGCACTCCCAGGGCAACCTCCTGCCGCAGCGTCCTCACACGCTGCGGTGGAAAAGTCAGGGAAAGTGTGCCCTATGCGTTTAGGGTGCACTTTCCCTGACTTCTGAAAGGAGCGCTATTTTTGCACTCCTTTCAGGGACGCTGCCGGTGTGCCGTGGTGTGGATGCCGCGGTCCCGCAGTGCACCGTCCCAGGGTGTCCTGGATGCCCTGGTCTGCTTCCCCCCAAAATCTGTTACCTTTGACTATGCTGGTCTATGACCATTATAAATTATTGGTTGGTTGATTGATTGAGAGTGGAGATGTTCTGGGGGCAGCAAGAGAACACATTACATGACCAAGCAGAAATAAAAATACGATGAAGACAATCCATGGAATAACTGTATAAAAGAGAAGAAAGGATAACACAATCATTTGAAGAAAAACCATATGAAGGCTAACCTCCATGTTTGTGTGTGTGTGTGTGTGTGTGTGTGTAAGGTACACTCACAGCACTTGGGAGAAACAAATCACCAGGAAAAAAATAACAGATCAACTAGACTTGCTTCACTCTAAATAGAATCTCCACTAGTGATATGCCTTTTCAGATTGGAAGTGCTCAATATATACTTCAGTCTCCAAGAACAGACACATCAGATTGCAGTAACCACAGGATTATTGCATTAATCTTCCATGTAAGCAAGGTGATGCTCCAAATTCTGCAACAAATACTTTCACCATATATGGAGCAAGAAATGTCAGATGTCCAAAATGGGTTTAGGAAAGAAAGAGGCACTAGGGATCATACTAAAAACATACATTGGATAACAGAGTGCCCCAAAGAACCTCAGAAGAAAACTTCCTTGGAGGTCTTTAGGCAGAGGCTGGATGGCCATCTGTCGGGGATGCTTTGATTTTGAGTTCCTGAATGGCAGAATGGGGTTGGACTGGATGACCCTTGTGGTCTCTTCCAACTCTATGATTCTATGATTTTATGATTCTTCTTCCAGGGAGGTTTCCCCCTTGATCTGCTCTAGGACCCTTTTGTTTGTCCTTTTGGCTCTCCATGGGATCCTCAGCATCTTCTCCAGCCCCACATTTTCTCAAATGCATTGGTTTTCTTCCTATCTTCTTTCTTGACTGTCCAGCTCTCACATCCATTCATGGAAATAGGGAATACAATGGCTTTTATGATTTTAACTTTTGTGCTGAGTTCTATGTCTTTGCATTTTAGGATATTTTCTAGTTCTTTCATAGCCATCCTCCCCATTCTTAAGTCTTCTTCTGATTTCCTGACTGCAATCCCTATTTCTATCTTCCTTAGTAATTGTTCCAGGCCTGTGAGGTTTTCTTCTAGTATTATGGTGTCATCAGGACTATCAGATGGGTTGGCATTCCCATGACTTTAAGGGCATGTCCCATGTCTTCAATATGACACCCCTTCCAATATTTAAACAGGGCTATCCCATCAGCTCTTAACCTTCTCTTCTCAGGCTAAACATATGGATGGCGATCTGTCAGGGATGTTTTAATTGGGAGTTCCTGCATGGCAGGAGGTTGGACTGGATGGCCCTTGGGGTCTCTTCCAACTCTATAATTCTATGATTCTAAAAATCAGCCTGTGCATTATAGATTACAGGAAAGCCTTTGATTGTATAGATCATGAAAAACTATGGATCGCTCTTAAAGAATTGGGTGTACAACAACATCTGATTGTTTTGATGTATAACCGATACGCAGGACAAGAGGCTACTGTGAGGACAGCATACAGCAAAACAAAATGGTTTCCAAATGGCAAATGGTTTAGGCAAGAGTATTTCCCATTTCTGTGCAAGGCTGTGATAAGAGGACAGTGAAGACAGTTGAACATGTAGAGAGTCAACTTATTTGAAATGTGATGCTAGTGCAGGGTTCTGAGGATACTATGGACTGTTAACAAGATAAATAAATGAATCCTAGAACATATCAAGCCAGAACCCTCCCTAGAACCCAAGATGACTAAATGGAGACTGCTGTACTTTGGCCGTATCATGAGAAGACATGACTCACTAAAAAAGATAATAATGCTTGGTAAGGTAGAAAGCAGCAGGAAAAGAGGAAGATCCCATTACATGTAGATAGACAAAATCAAGGAAGCCACGGCCCTGAGTCTGGAAGCCCTGAGCAGGGTGGTTAATGACAGGGTGACTTGGAGGTCTCTCATTCATATGGTTGTCATAAGTCCAAGTCAACTTGATGGAAGTTAAAATCAAAAGGGTAAAGAAAAAATATTTGTTCAGTAAAGGACTGACATTTCTACAGAACTGCATATCTCTGGGAAAAGTACACAAACACATGCATATGGGGATACAAATAAAAATGCATACAGATTTTGAGACATTATAATATGTTCTGTATACAAGCTAACAGATAGGATGAAAGGATACAGTCTTATCTGACCTCTTTGCCAATTGGGAACCATTGTGTTTCTCCATGTTCTGTTCTGACAGTAGTCTCTTGTCCTGAGTACAGATTCCTCATCAGGACTATCAGATGTGCTCACACTCCCATGTCTTTAAGGGCATTCCATAGCCTTTCATGATCTATGCAGTCAAATGCTTTGCTATAGTCTGTAAAGCACATGTTGGTTTTCTTCTGGAATCCCCTGGTGCACTCCATTAGCCAACATATGTTTGCAATGTGATCTCTTGTGCCTCTTCCTCTTCTGAAGGAAAGGACCTCTGGGATGTCTCTCTCCATGTATGGTTGGAGTTTATGTTGCAGAATTTTGAGCATGGTTTTACTTGCATGGGAGATCAGTGCTATGGTCCTATAGTTGCAGTCTCTTGTGTCTCCCTTTTTATGGATGGGGATGTATATTGATCTTTTCAAATTTGTTGGCCATAGTTTTGTTTTCCATATCTGTTGACATATATTGGTTAGCACTCAAGTTGACTCTGTCAGTGTGGGTTCATCTTCATATGGCTCTTCATTCCATGTGTCCTTCATTTTGTCATCTCTTTTGTATAATTCCTCTGTGTATTGCATCCAATGTCTTTTTATTCCTTCCTAGTCTTGAATGATGTTATTTTTATTGTCATAGATTGTTGTAGTCCTTGGTTTGAATTTTCCTTTGGTTTCCTGGATCTTGTGAAATAGATCTTTTGTTCTTCCCTTTTTGTTGTTGTCTTCTATTTCTCTGCATTGGTTGTTGAAGTAATTTTCTTTATCTTTCTGCACAATCTGTAGTACTGTTGCATTCATAATTCTTAAAGTTTGTTCCTATCGCCCTTTTGTTTTTTTTTCTTTTCTTTAATGTTTGTGTTTTTTCTGTCATCTATGTTTTTTTTTCTCTCTTTTTTATTTACTGAAAATGTCTGTCTGCATTCTTCTTTTATTACGTCCCTGGCTTCAGACCATAGCTCCTATGATTCTCGTTCTATTACGCTTAGCAATGTAAATCTGTTTCTTATGTTGTCCATAAATTCTGTTGAGATATTATTTAGATCATATTTTGGTACAATCACTGGTTTTGTTTTCTTCTTGAGTCTTACACTTATTTTTTAT
Source organism: Phrynosoma platyrhinos (assembly GCA_020142125.1). NCBI lineage: Eukaryota > Metazoa > Chordata > Lepidosauria > Squamata > Phrynosomatidae > Phrynosoma > Phrynosoma platyrhinos. The sequence goes on from CM034708.1 coordinate 57,419,023, forward strand.
ATGAATAATTCATGATCTGTGCCACAGTCGGTGCCTGGTCTAGTCTTGCCACCAGTATAGAGTTTCACTATCTTTTGCTTCCAATTATATAATCTATTTGATTTTTGTGGTGACCATCTGGTGATGTCCATGTGTATAGCCTTCTTTCTGGTTGTATGATGAATGTGTTTGCAATGAATAGGTTATTGGCTTCAGGATCCAGCATCCTGCAGAGATTGAGGAGATCATGTACCATCTGGGAGTGAAGAAGAAGAGTTGTCTGCTGCTCAGTGACTACACATACCATCTGCCACCTCTTCCTTCACTCAGGGACTCCTTTACCTCCACAGAGAGAGCTGCCTCTTTGCAGGACTGAGGCCCAGCCAGAAGCTCCCAGTAACTGCCCAGCTGCCCTGGGTTAGCCCCTGGGCTGAGCAATATAGTTGGGACTACTCTGGGCTTTACTATCCAGTGTCCTGCAGAGATTGAGGAGACTTGATCCTGCAAGAACAAGCTGATCTGGCCTGCATTAGGCTGGGAGGTGGTTAATCTCTCTCAGCTGTGCCACCAGGATTCTCTGTACAGCAGCAGGCAAGACCTTGGGGGTGGGTAGGAGGAGCTGCAGTGGTCTATCAGAATAACATCCCCCTAACCAGGCATCCTATCCCTCAGTCTACAGGGTTTGAGTGTGTTTATTTAAAGGTGGACAGTCAGGATAGATTAGGAATTCTGTTGGTGTACTATCCATTTCACTGCTCAAGAGTCTCCCTGCCTGAGATAACCAGGGTAGTCTCTGGGGTGGTGTTAGAGTCCCCTCAGCTTATATTGTTGGGGGAATTCAACATCCACACTGAGGCTACCCTGTTAGGAGTGGCTCAGGACTTCATGGCTTCCATGACAACCATGGGGCTGTCCCAAGTGGTATCTGGCCCCACTCATGATGTTGCTAGACCTTGTGTTCTGTACGGGGGGAGGGAATGATGGTGATCTGGGAATGGAGGAGCTTTCTATTGTTCTGTTGTCATGGACAGATCACCTTCTGGTCAGGTTTAGACTTTTTGGAACTCAGAGCCTCTGCAGGGGTGGGGGACTCATTAAGATGGTCCGCCCAGGAGGCTTATGGATCCAGATGGATTCCTGATGGCTCTTGGGGAGTTTCCTGCTGCCTTGGCATGTGGTCTTGTCGAAGCTCTGGTTGATCTCTGGAATGGAGAAACTACCAGGGTAGTTGACATGATCACTCCTAAGTGCCCCATCTCACAAAGTGGAACTAAACTAGCCCCTTGGTTTTCTAAGGAGCTGGCAGCAATGAAACAAATGAGATGGAAACTAGAGTGACAGTGGCAGAAAACTCAAGAGTGAATTTGACTGAAAACAGGCTAAAAACTATCTGAAAACATATGGTGATGCAATAAAGGCAGCTGAAAGGCTACTGGAGCTGCACAGAACTGCTCAGATGAGCTGTTTTGAGTGGTTAAGGATCTGTTATGATCTGGTCCTGATGAGAATGTAAGCCAGTCAACAGCTCTTTGTGAAGAGTTTACTCACCATTCTGCTGATAAAATCGCTCGGATTTGCTCTGACTTAGATGCCAGAGTTGAAACAGTGTCAGTGGATGTAACCTTATCTCCTGCTTGTCCAGGATTGGTGGATACTTTTCAATTTGTGTAGCCTGATGATGTGGACAGGATCCTTGGAGAGGTAAGAGCCACTACATGTATACTAGACCCATGCCCTTCCTGGCTTATTAAACAGGCCATATGAGACTGGTAGAGTGGGTAAGGGAAGTGATTAATGCCTCTTTACAACAAGGCAGGGCCCCAGCACATGTAAACGAGGCTGTGGTAAGACCTCTTTTGAAAAAACCTTCCCTGGATCCTACTTTAATAGATAATTACAGGCCAGTCTCCAATCTTCCATTTCTGGGCAAGGTGCTTGAGCGTGTGGTGGCTTCCCAACTCCACACGTTCCTGGATGAGACGAATTATCTAAATCCATGTCAGTCTGTTTTCAGGCCTGGTTATGGGACAAAAACAGTTTTGGTCACCTTGGTGGATGACCTACACAGAGAACTGGACAGGAGGAGTGTTTCCCTGTTGGTTTTGCTGGACCTCTCAGCAGCTTTCAATACCATCGACCATGGTATCCTTCTGAGTTGCCTCTCTGGGATGGAGCTTGGAGGTACTGTTCTACAGTGGCTCCGTTCTTTCTTGGAGGGGCATTCTCAGAAGATGGTGCTGGGGGATTCATGTTCAACTCCTTGGTCATTGGCTTGTGGAGCCCCTCAGGGCTCAGTCCTGTCCCCTATGTTTTTTAACATCTACATGAAACCACTGGGAGAGTGGTTTAGATGTAAGCTGCCTTCATGACCATGGCTAAAGGCAGGGAATAAATAAATAAATAAATAAATAAATAAATAAATCATATGGAGTTTTGGAGTAGGGTGTCACGTGTATGCTGATGATACCCAGCTCTACCACTTCTTTCCACCTAATTCCAAGGAAGCTGTTTCTGTCCTAAACTGGTGTTTGGCTGCTGTAATGGGCTGGATGAGGGCAAACAAATTAAAGCTTAATCCAGGCAAGACAGAGGTGCTCCTGATCAGTTGAAAGACAGATTTGGGAATTGGAATTCAGCCTGTGTTATATGGGGTAACACTCCCCCTAAAAACTCAGGCTTGTAGTTTGGGGGTACTTCTGGACTCAGTGCTGAGCTTGGAAGCCCAGGTATCAACGGTATCCAGGAGTGCCTTTGCACAGCTAAAACGTGTGCACCAACTGGTCCCATTCCTGGAGAAGTCAGATTTGGCCATGATGGTACATGCTTTGGTTTACATCCCATTTGGATTACTGTAATGTACTCTACGTGGTGCTGCCTTTGAAAAGTGCTCGGAAGCTTCAGCTAGTCCAAAGAGCTACAGTCAGGATGTTAACTGGAGCTGGTTACAGGGAACGTACAACTCCATTGTTGAAATAGGTCCATTGGCTGCCAGTCCATTTCTAGTCACAATTCAAAGTGCTGGTTTTGACCTATGAAGTCCTATACAGCTTGGGTCCAGACTATTTGAAGGATCGTATCTCCCTGTATGAACCCCCAGAGTATTGAGATCATGAGGAGAGCCTTTTCTCTCTGTCCCACTACCTTCCAGGTACGTTTGGTGGGAACAAGAGAAAGGGCCTTCTCAGTGGCTGCTCCCAAGCTTCCCTCCCTCTGGAAGCCAGGATGGCTCCATCCCTGCTGTCCTTCCAGTGGCAGGTAAAGACATTTCTATGCCACCAGCCCTGCACTTGACATGGATGCTGTTCTTGTTTTAAAGAGTTTTAAATTTTAAGAATGTAGTATTTTTAATTGTTGAATTGTTTTTTAAACTTTGCTTTTTAAATGTTTTCTACTGTTTTCACTTGGATTGTTTTAGAGTTGTTGACCACCTTGAATCCCTATGTTGGGAGGAAGGTGGGATATAAATAAACAGTTAAAAAAACTATTCTGTCAGACGCTCACCTGCTTCATTTCTTTTGCCTAATCCAAATCTGCCTGTTTTTGATTCTTCTTTGCTTCCAACTTTTGTCTTCCAATCTCCAATGATCAGCTTGACATCCAGCGTTGGTGTGCTGTCAATTTCTTCCTGTACTCCTTCATAGAATCTATTAATTTGTTCCTGTTCTGCCTCTGTAGTTGGTGCATATATTTGAATTATGGTGAGATTCATAGGTTTACCATGGAGCTTTACTGAATGATTCTGCCTGATTTGCATTGTATCCACTAACAGGAATGCTTATTTCTTCACCAGCATGCCAAGAGTGAGCCACCTCTGACTGCAGAGCAAAGAAACCAATCTAGCTTGTCCCTGGTTGATCTATTTCTAGGAAGCCTGAACATGTTAACTTTCTTCCTCCTGCCCTAAAGGAGCAAACCAATCAAGGCTTTTCCTTTCACAACACCAAACCCCATGAGAAAATGTCCCATGGGTGCCCATCAAGTATTGGTCAACATTTCGCTTCCATGTACTAACCCGTTCATAATGACCAAATATTAATTGTTATATGAAAATGTTGATTTGAATAAATAAATAACTTTTAACATAACCTATTTAAATTGTATTCAAGCCAGTATCTCATTTAAAAGCACCACTCAAAGCCAATTTTCCCACATTACCATGGTGAATCAATATGAGGGGGTATCGTAAAGTTTTAATTATCACCCTTTAAAAAATGACAGAAAGTTTGGTTTGATTTGTAGTTGTTAACTTATCTCTACACATTTTCCCCAGCATTATTGACCCTCCGAATACTGTCATTGTAGAAGTCTGCAGATTGCTTCTTAAACCGCTCTTCCACTTCATTAATGACATCATCTGTGTTGTCAAATCGGTGACCCATCAATGGATTTTTCAAATATTATGTTTGTTTTGAAGATTGTGCTATCTGTGTAACTTATGAATTCATAATCTGAAGAGAATCTTACTGAAAATAGTTTTACAAGCATAGAATCCTTCAATAGCCATTCTGAATACCTGTTATCAGCAAATATATTGTTTGAAAGTTCAAAATAAGGACAAAGACTTCTATCCTTTAAAAAAAATTATCTTTCTGTTGCTGCTTTAGATGTAGTGTTAAAACATGGGCTCACCTGATCGCCAAGAGAGGTCTAGAAGGTTGTACTTCCATTTTAAAATCATTACAATTTGCTGTTTGCAAAACCCAGGCAAACTGTGGTTTTTCTTAACTATAGTTAGATAATATAAACCAACTTTGAACCATAGTTTATGACACCATCTTGTTTCAACTAATCAAAGTTTTAATTTAGCATTCAAATGACACAAAGGGAAGCTTCTTATCTCCTTGTAGATATACCAGAGGAGAAGAGGAAAGGAATGGAGCATATAGTTGAAATCTGGCTGAGGGATATTCTCTTTTTATATTAATACTTTATTTATTAAATTGTAAAGCATTACATCAGGCAAAATTTAAATAATTCTTTCCTCTACTATCCCTCCTGCTCCTCAGCAATTAATTTTACAACAAAATGTGAAAGAATGGTGTAAAATTAATTCTTGTCCAGACCTCCAGCTATCAAATAAAATATAAAATTATAGTAATAGAGTTTGTAATGTGATACAACAGTCCAAATTACTCAAATTAGTCCTCTCCTTCAAACAGAACCTATTTTGCTATTCTACTCTGTATTTATTTGGAACACTAGTATCTGTGTTTTTATTATTAACAGCTTGAATAAATGGATACCAATTTAAATAAAACACATCTGGTTTAATTTTTTCCTTTACTCAAAAAGATATTATGGGACAATGTTTCCCTAATAGCTATAAACCATATATTTTTATACCAAGTGTATAGTAAATAATTTCATCCATCTTTCCATCCTTGGGCTATTGCCAATCAAAATGCCCTCCCCACTTCTGCCAATGTAGGCCAGGAGAGAGTCATCAACCTCTCATTAGACATTTGGTGGTTTTTCTGTCCTACACTAAATTCTGAAGCCCAAATTCTTTGTTCCCCCCACTACACAAAATATTGTTTTTGCTTGTTAACTGCCTTCAAGTTGACCTCAACTCATGGTAACCCTATGAATGAGACATTTCCAAAAAAACTCTATCCTCAATCTCTCTGCTCTGGTCCTGCAGGCTCAGGCCTGTGACCTCCCTGATTGACCCAGTCATCTGGTGTATGGTCTCTCTTTCTACTGCCTTCTACTTTTCCCAGCATTATTGTCTTTTCTAATGAGTCAAGCCTTGTCATGATGTAGCCAAATTATTACAACTTCAATTTTGTCATCTTGGCTATTAGGAAGAGTTCAGGCTTGATTTGATCTTTTGTTTGTCTTTTTGGCCATCCATGGTATCCTCAACACTCTTCTCCAACATCACAAATGGGTTGATTTTCTGTCTAATTGCTTTCTTCACTTTCCAGCTCTCACATCTGTACATGGTAATGGGGAACATAATGTACAAACAAAACTTTCACCATTACTTTTGAAATTCCATGAGGGGCTGGATGGTGCTCTAAGACAACTCAGTTATCACCTATTCTTGACAAGCTGTATTATTTTTGCAGTGCAGATTTGACCCTAGTTGCAGGCATCTGAACCTGGATCCAACTCTGTTCAATATGCATTTACAGTGTATTACACAAACAATGGTGCCACTATTGAAATGAAACAGTCACTAGTGGCTTTCTATCAAGGCAATAATATCAAAAGAAGTTGTTGGGAGAGTTGGAGAGCCAAAAGTAACTTGTCCAGTTTCTGAATACAATCCAATAAAGCATTTCTGTATTGTTCATGATTCTGCAGCTTTTTGCTTTCACTGGATTGAACCAAGTGGATGGTGAGAAAACAGTGGATCTAAATCAAACTTACCTTCAGAAGTGTGTTGTGATATCTGACAAGCATCTACAACAATTCACACTTTCAAAAACACATACTTGATTCCTTCTAAGCCAAAAATCAATTCTCAAAGGAGGTATATAGTAGACCAGGTTATATGGCCACTCCATGGGCAAATTTATGAAACATAAGTTACCTGATCTTTCAACTCTTCCAAAACATAGTACCAAACAGAAATAATTCTATTCTAAATTATACCAATACAGTTGCTCCTCTGTTTTAGTGAACTTAAAATCTGCAGTCTTGATTACTCATGGAGGGGTGATCCCCATTAGTTAATATGGTGTGTGTGCCTGCAGCGCACACATAGGGCCACACATGGGAGCACATGCTTATTCAAGTCAGTAGGGCTTGAATATGCACAAGTTTTTGGTTTTGTGGGGGGAAGGGTGGTCCGGAATGGATCTCCCACAAAAATGAAGTGCCGACTGCACAACGTTTTACTAATACCGTCAGTATTCATATTAAAGAATGGAAAGGATACTGGCTTCGCATAGCTATGTCTAAAACAAGTTTATCTACAGCATTTGGCAAATACCTCTTACTCTTGACTTTCAGTGCTATTATTCTAGTATGATTCTGCTTACACAGACACTGTCAATCAAGTAAAATATGCTGGATTTCTAGTGTACACAATAGACTAAGGTGAAATGACTAGTTATCATTTATTTGGGAAATAAAGATGGATTTATTCTCCAGTCCCTGTGCTGTACAAATAAAGTGAATTAATAATCTACAGGACCCCTTATTTCCAATGTTAAGAGAATATTTGTATAGGTGATATTTGCTGCAATCAAAGACATAAGAAGCCTGATTAAATCCTCACAAAGCTAGGACATGCTGGGATACCTCCAGATGGTATTTAGAAAATGGAACAGCACATGGAGAGGAGAAAACTAAACTCATAATTTCCTCTTTGTATTTTTACATTTTTTTAAAAAAATAACAACAGAGACATTTTCACATATTGCCTCTGTGAAATGCTAACTGAATGGATGATGCATATCTTATTAACTATAGATTAGATTCTCATTTCTTATATTCAGACTATGATTTAAACCAGTGTTTGGGATCATGTACCAGTTGTTATTGGATTGTAATTCCCAAGAGCCCTAGCCAGGACTGCCAATGCAGGGATCTGCTATTTAAGATCACCCAGATAGCCACATGGTTTTCAGTACTCATTTAAACAAACCACAATTTTCCAGTTTGGGTGTGATGGGAAACTGTGATTAGTAAGTGGAAACTTTCATTCTCTTCAGCTGGTGAACAAGAAGGGTAGGAGAGATATGAGCACATGAGGTTTGTGGCAATTCATTCACATAGCAGAAGACTATGGCTTCCTCTTACATTTTAATTGGACTTGCATTTCTCATCATTTATCTGAGTCTATGCATTTATCTGTCAATTACAGGATATATTCATATATCTCCCATCTACGACATTATACAATATGCCTACTATAAGCAAATATGTAAATGTTCATAACTTTCAATTTTGGAGGCAAGAATTTCACTGTTTTTCTCCTTACTGCAAGTCAGTCATCAAAAATTGCAGAGTTTTGAAAACTGTTCACAGTTCAGGACTTATTTTATGTAAAGGGGTGTGTGTGTGTGCAGAAAAAATGTATTAAATAATATTGATATATGGGAAACAATTTTTCTCTGTCCTATGCAGAAATATTAGTTTCTGCACAGAGAATGCTGTTTTTGTTTATGTGCAGAAAAAATTAGTGGGGGCTGCTCTACAAACAATATGTTTACATTTTATTTTACTTCCATAACAGCAGTGAGAAAGGGGCTGGTGTGGTACTCTCCCTGGTGTTGCTATCTGATATATAATATATGTAACAGAAAAGGAATCCAAGGCCCTATTAAGACCCAAATAATTAAAATAAATTCTAGTTCAGCAATTTCATACTAGTGTTTTCTCTGAAGTCCTTTTGTTTAAGAAGCTACAGCCATCCATCTGTATCCATAGATTCTTCATCTATGGATTCAAGCATCCACAACTTGAAAATAGCAAATATATATATATATATATATATATATATATATATATTCCAAAAAGCAAACTTTGAGACACCATTTTAATATCCCACTTTATTTAACGGGACTTGAACATCCATGGATTTTGGTAACTGGGAGGTGGGGGTGGAACCACACTACAGTAGATACCAAGGACCCATTGTATGAAATTATGATGTGAAAAACAATAAGTAATCTGCAGAAAGAGTACTTCTAAAAAGAGTGTGAGATTGAATCCAATATGCTGCTGGTACAACTTTTGGAATCTTCTCCCTTCCTCCATAGCACTCTGTGCTACCCTCAAATCAAGGTCCCACCCTCAGGAAACAGTAATGGGGGCATTATGGGAATGTTGTGCATGGGGGGGGGGAATAATTCACTCACTCCAAGTTTTTTTGGATTCCACCATGCTGTCAACAGCGACACACCTTGGATCCTATCTGTGGCTAATTGGATGACCAGATTAGAATTCCTCTTTGCCATTTCTTATTTTAGTGTGCTTTAAGTATGTCTTCAAGAGGGAAAAAAAGACCTAGTAAGACTGAGTATGACTTAATCAATATATAATCAAAGCATTCACCTGTGTTAGTTCATTGCTGTCCACAAGACCATTGTTGTCTGAATCATAATATTTAAACATCTGATCCACTAATAATTTCTTCAAAGCCATTTTATCATCAAAACTTCTTTCTCTTGTTTGCAGCATATATCTTCGGTTTTGTAGATCCAGCAGAAGATTTTTCATCTTTTTGTAATCAATAGACTTACAGTTGTCCCCTGTCAAGATAATGCCATATTTAAGATTATTTGGACTAACATTAAAAAGGAGGTTTTCTTAGGAAAGATAGGCTAGCATTTCTAGTTAACATAAATGTTACAATTTAATCCTGACCTATAAACATGTATAAATATGGCCAGATGTAAACCAACATACCAGAAAAATAAAAGCAAGTGCAAAAGAAAAGATAGCTACAATGTTGATTTTTAAAAAGTGAGGTGGAATTTTCAGAACTGCTCAGTGCAAACTGGATGTATTTAATTTGAGAAGGCCATTTAGCAACTCAACAAACAACCAAAGAATTAATGCAGCTTGACACCACTTTAACTGCTATGACTATACTACAGAGTCCTGGGATTTGTGGTTTGCTAAGGCACTAGAGCTCTCTGGCAGACCAGGTTGAATATCTCATCAAACTACAAATTCCAGGATTCTGTAGCACAGAGTTTTGGTAGTTAAAGTGATGTCAAACTGCTTTAATTGTGTAATGTGGATACACTTCTAGAAAAAATGACTGATTTTTAGAACAATCTCCAATCATTGGATTTCTAGAACAAATTGTTCCAGAACATAAATACCAGTAATAAAGAAAAAGTCTAAGCAATATAATTGCATCCTTACATGAAAAATGGATTTAACTCAGTTGATGAAAAACATAGGCATAACAAAAGAAAATAACTTCAAATTCAGTTTGAGAGAAAAGTGAAACTTCCAATGAACTTACTGAACAAGAGTTCAATTTTATACTTTAAAATGTCAATACAATTACCTATGTAATCGTTATGCATGCAAGTTTTACTCAAAGAATTCAATCACTTCCTAATGATGACATTTTTCATATGTCTCTGAAAATAATTTCAGTTCTAAAGTATGAAAAATGGGTCAATTACAGGAGCTAATAAGACTCACAAACAGAAGTAGAAGGAAGATTGAGAGAACTGTCACCACTGACATGTCAAGTTTCTCTGACATAAAATATGTTATATGGATGGGGGGGGAATCTTAATTAAAAGACATCCGTTACACCCATGATTTATTTAAAAATAGCAATTAAGCACATACAAGGAAATATATGGCCAATTAATTTTGGTATATAGACAGCATCTGTTCTCAAGATTAAAAGGCTTGCATTGATTAGTGAACAATTCTGTGTTCTTGAGTTCACTAAACAGATGATAGCTGCTCAGATACTACTGATCTCTCAAGCAATTCTGGGCAGAAATTCCTTTGTTAAATAAGTAAAGAAAGAAAAGTGGCACACACCTTATATTTTTTTCCAAAGATATGATATTATCCTGAATTTCTAGCAGCTGAGGAAAGATCCAGCCATGACAGAGAACATGATGACATATCCACTTCTGCTTAATGCCCTTGACATGCCTTGTTCTGTCTACTGACTCAGTCACTGTCATCATGGTTTTCATTCCTGCAACTGCCACCATCTATGATTTCATGTTACTGTCTTATCTTCAGAGACAAGCAATGTGAGAGGTGGTCTGCCAATCTCTTTCCTAATTGTCAATCTGCCTCTTTCCCTACCATATAAAAAATGTTAAGCTACCCCTTTTGAATTTTTTCTTTGCCACTCTTTCTGACATACACATACACAAGGGTTCCAATTCCAATGGTTTTCTTGCAGGATTGACAGTTCTTGCTTGTATCTGATACAATAATCATTTTAGCCTCTACTAGTATAAATCTCTCCCAGGGAAAGACATCTTGTGTCTGTATTGTTTTATTACAGGTGCCAGGCAAACAATGGGAGGTTGAATTGCTGGGAATCCAGAACATGGAAAAGTTCTCTTTTGACTACAATTCCCAGGATCCAATAATTCAATATAGAAAGAAAAATTCTGTGACCTAGTGTACAAAAAAGAAAGAAAAAGATTTGATACTGTGCACTTCTCTGGATCCAATCTAGTCTGTTTCTAGAGTCTGTTAGCTAAGCTATGCATTAGACAAGCTAGCCACATTTACATACTATTTTGACAGAGTTGTTTGGAACAGTATAACAGCTGTAATTTCTTTCACCATGTGCCTGCTCACTGTACTCTGCACATCACTCTATTTTTGAATTGCAATCTGAGCCATGCTAGTAAAGAAGCCATCCAACATATTTTCCATTTCAGCCAGAAACATATATAAATCAAGTCAGTATTCAAATATCTTGCATGAAAGCCTATCATTATAATCATAAAGCACAATAATAATGATGAAAGCTTAGTGTATGGGTGGGGGAAAAGCAAGTTTAGATCACCTACATCTTACACACATACAATTTTATTTTTCATTTATAAAGGTGAAGTGACCAACTTAAGATATTACCATTTCCCACAGAATCATCTGTGAACTCCCTTGATCATAAATAGTCATTTCTCTCTCTATTTCTCTCTTCTTCACTTGTGTAGCACAGAAATAGCATTTGACAGTTACAGACGACGTTTTCACATGGGGTTTTTGGAGGACGCTAGCCAGCCTCCATCCGGCCCCACTCTGGCAAAATGTCAAATTTTTCACACGACGTCGCAGCAAGCCCCGCCCCTTCTGGTGCCATCCCCGGTGCTAGCCAGCGTCAGTCCGGAGCTTGCTGCGCGTGTTCACACGATGTCGCAGCAAGCCCTGCCCCCTTTAGCTCTAACTCCGGCATCAGCGCCGGAGTTGTAATTCTTTTTTTAAAAGGAATTAGGTCGCTGCCGCCGGAGCCATTCCAGAGTGAGTGGAAGGCTCCGTTCCGGAATGGCTCCAGGCGGATTTGGACGTTTGTGTATGAAAACGTCCAGAGAGAAAATAAAATACTAATTTTACTAATTCCTGGAGTTTTTAAAAGAAATCTCCATAATATCTCTATTGTTTTGGTCTGGGCCCACAAGACAAACCAACCAAGTGTTAACAGCAAAATAAAAAGTGGGGTGAGAAAATATTATCCACAGTTATTTGTGTAGAGTATAAAGAATGTGATCTATAATCTGTAAATAATACATGCATTTCATTGCCACCATAAGAAATGAAAGATCTGACAAATTTCATTATAAATTTCATTATAAATTATCATTATAATTATTTCATAATATCATTATGTTATAAGAATATTCCACTTTCTTTGGACTGTATATAATGATGTATGATTTATTCTTCTGCAGGCAATATGCCAACATTTTATTCGTAGCAAAGCGTTCTATAATATGTATCTATATCAATTTTTGGCGAATGAGAGATATTCTTGTTTGACCTTGGTAGCTTAGAAAACTTTAAGGGCCTACAGAGATGGTTGGCAATGAGTGATGCTAGTACAAGGAGAAGAGACTTACCTTTACTTCCTCTCTCATACACATAGATGATGTTACCCTCAGACACACTCAGACACACTCCTTCACCAGACACCGATACATACAATGGCTTACTGATTGGTTACAGAAGAAGAGTGGACTATTGAAGTGATGGATAAATTGGTGGCACTGATCAAAGAAAAATCATTGGACATTAAATATTGGGAATTATTTTTGTCTTATATGAAAAGGAAAGAAGGGAAGGCTATGCTTGCAAAAACTGAGGCTTGAAAGAATTTTGTGCAATTATTTAGGTCAGACGTAATACAAAAATAAGATAACATTACTGAGAAATCACATACACTGAGTGTTAATATTTTCAGACGTAGGAAGTGAGAAGTCAAGTATCATTTGTGTCAATGGTGTTAAGTAGTTTTGTGTTTCTTGTGTTAACTGTTATAGGTGTATATAGGGGGAGGGAGTTGCGGGAATTGTGGGATGGGGACAATGTAGATTGGTTTGTTTTAAGTTAAGTTTGTAGTTTATTGTGGAATTATGTATGTGTGTAACTGGTTGTTTTTAAATTATGTATATTTTATATTAGTTATATTTATACAAACACACACACATCTATGAAATCAATCAATCAATCAATGTCTATGTTTCACAGTTCTCTCAATGTGTCTGTGAATTTGAACAAGGCAAGAAAGCAAAGAAAGTGATGTGACCGAGGAAGACTTTTTGGAGTTTGTGAGTAGAAAGAAAGGTTACTGAACTGTTTTTCTTTTACCATTCTTAGTATTGCTGAGAGGAAGGAGTTTCCTTTTCCGACTTAGAAGGGGGTGTTTTTTGGGGGAGGCTGAAATTTTTTACATGGCTGTAAGGGGTCTCCTATGCTTTCATAGGTTGGGGTGAGCAACTGAAGTTTGCCTTCTACATTTAATAGACCTGGTGGAGATAACACAGAAGGAGATAAGCTGTTTCTCTCCTTTTCTCTTCTCCCACCTGTCACACGCACTTTTCTTTCATTTGTGGCCACACCAAGGACCCTTTTCATCCCAGAGCTGCCACCACCCTATGCAAAGAGCCACTTCTTCACAAACCTTCTCTCCTAAAATTCTGGTATAACCTATCTTGTATAAGGTTTAGTAGAGTGGATATTCATTCACACTGTAGACATGTGTTTCATAAAGTAACAAAACTTTATTTACAATACAAAAAACAATTTTTCACTTGGTCTTGCTGAACTTGTTATAATTGGCTACAGTTACAAATAATAATACTCTAATCACTCCTTTCCTTGGAGCATTTTCAATTACTCCCACAGGACACTCTTAGCCCTTCTTTGGGTACATTTACCACTATTTCTTAACCAGCCTCTAAGGCTATCAATACCCCTCAGGACATTCTCCTTTTTAACTCCCTCACTTGGGGTTTAGTATGGGTATGAAGCCCCACTCTTCTGGACCTGAACACTCTTCCACTCCGGAACCTTCTCCACTGGACTCTCACTGTCTGGATTCCAAACCCTATCTGATTTCGAACTGTTCCTAATGGAATTTTCCCATTGCAGCCCAACATTCTATTGGCTGTCGCCAGCTCAGTCTTGATTGGTTGTCATCAGGGCTGGCTCTAACATGCCTTCTCTCTACATCACACTGCCTATGTAGTTTTAGACCTAGGAAGCCTGCTGGAGAAGACATGGAAGAAGAGCAGAGTTTGTTCTTGGCTGTGTGTTCCATTGAAAAGGAACTGTCACCAATTGGCAAGCCAGCTTACCCCCGTCGACACCCTCTTGGGATCAGTAGTTCCTCATCTTTTCTATCTGGAGAACATATGCCCATTTCTCTAGCCTGGAAAAGGCTCTGATGTTTTATGTTTTAAACTCCGGTGATATAGACACTACTATGTTTAAATACTGAGCCAGGAAAAGAACAGTATTGACCAGTGATAGGATACATGACAGTGGAAAATGTACAGGTGAAACTGACTTTGATAAGGACTACTATGGCCACTCTTCTAGAAATTAAACAAGGATTTTGTTCATTCTGCTCAAAAGATAAGAGTGCCACTGATTCAACATATGACAATGCTCAAAATGAGCACCAGGTTATGTAAAAATTGTGTATATGGGAACTGTATTCTAACAAGTGGAACTATACTGAATAAAAGACTAAATGATTGTGCAGTTAGATGAAACTCCTAATGGAAGATAATATGGCTAACCTTTCCATCTTGTGCTCTTTTTGTATAATTTTCAAAGGTTTCTTCAAATGATTCATGAGTTCAAGCAATTTGTGTTTTCCTTCTCACCCATCTACACCATAATTTGCTTTTCAATACTTGTGATTTATGTCATCTTTTTTATTGGCTTCAAATAGTGACTAAGTAATAAATCCACCTTTTCCACTCATACACATGGAGAAAAAAAGTTGTGACACTGAGCCAACAAAACTGTAATTTTTTTACCCATATTCTGTATATGAAATAATTATTCAAAATGTATGCTTTTTCATAATATAAACTTGATGAAACATTTTCGTCTCCTTATTTTCAACAATCCATTGTTCTGGTACAGTAGTTACTTTGGAAACAGCTACAGACCAAATATCAAAGTGCTGTTGTTATCACAAGTGAACTTCAAGATGTTATGCCTAAGAAAGTGTTATATTCTTCAAGGGTGGGAAATGACATGGGTACCAGAGTCCAATCTTCCCACATCTGCAAGTTGCAACCTTCAACATGGCAACATAGACTTTCTCTTAGAAGAGTCACTAGAAGTGACATTGTCTCACTTCTGGTCACCATCTGGGAAGGAAGTTGAAAATGAAGGAGGGGAGAAAATGAAGGTATTGGGGTATATTCTGAGGAGCGGGATAGGGTGGGCAGGAGTGCTTTGGGACATTAGGGAGTTTCTGCATGGATTTCCAAGTGCAGTAACTGGAGCTATAGTGGGAAGAAGTGCACTTAGAGTTTGTATCTGACGGTGAGAATTTGAGACAGAATAGGGATTGTTTTGGTGTGTTGCCTTTTGGTGTACCATCAAAGGTAAACCTTTCGTGAGTTAGCCAGAGTGACCCCAGTTGGGATTGGAGTCTCCTTGGCTTGTGGTAGGAACTGCAACATCCATGCTGAGGCTGCCCAGTAGGAAGTGACTCTGGGGTTCATGGCCACCATGGCAAGGCCTGTCATTTTTTTACTAGTCACTTCCTGAACCATATTTTCTGTAGAGGTTATTTTGGTATGGGAATACATTTTCCATTGCAATTCACTGGGATGGATCCAGATAGTTTCTGATAGCTCTTGGGGAGTCTTCTGACACTTGTGTCAGGCAATTCTGTCAAATCCCTTGATCTCTGGAGTAGGGAAGTGGCCAGGGCAGTGGACAAGATCATTACTGATCATCCTCTGCTGTGGTGTGGAACTGAACC
>CM034708.1:57443182-57461899 GCA_020142125.1 Phrynosoma platyrhinos
GTTGACAGGGTAGGCATACTTTTAGGTATATGATCAACCCTTTACACATGTCAAAAACCTCTTTGATTGCTGTGAGCTGCAATTGTTTCAATTCTTGCCATTATTCCTTGCAAACATTATAGTTGCATTTCATCTCAACCTGGAATTTTTTCTGTTTCCTTGGTGTGTTTGTTTTGGCACAACAATCTCCAAGCAACAATAGAAATTGCAGTTGTTTAAGAAAAATATAATAAAACATATACATATGCATTGCACAGTTTCTGGTATCACACAACTTTGTAGGCAAAGAGAGAACTCTTAGAAAACAGTTTTTCCCATCTTTTGAATGTCTAATAATAGAATTTAATTTTGTCTGAATTTAATCATTCTTAGGGTGAATCCAATGCAATTAATGGGGCTTGCTTTAATTACTGCATATACTCATGCATATGTCTAGAAATTTTAGACAAAAATTGACTCCAAAAACCTGGATTGACATCCATGGGCCAATGTAAGTATTGTATTTTAACTCGTATCAAATAAGGAATCAACTCCTTCTCCAATTAGAATGGCAAAAGGCAAGAGCTTAGTCCATCCTGGAAGCACCTAAAAGAAGCACTGATTCCCCCCCCACACACACACACACTTCACCGTGGTACTACTTTGGTACTACTGCTGACCTTTTTGATGCCTAGGCAGGCAAACTACAGCAGAGGCAGCTTTTTGATATTTTCCCTCAAAGAGGTGCTGAGAAGAATCAGGCATTAAAGGATTTGAATATGACGTTTTTGTGTTAGCTTTTCTGGGTTAAAATCAAGCAAAGTGATCACATTAAAATTAAAGGCTATAATCACTGCTAAAGGTTTGCTCTCATTTGCAACAGAATGCTGGTACCAAAAGTTCAGTATCCAAAGGAACATGAGGTATCCGATCACAAACAGTCTGGAGTCAGAAGCCATAAATCAAAGCAGACAAGTAGCAAGATACTGAAGTCAAGAAACAGCACAGGGTCGTAACTCACAGGGTTGTATCTCACAGTAGACTCAGGCTAAGAAATCAACCAAGTTAATTTCCAGAAGAGCAAATGGGGAAAGTCTGCTGACTCAGCTCCAACCAACTTGCAAACTGTATTTCAAGAGGGCATTTCACAGCTGTGTGCACACAGCCTCTCTCTTTGCCTGCAGGGGAAGGACTAGGTTTGTGCCAAATGCAAAAGCCATCACTTTTCTCACAGACTTTGACCTTTCTCTCCTACCTCCTCCTCCTCTGGAGAACTTGGATGATTCTAAAGCTGGGCTGGAGGAGGGCCCAGCTATGGTAGGTCTGTTTTGACTTCTGATGCTGAATCAATGGGGGCACAGGGCATGACAGCTAATTTTCTTTGCTTTACCTTTTTCAACCTTTTTAATGTATGTGTTTTTATTAGCTTCACCATTTACTGTAGTTCCCCTCGCATCCATCCAGCCTTAGGATGAGTATACACAGTTATGCCTGCCATACTTTTGTAAGTTCTTTGGCAAAGGTTTCCTTTGTTTCATGCTTTACATTGTTTGTTACCTGTCCCAAAAGTTTACCTTTGTCTTATCCATCAGTCACATCAAAATCCATAATTTTGGCCCTAAAACCTGCCCTCAAGTCAACTTATATTTGAGTGTATACGGTATGAATAAGTCCTATTGAGTTCAAATAGGTCTCCTTTAAGTATGATTAACTCTTGTGATCCCTGAGATTTTTCTGAATGAAGGGATCAAACATAGAGGGTGGGAGGAAAGGAGAAACTTCTGATAGCCCTTTGGGTCATTTCACACATTATTAAATGAGTGGATTTGTCTTTTCTATCAAAGCCCATAATGTATAAAAAGGCATATCTCTCTGTCACTTTGGGCCTTTGTAGACTGCTAGAAATAGTGCAAATTGAGTCCACTTTAAGGGTTAGGGTTAGGGAATCATGAGAACTGTATTTTATTGTGGCACCAGAGTTCTCTGACAGAGAAGGCTCAATGTTTTAAAAAAATACAACAATTCCTATGACTCCCTAGCACTAACCCTAACCCTTAAAGTGGACTCAATTTGCACTATTTCTGGCAGTCTGCAAGGGCCCTTTGTCAGTTTTAGATCCATAGAGATGTGCATATTCATTTAATTATTTGCATGTTGCACAATCCAGTAACCAGTCAAAACATGAGTTTACTCATGCTCACTATGGTCAAGATCCATGTTGGATTAGTACTTAACCAGTAGAGTGACTGAACTTTGTTCCTTCCTTTCATAACATTGGATCATATTTCCAATTGTGCTAACAGAAAAACATCAACTCTATGTATGTCTACTTGCCTTTCACAACCACCCCATCATCACACAATTCACTCCTACTCCACAAGGGGTGGAAACCAAAAAGAAAAGAGACCACAAATGGCACCAATGTAAGCATTATCCTTCCTTTTCTGTCACTATGCAGAAGAGTGAGAGGACTTGGTAAGGGTAGAGAAAGCATTTATATCTCTGGTACACATGTGTCATGGTCCCAATCTGTACTGGGAACGACATGCTTACTGAAAAGTTTAAAAGCAGGTGTTCCTAAACTGCATTCATAGTGTGTAGTTCAAATCTTCATCATTTTTTTATTTCATCCCTAATGGCAAACCTCCCTAGTGACAAACCCTAATGACATGTGAATATTTGAAAGAATACTTGCTACATTTTCTTTAAAACAGAAGGTAATGTAAAGATTGTTTTTTAAGAGTAGCTTGAGCTCCTCCTCCTCCTCTTTTTTATTTTTCTTTTGATAATATGTTCAGTTAAATATTTATTTGCAGAATTTACAAAGCAGGCTGCTGACTCCAGAAACTAAAGATAGCATGTTACATGTTTCTTCAGTCTCATATTTTTATTTTTCATTTGTAGTTGAATGAAAAAGTATATCATCAAAAAAGGTTTCAACCTATCCCTAGGCTCATGATCAAGAGAAGAAAAGTAGGTTAAAATGGTTAGCTCTTCAATTCTTTTTCAGTTCAAAAAGTGGGTCCTTCTCATCATTTCATTATATGCATTGTCCAGCAGTGTTCTATTCAACTGTGTTCTATTCAACTGTCAACTATCCAACTATTCAACTATCCAACTGTGTTCTATTCTTCTATCTTTTTGAGAATGGCTAGATTGCTAAAAAAAAATAAAAAATATGTATCTCTCAAATTACAAGACCAAGACTTGCATAACCTTTTCCTAGGTCACTTCTTCCTTTGCAGATATCCACAATACCTAGCTCATATGCCTGGCAGTGTTCTCAGCAGCTCCAGCTGCAACAAATGGGATGCACCCCAGGATGGTGATAAATGTTAGCCAGTATTCAAAAGAATGTTTCCACTAAACAAATGATCAGAACAAAACAAACAAAATGGAGCAGGATTAGGTTCTCAAAACCTATTGTGGAGTGCTCCTGAGCCAGCTTCCTGGTAGGCTAGAAGACAGCAGTGGAGAGGAGTGCAGAAGAAAGTTCTGTTTTGCTAGCAATCAAGTGTCATAGCAATGTTGGATTTAGGCCAGTGATCACACATGGGATCTTGACATGCAACTAGGGTCATCTGGGGCATTGCAGTGACTATTTTTGAGCTTCTGCAGTCACTATTAAAGAAACACCAACTAATGGGATGACACCAACTGTCAATGGGATGACACCAACTGTAACAGGCCAACTGAAATCTTTTATCAGCAATGCTTGCCAAGAAACTGTAGTTTTACATACTGTATACATTCATGTATAAGTTGAGAAATTTAGGTCAAAAATTGACCTGAAAAAATAAGGTCTACTTATACACAGGCCATAACTGACCCAAGCCTCTTCCCAGACAGGCTGCCACTGCAAGGGACAGTTTGGCTGGGGAGAGTCTAGGAATTGTGACCAATCGTCTTGCAGTATCTCCTTAACTGGGTTCCCTCCCTGGGAGAAAGCCTAGCTGAGAAGATGCTGGGGAGGGCGAGCAATCGCCCTTGGCTCTTCCTAGCTGGCATCCCTCTCGTGGAGAAAGCCCAGCTGGGAAGATGCTGGGGAGGATAAGCAAGTGCCCTTGCCTCTTCCTAGCTGGGATCCCTCTCCTGGAGAAAACCTAGCTGGGAAGACACTGGGGAGGCGAGCAAGCCGGGCTCCACCCTTGTAAAAAGCCCAGTTGCAGAAAGGCTGGAAAGGGTGGCCAATTGCCCTGCAGCCTTTCTGCAGCTAGGCTGCCTCCAGAAGTCTGACCCTCGACTTACCCACGGTTCATACCAAAACCCATACTTTTGGTCCCAAAAGTTGACCTCGACCTACACGAAGTCAACTTATAATCAAGTATATACAGTAGTTAGTTTTACTCCATCTTTAACATGGCTGCCTACAAGTAATTCCCCTACATTTCTTTTAGATGTGCCAGGCCCATAAAACCACTTTGGTCTGAACTAATTCTTCAAGACTTCCTTACTCATTTTTTTAAAAAATCTGTAAATATGTATTTTCACACATAATTAAAATTATTCAGAATCACCTCCATATTTTCTCTACCATTCTCCATAGACAATATGCTTCTGTTAAGAGGCTGGGTGGATTACTTCAATCTTTCAAATAAGAATTAATGGAAATATAAAATAGAATTTATTGAGTGATGGCAGATGGTTGGAAGATTTTTGTAGAGGTGTGACTTGCCTAATTTACAGCAAGAATGAGCCCAACCTTGCTGTAGACAAAAGGTTAGTTCTACATTGCATTAGGAACTTTTTGCTTGATTAAATGTCAGGATAGACACATACAATTTTCTTAGCTTCTCAGATATCAACATACCCAATTCAGATGGTGCTTTGCTGATGAAAAAGCCACAGTACAGAAACACAATTTGCTTCTTAAACATCAGTATAGAACACTAAAACAAATCTTCAACATTTTATACTCATGGAAAGGCATGTACACCAAATAAAAGTCATTTGCTTTCCACAAATGGCTAAAATAATCAACATTTCATTATGTCCTTAATTGTTTAATTTGACACTTTTCTTTTTTGCTTCTATGGATACAATAGTATGTAGTCCTATTCCACCATTGTTGTGGACTTGTGCAATGATTTAAAAAGGCCCAGAGGAGGCTGACCTGTGGTAAATGTTTGTCTTGAAAGATATGAGTTTTGAGGCAAAGGCAAGGGCAAGGCCTGTGATAGCTTTACACGAATACTACTAGATTTAGGGACAATTTCTTGAAACAAATTATTTGGACATTATTTATGACTTCAGATCTATTTTAATAATAAACAGATGGCATGGCAAGGGGACAGAAAGCTCAGGACCATAGTATGGGGAATAAAGATTTAATCTTTTGCCCATCCTTGTTCCTAATCCAAATTGGGTTTGCCCATGTTATTAGTTTTCATGAAGGTAAACAGATCTGCCCATGGAATTTTTCTCTCCATTGCTAACAACCTGGTCCTTCCCATTTCATACTGCGATGTACAGATGAAGAAAAGTGTTAACTCCACCCTCACAAAACCTGGCACAGAATCCATCTTGAATCCCACAGCTGGCTATTAATCTATTTTTAAATCATTTATGTCAGGGATTAAACAACATTACATATCATTTGGCCCTGATTTGAATGAGAACTTAATAAAACATCACCACTAAATACCCAAATCTTCATCATTTGTAGCAGTAAGCAAAAGGTAAGGGAACCAGATTCAGCCTTAGAAGTTTAAACTCTGACATGGCTGAGAGCCATGTCATGCCATGTCATGTCATTCTATATACAACCTTTGTCCTTTCTGCTAGGTCTTTTCTGCAGGGCTGGGGAGTAGTGGTGATTAATACAGGGTTGGGGAGTAGTGGTGATTTTGGGGTTACTCCTTGTCCTACTCTGGAGTAAGATTTTTTTTCTTAATGTTACTCCTACTCCTGTAAAAACTCTTACTCATTTACTCCTTACTCCTACTCTCCAGCCCTGCTTTTCTGAAGGATTCTGATTCTGCATATGTCAGGAACCCTTAATTATCTTTCTATGGATGGGTTGTGGAGTGCTCATCTAAAGATTCAGGGAAGGGGTTTAACCTTTTTCTTCAAGTGCTCATCCCAATATGAAATGGGAAAGGCCATGGATACTATCCAAGGAAGCCACACAGTCAGGAACATTACATGGTTGTTGTTTTTCAAAGTTGTAGTACATGGAACATTGCTTATCCATGCATGATGCTGAGGAAGAAGCTGTCTAAGAATGTGTGGGATCATTCTTGCACTGTCTGATTTTGGCACAAAGGGATGAAATTATATGACATTTTGATACAGTAAAAATATATGTAGGAGCAATAGTAGTGACAAATGCTAAAATGCTGCAGCTAAAGGTCTACCATTTAGAGAGAGTTTTAGGCAGTTGATGCTGGGGAAAAATATTGGCAGTCCTCTAACTGTTTCTTTTCAGTAGTGGACATTATATGGGCAACACAGCATTTTTCATCCCCTGAATTAGCATGTATGATGGAGAATTGGGTCACATTGCCAGTATGCAACTGGCAATCCTGGCTGCTTCTTCATGTGGAACAGGGAGGTGCACCATTCTGTACAGCAAAATAGTTTGTTCCAACCCTGCTATGTCTGTTGTTTTATAAGTTATTTGGCAAGGTGGAACAAATGAAACCTCACCTATATATAGCAGTGAAGCTCAAAGCTAAAAACACATTTTATTATGATCAGATTGTAGACCAGATGAAAGCTAAAAATACTCAGATAAAGACTAGTCCATGACATGTTCATACCCATTTCCTAATATTTAAGATTGTACTAATTTCCTATAATTAGACATGGAGACTGTTCAAAACAACAAAGCTGTTCTCACTGTCTGACATCTGTAATGTTTATCCTTGCAAAAAATCATGAATCACATTTATTTATCTAATTTATTTATTTATGATGTTTTTAAACCATTCATAGGGCAAGGCACAGTTTATTAAAAATATAAAATAGAAAACTATAACGTATAAATAATACATAGGTTTATAAACATTTTACTGATTTGTAGAAAACATATCCTCACACTATTCAACCACTTCCAACTATCCAAAATACTGTAATCACTATTTTTGCTATTTTTATAGAAAACACAAATTCACAGTCAGGAAGATGACATTTATTTCAATACCATATGTCAAATTTATGCTAACAGCAAAATCGCATGTGGCATTTCCTTAACTCAAATTAACCTCAAGGAGATTTTTCATAGGTACAACATACATCTATTAATTGACTGCTTGTTTGTCAAAAGGGATGCAAGACACACATTCCAATTATAATTCACTATTTAGAAAAAAATGTGTGGCTATTTTCTCTGACGTCTATGGGGTTGATCACACTTGCAAAAGAAAGCTTCAAACTGACTTGAAGTCTACCTGTTCAGATAATGTGCAACATGAAACCAGGTGGAAACTGAAACAAAGCTATGCTCTGGGGTGAAAAAATGGAGCAAGCTCTGATATTCTGCCTCAAGGTAGAAAATGCACATCATAGCACATGCATATGAACAGCAAACCGTAAGGGAAGGCCCAAGCAGCATATAGAAGCAGTCTGAAGCATAAGCCTTGGGACCAGTGAAATGCAGCCACCATCATTGTTTACCATATATTTTTTTCCAATTTGAGCATACAGGTGCATGAGTGGCCATCGACAAACACGGCAGGTCATCAACAATGCAATGAATGTAACTAAAACATACACAAACTAGTCAGTCCAACAGGGGGCCATGGGGTGAAGAGGAGAAAGAGGACATGTATGTGGAAGCCTCCATGATTGTGCTTTGCCAATGTGTCCCTAGGTGCACCACTGCACTATACAGTGTACCACTTATGTGACTGTGTGGCTGATCACGTGACTGGGATGGCAGCTGGGAGGGAAGATGTAATTCAGGTCTGGGGTGATGTGTTTGTGTGATTATGTGCATACATGAGGGGGAAGTGAAGAGGTGCAGCTTGATATGACATGGTGTGGACTGCCTGTGAATGTTCAGTCCAGTTTGGGAGTGGATCAGGCGGACAACAGAGTTTTCAATCGGTTTTGGAAGAACTATATCAGCCTACTTTTTACTCTCCATCTGCTCAGCCCCTATGTTACCTTCTGAACTTTAAGAACTGCATAGAAAGAGAAAATCTGTTTTAGTCCCACTTCTGTGGATAAGTATCAAAGGGGAATATTGTAAAATTCTATGGAATCACAGAGGCAAGGGGGATAATTCCTCACCAAAAGCTCCTAAAAAAAAATATGGCATATAACCATGGATCTACTTATGTGGCAGCCTTTGTCTGAAACGACAATAAACATAGGGCAGGGATTTATTAGTTTCCGAGCCCAGTATAAGGTGTTGGTGATGACCTTTAAAGCTCTAAATGGCTTGGGTCCAACCTATCTTCGGGACTGCCTCCTGCCATACAATCCTCCCTGTGCACTCTGGTCCTTTGGGAGGAATTTGCTACAGCCAATGAGAACTAGGCTGTCGGCAACATCTCAGAGGGCCTTTTCTGTAATAGCTCCCAGACTATGGAATGGCCTGCTGGACAAGATCCGTCAGATTACGAGTTTAAGCAGCTTCAAAAAGGCTATGAAAATGGATCTCTTTTGACAGGCCTTTCCTGACTAGAATTCCCAGCCTCAGGTGCCTTTTCAATTTACCTCTCCTATTGTTGCCAGTCTGTTTTTTTAATTTTGATGTTTTATTTATGCTGTTCTAATGGATTTTGATTTAATACTTTTTTAAGGGGCGGGTGGGTTTTGGGGTTTTAGCGTGTATTTTGAGATAAATATGTAATTTTAATTGTTGTAAGCTGCCCCAATTGTTCAACAGAGGGGCGAGGTAGAAATATTTGTTGTTGTTGTTGTTGATGATGATGATGATGATGGTTTCAGGTCCTATACCCCATCCTGCTAAAGTCAATGGGGAAGCTGTTCCAATTCTAATGAAAACTGCAAAAATAATTTGGTACAGAACACAATATTTTGAATGACACATCTATGATAATGGGGCATATTCAGGCAAATAA
Source organism: Phrynosoma platyrhinos (assembly GCA_020142125.1). NCBI lineage: Eukaryota > Metazoa > Chordata > Lepidosauria > Squamata > Phrynosomatidae > Phrynosoma > Phrynosoma platyrhinos. The sequence continues at coordinate 57,452,194 of CM034708.1, forward strand.
CAATATTTCTCTTCTCAGGGAAACTGAAATATGAAATTATGATGAACCATTAACATTCAAACTCTATATATCAATAAAGATGATTTCTTCTACCCCATGAAACTTTTGTTTGAAAACATGTAAGAAGTAGACAAATGGCTGAGTTCTTTTGGGACTGGATAAAAAGAGCAACACTGGGGCTAGTGAAGGAGTTTAAAATGAAAGCATTGCACCCCCAAAAAGATTTCTCCTTTCCAATCAATGTTTCCTTCATTCTCCAAATTTCTAGCATTGCAGTAATTTAAACTTCAGTTAAACATTCTGAAATAATTTAGGCATCCAAAGAAAAATGACAGGCAAAGTTACCAAGGGAATGTAAACACAGCAAGTGGAAGAGTTCTAGGTGTGAACTATTTTCAGTTTCATAGGGGTGAAACAGCAGATCTGTGAATGAGCAGATCTGTGCTGCCCCTTTCAGCACCAGATCAGGGCTGTGGCAACCACATACCATGTCCCCAATCTGGCATTTTTTCCAGCCCAAAAAGGAGCAGTGTTTTGCTTTTCTGTGCTCCTGTGGCACAGTGCAATGCTACTCGCCATCTGGTTGGGTGGGCGGCATGGAGGCAGCTTGGGGGTGGAGCCCTTTTGGCTGGTCTATTCAGCCCCTAACTCTCTGCAATAACAGAAATTAGGAACTGAAAAACTGAATTGGGGAAAAATAATTTTTAATGTACAGTAGGTAGAAATGCACACATTTTAACCTCCTCCCCAGCCCCCATCCCCATAGCTACCTCAAGCTGCTAAGGTTCAGGGTATGACCCTTGCAGAAGACTGTCTCTTTGAAGTCAAAGGACCAGCCTAGCAAAAATATAGAAAGACTCATTGCCAGAAAGGTATTCACAAGTGGTGAACTGGGCACAACCACTACAGACTCAATGATAATGTAGAATCATTGTGTTCTGCACCAAAATATTCAAAATATTACTAATAGGATCTGAAGTGTCTGAAACAATCCAGAAAAGTTCTCCATGTCACTGTAGTAGAAAGCTAACTAAAAACATCAATGCCATGGGCTACCAACACTGGTGTTTGCATAAAACCAGGTGTGGTACTATTATAAACAAAGTGGTACTATTATAAACAAAGAAACAAGCCTGTAGATTAATTAACTATGAAGATTATCATATGGGGGGGGGGGGCAAAGCCAGGAGTAAAAGGCATACTCATGGCAAACTAGCATGATCATGCTGAAGATTTTCAGACACATCATGCTTATCCAGGATTTAACCCATGAAGAAACAGCCATGTTCCAGCAATAAACCATTCACACAGAAGTCCTATTAATAGTTTGTTGCTGGAGCATTGCTGGTTCTTCATGAGTTAAGTCCTGGATAAGCATGACATTGTCTGAAAAATCTTCAGTACAATCTCACTACTTTGCTGTGAGTATGCCTCCCCCCCTAATTTCCCCCCTGATAATTTCCCATAATGGTGAGAAGTGGGATCATGGTTTACAGGTAATGTAGCCATCATTGCTATATTGGTGGAGATAAACTATATGGATTATCTCTGTATTTTATTAATATTACCATTATTTGAATCCCAACTTTTTGCAAAAAGTGAGACTCAAGATATCTTTAGCTAACATCAGAGTTCTTACCTTTAAACTACTTCACAATATACATGAACAGTAGCAACATATTTATTGCCTCTATCTTTCTGTGCATTATGCATATGTAGGATTCCTTGCAGAACTAGCAAACTCCTCCATCAGGACTCCAGTCACAAGTGCAGAGTTTATATGCCTACTCCTATATTCAACCCCCATTATTACATTTTAATAAGTATGTTTTTAAATTGCCTTTAATTTTTTTTATATTTTAATTATATTTTAAGTTATATATGTTTTACTGATATGAATATTCATCTGTATCAGGGCTAGGAAAAACATGGGATAATGATGTAATGATGAGATACAAAATTTTAAATGTTTAAATGTTTTATCTATTTAAATAAAATAAAATTTTGGTAATTTGTTGAAGATGCATGAAGAGGCATGCCACACTTTTATGTCTTGATCATTTTTCCTGGATCATTGCAGAGATATTTTTTATGAAGCTTAAGGCACAGAATTTTCTTACCCTCTCCTGATATTGGTATGTGCTTTCAAGTCCTTAACAACTTATGGAGCTCCTAAGGCAAACCTGTCATGGGGTTTCCTTGGGCTGTTTGTGTGTGTGTGAGAGAGAGAGAGAGACTTATCCAAGGTTACCTAGTGGGTTTTTATGGCCAAGTGGGAAATTGAACCCTGATCTCCAGAGCTGTAGTCCAATCATAGAATCATAGAATCATAGAATTATAGATTTGGAAGAAACCACAAGGGCCATCCAGTCCAACCCCCTGCCATGCAGTAACTCCCAATTAAAGCATCCCCGACAGATGGCCATGCAGCCTCTGCTTAAAGACCTCCAAGGAAGAAGACTCCACCACACTCCGAGGGAGTGTGTTCCACTGTCAAACAGCCCTTAAACAGTCCAGCACACAAACCACTACACCACACTGGCTCACATGCCCTTTCCTACCTTGCTTTTGTTACATGAATTCTTATGCTGTCCCTTCTGGAAAAAAGAATAAGGAATGTTTTGTAGCAACATTAAGTTAAACCATACGAAAGGTGTAAACACGTAAGACCAAATAATGGTTTGCAGAGAGAGTCTATCATGGGAATGCAGTTATGTGTATGAGATGAGCTTTAGCCAGGGTTAAAGAAAGCACATCACAATCCAGAAATCAGTTATACACCTGGACCAGGAATAAACTGGGTAATTATGCTGAAGAAAGACAGATCCTGGAAGTGGCAATTCCTCACCACCACCACCACACATCTTATAGATCTGTTTCAGATGGATGGAAAATTTAGAGGCAAAGCTTTGGATGCTACAGAGGACAGAGTGGGAATGAGAAAGAGAAGAACAACATTCATAGTAGGAGCCCTGGTGGCACAGTGGTTAAATCCCTGTACTGCAGCCACTCACTCATAGACCACAAAGTTGCAAGTTCAATACTAGCCAGGGCTCAGGCTAGACTCAGGCCTGCATCCTTCCTAGATCACTAAAATGAGTACCCAACTGTTGGGGGGCAATGAGATTACAGTTGTAAACTGCTTAGACATCCCATAGCATGGTATGAAGCGGTATAGAAATGAAGTTGCTTTGCATTTGTAAGTTCCATGTAAGGAATGAAATCACATTTTTCTGCATTTGCTGACAGGAATTCTTCCATCAATGTAAATACCCAATTAGATTTTTCCAATACCTTTAATCATTCAATCATTTATGTTTTATAAGATATATATCCCTATATTCATCTATAGTTACACAATCTTTTTTTTTCTAAAAAAGTAAAACTGTTTTATTATCTGTACCAGGGGTAGGCAACCTTTCTCCTTTAAGGGCCAAGGGATTTCAGCTCCCAGAATCCCAGGAGCTATTTGCCAACATGGGGCTATTGTCCAACATGGCTGAGGCTTCTGGGAGCTGAATTCCCTCGGTCCTTAAAGGGGAAAGGTTGCCTACCCCCGATCTATACCTTTGGACAATAGAAATAGCATCTTTATATTTATACAAATCCTGAGGATTTACTCAGTATAACATTGAGGAAAGTGGCCAAAATAGTTGACCCAATGTAGCAAGTCATACAATGTTACAAATCTTATTGCAATTTCATGTATGCTAGTTCTTTGCCAGTCAACCATTTAAGGGAAATTTCTGAAAAGTAGACAAGAAAATAAAGTCTGATCTTAAATTACTGCACATTTCATTCTTACTAACATCTTGTGTAAGGTTGTCCTTAATTTGAACAAGGAACATTTCTTAGCCATTTAGATTGCATCTTGGAACTAAATATCATGGCCATGATTATTTACCTGAACATTTACCTACTAATATCATATTTTTGTCAGTTTCTTGGTATTATAACTCGATTAAGCACGAACAAAAGAACCAAGACACAGAGAATTGCTGGGACTTTTTAAAAAAGAGAAATGGAATTTAAAATCTGTTTCTGTCAATTAACCACCTATAAAATATCATTTATTCTAAATATATGATAGTCTTTAACTAGAAATATTTTTATTTAGCATATTTCCCTAAAACTACACACATTACTTTCTCAAAATCATTCAGTATAATTTCTTTGCAACCTTTCACCTGCATATGTGAGTTATAAAACTATGCATGCATAATACAATGTATTTTAGTTCTCATTTTTGCAGGAAACACATATAAAATTCCTGTGTTGAGGTAAACTGGGTAACAGCACTATTATTAACTTTTCCCAATGTATGCTGATTAATACTTAGGATAAAGCAGATCGAAATGATATTTTATAGGTGGTTAAATAAATAAATAAATCTAACTCATTATCTGTGATTCCTTTTTGTCCCTGAATTGTATTCATCAGGTTCTTCAATAAGTTTTCAGTATTTTTACAAAATGTTCCTTACAAAAGCCAAAGTACCAAATTATGCATGGTCTATAATAGCTTCATTGTCCTTGAAATCTATCAAAAATACAGTTGATAATTGATTGTGTGCGGATAATGTAATTTCTACTTTTAGTACTCATATAAAACACATTCTGTGTGCTATGCTTGTTCCCCCAGAGAAATATATAACTGCCAAGTTGAAAAGTAATTTGTTCAATGTGTTTATATAAACTGTAGCTTGAGAATGTATAATTGTGGTTCCCCTCCAATATGATGGAAGACCGCTATTTCCCAACTCAGGCACTGGAAATTAAATAAATGATTTTCTCATCTGTTTTGTAACACATGGTTAAATAAGTGGCTTTGCTAAATAGTTCTAGATGGTATTTTCACTATTCATTTCCTGTTCAAATGAATCTAGGTTGTTTAGGCTCTGTTAATAACTGCATTCTTAAATAATGCAGCAAGGGGAAAGAGTACAAGTGTTGATCAAACTTTTAATGAACATCAGCATATCTTGAGAACTTCCAAATGAGTACAAGTGGTAATTTGGGAGGATACATCTCACAGAGGTAACTGCACATTTGGCCTTCCAGATATTTTTAATATTGTTTCCATATAACCAGTGGATTGCAGGGGCTTCCATGTGAATCAGGAAGTGCCCCATTCCAGATTTCATTCCAAAATCTAAAGGATTTTGGACTGAGAAGGTGCTGACCACTATTCCAGAAATAAGTTTGGTACATAGGTTAGCTCCTTTACATTTTAAGAATAAAAGCTAAGGTGAGTTCACTGCCTCAATTACACTGGAGCCAAAGCTTCTACTGTACAATCCAACTGAACATGCTGGGACTTAAAACCAATTGTTCAACTTAATAAGGCTTCTGAAAGTATAACTCTAAAACAAAGGTCCTACAATCCTGTTCAGGAAATAAATAAGGAATTTTTTGTTCATGTGGCATGTACCCAAATAAACTAAAATTTATGCCTATCATTTTATGTATTGAGGGCAGACTTTCAAATTCAATCTTTATTTTAATTGAAGTTGCATTGAATTGTCATAACTTTTTACCTTGGGTCACCTACAATAGCAAATACTTGGGGAAGGGAATATCATTTGTCCTCCTGGAAGGAGAGAGAGAGAGAGATGATGCCATCATGTTTTATGCTAAGGCATAAGAGGAGAGAAGAGACAGAGTCTCAGAGACAAGGGAAAGTTAAGGGAAATAAAATTGAGAAAACATGAGCTAACTGGTTACATAGTTATGATGTTTTTTGCTGCTGTACTAGTAAAAGCTCAATTTTGGAATGCTTTCCCTCTTTTCCAGTATCGAGATATAATCTACAAGGGGTATGTTGATGCTGCCGGTCCAACATAGCTAAAATATGACACAGCATTCTGTACGCATGCCTCAATGAACCCAGCTCTTTGTTGGAATCAAATACAGCAACAGTTAGGGATCTAAATCATGACTTCTGCAAGACCTAATGTTGGAGACAGGACTATTAACCTAATGTTGGAGATAGGACTATTAGTGGACTATTTAGTGTGTATTCAAAATAATGATATCCACATTAAGTGGAACATACAGTTAAACTTTACCTCCTTTACTGTAAGTGTACTTTCAAAGGTGCATGTTCATGATGGACATGTAAATATAAGCATAAATATACAATTTGTGGAGGGAAGAACCCCTTCAGTTTTTATACCAAAGGGTTTAGATAAGATAAGCAAGGTAATAAGAAGGGAGGAGAAGTTGCTTTAAAGAGCCAGCATGGCATAGTGATTTGATCACAGGATTATAGCTGTGGCAGGATTCAAATCCCCTCATGACCATGGAAACGCAATGAGTGACCTTGGACAAGTCAAACTCTCTTAGGGCCTTTACAGATGGCCCCTTTGGGCTGTCCTGGAGGCAGGGAAGGGGAGGGGCAGCCACACATCAGCTGCCTCAACCCCTCCCCAAAGACGTCCTGACACCACCATCATTACACATGGTGCACAACATCAGGACTTCCTTCTGTCACAGACTTTTGAAGCACTGTGCCAGAAGGGGCACTAAAGAGCCACACACTGGCTCTTAGGGTGCCCTTTTTGCTTGCTCTGAAAGGAGCAGCATTTTGCCACTCTTTTCTGGGCCAGCGAAAAGGAGGATCGGTGTCCAGCAGCCTTGGCCTCGATCCTCTGCTTCCTGGGGTGGCCCAGGGCTGCCTGTCTGCATCGCCTCATAGCCTCAGAGGAAGGCAAAGAAAACCTCCTCTGAGCAAATCTTGCCCGGGAAAGTTCGCCTGAGAATTGCCATAAGCCAGAAACAATGTGAAGGCATACAACAATAGAAGTTGCTTCAAACAAAACTTTCAGAAAACAGGTGTAGCCCAATTCATGTGTGGGATCCAAGAAGTTAATAGGCGAATATCATCATTTGACTTATCCTACAAGAGACTCAGTAAAAGATCACATCCTTGGGGAGCAATGCACAGTTGAATAAGCATTTTTTTATCAATCCATGCATATGGTTAGAAATTGTGGAATAGGGGCTCAGCTGGAAAATATGGTATCAAATCAGGGTTTTCATCTTCGTCATGTGCAGCTTTGTGAGTGTTCCTTTGTGCACATTACATCAGTAAATTAAAAGTATCTGTGAGAGGAAATTCATCTAGAAGGGCATTAGAATTTCAGGATGTGCATTTTGTAAGGCTTATCATTCTTAAAGTTAAACTTAAAGTCAAGATAGATTAACTAAACAAAGGCATAAATGTTAGACTGCTGTGCTGTGGACAGAATTTTCCCCAGTAAAAAGCATCAAAAGTTTGCATTACATACAGGGCCTCATGGAAAGGAATGCTTTGCTCATGGAAATAATTAACTCTAGCCAAATGCCAATTTGAAGAAGTGCCATTTCAATTCCTAAAAAAAATTACATTCATCCATGATTAAAATATTCTGCTGATATTTCTTTCCAGGAGTCAGTTACCAAGTCATGTGTTGATTTGTTGTCATAATTTTGGGCAGAAAGGAGAAGCCTGCATTGACAATGTGTCATTTTTGTTGTTGTTAACTATAGCCAAGTTGACTCTAACGTATTGTGAACCCATGAATGAGACTCACCCTAGTCACCCTATCGTCAAAAGCCATGTTCAGCCTTGTAGACTCAGAGATGTGATTTCCTTCATTGGACGTTATCACACCAGGGGTCTCAAAGCGGCAAGAAAATCGGCATGGAATCAATCCAGAACCATACCGGAATGGCCCGTGTCATCAGACAAGAAAGCAGCATCATACCGGAATGGTTCTGGATTGATTCTGGTTGTGGCAGCTGTAATTCCTCTTTGAAAGAGGAATTACAAAGAACTGGGATGATGCAGCAAGGCGGCAGGGATGATGCAGGGATGGGCGGGGTTTGCTGCGACGTCGTCTGATCACGGGGCAAAGGATCTGGAATGATGCAGCGATGATGCAGGGATGATGCAGGGATGGGCGGGGTTTGCTGTGACGTTATCTGATCACAGGGGCAAAGGATCCGGAATGATGCAGCGATGATGCAGGGATGGGGCTGCTTTAGACCCTGTGTGATAACGTCCATTGTGTGTGTCCATCTGGACTGTGGCCTCTCTCTTTTACTACTGCCTTCTACCCTACCAAGTATTATCTTTTCTAGTGAGTCATACCACCTAATAGTTATGGCCAAAGTACAACAGTCTTGGGATGCAGTGGCTTAGTAGTAAAGATGCCAGTTCTGATGATTGGAAGATCAGAGGTTTGGCAGTTTGAGGCACAAGTGCTGTATGATGGGGTGAGCTCCTGTCACTAGTCCCAGCTTCTGCCAACCAAGCAGTTTAAAGCATGCAAATGCAAGTAGCTAAATAGGTACCACTGAAGTGGGAAGGTAATAGCGTTCAGTGCACTCATGCTGGCCCCAAGACCACCATAGCAGTCCTCGGACAATGCTGGCTCTTCGGCTTAGTAACAGAGATAAGCACCCTCTACAGCTGGTTACAACTAGACATTCATGTCAAGGGACTACCTTTACCTTTTTTACAACAGTCTCAGTTTAGTCATCTTGGCATCAAGGGAGAATTCAGGCATGATTTGCTCTAGGATCTATTTATTTCTCTTTTCAGCAGTCCATGGTATCTGCAAAACTCTCCTCCAGCACCATATTTCACATGAGTTGATTTACTTCCTATCAGCTTCCTTTACTGGCTGGCGATTAGTTTCTGGCAGAGTACAAGGTGTTGGTTTTAACCTTTAAAGCCCTACATGGCTTGGGTCCATCTTATTTCAGGGACCGTCTCTCCTTGTATGATTCCCCCCCCCCCCCCCCGCACACTCCGATCCTCTGGGAAGAATCTGCTTCAGCCTGTGAAAACTAGGCTGTCACAGACCTCCCAGAGGGCCTTTTAGGTGTCCGCTTCCAGACTATGGAATGACCTGCAAGACGAGATCTGTCTTATTACCATTCTTTTTTTTAATTATTTATTTATAACAAAAATAGTACACAAATTAACAACAACAACATATATCACAACAGATACATAAAACAGACAAAACAAAGCTTTGTTACTTCCTCTTACTGGCTTCCCTCTTCACTTTTCAATTTCTTCTTCATCTCTTGTTACAATTATATCTTGTAGTATCAAAGTTTACCACAAAATTACATTTTTAATCTTGCTTCCCCTTTAACTCATATTTGTAAAAAATCCTCAGTTCTGATTCCAGTTATACCTAAATGACAGAGCTCTCTCTCTATACACAAACACACACCATCTTTGTTAATACTCATTCTTCCATCTTTTTTATAAACAAAATGTCCCTCCATCTTTTTTTCAAATAATCATATACTTTCTTCCACTCCTTTATTCTATCTTCTGTTTTTTTCCTCTATTTCACCCAATATTAAATCCATTTCCATTAGATCTATCAGCTTTAATCGTCATTCATCTATTTGAATTTCCTTATTAATTTTCCAGTATTTCACATAAATTTGTCTAGTGTCTGTGAACATATAAAATATAACTCTGCCATATTTCTTTTCCAGTTTATTATCTATCATACACAATAACATATTTTCTGGCTTTCTATCTAGTTTTATCTCCAATATTTCAGCAATGTTTTTTGAATAATTTTCCAATTTTTTTAGCACATGTACACTCCCACCAGAGATGAAAGTATGTTCCCTTTAGCTTTTCACATTCAAGTAATAGTGCCACTGTATTCTGCTTTGGTCAGGCCCCACCTGGA
>CM034708.1:57461999-57477553 GCA_020142125.1 Phrynosoma platyrhinos
AAAGAACTTCACCTAACACTATTTCAATTTTTTAATCAAGGCAACTTCACAATTGTTCTTTATGCAAAACCTAAAGGAAGAATTACATTTCTTTTAAAGCTAGAAGTTCCATGTCAAGTTCCCTTATTATAACTGAATTTAGCTTATTCTCTTTTAAGATCATCAGTCTTAGTACTTTTCTTACGGTGCTAGCCAGTAAAATGAAATATGAACAGAGACGCACACAGGCCATAAGAAAATTTTTGTGGCACACAACATGATAAAGATTAACCCATATTGTAGTGTTACTCATAAAATATATATGGGATTACTAATTTTAAAATCAAAGCAGATACAGAATTTGAAACATATTAAGGTTATGGACTAGTTTATGCAGTTCACTGAGCAGCATAATACTATAATGAGATTAGGGACAGATAATAATTATACAAATAACAGATTATAAAAAGTAGGTAATAACCTTTGAAAATAAGTGAATACAAAGACTAGGAAATGAGTACTGATCTCTCATTGATATTCTGTTAATGTATTTGTTTTTCTAGAATAATTAAATTTAGCACATAATTGCAAATGACTGAAATTACATTTTAAAGGCATTTTAAAAACACATAAGAGAAGCAAATTTTGTAAGTGTTTATTGAAGCACTTAAGTTATTAGATTACTTGACTCTGACTGTAGTCAAAAGATGATGGATTTTCTATTGAATTAGTTTTCAGGAAAGCAACTGAGAGAGGTTGGCTCCTAAGAACTGTGAGGTCAAATCTAATTCATAATTAATTATAATCAATTATAATTAAATGTGATGACAGTTTGGAGGCAAACAGGACAACTGCTTAAATTGCTTTTAAAAAGCTACTTTATACTGTGGGTCAAAGGATGGGTCATCATCACCAATTATATGAATACTGCTTACACTTGAAGATAATACAAAACTAGATTTAAGTTATCAGCCTTATCTGCTACTAAGCAAGTGATTCTCTGTGTTGCACAAACATGCTAAAATGTGGTCTTCTTCTGACAACTACCTTTATTTCTTCCTTGCCAAATAACATATACAGGAGACAAGAGCAAACATACCAAATGCCAAGGTCACATTTCTTATTTTAGGCAGTACTCTTCTTCATCCCCCCTCCAAACACAAACAAAAAACCTCTCAAGTTTTAGTTCTTGTATTGCCAACAATCTTGAAATGAACATTTTTTCTTTGCAACTTTGCAGAATTAATCTACAGCTTCCTGTATTTGCTTTTCATTTCATCAAGACTTTTCAAAGATATTATACATTTAGAAAAAGCATTATTTGCATTTTGATGTAAACACACCAATAGTTTGCAATGTTAGCAGAATCAGAAAGACTAATTTCTTTTCAAAGCATTGCAACATTACTGTTCTACTTGTTTAGTGAGAATGACTCTGTGCAAATAGCTGCTATGAAGCTACAAATTTAGATGTGACTTTATTCCACTTTGATCAGCCTTTACCAAAATCTGGCAATCATATTATCCTCAGAAAATGAAGGATAAAAGTTATGCTTCAGAAAATTGTTGTGACTGTTTATCACACAAAATACCTCTGTATCTAAAAATGTTTTTTGCCTATTCCATCATTTAGAAATTCTAGTTATGCAAGAAAGCATAAAATGAACCTGTTTTGCAGAAAGCATCCCTACCCACTCACAGTAATTCTCAATTCTGAAACATCACACAGGCAGGTGTGACCTAAGACCTAATGCAACCTTTTATGGTCCCATATCTCAGTGTCGTTTTATTTTTATAAATTGCCAGCATGGAAGAACCAACTTACACGGACACTGCAGTCCCTTATGTTTATGTTTTACATTGCAAAAGAAAAAGAAAAAGAAAAAGAAAGATCCCATGCAGAGATTTTGCAATAAAAAAATATAGGCACATGACCCCCAAGCATTTTTGGGATCACTTATCTGTGCAAAGTATCTACCTCTTCTTGTATATGTGTGTTAAATAATGGTAAAGCACAGAAAAAATGCACCAAGGGGGAAAATCTGCTTCTGGGTTTATACAGCCAATTGCTTTGTTATAGAATTCTTGATGTGTGAATCCTAGGTGTAGATAATTTGCCTTTTTTTCAGTTGCTAGGGAAAACCTGCTTCAAGATGTGTACATATAAATCTGTGGGACATCAGAATGTATATATGGCAACTACCCTTCTCATTCAAAATACAAAATCAATGTTGGCAAATATGAGCTTATTCATCCTTGCCAACCATATGCTATACCCCGCAATACATGCAGATCAAGACAGGTGTTGCTTAGCATAAGCACAGTAAAATGAAATCTGACTAGAAACATTTGGTGACAAAAACACAGAACTTGTCATTCACACCTCTTCAATGTGTATTTGCATTTTTAAAAGCATGTAAAATACTAGTCATGCAGTTCTGTTCTGCACCATGAACTCAGAAATGTGTTGCACATGTCTGAGCAAAACATCTTTAGTTATGATAGAGGCTCTTAAAAGCAAGCTACTGGAATATATATGAACTTTGTTGCTGCATATATCTAACATCTGTGCTTTTTGTATGGCAGAGCAAATGAACTTAATGATTACTGCCCTGCACTGAGATTTTGCCACCTGCTTTAGCTGAACCTAATAACAAAGGCAATCAGACACAGATCTCCATCTTTTCAGCTTCCCTTAATCATTTATTTATACTGTCTGTTAGCAGCACCAAGATAAATCAGGTGGCAATAGAAAGAATTTGGCCAGATTGATACGGCATGTTGCAGTAAAACAAGGCCAGGAACAAATGCATTGCCAGACGGCTTGACCAAGAAGGTTAAATCAGCCAGAACAATTCAAGTTTTGTTTTGTTTTGTTTTGTTTTTGCAAAGTGACTTTGTATCTCCCAAGAGTTTCATCACTCATAGATCTTGCAGTCAATTTATGAAACATTATCTGGTAAAGCAATCCATACAAATGGAGGATTAATATCAAAGAAAGAAAGAAAGAAAGAAAGAGCAGCTTTTAAACCAGAATCTTTCCTAGTTGAATCACAACTACAAAAATGTTCATGGAGATCTTCAGTCATAATAAACTAGTTGAAGAATACACACCTCTATAACAATAATACCACTACACTTTCAGGCAGTAATAGTGCTTTAAAGCTGTAGCTTCCCTCTCACCTCCCTTCCCTCTCACCTAAGGCCTGTCACCTTTTCTGTATCTTCCCTTGAGAGCCCTGCCTCTCTGATTGGGAATGATGGTTTCTTTAATCCAGCAGATCTAGAGGGTATCAGGTAGAGAAAGCCATTATAAATGCCAAGAAAATGAATTAACAATATGGCTGTGTTAGAGCCAGTAATGGTGCCAGAGAACCATTTGTAATTGTAAGAAATTTTCCAGTAGATCTATGTATTCCTGCTCTCCCTTCTGCTCTGTTTCTACTCTTCAGCCAGACCTGTTTCCATTTGCCTGAACTGCCAGATGAAAATTTTGAAACAAAAAGAAATACAGGTGTTTCTGGAACAAAGTGACATTTGATATGTGTTGGCTTTCTGAGTACATGACCACTCAGCTGATAATGAGTGAGTTGTCATACTACAGAATATAGATCTGTAGCACCCAGAGTGTCAGCCAAGAGGCTACAACAGTTCATGAAATCAGAAAATATAATTCAGTAAAAATATTAAATCTCAAGCACTTTAGGCTGTGAAAGAATTATCTGACTATTTCATTCATCCCAGTCTACTTTATAAAGTGTTTCTGTTTAAAAACTGGAGCTTGAGCTGTATGTCATTATTTGTAGAAGTTTAGGAGAATTCATCTGAGAAAACATCTGCTGTTTTGGCATAATTTTGTACTTAAGATCACTCATCTGACGTGAAAGTAAAAGTTGTTATTGAGTTTAGAAGTGTTAAATTTTAAGCTTTGACCCTAAGGAATTTTGAAATTACTAGGGGTTGGGCCATCTTTCATGAATATTATTTACAGTCTCTCCAAATGTATTTGAGTATTAATGAGTAAAAATAATGTAAACATGCACACAACACTATGAGAAAAAGGCTTCAGTCCTAAACCCATTTTTTGGAAGTGTGTCTCATGGAGTGGGAAGAATTTCCAAGTAGATCCACAAAGGACCAATACCTTCATGGCTGTTGCTCTTTTGTAAATTTTGTATGTTGTTTTTTATTGCTGCATGGCCAATATGGCTACCCCAAATATGTATCCGAGCAGATGTACTACATAATTCTGAAAATAATAAATGCCTCTGAAAATGTTTCCAAATTCTGATAATTATAAATTGGACTGGAAATCTTCCAAAATATGGTTAACAGTTACCACCAAACTGGAGTTCTGCTTTTGGTGGCCTTTCCACCTTACATCCTAAACTCATTGCACTGGTCTGTTTAGTACTGTCCAAATTTTGAATTGTTTTGAAGGTGGGAAGGCCACCAAAAACAGAGCATAAAGGGATTTCTTATATCTCTCCCTGTGGCAGACCAGAGTGAAGCCTTTTCTGACAACTTTGGGCCTCGGCAGACAGCTAATTGAGCCGTCTTCCGGGCCCAGAAGAGGAGGGGCAGCCACACGAGCAGCGCCCCTTCCTCTTCCCAAGGTCGCCCTCGGAGTCGCTGGCCCTTTGCATGGCCGGCGCTCCGGGGATGACTTCACGCCGCGGCGACCGGACGCGCCGTGGCGTTTGAGTCAGGGAAAGTGCGCCCGCCGCTTTTAGGGCGCACTTTCCCTGAAATCTAAAAGGAGCGCCAATTTGGAGCTCCTTTTAGATTCACTGCAGGAGTGCCGCGGTGCGGAGGCTGAACTCCGCCAGCGCTCCGATCCGCGGCGTCTCTGGGGCCTCCGTCTGCCGAGGTCCTTTGGTAGTGTGGCATGGAGCTACATGTAGTTTTTAGAGGGATTCCCTTTAGAGGGACACAATCAGGGGTAGCTCTAGGTCTGTTCAACAGTCTTTACACTCAAGTAGCAGGGAAACCATACAGAGGTTGGCACCCACATAGATTCCATGGTGCCACTCCAGGGGTTGGCTCTAACTACTTAGTCTAGGGAACTCATGCCAGGACTAATCAACCCAGCTGTAATGAATAAAGTTGTCACCTTTTTTCTTGCAGTCTGTATAATATCTCGGTATCTCACCCACCCTTTATGATGGCCTCTAAATAATTGACAGTCCTAATTAGAGCTTAGAAACACATCTAGCATTAGAATATGTTCATCATACAAAGCACTGACAAACACTGACAAATCTAGGTGAATGTAATCACAAGCAACAGATTAAATAATAAAAAATAACAATAAGGGGGACTGGCTCAGCTAATAATTTTCAGTTTTGTAGGAGACTTTGGGAAGCATGATTGTTTCCAGCAACTGTCCTTGGTGGTTACTGAAATCAAGATAAAAAGTGATATAAGTAACAGAAAAACAAAAATAGATTTAATGTAGAAATATTTTCAGCATAGATTATTTTGGCAATGCAAATATAGAGCACCTCCCACCAGGCAATTTTAAAATAGAGTCAACAAGCATCTGACACACACCTTTAGATATTATCTATACTGCTTAAAGCAGGGCAATGAACTAGATTGTCTTATAATCATCCTTTGAGTTCTAAATATATGATACCTTGAAATAATGTGCCACTTAGCCCCACAGCTATATAGGAATAAGTTTAAAGCAGCCCTACATGAATATATGGGAAACACTGAAAGCTTAGTTTTATGAGATTTATATGTTTCTTGGGTAAGAATTATTGATTTATATCAAATATCAGATTTTGAATATTTTTTGGATCTTAAAATTACGGAGGGATAGGGGACTATTTTAATTAGATGTATGTTTTAAAACTGGTTTTGAAACCATGATATGTTAGTAAAGAATGTTCATATCTGTTCTGTGTCAACTTGGAGACACTTGTAGTGATTATGAACAAATATTTTAATTAAAAATAGATTTTCTTTTATTCTTGTCAATAGAACATATCCTTACATAACCACAGTTCCACATTGTAAATAGAGCTGCTCATTTGGGCCTATCACAGGGGAGAGGAAGAAAGAAAGGGACATGGAGAAAGAAGGCTAAATATCTCACAAAAATTACAGATCCCAGAATTCCATAGCAATAGCTATGGCAATTAAAAACTGGTGTCAAACTGTATTAGTCTCCACCTCATGTGTAATTAATCAGCTCAAAATTAGGAATCAGGAATCAGCACAAGGTTTTCTCTATCCAGCATCCAGATAAAACACTTCCCTTTCTGAAAATATCAAAGACAACAACAGCAGCAAACACACACAAGATCTACAAACAGCTTATCATCCTGCTTCAAATAACACCAAGAGATATGAAAGTTTGCATAACATGAGTTAGTCTTTAAAAATAAAAGATTAACTGTCTATGGTTATGTATGGAAGCTCAACTGATTTCTAGTGTGTATTAATGTAAGGCCTGACACACACAGGGCTTCTCAAATAGGCAAATAGCCAAAACTGATGTAATAGAAAATTTTATGGAATGTACTGATGATCAATAGACTTAGGGGGGAAGCAGACTGGCGGCACGGGGCTGCCCTGGGAAGGTGCGCCATGGGACTGAGGCATCCCCACACCTCGATCCTGCGGCGCACCTTCCCCTTGCGACGCACTTTCAAAAGCTTGCGACGCACTTTCAATTACTTTTCCGCTGCAGCGTGTCCAGACGCTGCGGCGGGAGGTTGCCCTCTGAGTGCCAGCCGTGCGGAGGGCTGGCAGCTCCGAGGGCAACCTCGGGAGGAGGAAGGGGCGCCGAGCGTGCGGCTGCCCCTCCTCTTCCCTGCCTCCAAGACGGCTTCCCATAGTTCGTGTATTACAGCACACAAAAGCATGTATCTCATCCAATCTACCATATCACATGGAGGTTTGCCATATCACAATAGGATGCTCCCCTCTAA
Organism: Phrynosoma platyrhinos; assembly: GCA_020142125.1. Classification (NCBI taxonomy): domain Eukaryota; kingdom Metazoa; phylum Chordata; class Lepidosauria; order Squamata; family Phrynosomatidae; genus Phrynosoma; species Phrynosoma platyrhinos. The sequence goes on from CM034708.1 coordinate 57,468,919, forward strand.
ATCACAAAGAAGACACACTGGTCCATTCTTTATCTTAGAGGAGAAAATCCAGTGTGTGTGTATCCAGCTGGACATCTTAAATGTTCTTCTCTCCTCTAGAAACTCCCAGAATGTCCTCACAGAAGGAACCAGTTTGTCTGATTTCATACACTTCTAATTGGAAATATATGGCCTTTGCAGACTGCCAGAAATAGTGCAAATTGAGTCCACTCTAACTGCCCTGACTCAGTGCTAGGGAATTGTGGGAACTGTAGTTTATTGTGGCTCCAGAGTTCTCTGACAGAGAAGGCTCAATGTCTCAGAAAAAAGTACAGTTCCCATGATTCCCTAGCACTGAGCCAGGGCAGTTAAAGTGGACTCAATTTGCACTATTTCTAGCAGTCTGTAAAGTCCCATATCTCCCCTGAAGAAAGGGTTGAATCTCCTAAGTAATCCAATGCCTCTGACAGGTTTTAATAAGAACAGTCTTATCTTCTGCTTCTGTAGCTCCCATTATTTTTTTGTATATGCAGAGCTTACCTCCACCCTACATCCAGCATAATTTTGTTGAGAAAAACCTTTACATAAAAAGGTTAACACATGTGTATACTTTCCTTTGCAGGTTTCTTACCACTGCGTTTCCAATTGCTTTTGTTAAGAATGCTTGAGGAATTTGTTCTTTGTGAATTCTCATGTGACCTGGTCTGATCTGCACCTCCTCAACAAATGCATAGATTAGAACATCTTTAATTATGCATTGAATTTTAAAAACACACAGTTGTCTACTAAATATGTATCAAAATGTATATTTAAAGTAAAATACTTTAAAAGTGAATACTTGTAATAAAATAGGCATTTAAATACCACTTTTCAGCTGAACCCAAATTCTTAATTTTATGAAGATGAAGAGATGTGCAATTGACAAGGATCAGAACTACACTGATACATCCTACCTGTTGTACTCAAGAAAAAACTTTGAGAAAAAAGGAAAAAAAACTCTTGAGAAAAAAGTAGGTCAGAAGCCCACCATTAAAGAGTAGCTACTGTCAAAAAGAAAGAGGGGGAAAAAACCCATGGATGGCAGAAAAACACTACAAACAATAAAGATAAGAAGACAAAAAAAAAAAAGGAGATAGGAACAAACTAAGAATTATGAATGCCACAGTACAATGGCTTGTGAGGAAAGATAAAGAAAATTACTACAATGACCAATGCAGAGAAATAGAAGACAACAACAAAAATGGAAGAACAAGAAATCTATTTCACAAGAGCCAGGAAATCAAAAGAAAATTCAAACCAAGAACTGGGATGCTCTATGACAATAAAAAAATAACATAATTCAAGACCAGGAAGGGATAAAAAGATGTTGGATGCAATATACAAAAGAATTATACAAAAGAAATGACAAAATGAAGGACACATGGAATGAAGAGCCATATGAAAATGAAAACCAAATTCTAAAAAGTGAGGTTGAAACTTCAATAAGAGAAATAGTGAAAAACACACCACCAGGAACAGATTATATCCCAATTGAACTGCTACAATCTACATTGACAGAGTCAACTCTAGTTCTAACCATCATATGTCAACAGATATGGAAAACAAAACAATGGCCAACAGACTGGAAGTGATCAATGTACATCCCCATCCATAAAAAGAAAGACACAAGAGACTGCAGCAAGTATAGGACCATAGCAATGATCTCCCACACAAGCAAAATCAGACACAAAATTCCACAACATAAACTCCAACCATACATGGAGAGAGAAATCCCAGAGGTCCAAGCAATATTCAGGAAAGGAAGAGGCACAAGGGAGTACATTGCTAACATATGATAGTTAATGGAGCATACCAGGGAATTCCAAAAGAAAATTAGTATGTGATTTATAGATGATAGCAATGCCTTTGATTGCATAGATCATGAAAGGCTAAGGAATGCCCTTAAAAACATGGGAGTGCCTACACATCTGATAGTCCTTAAGAGGAATTTGTACTCAGGACAAGAGGGTATTGTCAGAACAGAACACAGAGAAACAGAATGGTTTCCAATTGGCAAAGGGGTCAGACAAGGCTGTATCTTTTCACCCAATTTGTTCAATTTGTATGCAGAATATATTATAAGCAAAGCAAGCTTGGACACAGAAGAAGGAGGAGTGAACATAGGAGGAAGGAATATCAACAATCTAAGATATGCAGATGACACAACAGTACTAGCAGAAAACCTCACAGACCTGGAACACCTACTTGTTGTTGTTGTTGTTAACTGCCTTCATGTCGGTCTTGACCCATGGTGACCCTATAGATGAGACATCTCCAGGCCACCGTGTCCTCTACTGCTCTGCCCAGCTCCTGCAAACTTTTATTCATGGTCTCTTTAATAAAGTCCATCCATCTAGCATGTGGCCTTCCTCTCTTTCAACTTCCCTCCATCTTTCCTAACATTATTGTCTTTTCTAATTATTTATGACTTCTCATGATGTGTCCAAAGTACGACAGTCTAAGTCTTGTCATCTTGGCTTCTAGGAATATCTCTGGCTTGATCTGTTCTAGGCCCATTTGTCCATGGGATCCTCAGCACTCTTCTCCAGCACCACATCTCAAATGCATTGATTTTCCTCCTATCTTCTTTCTTGACTGTCCAGCTCTCAAATCCATACATGGTAATAGGAAATACGATGGCTTGTATGATTTTGACTTTTGTGCTGAGTTGTATGTCTTGGCATTTTAGGATCTTTTCTAGTTCTTTCATAGCTGCCCTCCCAATTCTTAATCTTCCTCTAATTTCCTGGCTGCAGTCCCTGTTCCAATCAATGTTTGGTCCCAGATATGAGGTCAAACATTAATAGAAGTGGGATCAAACATTAACAGAAATGGGGGCTGCAGCCAGGACAGCCAAAAGGTGGAAATCTCCCTGGAAGCCAAGATGACCAAACTAAGGCTGTAATACTTTCAGCCCATCACGAGAAAGAAGGACTCATTGGAAAATACAATAATGCTGGGAAAGGTGGAGAGAAGCAGGAAGAAAGGAAGGCCACATGACAAATGGATGGACTCTATTAAGGAGGTTATGGGTATGAGCTTGCAGGAATTAAGCAGATCAGTGGACGACAGAGGGTCATGGAGATGTCTCATCCATAGGGTCGCCATTGGTCAAGATTGACTTGAGGGCAGTTAACAACAAACTGTCAAAGATTAACCTGAGTAACTCAGATCTTCAATGGGAAGTTCCAAGTGGATGAAAAGAAAGTAGGTCATGATGTTTTCCCTATTAGTTCTCTAGTCACTTAAATGGCTTAAATGACAATGAGAGAAAGAGGATGAAATTAAATCCACTGTTAAATAACTGTCCTTCTGAAAGGAGATGCAAATTAACATTAGTCTTGCACATAATTTCATATCTCTTTAGTTCAATATAGCTTTGTTCAAGGTTAGTTCTGTTCATAATGTTAGCAGACTACTATAGTCTAATACTTCCCTGTATACACAAACTTCTTTCACATTCAACTCTTTTTGTGTTAGCAATCCATCCCAAGAGACTAGTCAGTGCTCTCAACTCAATTTATGGGAGACCTGAAATTCTCTTTATCACCTGTATACCATAGTACTACTTATTGTGCTTTATCTATACAGCACTAAAGGTTTTTCCAGATGTTTCTTGAAAAAGGGGCTTCTTGAAAAATTCAGTATTCACTGCCTGAAAAAGCAGTTAAGAGACAGGACAGGGACAACCTGGATATCAAGGGAAGTTACTTTTCTGTTGCTAATGGAGTTGAAAATTCGTTATTTTATAAATTTTGTATTCATTTTATAAATGTTATTACCTGACTTTATTGCCCTTTATTGCCCTTTTATTACCTGACTTTTATTGTCCTGGTCCCCACATGGCCAAGACAAGGAGTGGCCTTTGCATGCATTGAGATAACAACTGAACTACAACAGAAATGATATCTGATACTCTATCATCATAACTTTTTCCCCATATACTCTTATACATCTTTTGCCTGATTAAGAAGCTGCCAATGGAGCTTAGAAAGCTTGAATGATATATTTTGTGCATGTCAATTGGCAGATAAAGTTATCACCTTTGTGTGGAGGTTTTGTGTTTTTTTTGTTATTTTTGTTTTTGTTTTTTTTGTTTTTTTGTATTTTGCTGCATAACCAATACTGCTACCTCTGAATAAGTTTCCAACAATTTACCAGTGTCACGTACGTATACAAAAGAGAGTCCCTAGGAAAAGCTGTATTAAATTCTTGTACACTATGCTTATTCTATGGGCCAGCATGGTGTAGTGGTTTGAGTGTTGGACTCTGAAGACCAGGGTCCAAATTTTGGCTTGGCCATGGAAACCCACTGGGTGATCTTGGGCAAGGCACACTCAAGTGGAAAATGACTTGAAGACACACACACCACCAACACTAACAACAAACAACATGCTTATTCTAAAATATGAAGAATTGCTTGAGACCTAAGTACCGTATTACCATTTTGCACTTCAAAGACATATCTGCTCTTAAAGTACTGCTGGACAATTACAGTCTCTAAAGAACCACCCAGGATTATTATACTGGTTGAGCCAGCAGTGGCATTTATGTAAAGGTGATGAATGTTCACCTTTTTGATTTCATGTTAATTTGTTTGTGAAGGATTCCAAACTCCCAGCTGCTTAGGATAAAGGTTTGAATTCCTGATGTAAAATTAACAAATTATTTCAATATTAATTCACTTCAATGTGCAATTATAGGGTTTGGGATGCAGTAGCAGAACTTCAGATACTTGGCAAATGTTAATTATAGATGAACTTGCATATACTTATACACTTTACCATTTGTGGTGGCCAAGCTGACATAAATAATGACCAGACATGCTGAAAAAGGTAAAAAGAAACTTCCTGAAGTAAATTTATGCATTGTTCAAGGATTACATCACAGATCTGAAATCATCCAATTATGTGTAGGTAGATACTCGTCTTTGGAATAGAAAGCTTCCTACATACTAAGACCAAACAAATGTTCAGTTATGTGTACACTAAAACTCAATTTAAAACGTCACACTTTTCACTTATAGCATGATCTCAAGGATTCGTTCAGGCACGCTTTTCCTTATGTCCACAACATTAAATTATAGTTTAGCATTAGATATGAGCCAGCACAATGGCTTTTAAGATTTTTGCCAGCATCCAATACACAGAACACCAGAGATCATGCACATTCTTTACGCATAAATCAGTAACCTTTTCGATAATATCTAATTGCACTGGGACCTGAGAAATATAATACATGGCAAATTTAGTGTCTGCTGGGTGTTATAAATCTTACTTTACAAAACAGCAGTCTAAATTAGTACCTTTCCAAGCCACTATATCTGTTTCCTCTGCACACAGGAAATCCCCCAAGGAAATGGTATGAATATTAAAGAATTAGTATATATCATCTTTTGGATAATATAGCCCAAGAGCAAGTATATTCTTTTTCTACTCTGTTTTTGCAGAAAAGAAGATATGCTTAGAAATCAAAAATGGATAAACAGCTGTTGCTGCAGCATGCAATTTATTCACTTTATTGGACAGAGATTCAGATACTATGAAGAACTTAGACTAGGAAGAAAACAATAGTCACTAGTGCTTGTTGTCAAGAAGAAAGAGCATCTCAGGACTTTGAGACATAATGTCAAAAAAGTGGCAACTGTCATGAGAGCCTCTGCAAAGACAAAAAGTAGAGCACTTTGTCCACCATGATGTGCTCTGAAATTTATTCAGGAACCCTCCAGACAGATCCAATGCCTTTTGCTCTTTGTTAAACAAAACACATATATGCAAATACTAAAGTGTAACATTATTAATAAAAAAGACACAACAAATGTAATATATCTATACTTTTAAACATCCATGCAACAAAGCTGTAAAGTTTACACACAAATGTCATTATTTTCACATTTTAAAAATAATTTTAGTAATTAGCAATTGGTACAAAATATCTTTTAAATGTGAAAATCCCTTTAAAAGATGTACCAAAATACGATATTTTCACCATAGGATTTATGTCTCTAGCTTAATCTGTTCTCTCCCCTGTGTTTCATGGGAGAATGTTTTACTGACTATCCTACATTTCTGAAATCCGCTCCTTTGAAGACTTGCAAAGACTGAACTTATTTCTGCTTGTGTCTGTAGATTCAGAATTACCTCATAGGGAATGGCACCATTTCTAACCCATTATCTCCAAAGAGTTTTCACAATAGTATAGAGTCTGAAGTAAAATAAAACCAAAGCCTGATGTCTCTAATTCTAAATGCACTATATACAAATCAAAGACATAAACATCTATAAAATCAGTATGCCAAGGGGTATTGTAGCATATTTTCTTCTTGTTCACAAAGGAGTGGCTGGAAGTGATTTATAAGTAACAACATCAAGAACACACTAACAAGAATATTAAAAACACTGAATATTAAAGGAGCTTAAGGAAGTGGGAGGTCCAAAGGTTAGAGAAATAGTTCTGAGGGAAGAGAAGCCTCAAACTATTTAGGACAGGACAGGAGAAGAAACCTGTGTAACCCATTGGTGCCATACCTACTTTCAATGTGTTTCTCCTTAACCAGAAGTCCTAGTTGTGGAATTCTCCCTCAGTCCCATCATCATCCTGTTAATAATCACCTACCATTTGTATAGGAGGAGATGATGATGATGACAGACCAACAGGATGCACGCAAAACTATTCCAAAGCAAATGGGATTTGCATCTTTTTAATGCAGAGGCTGTCACCTGTCCCAGTTGTAAGGATGAGAGGGACAGTGTTGAAGAAAGAAAGAAGGAGCAATAGGAAAGATGGTGACTGTAGCTAGGAATATCAAAAACAGAAAAATAAAAAGAATGAGAGGGAAAGACAGGATGTTGAAGAAGAAAAGGAGAGGAGAAAGGGGGAAGAAAGGGAAGAAAAAGAATACTGAAGGAAGAAAATGATTAGTGCATTGGCAATTGTGAGGTGTGGAGAGAGGAACATAAAGATTGTGTGTGTGTGTGTGTGAGAGAGAGAGAGAAAGTAAAGAGAAGATTTTAATGAGAAACTGCAGAGGGAAAAGAAAAGGATGAGAAAGAGAGAAGGGAAATTAAGAATTAAAAGAGAAAGGAATCAAGGATCCAAGCAGAGTTGAAGAAAAACCTGGCAACTCTACCTGAGGCAGCAAATAATGAGGTAGCTCTGAAATTCACTGCAGTGACTACTCCATACTGCTGAACCCAGGTGGTATCACAGTTGGGACAATTTTAAAAGGGAAGGAAGAAGGCTGGAAGAAGGCTGGAAATGACCAAGCAGACATCCCAGAGAGCCTGCAGTACACACACACACATATAGGGTCTTGAGACTCAGGGCTAAATCATGATGTCTAGATAATAATAATAATAATAATAATAATAATAATAATAATAATAATAATAATAATAATAATAATAATAATTTTTTATTTATAACCCGCTCCTCTGCTCAGCAATCAGGGAGGCGTACAATAAATTAAAACAACACAGAAATTAAAACATTCCATCAACCCACACCCTAACCCTCCCACCCCTTAAAACTGGATTAAACTACTGTAGAATTAAAATTGAGTTCACACATAAAACAGAATAAAATCAGTTTGGCCAACATGTCATGGCGGCAGGAAGGGTAAGTGAGAGATCACCTCCAGCAAGCCGGGTGGTTATTCTGGGAAGGCCTGCCGGAAAAGATCCATCTTTGCTTCTTTTTAAAGGCAGCAAGAGTGGTAATAAGACGGATCTCAAATTTGTTTTATAAACTTATCTTCTGAGATTTCGTATCTTCTCCTTTTGCCACATGATAATGATAAGATCTAAGATGATGACACAATTAATTATGACTAGCACCGGAGGGGGGGGGGAACTTGCTTCTCTATCCTAATTTTCTTGAGGAAAGTAAATATGATCTGCTTTGCAGCTTGTTACATGTTACATCTGTACCCAATTCACAATATTGGAGCCTATGGCAGGTCCCAACTCTGGGAATTAGGTAATTTACTTCCATCTGGAAAAATCTAATGCTCTAGCCCTAAAGGTTTCAGGATCAATCTTAGTCACAAACAAGACAGCACTTGTCACAAAAATAATCTCTACTAGATTCCCGGTACAGAACTCTGAATTCTTCTTTTTATTGTGTTCATTCAAGATACACACAGGATAAGAAGTACTCCTATGGGTAAAATACAACAAAGTCCTGTCCAGTCCTCCCGGGAGAACATCGGAGGTGACCTTGGACCTGCCACAGCTGTGCCAAGCCAGGAGGAGTCTTTCCATCTCTTCCCTGGCATACACACAGAGGCGGCGGTGTTTTAGGGGCCGCAGAGGAGGACTGAGCTCAGTCCTGTCCAGCCCTCCTGGGAGAACATTGGAGGCAGCCTTGGACCTGCCACAGCTGTGCCGAGCTGGGAGGAGTCTTTCCATCTCTCTCCCAGCATACACGCGGCAGCGGCGGTGTTTTAGGGGCCACAGAGGAGGACTAGCAGGGTTTAAACAGCCATTGTCTGAATTTGCCTTTAAGATAATTCCTCCATTACATTACAGTGGCAATAGACAGGACTGAAATAAGTTATTATTGGCTAGTCCCTCGCAGTTCCTCCTCTTTGTTAACTGGATCACCTGTTATTGTCTTC
>CM034708.1:57479181-57493460 GCA_020142125.1 Phrynosoma platyrhinos
ACCCAGCAAAAATTGGAGGTGATCTACCACTTATCCCTCCCGTTATTTTCATCACCAGGCCGATGGGACTTTATGGTGTTTGTTTTTAATTTGTGAATCTGATTTTAATTCATTAATAGTTTAATCCTGTTTTAAGGGGTGGGTGGTTAGGGAGGGGAGAATGGAATGTTTTTATCTGATGTATTTTTAATCTGTTGTACACCGCCCCGATTGCTGAGCAGAGGGGCGGGTTATAAATAAAACGTATTATTATTATTATTTGCCATTTTTGAGCAAGGTGATCGAGCAAACCGTCACCCTCCAACTCCAAGTGATCTTGGATGAAACCGATTTTCTGGATCCATTTCAAACCAGCTTCAGACCTGGATATGGGGTGGAGTCTGCCATGGTCACTCTGGTAGATGATCTACGTCTGAGCACCGACAGGAAGAGCGTGACCCAGTTGGTGTTTCTAGACCTCTCAGCAACTTTTGACATGATAGACCATGACATCCTCTTGGAATGCCTGAGAGAGTTAGGAATCGGAGGCACTGTACTCCAGTGGTTCCATTCCTTCCTCTCAGGCATGTTGCAGAGGGTGTCACTTGGGGACAGCTGCCCCTCAAAAGTGGACTTTGCTCTCTTTCTCCCTTGCTCTTTCTCTCTCTCTCTCAAAGAAAAGCTCCTAAACAACTATGACCTGCTGTGTTGAAAATCACAAATCCTCAGCTAATTCCATATATTTATCAGATTAGAAGCAGACGTCATCTGTTCAATCCAGCCAAAATTCAAATTGCATAAAAAATGAACTTAATTCAATAGATTACATTTTTTGCAGACCTACATTAACCTTTACTCTGAAAGGGGATATTTATATACACAAAAAATGATGAAACAAAACAAATAGCAGATTTCATATTTTAAATCAAAAATCCTCCATAGCATCAAATCATCCACTTGATTAATAATTTATTTTCACAAATTTATGAATGATGGCTATCACACCTAGAAGTGATGACTCACAGCTGAATTTGATCAGAATCAGGACTAGAGGGATAGCATGAGAGGACCATGGGGAAGGAAGGTGGTGAGCAGCAATATCCATATCACTGCACATCAAGATACACTATTAGTCTGTGGTAAAATGGTAATGATACTGGAAATATGAAATTGAACCAATAATAGCAAAAGATGATAAAGATAAAAAAGTAGTAATATGAATAACAACTATGTTATGTAAGGCTCTGTGTGTGTGTGTGTGTGTGTGTGTGAAAGAGAGAGAGAGAGATTCAACTTTTCTACAACTAATTGGTTGGAGGAAAAATCACAGCAACAAATGCTGATATTTTGGTTTTTTATATGGAGGCACCAGCTATCAAATAGAAAAGATGGAAGCAGAAATGAGTGCAATGCACCTCTGATCAATACTTTTCCAAATGTAAAAATAAAATAAAAATTACAGGCCCAAAAAGGGTGACGGAAATAAGATTCAAAAGGCTCAGGGTTCTCTGTGTTTTCACATAGGAAAGAACAGGAAAGTCATACTGGATCAGACCAAAGATCATTGTCACCCCATAATAGCCAACAAGATACTTTCGGGAAGCTCTTATGCAGTATATAAGTGCAATACCATCATCCTGGTCATTTTCCTTGGATTAGTACTGAGAGACATATGGCCTCTAATAAAAGAAATAACATACGGATGCTGTCCATAATCACCATTAGCATGATAGCCCCATCCTGCATGAAGTTAAAGCCAACCAGGTTGATCATCAATAAATCTTGTAGCAAATTCCCCAGTTCAACCATGTACTTTTTACCTATTCAGAATGTTCCACTATTCATCTTTAGCACATGATTGTGGACCTCTCATGATCACTTACATGATTTTATACATTTCTTTCATGTCTGTCCTTACAATATTTTTGACTAACCTAAACAGCCTCAAATATAACTTTTCATTACAGGGTATTTACACATTTTTGCACTTCTTCTCACTCTGCAATATTTTTTTCTGATGATCAGTAACTAGAACTTAATGCACTAACCACACCAAATATTTTGTACCATATATTGTATAACAATAATATTGATATTTTTATCTTTCATTCTTTTTTCTAATTATTACAAAAAACAGAATCTACTTATTTCAACAGTGGCTATACACAGTGGCAACACTGTAACTGATCCATCCACTACAGTCAGTAGATCACCTCTTTGTTCAGTCACCATCAATTTACGCTGAGTATATGTGAAGCCCCACCATCCATCACTTTATTATTTTTTACACTAAATTGCATTTGCTTTATTACTAATTAACCCAGTTTTCAGATATCCCTTTGGGGTTAATGAAGACTGCTGACTCTAAACATGCTCCAAACTAAAATGGTCAAGAATTAAGAGAACAGTTGAAATGTAGACGGGGCGGGATGGACTCAGTTCATAATGACATGGGATTTCTGAACTGGGATGAATCTATTGACTTTATCACACTGGGGAAATCGCATGAATGGGATCCAAATAGAAAAAAAAACCCCGCAAAAGTGGGTAGATTTTCACACAATATCAATTTTAAAGTGTGCTTACAACCTGAACAGAAAATAGTCAAAAGCCACTTCTTTTTACTCTAAGAAAATTCTGAAATTAAAAAGAAGTGGCTTTTGACTACTTTCTGTTTGGGTTAAACACACTTTAAAATTGATGTGTGTGAAAATGTAGCTACTTTTGCAGGTTTTCTCCACCTTTTAAATCACATTTCTGTATGGGATTTCCCTTGTGTGATAAAGTCCTATATTTGTTAGAAGTATCAACTTTAGCATGCCTATACTCAGTTGTTGCTAGTTTGTATGTCTCTATAAGAGATATGTCATTTCCTTTCCTTTTTTCTCTTTTTTTCTTTTAGCTACATTTTCCTTCTTCCTGCATCAGTCATCAGCAATTAATCTGAGTTTGTTTGTCCTCTATTTGTAGTTCTCCCTCTTTCTTCTGTGTCTGAAGAGCACATGTTACAGAGGTGTAATGAAAACCTTCAGTAGTCAGTAAATTTACTTACCGGTATATGTTTTTACAAAGATTAAAATTGTTTTATTTATTTTCTAGATTCCATACATGTATAGGCAATGGTGGTATGGGACTGGTTGTTGCTCAGCTTCTGATAGGGGTGCTAATTATTCTTAGTGAGACACACTATTATTTTTCACATTCCCTGTTTCTACTCCCGCATTCCAACTTTTCAACTTCTGCTGCATCATTAAAGAAAATAGGACCAATCTGTTCTTAAAATATCTCCTTTTAACAATTGCTTCCTGACATTCATCTCACAATAAAGCTTTAATGCAATGCTTTGTGGCATAACCACAAAAATCAATTTTCATGTTCCTCAAGCCAGCAGATAAGTGCATTGACCTCTTTTTATACCAGTTAGTTATTCCTTTAAGAATCTAAATGTTCTGTTTTCTTCAAAACATAAGGCAATTAGCCACCACTAGCTCAAATATTTTTCATTATAATGGGTATAAACATCCATGACTATGTTAGTAAGTATAAAATATATGAAAGTCAAACTTTTGAAACAAGAAACAGGAATAAAAAGTGTAGTTCCTTAAGTCAATCTTTGTAGGCACTGAATTTTGTTTGCTGACTCAGTGACTGTGGCGTGATGCTACTGTCATAACAGCAAATAATGTATCTGAGAAATGATACTGCTTGTCAGCCCAGGAAATTGAAAATAGTGCAATTGATGGGTGTCTCATTTTAACAGGTTTGTACTCCATTATTTAAAAAGTTGAGACAGCAGTGTTGTTATTTGAAAATGGAGTTCTAAAATACTATTCATTGCATGTAGTTTGGAAAAATAAGGTCAAAGCTAAATCTCATTAATAAAGTCAGAACAGCTCAGATATACCAAACACATAGAGGACTTCTCCACACTCTTTTGCTGCCTAGAGATTACTTTCACATCTCTTATGAGCCTGTATGCTTATCTTCCTTCACAAATCATAAGGAATATTTTCATATTTTCCTTCTTGGTTTATGGATCCTGACTTCTTCAGAAACAAAAATCTAGCATCCTAGGTTCAGAAAATGTAACTAACAAACAATTTCTGGTTAAGCCAGTTGGACTAATGTGTAGAAGCAAGCAAATGTGATCCATGCACTGACACGCTGTTCATAGTAAAACAAGATTTCCAGAATCCAGTGTAATTGTTCCATCTGTGTTTAGCTATTACACTGATTATTATGAACTTTTGTGATTTTTTTCTGGTTATTTATATTTCTAACCTAGTAAAGTGACACAGCACATTAAAACAATAGCCAAATAAAAATCAGCAAGATGAACTATTTGTTGTTATCATGTGTCATCATTATATTTGTTGTTGTTGTGTGCATTCATTTTCAACTTATGGTGACTGTAAGGTGGACTTATCACAGATTTTTCTTGGCAAGATTTATTCAGAGGGGGCTTGTCTTTGTCTTAGCCTAATTCTGAGGCTGACTGAGTATAATTTGCCCAAGATCACCCAGTGACTATTCAAACCCTGGTCTCCATATTCATAGTCAATACTGATCGTTCCCCTCCAAAATAAAATGAATAATATTTTCCATTTTTGTGGAACTTCCTGGGTCCACTACCCCTGCTCCCCACCACACCCCTGCTCCCACTGCTCCCTTCAATCCTTGTGGCCAATTCCCAGCCCAAAGAATGTCCCTTCTCCTCCTTCTGCTGGAATGTCTATTGTTCTGAGGCAAATGAAGCACCCAGCATGTGATCTGGGTACCTCATCTAGTGGTCGAGAGTTGGCAGCATCAACACTGCTGAGGGAGAAGGGAAAGAAAATAGTTGGGGCAGTGGCAGAAGAAGCAGTGGTGGTAGTGGCATTGGCAGAAGCAGGAATGGTGGGGATAGAAATACTGGAGAAAACTCTTGAGTTTAAAAACTGTGCAGGAAAGTATACCCCAAGTCTGAGGCAAATAAGGCCATGTGGCATGTGGCCTTATTACTTTAGATTCGAGGAGGAGGGTAGGTTTTCAACAAGTTTTTAAGTAGTGTACTGTAGACAAGACCATAGACTTGAACAGATAACAAAGGGCAGAGCATCTGTCATTACTCCTGTGAACAGCAGGCTTTGGGTTGCCAGGCTGAATACAGGATGGGGCTCCTGTAGTTTTAATAGTGAGCAGAGCTTGTATCAACAAGAATTATAGAGTTTCCTCATGGTAAACTGTGGCACATCTTCCTTCTGCTCCACCACAAACCCTCACAGTAAAGAACTATTTACTGTCCCATGGAGAATGGGAGGGTTGGCATCAAGAAGCTGATAGAGAGTGCATGCATACAACAGCCAACAATGATGATTAAGGAGCAGTGACACCAATGGGAAATAAAGCAAATTTTTATTACAGGAATTCCATTTGAGATAGGAAAGCTCTCTAATGTGCTAAGCTAGAACAGGAAGAGAACTAAGTTTTATTTATTTATTTGTAAAGGTTTGGGGCAGTGAAAAAGTAAAAAGGAAGCAGAAAGAAATGGATAAATCCCTCAGCATATTAGTCTAAGAGAGGAGAGGACAGTTGGATAAGATATGAGAAGATTTTAGGTCACTGCTGTTCAAAGATACATATAACTCTTTAAATTCTGAACATTGCTCCACTTCAAACAGGATACTTCTCTGTGCTCCCTCAACTCTCCACCAGCCAGAAATAGCCATGTGGAAATAGGGTGGGGAATAAAGAAGTAGATGGACTGGTAGTTCTCCCTGACAAAAAATTACAGTACCTATTCCTTATCCAGGGCCTTGTCTGCATGGACCAAAAGGGACATCACCCTCCCACAATTCTGGTATCATCCTGTTTAGACATTACATGTTCCAAACCCCAGTTCTGGTGTGAGTAGTCCAAAAGCCTGGCACACTCTGCACCAGAAATGGGGTATAATAGCCTTAAACCACATTTTTAAAATTCATGTATTATTCTGGATCTCTCAGGAAGATCTGAAGCTCTCTGTTCCTGTGTCGTGGTGGCTATCTGTCCAGGTGACCCATTGAGCCAGCCAGTGCATCTATCTCTGATGCATGTCACTTGTTTTGAGATCAAAGAGCCATGTTACTTATTGTTGCTGGGCATCTTGTTCTGACCTCAGAAGTGAGTGATCCATGGTGGCAGTGGATGCACCAGCTAGCACAATGGAAAGCTCATGTAAACAGCCATTGGTGAGGTGTGAACAGAAGGCAAGGTAAAGCGGGGGGAGGTCAATTCATCTGTGGAACCATGATACTCCAGATTGCCCCCAGAATGTCCTGGCCAGTGCAGACAAGGCCCAGGATCTGCTACAGATTAAAGCTACCAAAGCCCCAGTTCATATTCAACTTCCTAGCAGACTGGAACAGCCTGCATATAGGGGTAAGAACATTTATACTGAATTGGGCTGATATCTAATTAAAGGTATACTAATACAGACTGAAGTGGAACAATCTTCTCTATTTACAAATCTGAGTTGAATGAAGGTAAAACCTTCATGTGTGCAAAAGAACAAAAATATATAAGATTAAAGGCATTTTAAGAGAATTCAATAGTGGTTTATACTCCCACTTCAATGTATGTGCTTTCATACCCAAGGAAGAAACAATTTGCTGCAAAAGAAGAGTTCAACAAAAGATGTGGGAGGGGAGTTCACAGAAATGCACATTCATGAAGAGGCAAGCTGTCTTGGTATGTCAAGGCAGCCTGCCAAAATTCTATTAACCCCTGCGAGATTTTTTTGCCTCAAGTGTGAATGTTCTTTTGGTTCTTTTGGTCAGTTCCTGTAGTTACTGGGAAATTTTTTTCCCAAAAATTAGTGCCTTCTCCCCTTTATGAAAAAAAAAAAAAACAGAGAAGGCAAGGACAAAATACTGACTGATCAAAAAGACAAAAGACAACTCTTAAATCCTTCTAATTTTTTAAAAAACATTCATGCAAGAAAGCAACTGCCATCGTAGCACATTTTAGATGTTCAATTTACAGTTTGTATAAATATGAGTCTTATAAATGGGGGTATTTGTTAAACCATGTTATTGGATACATCTGGTGTGTTGCATATATCAATATATGGGGGGAACACATCTTACATTGTTTACAAATGGCTTGTACAAAAGAGCATTTTCTGTGCAGGAAATGTGCAGAAAAATTCTGCACATTTTTCTGTTCAGAAAATATGTGGAAAATATTATTTTAGCATGGAACTACTAATTCATGCACATAAAATGTTATATTTTCTGCACACACAAAAATGCTGCAATTGGGGATTGGTCTGGATAAAATTCACACATAGTGGATTTGCATAGAAAATAGCATTTTTGCTTGGCAGTGGAACACCAACAGCCACAGGAGGAGCAATCCCCTGAGTGAAGATCCAGCCTCCTGCCTGACTATTAGCAGCAGCGCAGCAGCAAATCAGGGGGGCAGGGCTCCGTCCTCCTTAAAACTCACCGGCATCTGCCATTTGGGCTTGGCAGTAGCAAAAGCAAAGCAGCTTATTTATATACCGCTTCATATCACGCTATGGGATGTGTAAGCGGTTTACAACTGTGAGCTGATTGCCCCCCAACAATCTGGGTACTCATTTTAGCGACCTCGGAAGGATGCAGGCCTGAGTCGAGCCTCAGCCCTGGCTGGTATTGAACTCGCAACCTTGTGGTCTATGAGTGAGTGGCTGAAGTACAGGCATTTAACCACTGCGCCACCAGGGCTGACACCGACAGCCACAGGAGGAGCAATCCCCTGAGTGAAGCTCTAGCCTCCTGCCTGACTATTAGCAGCAGCGCAGCAGCAAATCAGGAGGGTGGGGCTCCGTCCTCCTTAAAATTCATCGGCTCCCGTCCTTTGGGCTTGGCAGTGGAACACCGACATCCATAGGAGGGGTTACTTAGTTAAACCTTCCTCTCTATTCTTGTATTCTTTTTGTTAATAACATTTTGTGATTTGGAATTTTAACATAAGAGTGGGAGGGTGGTGGGATGATAGAGCTGGATTATTATATATGATTGCCTAATAGCATTCTTTTCATTGTTGATAGTTAACATAGACTTAATTAAGGGTTATTCTCATTGTTTCTTTGTAAGTTTCTTTGACATATCAGACAATCATACATGTGTATCTGGAAGTTAAGCATCCATATATAGGATGCTTAAGCTTATGTAAGGGGATTGTGGGGAGGAAAGCCTTATCCACAGTTTCAGATCCCTGGGAAGAGGTTTGATGGTGTGGGGTCCATAGGAGGCGGAGGTGAGTTTTTGCTCATCTTGATGGTTAGGACAGCCTTTCCCATATGTAAGGACTGTGCTGATATCACCCAGTGACAGATGCCAGATACACATGGAAATGTTTCCTATATATTGAGAATAGCTGTAGTTTTGTGTTTATATGTTGTTTTACTGGGTACTTCTCATTAGTATCTCATAAACAATAAGCTTTTAATTTGACCTACGGCTAGACTGTGAATTAGTACCTATTCCTGGCTATTTCTGGACTATCGCAGTGGGCTTCCTGTTTGAGCAGGTATTGTATGAATGGCTATACCAGGGGTAGGCAACCTTTCCCCTTTAAGGGTCGAGGGACTTCAGCTCCCAGAAGCCTTAGCCATGTTGGCCAATAGTCCCATGTTGGCCAATAGCTCCTGGGATGCTGGGAGCTGAAGTCCCTCAGCCCTTAAAGGGGAAAGGTTGCCTACCCCTGGGCTATACTGTTGTATGTATATTGGTCTGATGGTTAGTTAAGAGACTTTTGGAATATAGGAGGAATTACATAGTATGTCTGTGACAACTAGACTACAATCTGAAAAACTACAATATAGTAGGAGAGGATCAATCAAAATGCCACCTAAAACTCAGGATAGTGCTCAGATGCAAGCGATGGTTGAAGAACTATTGAAAAATTTCCAAAAAGAAATTAGTCAGGAATTAAAGGAACATACAAAAGACTCAAATGATAACTTGAATAAAGATCACAGCAAGTTTGAAAGAACTTTAGAAGATTTAACTAAAGAACTGGCCAATGTAAAAAAGGAAAAGACTAGCATTAAAAAAACAATGCAAGATTTGCAGGAAATTACAAAAAAATTAGATGAACAGCAAAAAGTGGAAGAAAATCTAATTCTGATTCGGGAAATGAGATATAGGGGAAAATGCCTTTAACTCAGAGGGCTGGCAGAAACATTTAATGAGGACCTTTATGCAAAAATAGTACCAGCACTGGCCAGCTTCTTGGAAATAGCTGAGGAGTTTTTGGAGATG
Organism: Phrynosoma platyrhinos; assembly: GCA_020142125.1. Taxonomy (NCBI): domain Eukaryota; kingdom Metazoa; phylum Chordata; class Lepidosauria; order Squamata; family Phrynosomatidae; genus Phrynosoma; species Phrynosoma platyrhinos. Next base: position 57,488,430 of record CM034708.1, read on the forward strand.
GAAATAGATAAGTCGTTTAGAATCAACTCTGAAGTGGCTAGACAAAAAAAATTTGCCTCGGGATGTAGTGATTCGTTTTGCCAGATCAAGGATTAGGGATGAGGTCCTACAGAGGAGCTACAAAAAAGAGTTACAAATAGATGGATAAATGATAAAGATCTATAAGGATATTCCGACCATTTTGAGAAGAAGACAGGACTATAGACAACTGACTTATCTGCTAGCTAAAAGGAACATCAGATACTCCTGGGATAAGGTTGAGGGCATTGTTTTCAAATATAATATAAAAAAAGAATTAGAATAAATTCTAAAGAAAAAGCTGAAGAATTCATAAAGAGAATCAGAAAAGATAAGGGGGAAACTCAGCAGAGCAGTAATATAGGTGATATTGGAGAAAAGCAGGTTATAGAACTTAGCCAAACAATGCAAGAGGAAACTACTTGCTTAGGATATCTTACTGGGGAATTTTCAACATAGCCGTATTATTAATTTCTGGAAATTTGAATTAACGGCACACAAAGAAGTGTTGATGTTATTCTATTTTTTACCTCTTACTTGTTTGTGATTTTGGTATTCTGAAAATAAGTGTTTAATAAATAGATTATGGAAAGAAAGTTCAAAATCCTTTTGTGGAATGTTAAAAGATTAAACATGATACATAAAAGGAATAAGATCTTTCATTATTTAGAGAAAAAGAATCTTGATATTGTTTGTTTGCAGGAGATAAAAATTAAAAGGAATGATTCATACTATGTAAAAAACACAAAATTAGGACAAAGCTTCTACTCACTACACAATAAAAGGAAATCAGGTGTGATAATATATATCAAAAAAACTATTCCAGCAAGAGAAGCTTTCAAGGATGATGAGGGTCATTACATTGCCTTAGAAGTAATCTTACAACAAGGCAAATTTTTACTTGTGGGTATATATGCTCCAAATCAAGGTAGTCGAAAATTCTTCAAAGACCTTCAAGAAATAGTGGGAGAGTATGAAGATGACAAGATTCTCATGATGGCAAACCCGAAACGAGACAGATTACTTAAAAATAAACAGAAAGGAAATTATGGCAAATTGACAAAAACTTTCTTTCAGATGAAGGAACACTTTGATATGCTTGACATATGGTCAACAATATACCCCCAAAAAACAGGCTTTACATTTCACTCATTACAATATAAGTCATTCTCAAGGACTGATATGTTCATGATATCTGCATCTTTATTTACAAAGGTTAGAGATATGATGGTACTCCCAAGACTTGACTCAGATCATAATCCCATTTTGTTGATATTAGAGATGGGCATAAGATAATTCTCATGGAGTCTCAACTCAAACTTTCTTTCTGATGGAACCTTTTTGGAAAAGGTAAGAAAGGACATCCACAATTATTTTAAGGAAAATATTTCGGATACACTTCAAGCAAGGATAATTTGGGATGCTCATAAAGCTGTCTTAAGGGGTACCTTTTTGAAAAAGGCTACAGAAGCTAGAAGGGTACAGAACAAGGAATGTAAGGATAGAAGAAATACCAGAACAACAACTTATTAAAGATCCTAATTCAATAACTTCCTTAAAAAAAAATTGGGGTATTGGAAGACGAAACTTGATACTATCTTGAGTAAGGAAGTTGAACAAAAAATAACAAAAAGAAAATGTGAAGAATTTGCATTTAATAATACATCAGGTAAATGGTTGGGAAATAGATTAAAAAAATTCTGTTTCGAACATAATTATGGAAATAAATGACAATCAAGGCAGTGCTACTTCTCAGGAAGATATTCCAAAAAAAAAAAAAAAAAAATTCATGCATATTTCTCAAACATATACCAAAGAGATATAAATGAACATAAAGACTTAAAGCCCTTTCAAGGCTTCTTAAATAATGTGGACTATATGAAGCTCGATGACATTGATAGAGATTTCTTGATTGAAGATATTTCAGCTAAAGAAATTGAAGAGACCATTAAGAAATTGAAACTGAAAAAAATCACTGGGACCAGATGGTTTTACATCTGAATATTATGTAAATATGTCAACAGAGTTAATAGAACCATTAAGACACTTATTTAATGAAATAATTAAAAATGGGGTCCCAGATTCATGGAAACAGGCAGACATTGTGCTTATTCCAAAAGAAGGTAAAGACACTATGAGTTTAGAAAATTTTAGACCAATCTCACCAACAAATATTGATTACAAGATATTTACAAGTATTTTGGCTAATAGGTTAAAGGTGGTATTAAACCCATAGAATTCATGAAGATCAAGCTGGCTTTTGGCCGCAAAGACAGATCCGACAAAATGTGAGATCAGTCATTGATCTAATGGAATATTATGAAGGTAACAATCAGAAAAAATTGGCAATGTTTCTTTTGGATGCACATAAGGCGTTTGACTCAGTGAGATGGGACACTATGATAATGATTTTGGAATATTTGAAATTTGGAAATAAATTTATCGGTTGGATTAAAAGTATATATTCCAAACAAAAAGCAAGACTAATTATTAATGGTGAAAAAACAAAAGAATTCAATGTCAACCAAGGGGTAAGACAAGGATGCCCCATATCACCATTATTATTTCTAATAGTTGTAGAACTCTTGAATAATAGGATAAGATTAGAGGCTAAAATTAAAGGTCCAAAAGTAAAAGGCTCAGATTTCAAAATAAAGGCTTATGCTAATAATAATAATAATAATAATAATAATAATAATAATATAATAAAATTTATTTATACCCCGCCCAATGGAGAACCAATCTGGGCGGCTTACAATTTAAAACAAACCAGCCACAAAACATACAATGCAACATTCCCCCTCCCCCCCTTAAAACAGTATTAAATCAGACAATATAAAACAAGAAGTCAATTTAAAATTACAAATTAAGTAAAATTTAAAATTATAAAAATTCAAAAATTAATTAATTAACCCTCCTATCCCAACAGTCCAGAAAGCCTGGTCGACATTCCTCCCATCAGATTGATGCTGACGATCTTATAATATTTCTGGATGACCCAATGTATGGTATAGAGTTGGTGATGTCTATTATGGAGGATTTTGGGAAATTTACTTTCTTTAAGCTAAATAAGGACAAATCGGTGATAATTATGAAAAATCTAACTAAGTTGGAAGAGAAATGCTGGAACAGAAATCACAGTGTAGAGTGGTTAAAAAAGCTAAATATTTGGGCATCTATATTTTTAATAGAAACACTGACCTCTATGACCTGAACTATGGAAAGTTATGGAATGACATTAAGAAAAATCTGGTAAGGTGGTCCTGACTGAAACTTTTTGGAAGAATTTCTGAAATTAAAATGTGTGTGCTCCCTAAAGTTATTTTCCACTTTGCTAACCTCCCTATTATATATAACAGAAAGCCTTTCTCTATGTGGAATAGAGAATTAAAGAGATTCATCTGGGAGGGGAAGAAACCACACATTAAATGGAAGACTTTGATTGACAGTAGAAAAAATGGTGGCTGTGATTTACCAGACTTGGAGACATATTTTCAGGCTTGTGCCCTTGTATGGATCCAAGAGTGGATTCAAAGAAAAAATAAAAGATTACTTGACCTAGAAGGCCACGACATGAGATTTGGATAGCATGTGTACCTTTGGTATGACAAAGACAAGGTACACCAAGATTTCTGTCATCATATTTTAAGGAAAGCATTATTAAGAATGTGGGGAAAAACATAGGAGAGTTTTTATAGAGGTTTGCCGGGGTGGCGATCCCCTCAAGAAGCTTTGCTTGGTAGATTTAGACATCCAAAACAATGGTTAAAATATGAAGAAATAACATCTTTAAATAAGAGGACTGGGACCTTAGAATTAAAGCATCTTACTAGTATACAAAATAAAGACCCAGAGCTTTCTTGGTTCCAATATCATCAAATCCAGAATATCTTTAAAAATGATATAAAACAATATGGAATTTACCTAGATAAAAATGAAATAGATAATATCATTCTTCAGGAGAAACCAAAGCAAATTGCCAACTTGTATAGTGTATTACTACAAAGGAAGTTAGAAGAAGAGGTGATTAAAGATCATATGCTGAGATGGGCAAAGGATCTAAGGAAGGATATTCCACTGGAAAATTGGACACAAGCAAGATTTCTTACATATAAATTTACAGTTAACCAACTATTGAGAGAAAACTACTTCAAAATGGAGACAAGGTGGCACCTTACTTCAGCTAGACTAGTCAAAATGTATAAAAATAATAAACACACCTGTTGGAAATGTCAGAAAGAATATGGAACATGGTTACATATGTGGTGGACTTGTCCCAAATTGGAAGAGTTCTGGAAATCTGTTCATGAAACTATTTGTGAAATTCTGAATATGTCATTGGATTATACACCTGAATTATATCTACTGAATATGCTTCAGCAGGGAAAAGATTGAGAAAGAAAAGATACATGGAAGCTTCTTTTGAATATGGTCACTGTAGCTAGAATTCTAATTGTTAGCCATTGGAAATCAGAAGCAATACCTTCCATTGATAGCTCGTTACACAGACTGATAGAAATCGCAGAATTGGAAAAAGGAGAGGACTTTGTAGGTTGAAAGCTAACTTGTGAGTCACATGTTAAATGGAGACCACTATATAACTATTGTGAAAAAAGATGGGGATTATAATATTTTTTTGACCCTTTAAAAATAAGGAAATTCATAAGGAAAACATCTAAGTAATTGTTTATTTGTGTGGGATAATGCTGAATCATTATATGGATGTAGAAGTTTAAAATTGTATAATATATAAAACAACATATAAATATTGATATGTCATGATTAGAGATAATATTTAGAGTAACTCTTTTGTATAACTCTATTTGTACAGCTTAGGAAGTTTGTCGATGTGTTGTATGTTATGTGTTGAAATTAATTTATGTGTTTATGTTTTGTAATTGTTTGTATGTAAGTGTGAATATTAATTAATAAATATTCTTTTAAAAAGAAAAGAAAGAAAACAGCATTTTTATAATAATAATAATAATAATAATAATAATAAAATTTATTTAT
>CM034708.1:57512566-57526803 GCA_020142125.1 Phrynosoma platyrhinos
ATATATATATATATATATATATCAAACAACAGCAAGATGAAAATAAAATTTTCACACTTAGAGTTATTTCTGCTTGAATGCACCATTTAAAACAAAAGAAATAGCTAGATTTTGTCCAGAAAGCAAGTACAAAGTGTACATGAAACTATAATTACAAATCACTGTAATTATTTGACCCTGATCTCTTTTGTTCACCAGAAACTAATTCAGCTGTAGGAATGAGCTTCATTATTTTAATAAATACTATGACTGCACATAGTCACATTTGCCCTATGAAGAGCACTCCTCTTGTTTTACTAAGTAGCATTATTAAACAGAATCCATTTAAAAGGTGACCATTAATATCCCAGACATTTTGCCACCTTAAAGTGTCACCATCAGTTCTATTTTCTCCACCCTGTCCTGACACATGTTACATTTTGCAACAAAGTGCTGCCACTCATCCTGTCACCAACCATCCCTATTTCCCCTTTCCATACTCAGGCATCTTCCATAACTCACTGCAATCTTTGAAGCAACAAAATGTATGTATGATGAAAACACTTCCTTAATTTGAAAGCAGAGCAGTCACTCTCTGCCTTCGAAAATTACTTCCCTCTGCTTCGTAAGACAATGGTGGAGGGTGCAAATTATAATCACCAAAAACAGAACTGAAACTGTTGCAAAGCAAAAAGCAAAGCAGCTTATTTATATACTGCTTCATATCACGCTATGGGATGTCTAAGCGGTTTACAACTGTGAGCTGATTGCCCCCCAACAGTTGGGTACTCATTTTAGCGACCTCGGAAGGATGCAGGCCAGAGTCGAGCCTCAGCCCTGGCTGGTATTGAACTCGCAACCTTGTGGTCTATGAGTGAGTGGCTGCAGTACAGGCATTATTGCTGACTACAGATTCCCTTCCTGCCCCCCCAAAAAAGTTAAAAGTTGAAAATTGAAATAACCTCTTTTAGCTTCCTGTGGATTCTGATGCTAAAAATAGGAGAAGGAGACAAAAATAGGAGAAGGAGACAAAAAGTCATGTGAGGGAAAAGTCAGTGGAGAGAAATAATATGGGAAGTCATGAGGGATCACAGAAAGTTCATGTGAATGGGACTAAGGCTATTGTTTTAAACTGCTAAAGTATTTATATTCCATTTGATATGAGCATTCCTAGTGGTTTTTAATTTAACATTAAGATCAGTGTTCTTCCTATGTGTTTATTTTCTGTAAGTGACAGAAATATTGTATAACTGAATGGAAACTATAGTAAAGCAAGTGTTTTGTTTCATTATGATTTCTGAATCACTCCCAATACAATTTTAGTAGGGGTGGTAAAAATGGAGTTAAAAAAAAATCTACCATCCTAATATTCTTAATGCTGTACTTGAAAATTGTGAGGCCTATCTTCTTGCCTTCAGAAATATTCTTTCCCCTTATCAGATAGAAGAGGGATGAGCCTTTCAGTCATTGTTGAACTGCTGTTGCCAGCATTCCACACCACCATCTATGATGGCTGGGGCTGATGGGACATGCAGCCCAGCATCAGGCAGACTACACAGTTCTCACCCCTGACACAGACAGGATTAATAAAGGCAAACTAATGAAGTCCATAGTTTAGCAAACTCCACATTTAAATATTTTAAGGACACTTATGGTAAAGGGAGATTAGACAGAATGTGCCCATTTCACCAGTCCTACTGCAAAATGGCCTCCATATTTCCTCTTTCCTCCCCAGATATGTTTTACCTTTTGTCTCACATTTTGCAAGTCTGCAGGTAAGACCTGGCCTTGTTTTTATTGATTGTATATAAGCAATTCCAGGATGTGTTTCAGGCTGAGAAGTGAGATAATAATATAAATGCATGAGCTAGAATTAAGCTAAAGTCAAGTCAAAATGAATAGAGCTTGCTGAGTATTTTTAGATCAATATGACCAGCCAATGGTCAAGATAAAAGAATAGCCACCATAAGTAAGATAAGAGCAGAAGCTAAGAGCAAGACAAAGAACACAAAAGTAATTGTGGCTCACACCAATTCCCAAACATAACAGAAATTTTCTTATAGATAATAATAATAATATAATAATAATAATAATAATAATAATAATAAATTATTTATTTATAGCCTGCCCAATCACAAGGAATCCGGGTGGGTCACAGCAATATAAAATACATAGAATACAATAAAATTCAAAATTAAGTGTTGCATGTTTCCAGATTTATATTTTATATTTTATATTTATATTTTTCCCAGATCTTTCTTGTACAATTGCCCAGTGGCCTGGCAAGGCAATCTTGAGGCACAGGATATTTCACAACCTTGGAAGAAGGGCTAAAGCAGATAATTTAAAATGTGGTAATATTTTCTGTAGGGTGAGGATATTAAGAAGGATAATGATATGCCTGATTTTAGTTTTTGGAGGGAAATATCAGGCACATAAGGAAGAAAACAATTTACACTCTTTCTCTTCTATGTTTTGTATTTCATCTTTATCAATAAATTCTTCCCACATATCCCCACATATAAACAATGGAGAAGAAAGTACATCACATAAGGCTTTTCATTTCAAAATCGTTGTCTTTCTATTGTGGAGATCCCTACAGATGGTGAAGAAAGGGTGTAGAAATATCCCCTGTAAGGATATGAGTCAGTAAGGCTACAGAATTACAAAACATGTAACTTAGAGGACAATATGCTGAAGCCTCTTTACTGGCAGACAGTGAATTTCCTCCTAGTTACTGCCTAATGTGTGTGAAGTGCAGTACTTGATGGCATCACTGCCCACTTTCATGGTTTATTGTCACACAAAATAGAAGTTCAGTTCCCAAGATAAAAGACAACTCCAGGCTTCTGAATGTGGAAGCCAGCCATCAGCTCATGCTGACAGAACCTGCAGTTGAGGACACTGTCAGAATCAGATGGAACATTTTCTGAATCTGAATCATTTGCAATCACCACCCACAGTGGCTTGTTAATGGCACATTGGCATCAGTCAATGGCATGTTGTTTATTACTGCCATCAAATACTTCTCTGTCCTCTCACTTGACCAGCCAGGGACAATACTGGGAACAAGTATATGGCTCAAAAACAGCTGAGGTAATGTCCAGGGTGGTTTCTGAATACACTCAAAAGATCAGTCTTGCCAGTTGACTGAGGTTCAATTTTGTTGTCAAAAAAAATCCTGTTACCATATGGAACTCCATTTTAGGCAGCAGCATCTACTTCTATCTTTTCATCAAAACATGTCAGCAGATGAGGCTTTCCATTTCTTATGGAAGTGATCTATTGTTAGGCAGAGAGAAAACACAGGTAATGGGCAGTGGGGAGGAGAAAGGAACAGTATCCTATTTCAGTTGAAAGACAGAGCTGCAAGTTTCAGACAATTTGCTCATAGCTAGTCTGCTGCCTTCAGATATAGATAGCCTCTTAGCTAGCTGTTATGCTACCTTCAGATATATCTATGGACACTGTTCAACACCAGTGCTGATGCTTACTTCAACAGCTAGTCCAGTCAACTTGTATAGATGGAATAGGAAGGGCTGAAATTGTGACCCTTGTCTTGAATTGCTTGGATAGGATTACTTTCATTATCTGCCTTCCATTGTAGAACAGGAGAACCGTTGTCATTGAAAAGTCACAATAACAAGTAGCTATCAAAATTAAGTCCAATATGGTGCCCTGAATTGTTTAAAATTATTTAAAATACCAAGAAATTTGAGAGAGTTATTTTACATAGCTGTGGTTTGGGCACAATATGTATTGCACTTAATGCAATTTCTTTCTATATAAAAAAGAAAGAGCTTTTTTTTCTTGTAATTCGGCACTTCCATGAGCATATGAGTGGTGCAAATAAACTTGAAATACTTGATAAGCAGCTACAAGGTTATCAAGAAAGGGTTTTTTTTAAAAAAAAAACAACCTGTCACATAACACATTCTGTTCTTTAGGGAAACCTTGGTAACTACAAACCAGATAACTAAGGCTGAATCTGCACAGCAGAAATAATGTAGTTTGGTAATGTTTTAGCTGTCATTGCTCAATGCTATGAAATTCAGGACCTGTTTTTTTAAGTTCAAGAGCAGCTCAGGAGGAGAAAGTTCCCTTATTGATCTATTGGCCCTGGAGACAAGACATAATCAAGCATTGTATTCTTCAACATATTTTTGTCTCCAAATATGCATTTCTAAATGGATTTTCTGTCAAAACAGACATTTTAAAATGTATTTCAGTATGCGTTCTTAACTGAGACTTGCCTCACAAAATACAGAGATGCATGAAATACAAAAGATAAACTACCTCCTTCAGATCAGGTCAGTTCATATCAAAATTCAGAAGGAATGAATTCTTCAAGCATCCTTAATCTGTCTGAAAACAAGTTTACAAAGAACTGAAATGTCTTTGAAAACAAAGTAAAGTTTCATCTCAGGAGAAGAAGGTCATGTTTTTTTGTGTAAAATTTTTTTCCAGGAGCACACTTCATCCTTCCACTATGAAATGAAATGAAAATATATTCAAAGACATCTTTAATACCATCTAACAAAATCATCACTGTATTTGCTCTTGTTTCAGTGCCTGAGTCATGCCCATTTGTTTTAAAAACCAAGAAAAGAAACAGCCAGAAATTTTATTGTACAAAAACAAAGAACAGTGAACACACAGTTAAACAAGAATTTTCCTTGTCTTCATGAATTCAAATCATGGCTGTGCTCTTCACCGAGCTAAGTTTTCACAGGAAAAAATCAGGTCAGAAACTAGGAAAAGATGGAGGAACAATTTATCTTGCTTCCAGCATGTAATTTGCATGCTATACAAGTGACAATCTTTCCTTTATCTCTAGACTGGTGAAAGAAAAAGGGAATGACAACAATTGTGCATGTATCAAGATTCTGGATGAGTTTCCCTACGGACACATCAGTGCATTCTTTACCAATACATTGGGAAGCAGAAGCCAGACACCTTTTTCTCCTTCTCTTTCATTTTCTTTATTAAGGGCATCTTGCTATGGGGCCAATGCAAAAACATTTTCTCTTCAGGCAAAAAGTTGCATCCAGATAATCCCTATAACATATATTCTTCTTAAATGAGAAATTTGTCAATTTTTAATGAGTAATATTCCTTTCCTTTCCTTTCTCTTTCTTTCTTTCTTTCTTTCTTTCTTTTTTAAAAAAGATATTATGTTATTATATATATCCTAAAAAAAAATATTATACTATCAGGACAACATGCTTGCTTTCTCCCAAAATTGCTAATGTTGTATGCTGCCATGGCTCAAATAAGTTTAGTTTGCAAGCCGTACTAAGAGACTGAACTGGACAGGGGGACGTTGCAAGCACTAGTAAAACAAGGATAAACCAAAAATGAATGATGATTGTTCAACTACAGCTCATGATCACTTATATTCAAGATGCTATTTGAGGTGTACATATAATTTATGGGTCTGCAGAGGTCAATTGCATTGCAGAGGGGTGGGATATAAATAAAAAATATTATTGTTATTGTTATTGTTATTATTAAATTATAGCCACAAATCAACAAAAGACAAAACAGTTACTACTTAATCCTGTTAATTTTCAATGTCAAAATATTCCATTATGTTTTAATTAGAGCAAGTGTCATCAACCTGCAGATATCCAGGGATTGTTGGCTTGCAATACTCACCTATCAGTTATTAACATATTCAACACTGAAGGATGATGCACACAGCAATATCAATATCTAGAAAGTTGTAGGTTGCCCAACCTGATGGACCATAGGAAAACAAGGAGACCAAAAACATAAAACATTGTGGGTATCATGGCCAGCTCATCAAATTATTGGTTAAACAGGTGCAAATTTCAATATATTTATGGGGAAAAGAAGCATATTTAGGGGGGGAAAAAGAAGTGTTTTGTGAATCTAATCATTTGAGGATAACACTATTAATGGCTATCAAGTAACACAAGATGAATGATGATTTGGGTTAAAATTTGCTGAATGCAAACCTCAAAAACATAAACAATGGCTTCATTGGGAAAATTAGCATAAAAACACAAGAGGAATTAAATGAGAGGGATTTAATTTACATTTAAATTTAAATTGGTTCTCATATAGACAAATATATGAAAGATCCCTTATGGATATAAATTTTTTTGGAACAGAGGATAAATAGTTGGAATTAGATAAAGTATTATGTGGAAATAAGAATAGGATAATAGCAATACTCTATAAAAATTTTACTAGATATGGAAATGGAAGAGGAAATAATTAAAGACAGAATGATCAAATGGACAAACTATGGGGCTAAACAAACTGGCAAAATATGCTGGCTTCCCAGCAGCTTAGGGAAATAGCATTTGCACACTGCATGCACAAACTCCACTGCCAAGCCAGCATTGTGCCACTCGCCCAACATGTGGCAGGCAACATTGTGGTATTGCGGAGACACAGCGTTTAGACACTGCATCTGCCAACATGCAGAAAAACTGTCGCTACTGCAGCAAAGGCAACTTTTTCCCAGTGAAAAAAGGAGCAGCTTTCTGCTGCTTCTTTTTGTGCCAGGAAAATGCTGGATTGGGGCTGTGGCATGCAGTTGGCACAGCCCTGATTTGGTGCTCAAAGGTGTGGCCAGAAGATGCTCCTTCGAGGTGGTCTGTTTCGCCCCTATGTGGGACATCCCTTTCAGTTAGAACAATGGGAGAAATTTTGGGTAAGATGGATTAAATATCTTAGAACTTAAAGAAATAATTGGTACAAAATGTATTATAGATGCTACTTAATGCCAGATGAAATAGTGAAAATGTATATATATATATATATATATATTTTTTTAAAAAGCATGTAATAAATGTTGGAAATTGAGAAAGACCAGGGACATTCTTCCACTGTTGGTGGACATGTAAGTAAGCTAGAAACTATTGGAAAATGATAAGCACAACCATTAATAATATATTGAACATTAGGTTAAAGATGAAACCAGAAAGCTATTTATTAGGGATGTTCGAAAATGATATTGAAAATACATTTTGAAAGATTTTGTTTTATATGACAATGATAGGAATAGGTAAAATAGGAGATACAAAGAGGTAAAATGGAGGGAATGATAATTTGGAAGAGGTAATATGTATGGAATGTGAATGTGTATGGAAATATAATTTGAGGATAGCAAAATGTAGAGAATGTAAGTAAAGATACTGACAAGGGTGTCTGTTTTAAATGTTTTATTTTTGCTTGTAGAATGTAATAAACAATATTTTTAAAAAACCATGAACAATGGCTTCAGAAGATATATAAAATTTTTGTTGTTTACTGCCCTTGAGTTGATCTAAGTCCACAGCAACTCTATGGATGAAACATCTCCAACACTCCCTGTTCTCCACTGCTCCACTAAAATCCTCAAACCCATACACATGACCTCCTTAATAGAGTCCATCCATCTGGCAGTCCTTCCTCTCTTCCTACTTCCCTCCACTTTCTCAGCATTATTTTATTTTCTAATGAGTCTTCTCTTCTCATGATGTGTCTGAAGGACAACAGCTTCAGTTTGGTCATCTTGCCTTCCCGGGAGGTTCTGGCTTGCCCTAGGACCCATTTGTTTGTCTTTTTGTCTATCTACAGGATCTTTAACACTCTTCTCTAGCACCACATCTCAAAGGAGTTGATTTTCTTTCTATCATCTTTCTTAACTGTCCAGCTCTCACATCCATACATGATAATAGAGAATGCAATGGCTTGTATGGTTCTAACTTTTGTGTGTGTGTTTGTTTGTTTGTTTGCATTTTAGAATCTTTTCTAGTTCTTTCATAGCCATCTCCCCATTTTTAATCTTCTTCTGATTTCCAGAAAGCAGGAAGTCTTGCATAATGTAGATTGTGTGTTTTGCTGAAAGCAAAGAGATAGCATAGTTCCAAGCAGAATGCCTTTTCAATTATATATAAAAAAAGAAATGAGCAGACTTGACCAATAATATACTCATAGCAGATGCCATGATGGCTGCCATTAGCTGACTGATGTAATCCAATGGAAGACATTCAAAAGCCAAGACCTAACTAGTTTATTTTAATTATCTCCAAGAACCTTATTGGATGAGACAGATTGTTGCAATAAACAAAGTTTACTAAGGCCTCTTTTCTCACTTGACCAGATAGGACAGTGGATAGGTTGGATGGAGGATGGGGTGACTATAACATATGCTAAGAGAAGACAGGCTGGTTTGGCATGAAGGATGTTTGACAAACAGAATTGCTGTTCTGAGCTGACAAACTATGTAGACATGCTACATGATACAAACAGATGCTACTAGTAACAGAAAAAAATAGTCTATGCTAAATAGATATACTTCCCATTATGTTTTTAATGGCTAATTGTTATGGATGTTGCCAGATATAATAGTGGTCAAGGATATTAATTCTTAGGTGCCTGTTTAAAGATGTTTAGTTCTTCAACAGAAGATACTGTATTCATTGGTAGAATGAGGTCCAAAGTATACTGCAAAAATAATCCAGTTAGAGACTGCTTTTAGCTGTCCTGACCCAATGTTAGGGAATCTTGAGAATTATAGTTTATTGTACAAGAGCACTCTGACAGAGAAGACAAAATGTTTCACAAAACTACAATTCCCAGAATTTCTTAGCATTGAGCCAGGGTAGTTAAATGCTCTCAAACTGGATTATTTCTGCAGTGTGTTTTGGATCCAAGTTATATTGTTTAAAATAGTAATGTTCCTCTATGCATTAACTATATCAAAGCCTGCTAGAGAGATGCAGAAATACAGGTTCAGTCCTTATGGAAGTATAACATATTCCTTGTCATATACTGGAGTACATTGTTGTGTACTGTAGTCAATGTAATGAATTTAATGTAATGAAAGCAAGGTGCCCAGATGCTAACCTGTCTGTGTTTCTCCCTATGTTGCATATCTATGATTGCGTATAATAAAATAGCTTAAAAGATTACCAAAGAACCTGTTCATTCTCTCAATTCAATATCCTGAGATTCCAATATCTAAGAGTACATAAGTGGACTTTTGAGGTTAATTCTGATTGTCCAGATTTTATCACCATCACAAGCTGGATCCCCAAGAAGCCAGAAGGTGATAAATGGACCCCAGACAGAAATAGATTAGCTGACAAATGACAAAGAACTGAGAATCCTTCAGTCTAAAGGAGTAGGATACCATGTCTGTTCCACAAGACCAGACATACCATTTGCTAGATGCTGGGGAATAACAGTGGTAAGCTGATCATTCTATTGTCTTGAAGAACAATGTAACAACAGTGAGAGGGGGGAGTTGCACTTATGTCCTGCTAATAGAGTTTCCAACAGATTTGTTTGGACACTGTAACAGGGTAGGCAACTTTTCCCCTTTAAGGGCCGAGAGACTTCAGCTCCCAGAATCCCAGGAGCTATTGGCCAACATGGGACTATTGGCCAACATGGCTGAGGTTTCTGGGAGCTGAAGTCCCTCGGCCCTTAAATGGGAAAGGTTGCCTACCCCTGCTGTAGAAAATAGGATGATATTTCAGAGGGCCACCACAAGCAATAGGCAAGACAGTTGATTGCTATGTGACAGCTGAAGAGGGTACACTGTTGCTGTTTTTAATTCAAGCATACAGTTGCAATGAACCTTCACAAATTTTCTCATCCTCAATGAGAAAAGGTATCTCATTCAACCATTTTTTTTTAAAAAATAAACAACTCTACCAGATTTTTTTTTGCTACTGCACATGGTTAAAAGTCTACTTTTTTTTTTGTTTGCGAGAGAAAAAGTAAAAAGCCTAAAATATTCACACAAAGAATGTTTTGCATAAAAACTTTTGCTATATTTTTGAAAAGGAATTCCTAAAATGCCAAAAAGCAACAAGAAAAACAAACACACCCATATATGTGTAAAAACACTTGTAATTTTGCTCAGTAGGGAGAAAACCTTTGAATGTTTTTCATCTTCGTGTGTGAGAATGAAATAAGTAAATATTACATCTATACTGAAGTTCTTACTTCTACCAGCTAATAAATTTGCAACCACAACGAAAAACTTGCAAAAGCGCAAACTGTTTTTCCCCACACTAGGTAACCATAATTTTCTCTGTCCTTTAGCCAGTCAAAAGAATAAGGTACATTCATCTAAGCAGGATTTGTTTACATATAAATATGTATTAGATTGCAAATGTAGTTTGAACTCCCACTCCTTATTCAAATATTCTTCTCCACTTACAAACTAATACTGTCACCTTAAATATATGTTTAGGAGCCAATATCATGCACATTTCCAGAGAAGTACTGTAAATATTACTACTTTACAGGAGCCCTGGTGGCACAGTGGCTAAATGCCTGTACTGCAGACACAAAGTTGTGAGTTAAATCCCAGGGGCTCCAAGGTCCACTCAACCTTGCATCCTTCCATAGGTTGCTAAAATGAGAACCCAGCTTGTTTGGGGGAATTTAGCTTACACATTGTAAACCAATTAGGGAGTGCTTAGTTCACTGATAAGTGGTGTAGAAATGTACTTGTTATTGGTATTGCTACTTTATTACCAAGGAGGTCCACCTGGGATAACGGTTATATGGAAAGTTGAGCTCTGCTTGTACCATCCTGAACACTTATTCCTTCTGTCAAATGGATACCATGTGTATGCCAATGGCATTACATAAATAAATAATAGCAGACACTCCCAGATGACAAAGAAGTTGTGTATGGAAGGATTTTTAGGCATCATGTTCTCAAATTATCTTGTCTTCAATGCAGTCAAGAGATAAAACTGAAATTCCACTGCAAGGTTGTGCATATTTTAAGACTTTTGTAAAGATTATATATATATGGTGCTGAAAATATCCCTCTTAACAAAATTATCACCAAGAAGCTCTGAAATAAAAAGATTCATTTAAAAATACATAAACCCTCTTACATTCTGAATAAAGAGAAAATCTCAGGTGTTTTTTATACATGCATAGAGGAATAAAGTAAGCAGTGTTTTGTACCCCTAAGTGCTGGTCAAGTGTTCATCAATGCTATATATGGTAATGAAGCAAACATTGGCTTTTGGAATTAATCATGCTACAGGCCAGGGCTGGAATTCTTATATTCAATGTGTAGCATATTCTTTATTCTAAATGTCACCTCTGGCACTGAAATCCTATGTACATTTATTTGAGAATAAAATGTATCTGAGTCCTTTTGCACAGCACAATTATAGAACAATGATTCTACATTTACTGCCATAGCTAGATGCTGTGGAATACTGGAACTTGCATTAGAGACCTTGGCAGGGAAATTCTAAATATGTGTGTGTGTGTGTGCGCATGTGCGTGCACCTTCAAGTTGCTTGTTGTTATGGCAACCGCATGAATTTTTTAAGGCAAGGAACACTCATAGGTAGTTTGGCAGTTCCTTCCCTTGAAATATACCTTGGTATTCATTGACAAGCTCCCACTGAAGTACTGCATCCCTCTCCCTAAAATGCATCCCTGGATTCCATAGGATGGAAGCATGGTAGGTAAAGTGGAATCACAGTGCTATACTAGTATACTGTAAAAGGACTCCAGAACTCAATGCGGATTAGCACTCATTTACTTGTGTGCACCTCATATATTCTTTCCAGGAAATCTTCCCAGATTCATCTTGCAGTTATGAGGCTCAGGATGCTAAGAACATATTACCATGAGATAAACTCCACTGAGGCTACAGTCTTACCCACATTTTTCTGGAGGTTATTCCCACTGAACTTAATAGGACTTGCTTCTAGATAGCATGTGTGGCATGTTCAGGGGTTGTTTTCCCTCTAAAAGATCAAGTTTGTAGCTTGGGATGATTGTGGACCCAGCGCTGCTTCTAGAAAGCCAGGTTGCTGCAGTGACCAGGTGCACTGCTGCTCAGATTTGACTGGTGCACCAGCAGCAACCTTTCTTGGAGAAAGCAGATCTGACCACAATGATTCATGCCTCAGTTCTCTTTTGATTAGACCACTGTAATGTGCTTTATGTGTGGCTGTCCTTGAAAAGTGTTTGGAAGTATCAGATAGTACAAAATGCAGCAGCTAGACTGATGTCAGGTGTGGTAGAATTCAAAGATATAGCCGTGTTAGGGCCTAAGCAGACTGCCAGAAATAGTGCACATTAAATTGAGGCACCGCCCTGGCTCAGTGCTAGGGAATCATGGGAACTGTAATTTATTGTGGCACCCGAGCTCTCTCACAGAGAAGGCTCAATGCCTCAGAAAAAAATACAATTCTCATGATTCCCTAGCACTGAGCCAGGGCAGTGCCTCAATTTAAAGTGCACTATTTCTGGCAGTCTGCTTAGGCCTTTAGTCTGTAGAATCAGTATGTAGAAAGATCTTGTAGCAACTTTGAGACTAACTGAAAGAATCTTAAGGAGGGTTGGATTGGGTTATTGTACTGTTTTTATTGTTGTAAGCCGCCCTGATTGGGCTTCCAAAGGGCGGGATATAAATAAATTTTATTATTATTATTATTAAAGAAAGAAGTTGGTAGCATGAGCTTTTTTAGAATGTATTCTACTTCCTCAGATGTTTTTTTAAAAGACTGAAGTCTGTGAAAGCTCATGCTGACAACTTCTTTCTTCCAGTTAGGGGGGCTGCCGACGGGCAGCACAGAGCTGCCCCAGGAAGCAGTGGATCGGGGTCATGGCTACCCCACGCCATGGCCCAATCCTCCCTTTTGCCGCCCTGAAAAGAGTGGCAAAATGCTACTCCTTTCAGGGGTGGCAAAAGGGTGCCCTAAGAGCTGGTGTGCGGCTCTTCGTCGCCCCTTCCAGCGCAGCGCATCAGGACACTGCGTCAGGACACCATCGGCATAGGGCTGGGGCAGCCAGCGTGCAGCTGTCCTGCCCTATCTCTGCCTCCAGGCTGGCCCTTTGGGCCGACCTGTAGAGGCTCAGTTCTAACTCTACTTGTACTTAATCATCTTCCACTGTGGTCTCCTTCTTAGCAATGTTGTTGTACCCAGCAGGTCCCACTCTGCAGAACTTCCTTCCAAATATGAAGTTTCACACAAGCCAATTTTCATTTTTCCTGTTATATTTCTTTTCCAAAACTGGCTGTGCAGCTATTTACAATATGATTTCTTAGGATATGATTGCATTTTAAAGGGAAGACTCAAGCAGGAAAAGGTTTATTTTCTAATAACACAATTACAAACATGTCTACTCAAAAGTAAGTTCCACCATCTTCAATATAGGTTGCTCCCATATAAGTATATTTATAAGTTACAGTATAACTGTAATTAACATATTAATAACATTCAGCATCAACTATGAATGTTGCTTTTGAGGAAGATAGGATAGGAGAGTGCCAAAATTCCATCTCGCTTACAGTTCCCTAATATCTGGACATAGTTCTGTTTTTTGGTTTCATCTCACAGGGTTCTTTCAGGTCTTACAAAGACTATATACAACAGACATATGTCTGTGATTCTTCACAGTTTACAGCAAAGGAGTTAAATGGAGTGAGAAACATACTAAAACAGAATTTAAATTCAATTGAACATATTTGCAACATAATGTATATGTGTTACTAATATTGCTCTGGGTGTTACTCTTTGTGATGGCACAGGAATACCACCCAAGTTCCAGCTCCTACATCTTTCACTCCTTCCAGTAAAAACATGGTGTTCCTAAAAGACTATCCCTTCCTATGTTCTTATGTCAACCTCAACAAATGGAATAAAGTCAAGTGACTAAGGGGGGATGCAGATGGCAAAAAGTGCCATCATCAAGCCCAGGAAGGGGAGTGGCAGCCAGATGCCCGGTGCCCCAACCCCTTCCTGAGGATGTCATCGGAGCACCCACCGTTGCACACAGCGGACGCTCCGATTATGTCCTTCTGGCTCAACATCTGGACATGCTGAGCTGAAAGGAGTGTGGAAGAGGCACCCGGCGCCTCTTCTGGCACCCCTTTTGGCTCCTAAAAAAAGGAGTGCTAGCTCCTTTTCAGAGGCACCATAAGGGTGGATCAGGGCCGAGGCATGGGGCAGCCTCAGTCCAAATGTGCGGCTTCTCGGGGAGACCCATGGCTGCCGGTCTGTAGAGGCCCTAAGACTTTTAACAGAACTACAACAGAATGCACATATTTCTGTAAGCTCTGCAAATACAAAAAATGTTATCAGCAGGATAACAGATCTAGAATTATACTACCATATGGGGAAAAATCCAGTATAATGGCCACTTTATTATCATAACATTACAAAGCAAAATGTAATTGCTATATTTGTCTTACATTCAGATTAAAAATATAGGGGGGAAGCAGACTGGCGGCACAGGGCCACCCT
>CM034708.1:57526903-57537373 GCA_020142125.1 Phrynosoma platyrhinos
CTCAAATTTAAAAGGGTTCTGTGATGTATTAATAGAACTGAAATTGTGCCCATAACTTTAGCTGCTTTTTTTAGCAAGGTAATAATCTTGCTTGAAACAAACTGAATATAAAAGCATTTCCTCTTTTACAGCCTGGACTTCTCCTGTACATTAAACATTTATCTGCTTGAGGAAGGAGTTGACTAGTATCTCATTCTTCTTTTTCAAATAGAGGATGTTTGATGTGAGCTGTCCAGACTTACCTTCAGTTACCATTAGATAATGCATTTCTCACTGCTCAGCATGGGGGAAACTAGAAAATCACTTTAAAAAAAATCCAGCTGGTGACCTTTATTTCCATGGATATACACTGAAATATGCACTGGCTTAAAATCCTATTGAAATGCAGGATAGAATCATAGAATCATAGAGTTGGAAGAGACCACAAGGATGATCCAGTCCAACCCCCTGCCATGCAGGAACTCTCAATCAAAGCATATCCAACAGATGTCCATCCAGTCTCTGTTTAAAGACCGCCAAAGAAGGAGACTCCACCACTCTCCGATATTCTTTATATTTATACTTACTGACCTACAGAGAATATGTCTCTTTACAGATCTGTTAAGATGGATAAACCAGTTCCAGATAGAGGGTGAAAAACAACAGACTAGGTAAAATAAAGGAACAAAAGGGCTTTCCAAGGTGGCATAATATAAACAATAACCCCATAATCACTTGATCAAGTTTTTTTTTTCTTTTGAGTGAATAAAAGAGAGGTAAGACAGGCTAATAGCATACCAAGAAGCCCCACATATGGACCACATCTGATAAGTGCAGTAGGTTAACCACGTATGTTCATTTCATATCAAAGCAGTAATTTTTGGACTTTTCTCTAGCTGGTTCTTTCATAAAGATACCACACTGGAAATTTGATAGTTTTCTTGTTCAGCCCTGGGGCTGGCATCCCCAAGAACTGGAGTGGTAGAAACATGCTAGATAAAATGTTTAAAGGAGGCCTTGAAAAGGAGTATTTTCCTCTTCATAATTGTATAACCCAGGTTCTTCTACATCTAGGACAAAGGACCTATTAAAAACATACACGGTAGTGGTGCTACCTCAGATGAAAGAAAGGCAATGGGATCTTCCAGCTTCTCCAATCTCATAAGTTTTGAAATGCATTCAACCAGTTTGTCACAGAATATATTATTATTATTATTATTATTATTATTATTATTATTATTATTATTATTATTATTATTATTTGGAGTATTTATACTCAGCTCTTCAGCCAAATGGCTCTCTGAGCAGCTTACAAATGGTTAGTTAGATATTTCCCTGCCCTCAGGTTTAATATCTGAAAACTTCTGCCACCCTTATAAAATTGCAAGAAACTATTACTGCTAAATGCTGTTAGAATTTCCAGGCTCAATTTCATTAATCAATTTCCATAATTTCTATGACTTTAACAGCCCTCAAGGTGGCTCAGAAACAATCCTATCAAACATAAAAGATGCAATTAAGAGACTAATCAAAACAAACAGTAATATAACAGCCCACAGTTAATATACTGAAAAACAGAATCAAAACAGCAGTAACCATAAGTAGTGCAAGACATAAAATCTAGCTAAGGATCTTTAAAAACAACACCAAATTTGAGCATTATATCCATGATGATTACCTCTTGTAATCATATGAGACTTCATCTAACAGAGAATTAAACATATGTACCACCACTAAAATTTTGAATTTTATTATTAAACCATGGATTTGCTTGATGGCTTCCTCTCTTCAAGTTGAGGACATGGTTGCAAGTGTCCTACAGCAACTACATTCAAGGCTTTTCAGGGGAGACCCTGAATAAAATGAGCATATAGAGAAACTTCTCTAGGGAGGAGAACTTTGTCAAATTAAGGGGCTATGCAGATGGGCGGCTCTGGGCCGCCCCTGCTAGCAGCGGACCAGAGCCTCAGCAACCCCATGGTATGGCCCCAATCCTTCCTTTTGCTGCCCCTAAAAAAGGCTGCCCTAAGAGCCAGCAGCGCAGTTCTTCCGCTCCCTTTCAGTGCAGCGTGTCTGCACACTGCGCTGGGAGGGCATCCTGATGCCACACACCATGAAAATGGGTGCGTGGCATCAAGACAGCATCGGGGTGGGGTTGGGGTGGTCGGTGTGTGGCTGCTCCACCTCATCTCCACCCACAGGCCGGCCCTTTCAGTTGGTCTCCAATGCCCCAAAGTTTCTTCCCTTCACAGCTTTTCCAAGCAATTTAACTGAATTAACTTCAAAATTTGCTGTTGATTAGAGCCTTCAAAGTATTGTCCAAATGCACCTACCTTTGAAGAAGCAGTCTTCATTGTGAACAATGGTAATCTTTTGCTTTTTCAGACAGGCTGCCCGGTGCACCTCACAGTGATTTTCATAGAATTCATCATCAGAACCACATACAGGCTTATAGTGTGGCTTGCAGTGTTCCATGCAGACACACTCTGCTTGTCCTGTTCCTCTGTTAACAACACAGTGCCTACCCAACCCACAGTACTTATTTTCACAGGATCCAATAGGAGTATCATGACTCACATACCCTGAAGAGAAAAAAAGACAAAAAGGTCAAAATCAACTGTCAGATTGTATGCCATCCACTCATGATACTGCCATATACAATGCCTAAAAAACATTCTCTTTGACAGATTGATATATTCCTTGTGTCATCCATTGTTTAACACCACAAATAAAACAGATTGTTGTATACCTAGCCTGCAGTAAATTTCCTCAGAAAACACTCTTAGGGTACATCTACACTTTAGAAATAATGCAGTTTGACATTAATTGTTACAGCTCTGTAGTTTTGTGAGGCACTAGCCCTGTTTGGCAGAAAAGGCTAAATACTTTGTAACACTACAGATCCCAGGATTCCATAGGATGAAACTACAGAACTTAAAGTGATGTCAAACTGTGTTATTTATACAGTGCGGACGCACCCTTAAGATATGAAACGATCATCTTCTTTGACTTGTGGATCTAAATCCTTCACTGTTCCTAAGGATTCTCACATCTTTACTCAAGCATGCTCATCAAGTCATGGGAATTTTGAAAATATGACTGAAGCATAATAAAAGATGGGCAATTGCAAATGGAGTGGGAGCATTGGAAGTACAATGAGGGATGGGGGAAAATTACTGAATTTTTCAGATGTTTTAAGCCATTTTGGTAGGGTTGGGGGTGAAACGTACTGGTGTGGGGACCTTGGGAGGCTTCAGGGATTGAGGCTTTGCAGGTTGAATGTGGCCTACAGGCTGTGCTACTCCCACCTCTGGTCTAAATAAGCAGAAAAAAATACAGCCCTCCTTTTAAAAGCATTCAAACTATGATCCATCAAGACCCATCTTTACAATATTCATGTTAACAGCACATTACACTGAGTTCAATACTATTTCAATCAACAAGTACTTATAAATTTTCTAATACCCTATGCTCTTTCTTTTTCTGGCTGCATCAACCTATTATGCATAATTTATGGTTGCAGTAATAATTGTCTTCAACAACCTTTACTACTAGTTTAACACCAAAGACCAGTACTAGTAAACAATACAGTCCTAGGCCTAGATGTCCATCAAGGCAGCATAATGGTAGTCTAAAGAAATAGTCACTAGTATGATAAAGCAAACATTTACAAGAAATACCAAGTGTGAAATAGCAAACAGAGTATATTTTCCTCCTTTATCATCTGATTTTCCACCTATGACTGCAGTCATTAATCCAGTATTCATGCTATATCCTATTTGTAGTATGTATAACTAGATACAGCAGTGAAATCTAAAAATATAAATACAAGGGCAAATTCATAGTAGTTCTTTTTATGCCACATTTAAAGGTCAATAATCCTACATTTTCATCTTTAGGTACTGAACCTTGTTATGTTCTCCTAGCTTGCTATCCAAGCAGTCTTAACTGAAGACATGAAAGATTAAAGTTAGTGTTATTCAAAGCACATGTGTTGCCAATTTGATTTTTGATTTTCCATATAGTTACAGGCACTTAAGCTCAGAGTCACATGCATGTTGCTACTCAAAAGGTTCACAAAAGCCACTTCCTTTTTGCATCCTACTCCAGTGGTTTAATGCACACATTTTGCCTTTCTCCACTTGAAAACTAGATGCATATGCTGGACTATTTTCTCAACAATTCAAAAGTTACTGTATTGAACCTGATTTTTGCTTTTTCTTGGGATACTGAGGTGACATTCTGTTAGTGGCACAGGTTTCATTTACATGTTTATTTGGCCTTTCTGTGGTTCTGTAAAGGCTGGTATACCCTTCCATCCTCTGCAATGTCCAAAGCCCCACCCCCACATAGCCTTTCCTCACACACAGCATGGGCCTTCTGTGCTTTCTGGGGATTGGGCAGGATCAAATAAGCATCTGGCTACATTTCCATAGCCAGAAAGAAAATGATTACATCAGCAATGAGTTCTTCAGAAGATCCCAGCATATCTAACACTGTTACCACCATGCCATGTCTGGCTATAGAGCTGTGCACTGGGAGAGGGGCTTCAAAGGCTGTACAGTAAGTGTGTAGGGTGGTATATAGCTCAGACTTCCATTTGGAACTACTACATTATAGTGAGCCATATAGAACAGCAGCCATCACAGGCTGATGGGTATGGGTATAGCTTCAAGTTGCTTGTTGGTTTATGGTGACCTCATGGGTCTTTAAAGGCAAGGAATATTCAGAGATGGTTTTGCAAGTTCTGAAATATAGCCAACAGCACATAGTACTCAGTGACGGCTTCCCAAATTGTTACAGAAACTAATATAGCTATTGGCTTCTTGTCAGTTCTGGACCACTTCTGTTCAATGCAGCTGAGATAGACAGTGGCAATGGGAACAGTGCTAGCCAATGGCTGGCATGATCTGTCCTGCTCCACTGCCTAAACATACTGGCTAACTGTTGCACTGAGTCTGGTGGTCCTCTTACCACCAGAAGTAGAAAAAAGAATGAATGGCCACATATTTCAGTAAAGCGGGAAGCACAGACAGCCATTAGCACATTAAGATCATAAGGCTTAGAATACTGTGGCGGGAGGGGGAGGAAAAAAAGAAGAGTAGTAAATATGTTTGATGCTTCCTGTTTATGTGTGGATGGAAGAATGTTAAGATGGCTTTCATATGACCCTGCCCCCATACATTCAATACACATATAAGGCCCATAACCCAGCATCCCTGTGTCTACCTGACATACATCTATACATGCCCCTAACTGCTACAAATTCAGGATTAGTGAAGAAAAATCCTATATATGTATGGCTGTACTTATACAAGGCCCTTCCCCTCTTAAAAACAAAGACATGCCTGACTGGTGGCCCCCTGGGTACAGCCAGTAGCCACATGCATGGGGGGGGGGGAAACTAGTGGAAGAAATGACACATTCTTGCCCCTGGTACATTCAGTGGACTCAAGAACATCTATCAGACACATGGAATCTGTTCATTAGACTCAGGACCATTAGAGACACACTATATTATAAGAGAGAAGAAAAGGGTTGTGGGAATCCTAGTGGCCAGGGAAATAAAACTGTACATTTTCATAACAATAACATTTCCACTTTTAGCAGTATCCAACCAAATGTTGTAATTCTTTTCTTCCAGGCTTCCCCCTTAGGCTTCCCCCAGGCATCAGAATTGTTTAAGGCAAGCCAATAGTTGGAAACCTTCAGCTCATGCATCTCTGACAGTTGTATGCACATTATTTAAGCTCCCAAAGGCCTTCATTCTCTTGAAGGGGGAAGGCACCCATCATACAGCCAATTACAATCTTTGAGACTTCTGAGTTCTAGCCTTTTATTCAAGGTTGAGTTCTAGCCTTTTATTCAAGGTTAATTATTAGCTTCGATTCACTAAGACAAAGTAGTCAACCCCAATTAACTGACAAATAAGCATTCCTGCAGTGGATTTTAAAGGGTTTTGTTGAACTCAGCTCAGTCCCCTTTCTCAGAAAGTCAGCTAGGAAAGGCATTTTGGTCTGTATGAATATCAGTTATATTATGGTAGGCCTGGGTCAACCTGCACAACATATTCATATATGCAGCTGGGGGCTTTTTGCACCATTCTCTCTTGCTATACTTCTCCATGTGGCTCACTTGTTCAAGCTAATAAATAGTTTAAATCTACTCCCTGGGCACCAGGACTTTTTACAGTAGTGGTTTCACTGGAGTGAAACAGTACTGTAGTGGAGTGGGTTAGAAATGTTTTAGAAGACTACATTAAAGGAAGCTACTGTGTGAGCCTGTGTGCACTCATGTGTGTGCATCCACAGCTATCTACAGAACAGATCAGTATAGATTAATGAACTCTCAAAATAACATAATGTAGAAGAGGACAAAGAGAGACCTAATGGAATTATATACCATAGTTTGCATAATATGGCATAAGGAAAGAAAATGATATACTGTGCATATAATTCTTCTGAGTGTACTGTAACTATAAATTCTAGTTGCAGCCATTTTTTAAAAAAACAGAGTACAACACTATCAGTTATTTCAAGAACTCTGAAAATCATGAAAGCAACTCTCCAAGTCATAACCAATAACTTGTGAGATGGTTGTACTTCAATTTCAATGAATGACTGCATTCATGGTGATGTCCAAAGAAAAATTCCTCCTGTTACTTTTCTGCAGACCATGAGGCTGAGATGCAGACGTGTCAAACTGTGGTTGTCAGTAGGGGGGGAAGCAGACGAGGGCGTCCGGGACCTGAACCTGTTCCTAACCTTACTTCTAATCTTCAATATAGTGAAATTCCAATGGGGGTCAAAAAATAAATAAATCCCACAATTCATTCACTCTACTTTCTTTTTTAATAGCCTAGTGCTTTAGGTTTTAAAAGTAATTCACTGTAGTGTAGTAATTCCAGTAGTTAGCTCCCAGAAATTTTATTTCCCTGTTTCTTAAAGATCACAAAGGGCCTCTGTAGACCAGTATAAAGAGCTGGCTTGGGGGTAGAGTGGGAGTGTGATGACCACGCGCCAGCTGCCCGAACACTGTCATCACATTGGTGTCATGCCACCCACCTGCCTGCCCATCCAGATAGTGGGCGGTGTTGGAACATTTCTGCGTTTAGACACAGTGAGGCAGAAATGGGGAAAAGCCGCAACCATGGCAGCAAGGGTGACCTTTTGCCACTCCTTTGGTGTGGAAAACACTGGATTGGGGCAACAGCATGTAGTTGCCATGGTCCTGATCCAACGAGCAAAGGGGTGGCAGCAAGCCACCCCTTTGCCGCCATCTGTTTAGCCCCTAAAATAATT
The DNA here is from genome assembly GCA_020142125.1 of Phrynosoma platyrhinos. NCBI lineage: Eukaryota > Metazoa > Chordata > Lepidosauria > Squamata > Phrynosomatidae > Phrynosoma > Phrynosoma platyrhinos. The sequence goes on from CM034708.1 coordinate 57,534,184, forward strand.
ATTTCAGTGACTTTAAAACAACAACATGTGAATGCTATAGGTCATTGACCTACAAAACATAGTCTCCCTCTGTCCATCTCTTGTCTCTTTTGTACTTGATTGTCAAGGGAAAATGCGGGGTATAAGAAATTTATTATTATTATTATTATTATTATTATTATTATTATTATTATTATTATTATTAGTCTCCTCAACATCTGTGAGATCATGAGGGAGCATTTGAATTATGCAATATGTCCTTCCAATCATTTTGTGGAGCTATAATTGCATAAACATATAGGTAACTTCATTATGCACCACAAAACTAATGACCAATGTTGTAACTTTGGTAAGTTTCAAAGATACTGTTAGGTAGTTATAATTTTGCTATTGGGGAAAAATTAAAGTATCACAATATTTGTAACTAGTTCCTTCCAGGCTAAGGAACAGGCTATGTGAAAACTAACAACAACAACAACAAGAACAATAACACATTAATTTTTTCACCCTTCTGCCTATGCAATCATAAATGAACACATTTCTCCAATTTACAAGATCCAATGTGCAAGCAAAGGTCATCAAAATTTGGGATTTGGAATTATGAATGCATAAAGGTCCTCTTATACTTCACAGTGTAGGTGCAGTGAGCACATACACTCTCACTTCACCAGTTTATGTATAAAAATATTCAGCATTAATTCATTTTTACTAAAGATTTTATAACATCTGTACAAATATGTACATAGACAAAGATCCAAAACTGAAGATAAATGAAAATGATAAACTGTGTTCCAATGAATGCTGAATCAAAACTAGAAACATAAGAAATGGGACCAAATTAATTATTATGGCAAGAACTTATTTTCCTTGTTCTTAAAAACCTTGCATTCTAAACAGCTTCCAAATATTTATTAGTTACTAAACCAGATTAATTATCTTATAGTTAACTTTATGGTAGCAGAACCACCTAAACCCCCTATTACATCTGTCTTCATAAATTCCTAGTAAAGATTAGTGTTTATGTTTAGTAGGTTTGTATGAAATTTAAAGAATTTTGTAGTGATTCTCAGATCCACTTAACCAGGCATTGCACCCAAACATTTGTGACTGAAGAGGTTTGATGTTCTCACAGATTGCTTGCTAACCTCTGTACCCGAGCTGACTACATTGACTGAAGTATCCCTTCTCCAAAGCAGCAGCCTTGGGGAAAAATAACTCATCCAAGAACCAGCTGACTATTAAGACATCACCATCTGGTCATTTATGCTGAGCTTACTTGGTCTCTGCTTCCACTTGGTTCATGTTAACCATACATTTTAAGCAACTAGTTCCTGTGTCAGATCCACCTTGCTTGTTTTTCCACAAATCTGTGACTTTTTTAAATAAAAGTTTGCATGATTATCCATATTTAAACACATATGGCTGAACATATTTAAACACATATTTGTCTATTCATTTTGAGTAGAACTTGAAAAGGTCACTTTCTTGAATTGCAATTTGCTGAATCTACCAAGCAATATGTCCTCTGAAAATTGTAGACCAAACTAAATATGTTTTGCTAATATGTATTATTATTATATTAATTTAAGCTTATCTATTTGAATCAGCTCACAGTTGTAAACCGCTTAGACATCCCATGCGCGATATGAAGCGGTATATAAATGAAGCTGCTTTGCTTTGAATTATTTTATATTTCCTTTTATGTGTTTTTGAGGGAAATATTACATCATAAAATCTGGAGATGCAGAAATACAAAAGACTGTTTCAATGCCTACCAACAGAAGGTTAGAAAAGAGGGAGCCATTCTCCCTCCCTACATAGGGAGCTCTACGCCCCAAAGGCAGCCATGGAGAAAGCTCAATCTCATGTACCCAGCAACTGTATCTATGAAGATAGTGGGACTGAAAGAAGAACATCTTCTGAAAATCTCAATGCTTGAGCAGGCTCATACAGCCTATCATATTGCTGCATTTAAGCTCTTTGGAACTTTATAGGTCATGATTAGCACTATAGGAAAACATAAAATTGTAAAAGTTGGAGCTGTATCTATGTATCTAAAGAAGCAGACAGTGCAAAGCGCTTTCTTCAGGGCAAGGAAGGGGAGGTGCAGCCACACGCTGGGTGCCCCAACCCCTTCCTGAAAACATCGTCGGAGCACCGGACCCTCCGCACGTTCAGCGCTTTGAGGATGTCTGTCCGCCGCAGCATCCACACATGCTGCTGCGGAAGAGGCGCCGAAGGTGTGCTGTCAGCCTTATGCGGCGCACCTTCAGTATCTTGCGGAAGGAGCAGTATTTTAGCGCTCCTTCCTGGGGCTGGGATGCTGCGCCGTGGGGCCGAGGTGTGCGGATACCTTGGCCCTGATCCGCAGCTTCCTGGGGCGGCCCCGTGCCACCCGTCTGCTTATCCTCATGAAGCTTTTAAAGGAGGCATAACACTAGAACCCAATTGTATCTATGAAGCTTTATAGCAACTACTGTGTAGATTATAAACATATGAGTCTATTTACAAATGGGATTTTCCATAGCATTTTCTCTCTCCCCATCCCATTTCTACAGTTAGCTTTGCAAATGTAATATCTTGACCTGGGGGTCAAATATAATTTTTATTTGCTGCTTTCTATTTTTCTAATTACTTGACCAGATGTTCCCTTACACAAGAGGGCAGGAAAGGAACAAAGCAGGCACATCACGTCAATTTTAAGCAGATTTCCAAAGGATAAATAAAATTAGGTTGTATGCCAGCAGGTGGGGATGAGACAAACAATAATGAAGTAGGTCATGGACCAGAAATATACATCTGACAAGGAAACATCAGATTCCATTTAAAAACCACATTTTTTCAAATCACACTTTTAAAGGAGGCATAACAATAGAACTCTTTATATTACTAAAGTAGTTCAGTAGATTGGTGTTCAATATACATAGGATGAATTGTTTGCCTGGGAGAGATTAGCAGGCTAAGAATTATTCCTATGTACAGTAATGAAAAGTGCTATTATACAAGTGTAAATCTTGTATACATTTTTATATACAAATCTCAAAGTTTAAAAAGAGGGGGAAATTCCATGGAAGTTTGAGTACTGAATGAAAAAAACATTCTGTTGGCCATATAAATTATTATATATTTTTCTTATGACAGAATTGTTTAGATTACTGTATTTTCCGGCATATAAGACAACTTTTTGACCCTGGAAAAGGGGCTCAGAAGT
>CM034708.1:57545487-57563453 GCA_020142125.1 Phrynosoma platyrhinos
TACACACACACACACACACCATATCTACAACCATTCTGCAAACTCAATGGGGTTTGTGGGGGTTTAACTACAGCACCAGTCTAAAACATATTTTTGTTGTTGGTGTGTTCCTCCAAGTCATTTTTGACTTATAGCAACTCTGGTGGCTTAGTGGATAAGATGTCAGTTCTGACAATTTGAAGATTTGTCAGCTCCCTCTTATTTGTTGCTCCTTACCTCCCTGCTCTTGCTTTAAGATCTTGTAACTCCTGACTCTTGACTCAGCCAAGAATCTGCCCCTTCTCCTGTGCTGTTTCCCATGCCTGGAATCTCCTTCCCATACAATTACAGACCATCACCTCCTTTGCCAATTTTAAGGCTGAATTGAAGATGGTTCTCTTCAGGGAAGCATTCCAAATCACCAGCTGGTTGTTAATGAATTATAATGTCTTTTTTGTCCATTGTATATTAGCTAGAATCATTTTAAGAGCTGTTTTAATTTTATAACTTTGTTTTTAGATTGCATGCTGTTTGGCAGGTTTTATGTTTACTTTTATTTTTCATTTACTATGTAAAGTGCTGTGCAAACTTTACAGTGCTGGATAAATAAAGTGTCATAATAATAATAATCAGAAGGCTGGCAGTTCAAGGCCCAAGTGCTGCATGACAGGGTGAGCTCCTGTCACTAATCCCAGCTTCTGCCAACCTAGCAGTTTGAAAGCATGCAAATGCCAGTAGATAGATAGGTACAACTTTGGTGGGAAGATAAAAGCATTCAGTGCAGTCATGTTGACCACATGACCACTAGAGCAGTCCTCAGACAATGCTGGCTCTTTGCTTAGTAATGGAGATGAGTGCTGCCCCTAAAGTCAGTTATATGTCAAGAAAGTACCTTTATCTTTTAAAGCAAACCTATCATAAGGTTTTCTTTGCAGGTTTCTTCAGGGGGGTGTTATTGCCATCACCTGAGGCTGAGAAAGTGTGACTTGTCCAAGGTGCATTCACCCAGTGGGTTTTTATATTCAAGCAAGGAATCAAAGCCTGATTTCCAGGGTTGTAGTACAACACTCAAGTCACTACACCATCCTGGCTCGCTATTTATATCTGTATGGATATAAAACATCTTTATATCCAAACAAACAAACAAACAAGGAAACAGGAAAGCATTTTTATTATATACATAGGTATATATTTTGGGTTACTAAAATAATTGCATACTGTGGCATCATATCAGCATATAATCAATATATATGGGCAATATATATTTCAATAATAACTTGTTGTGATAACTGGTGGAATATTGTGTATTATATAACATGGTCAGGAATATAAACTCTCAACTATAAGTGGTTTTAAGTAATTCCTGGAAGGGAAACTGTAGTCAAACAGTAGTTTGTAGCAGTAATTTCAGCCAGTGGCATCACAATATGGGTACAAAGGATGTGGACCACACCAGGTGAGACCCCAGAGGAGAGGTGACAATTGGTGAGCCACTCTGAACTGTGACAGAGGGCTGAGTGTGCCCTTCGTGGCTTTGTCTCCAGCTGGCTCCATCCCCAAACATGCCACTCATGGCTTTGTTATCAGCCCAGCTCCATTCTCAAGGAAGGAGCCAAAGAAGTGGTGAGGACAGTGCAAGGGAGCTTCGTCTCTCTGGGAAGAGAGACCAGGTGGCAGCAACAGTGGCAAGTGAGCAAGACAGCAGGAGAGAAGGGCAGGGTAGGATGCAGCTCCCCCGGCAGCCCCCCACCTACACCAGCTGTCACCAAGCCTGGTGACACCACTGATTTCAGCACAAAGTACTTCATTACTATGAAATGTGCACTGCCAACTCATTTTATTTTGCTCTCAATTCGAAGAAGACTATTCTGATACAGTATAAAAAGAAAGGTTGGTGCTGAAGCTATTTGTAGAGTAAAACACTGCTATATGATAACATAACTATGAATTCACTTTTGAGAGTATGTACACTAAGCAGTCATAGCAAGCATACCACTTTCTATCATGGCCTCGTCCTGTGCATTCTTGGGATTTCTGTATCGGTGAGGTACTTAGAATTTTCTGCTAGACATCTCCAGACATTTCCTAGCACTAGAGATGTCTAGCAGAGAATTCTAAGGCTACATCTGCAATGCAGAAATAATCCATTTTGATACCACTTTACCTGCCATGGCTCAATGCTATGGAATTTGGGGAATTTGTAGTTTTGTGAGACATATAGCCTTCTCTGTCAAAGAGCTTTGGTGCCACAACAAACTACAATTCCTAGAATACCACAGCATTGAGCCATGGCACATAAATTGATTGTTTCTACAATGCAGATGAAGCTGAAGTGTATCATCAAGGTACAAATGCAAGGATTCTGAAGACTAAAGCCATTATAGTGCTATAACACTTTGTATCTTCAGTTATCATAGGATATTATCAATAATAACCTAACTTCTGAGTTTCAGGTCAAATTGGTCTTTAGGATTATTGAATATAGGAAGCTGCTTTATACCACATCAAACCCAGTACTGTTTACTGGAATTGGCAATCTCTCTCTCTCTCTCTCTCTCTCTCTCTCTGAGTTCTTTCCTATCCCTTGCTGCTGGATATACTTGTTTGAGTGAATCTTGGGAACTTCTACATAAGAGATGGAGAACCTTAGCAGATCTAAGGTCTTGTTCTGCCTCTCATGAGACCACTGTGGACAAGGCCCATACATACTCCCACTCACTTATGGTGTCACTAAATTTCAGGAGCACAATTTTGAGGGCAGACTGAAAACAACAAAGAGATACCACAACAGATTACCCACTCCTTTTCTACCTGCAAAAGAAGTGCTTTACCACCCAGGTAAGGAAAAACAACCTCCAGCTTTTTCCTTTTTCCTCCAGATCATGTACACAAAAAGAGCCTATATGTAACTCCACACCCAATTGAGTACCCTAAATCATCTCAGTGATTTTACTGAGAACTAGTGGCCTTTTACTGCGCCTTCAGCATTTTACATTTAGAGTACATTTGGAGATCAAGTGCTGTCAGTTGGCTGCAATGGCTCTCATTCTGAAATTGAGGAGACAGAGAAAGTAGCTGATAGCATAACTGTGCTAAGCAATTTATTTTAAAAGCAAAGTCTGTTGGTATCTTGCTTTTAATTCAATGGATATTGTTTAGAAAACTAAAGTGGTTTTTTTTTAGTTTTTTTAAAGGAAGCAAAGCTCCACTTCTTTGCCAGTGGTTATTTATCATTTCTAAAGCTTGTCGGTTTGTTCTGTGCTTTTCCAGAGTTTCAAAATTCATTTGGTTTCCAAATAAATTACTATCTTTATATCCCTTGGATGTGCCTAGGCTTTGTAATACCGCTATATAATGAGGTCAAACACTCTAGCTAAAGCTCTGCTAGTGAATCATATGAGTTCAACTCTAGTGTGTAACCCACTTCCTTCTTTTTCTGAACAGAAAAGTAGGAGTTCTTTTAATTACATGGGAATGCTTCCTCCTAATTGTCATACTTTTCAATCATGAAGGATCCTAAACATTTTAATGGGGAAGCCAAATTCTGAACTTTCATTTAAGATGAACAAGAGAAGCCTAGATCTTCTAGGAGCACTAAAGCATGTGATTCTTGTTATCCTGAAAGAGGTAATTCATTTCTTTTTCAGGCAAAATATGCTTACTGAAGAATGCTGAAGCAAAACATACCTGCAATTTTCAGGGAAGCAGTACCTGGAAAGCATGAACTAACATAGAACAGAAGTTCAAATTATGGAAGTTTTCTAGTAAAAGTGATATACTTTGCTAGCACCAGTGACTTCAAGTAGGGCAGATCCTCACACTTTCATTTCAAGGAGAAGCCCCCACCCATTACCCAATTCAGATTATGAAGCATCTCTTGTTATTTGTTTGCAAATGTTTTAAATAAATTATCTAACACAAATACCTGTGTATAGTATTTATGGCTAGGGGTACTTCCTTTGCTATTCTTCCTTTAAAAAAATCCAGTCTTTGAAATCCCTCTGCACATAAACAGTTTGCTACCATTTCAACTCCATCTGTTAACTGAGTTTTTTAATTTTAAAAATCCAGATTATTGATGTACCAAAGGGCTTGTGTGCATCTGTAATATGGAGAGAAACAACAAGATATGGAACAATAACAGAATGGAATAGGAAACATTCACCTTCTAATTCAATGCTAGAAACTGGTGGACCTTGCATTGGTGCCAGCCTAAGACATACTGGTTGCCAGTCCATGATCAGTTTCTAGGAAAAAAGAAACAGTTGTATCCAATAGGACACAAATGAAGGTGCAGGTCCCTGGCACATGGGGTGGGGGAGGGAACTCTGCTGATCTCCCACAGCAGGTAGTTTACAAAAACTGCTCTATTTTTTTTAAAAAAAAATACAAATGATTTCCAAATGGTGGGAATACAGGAATATTGAAAGTAACCTTGAACTGGGTCATACCCTTAGTCTATCTACCCCAGTTCAGTCAACTCTTGACTTGCAGCTGCTCTCCTCAGTTTCAGTAAGGAGTTGTCCACACAGATGAAAAACAAAACAAAATTCAATGCTAGAAACCCCGTTTTGAGCCTCACCTGTTCATGTGATGCATGAGGTCAAAATGAGAGGAAATCAGAATGAAGCTACATTCCAGAGCTAAAACCTGGTGCAAAATAATCCCAGGTTTGCTCTGCACCAACATGGAAAGTGTACATTATTGCCCCAGCTTATAAACTGCACAACACAAATGTAAGCATGCAGGAAGACCCACAATGATTGTGGAAGTGGCCTTGAGGATGTACCCTGGGCCTGGTGAGATGCAGCTGCCAGCAGCAGTGTTCAGTTAAGCATATAGGTGCACAAGTGGCCAGCTGCACCATGAACCCATCGACACACACCTCATGAAGCAAAATTATGACAAACAGGTGAGGTTGTCAAGAATGCAATGGATGTAATAAAACATTAACAAACTAGACAAACCGATAGGGGGCCATGGGGTGAAGGGGGAAAGGGGGCATGTATGGATGGGATCCATGATTGTGCTTAGCCAATGTGTCACTGCGTGCACTGATGCACTGCATGGCTGGTGTATCACTTGTGCAACTGTGTGGCCAGTCACATGGCAGATTACATGGAGCATCCAATGGTATGGCAGTTGGGCACAATGAGGGAAGTAATTGGCAGTCATAGGCAGTGTGTTTGTGTGATGGTGCCAATGCAGGGGGGAGGCAAGAAATTTTAAGCAGTGCAGCTTGATGCCGCATTGTGTGAATTGTCTGTGGATGCTCAACTCATTGTGGGAGCAGGCTATACATACAGTGGGTGATCCCCCCCTTGATTCAGGAAACTGGAGGCAACCCAGATTTTTCCCTCCATCTGCTCAGCCTCTTAGAAATCTTTTGTATGTCTCCCAGGCAATTCCTGCCATTCTCTGGTAGTCTCCCATTCAAACAAAAACTGGGCACACCCCTCATCAGATTCCAATTTTTTTAAAAAGTTATCAAAGTGCTATGGCAGTATTATACAGTGTAATATTTTTTTCTGATATTCTATCCATATAAAATCCATACAGTCAAGACTGAGATAAAAAAATATTTTTCAGCCTGGGACCCAAATTCCAATTTCAGAAGGATACCAGGGGGCTTAGTTCCATAGAGAAGGATGTTCATGGTATATGATGGCAGGAAAACAAAGTGTAATTATTACCAATTTGGAAATTTTCTCACTCACCATACAAAGCACAGCTCAGTTCTATGCAATACTTATGAGTAAAACAATTGAAACAGCTTTCTTGCTTGCAAAGCACAACTCAATTCTATGCAGGATATTCAAAGTTTAAATAACTTTAGAAACCCTCTTATCTCCAATCACAGATCATCTGAATTAATAGCAGCAGATGGTTTCAGGACAGATGTGAAACCCCTCTGGGCTGTTTTCAGATCACAAGATTAAATTTTCCTAGCCCTGTTCCATTTGTTTCAAATATGCTGTTCTACACAAATGCAGATTCTCTATTCATGCCTGCACAGACCAAGGAGAAGAATTCTATTATGATTTCCCTCTATCCTTGTAATGCCAGAGTTAGGGGGATGTATAGGCTTGAAAAAACACCGGCACTGGTGTATCTGTCCTACAAATGCTGAAACATTAAAGGTTTTTTCTCCCACACTTTTCCACACTCTGTATTACAACTTTAGTCTTACCATGCATAGAGAACATTTGGATGGAAACAATCGTAATAAGAAAATATGGTAGTCACAATGTATTTTCAGTAAGGTTATTTTAAAAAATACTCTATTTTTCTGTCATTTGATCTTGCACTACAGCAGGAATAGGGAACATAGGGTCTGGCAGATTGTTTGTCTTCAGTTTTCCACAGCCCTAGGCAGAAGGCCAATGGTCAGGGATTTTGAGATCTGTAGTATAATAACATTCTGGGCAATCAGAGATTCACTACCAAACACACTACAGTATATATTTCTATAGAGCTTAATGAACTCTTATTCAAATCTATATTCACTTAGTATCATTTATGGTCAACCAAAACAACACAAAAGTGTGTTCAAGTTTTCAAGATGTCCAAATCCCTTCCTCAGATAAGCTGTTACAAAAATATTTGCAGGGAAGTGACTTAATCATGGAGTTATGTTGTTTGCATGGTATTACAGCTGATAATTTTTGTAGTCTTCCTTCCCATAGCTTCCAAAGGGTTAAATAAATAAATAAAGAAAATTTATTTATATCCCGCTTATGTAATAAATCAATCTAAGCGGCTTACAATTAAAACAGTACAAAATGTCCCCGTACCAACCCTCCCCCCTTAAAACAGAATTAAATATCATAACAATTAAAACACAATTTAAAAACATAATCTAAAAATGACATAATCTAAAAAAGAGACACAACACAATGCCCTAGTAGTCTCCTACAGCGTTCCTTATCCATCAAGTGATGGGCCACAAAAGGAGCCGTAGGGATGGAAAAGCCCAAGGCCGAGATAATTAATCTGGGTTGTTGTTGTTGGGGTTTTTTTTGGGGGGGGGGGTAACAGCTTGCCCAATAAGTATATCTTGTGCCAATGTAACTAAATAACAGTATTATCAAGATGTATAAAATGATTGAAAACCCACTCTTGCACCTACATTTACACTGATCTCTATAATAAACATCCTGGGTATAAGGCTGCAATCTAGTCATCTTCTCTAATGTTAACTTTAAATTTTAAACTCCAGGGGAGCAGGGACCTAATATGTCATGCTTATGACATTTGGTAAATTACATTTGTATGTGACTTGTCTCCTAGTGGGTTGAACAGAGACAATGGTTTCCTGGCACACACATTATAACACTAGCTAACTCCCCAGCCTCATGATGGCTCTCTTAGCCAGTCCATTGCATCTCCATTCTGGTTCCCACACTACTTTCCAATATTCCCACCACCATTCGTATGGTTATCTAATCACCTTGTATTCAGACAACATCCTTCCTCCTGACTTGTCCCCCCATGACCATCATTAAAATGGAACTTGTCACCTCACCTCCATAACCACAATTCTCACACAAAGCCTGCTTATATAGGCCTGTCCCTCAACCATCCACTTCAGGCATTTGAAGAAATAGATTAAAGTCTATGAAAGCTCATGATATCAGTTTGTTTCTTTTAGCTAGTCTGAAAGGTGCTACAAGACCTGTTTGCACAATGATATAATAGGTCAAAGAAATGCAATTTTATTTCTATAAGTTTTTATTTTTAACCCGCCCCTCTGCATCGCAATCTATAATGTAAACTCTTGCTCAAGAGGACATAAACGTGCATTTGTCTTTTAAATATTTTAACAAATACAAATGCCCTAACCAGTAAATTCCCAGAGGCAATTATAATAAATCATTTTTCCCCATTTATTGATCAAAGCAGACTGTCTTCATTCTGCCTTGAAATTCTTGGGGAAAAACAGGTACAAATTTAGAAGTACTCAGAACAACTGACCTACTTTTTATTTTTATAACAAGGTGATACATTCCCAGAATGCACCTAAGAATAAAACTTTTTTCATTGCATATAAGGTATGTGTCTTGGCAATTTGGGAGACAGAGAGAACTTCTGAATCCATGTACAATTTCTAAAGTTTATACAAAAAAATTATTGAGAGGAAAAAAATCAGTTTCCCAACTTGAAGATTTGTGAAGAGATAAGTATTATATCATACCACTTTGAGCATACCAGTGTTATCAGCTAAGTAAAGTGGCTCTGTCTAATACTCGGCTGGAAGATTACCAGGCTAATACCATGTAGGATTAAGAAAGAATTCTTCCTGGGACCCTAGAGGACCACTGCCAGCTACAGCTGATATTACTGGAGTAAAGGGGCCAATTATTTGTTTCAGCATAAATAAACTTCCTAGGTTTCTAAATCAAGGATTATCCTTTCAAAGCCAATGAAATTCTGACCTCTTAAGGTCATCTTAACATGAGATCCTAGGTTGGGCTAAAGTCCTAAAATCTCTTGAGTCCTAAACTTCCTTTCAGTTTTAAAGAGATTTCTGCAGGATTTATTCCACACTTTAGTGGCACATTTAGATTTTGTGGATTTTAAGCAGACTGAATGTATGAAACTCCAGTCATTTCTTATAGCATGGAAAATTTTGAAAACTAAGACAGACTGCAATGTGGCTTAACATTTAAAAAACAAAATGCCAGGCTGTTTAAAAAAATAATTAGCAATTAGGCTGTTGGAATACTTTCCACAGAAAATGCCTGTTGGTATTAACTTAGGGCCTCAGCAGATGGCTAATAGAGCCGTCCTCAAGGCAGGGAAGAGGAGGGGCAGCCGCACGCTCAGCGCCCCTTCCTCCTCCCAAGGTTGCCCTCGGAGCCGCCAGCCCTCCGCATGGCCAGTGCTCTGGGGAAACCTCCCGCTGCAGTGTCCGGACACACTGCGGCGGAAAAGTCAGCGAAAAGTCGCTGACTTGTGAAAGGAGCGCTATTTTAGCGCTCCTTTCAGGGACAGGGAAGGAGCGCCGCAGGATCGAGGCATGGGGATGCCTCGGTCCTGCGGCGCACCTTCCCAGGGCGGCCCCGTGCCGCCAATCTGCTTCCCCCCTTACTCTAACATTTACTAACATGGAAAAAGATGGCCCATAATAACTTCACCAGAGAAAAATAAATACTGAAATAACAAATGAAAGACAACTATACACCACCAGAACAACAAAACTAAATGAGCAGAGAAACAACATTTCAATAGGTCAAATAAAGCATCTCATATTAATAAATTTAACAGTACATTAAAGCATAACAATCCAGTAATGATTGATTCTGTCAGGACATAATACTATACATTTTAAAAGTCAATGATCTATGAAAATATTAATTACTTTAAATGAAATACTGAAACTGCAATTTGATATATGCAGGTCAGCCCTTACTACCAAGATTCAAATATTCCTGAACCCACTGTTTTTCTTCTTTAAAAGGCTATCAGAACAAACATATTGCTTTAAGACCAATACTGGATTCCTATGACTGGGGGTGGATTCAAACCAGAACAGACTGAAATGTTTGCACTAAACATAATTTAAAGTGGTATTTCCTCTTCTCGATGATCTTTACAATGGGCCAAATCTTGTATGATTGATAGCACTTTCTTTAATTGTTCTTCTCTAAAAAGCTCCTTCCCAAATGCCTTCTGGCAATGCTTTGGAGTAGATTTGGTGATATATTGGGGGGGGTGGCGCTTTGGGAATAAAAGGTAAGCACACCCTCTTTATTCTGCTGTTGGAAGTATTTTACTGGAAAGTATTCTTTGGCTGTGTCATTTGAATATAAAGCCTCAAAACCAAGAGTGCACAAATAGGTGTCTATAGTGGTTACCTCACATGAAGGGGGTTTAAGAGCAGGGATCTAAAGTATGTCTCAGATTTTAACAGAAAAGTTAATTATAAATTTGGTCTGTTTTTATTACTGCCACATCTCATAGGCCTTAAAAGAAAAGTAAAATATATGAAGATGAAATGTTCTATCATTTAATAATTTAAATATTGCTTTTGAAAATGTATATGCAAGGTCAAACACACTACTAGATAATGATAATTTTTATTGCTCATGTTTCTCTTAAAGGGAAGAATGGAAAGCAAGTTGTACACATACGTAGTAACAAATATATTCATTTTGTTTTGATAAATAACTTGGAAAAATATAGATTTGCAAAAAGGATTTGTGGTGAAGATTTATATCCTATTTGCTCTGTCATATGTATGGCCTGCTTCTTTGACAGGGAATGTAAAAGGAAAAAAGAAATTGAACATAAAAGAAATTCTTTGATAGGGGAAATGTATTTTAAAAGCCTTATACATTTTTTAAAAAGTACTGGGTTCATAGGACTTTAATAATCAGTGCTTGATACCATCGATCATGGTATCCTTCTAGAGTGCCTGGTGAATTTGGGAATCAGAGGCACTGTGCTTCAGTGGTTCTGGTCCTATCTCTCAGGCAAGTTCCAGATGGTAAGCTACTGCTCAAAAAAGGAACTGTTATATGGCATACCACAGGGTGCCATTCTATCCCCAATGCTGTTCAACATCAACATGAAACCTCTGGGAGAGATCATCCAGAGGTTGAACTTGTAGCACCTTTGATACTAACTGTGTAGAAGAAGTTGTAGCATAAGCTTTCTTAGACTTGGTCTATTTCCTCAGATGCATGAAATGAAATGATGCCCAAGAAGGACTTTTATAATGAGACTGTATAATGTAGACTGTATTAGATCTATGGAAATGCAAAATGTGTGGATATGGTGATGAGGTGACAAGTTCAGCTTTAATTATGGTCATTGGGGGACAAAGGCAGGAGGGAAGATGTTGCTTATGGCCAGGGAGGGTGGGTGGCCACATGAAAGGGAGTTTTGCAAGGTGATGTGAAACCAGAAAGGAAATATATTAATATACTAGCTAAAGGCATCCAGTGTTATAATAATTGCAGTGTGCCAGGAAGCCATTGCCATGTTCAATGAATTCAATTTTTCTAATAAAAGACAGTGTGACTACACTACATTAGAATTGCAAAGATAAAGGATAATTTCACTTCCTTTTCAATGTAATTATTTTAATTACTTTTATAGTTATGCTTGTCTGGTCACATTAAATGATAGAGAAGTCATATTACATGGTTCAAATGCTGGCTCATACTGCTACACTCAGATTTTTTGTCCATTTAAGTGGATGGGAGGAAATTGTTTTGTACTAAAAGACAGTAGTTGGGAGCATTCCTTTTTTAAAAACCCAACAAATTAAAAGTGAACTGTGTTGGTTACTTTAGTGAAATGGATGATAAAGATTCATTTTATAATATAATTAATTGCTTTCTTTGGCCCTGGGATGATCACTGACAGTAATTACATTTTAAAAGTAACTTTCAAAGCTGTGGTAATTTCAAATAAACAAATTAACTGCATGTAGGTATTTCACTCAGAGACAGACATTCTGTACTGTACCTGAACACTGGTATGAGATGGCTGCAAGATCTTTTTCTGATTTTGTCTTCCTTGACCCTTGTTCTTTGCTTCAGGGTTGATATATTTACACCTTAAGCCTTCAGGTAGGGCTCTGTTGCTTCTTCTTTTATTTATGCCTCAGGGGCTTAGGGCCAGGAGCAGCAGCAGCAACAACATTGCCTAGCCAAGGGCTGGTTCTCAGTTGAGTCACATTTGTACTCCGACACTGACTGCTGCAATCGTTTCAGGGGCCGCAAAGCTTTTGGGACCTGTCACCATCATATCAATCACAGTATACAGCACTCATATGAAGGAACACTTCCATGTACAGGGTGCCTCTACACAGATCTCCCATAGGGCCTTTGCAGACTGCCAGAAATAGTGCACATTAAATTGAGACACTGCCCTGGCTCAGTGCTAGGGAATCATGGGAACTGTAATTTATTGTGGCACCAGAGCTCTCTGACAGAGAAGGCTCAATGTCTCAGAAAAAAATACAATTCCCATGACTCCCTAGCACTGAGGCAGGGCAGTGCCTCAATTTAATGTGCACTATTTCTGGCAGTCTGCAAAGGCCCTTAGTCTTATATGTACCCAGGGAACCACTGGGATAGATGAAATGATTATTATCAAGTAAGGAATTAGCATCAAGTAGATAAGCTCCTCTTATTGGTTTCCTTCCCAGAAATTTAAGGTTCTTTCTATCCTGTAGATGAGATTTAAAATTCAAAAACAATTAATAAAAATCTTGTCACATTACAAGAGAGAGAGAGAGAGAGAGAGAGAGACTTCTATGTAGCAGCTCCCACTGGCTGCATCCACACTGCAGAAATAATCTGGTTTAACACCATGGCTCAGTACTATGGAATTCTTGGAACTGTAGTTTGTTGTGGCACCCGAGCTCTCTTATAGAGAACATGAAATGTCACAAATCTACAGCTCCTAGAATTCCATAGCACTGAGCCATGGCAGTTAATGTGGTGTCAAACTGGATTATTGCTGCAGTGTGGATGAACCCACCCTTTGAAAAGATTATCAGAGATGTCACACTTATTCTTGACTGACCCCCTCCTTGCTTTTCTTTCAGTGGCAAGCAAAGACATTTTTGTTCAAGCAGGATTTTTAATATGTAATCACTCTCAGGGAAGCTTCTTACTAGGAGGTATGTGATGTGTTTATTTATGTTTTTAATGTTTGTATTTTATTGTGTTTACATTAAATGATTTTAATTGTTTGAAAAATTTTATTAGTAGGTTTTCAACCAATTTCTGACTGAGCCGCCTTGGGTACTACTCTGATGCGGTCACCAGACAGTTGTTCCTGGAGGATCTCAAAAACTAGGCAGATTCTATAAGCACATATAGTAATCCACATAATGTAGGGCTTTATAGTGCATTACTAGCACATTGAATTATACAATGGGGTCTTGTTGTCTCAGGCTGGCCATTTGCAGATTTGAGTTTTCATGGATGGCAAGCCCTGTTTTTATGAATGGAGGTAGGTGCATACAGCCATGTGCATTTTATGCTGCTATAGAGTTCAATTGGACTTCAGATCCTTTTTTTCCCCCGCATGGGGTTCTGGAATGGATACACCATGGATACGAAGGGACAGCTGTACTCAGAAACAGACCACTAACATACCTATGTTAATTATGGCCAGAAATGTACACATCTGACTAGTCCATTTCTCTGGATTTTTCTCACCCCTATGGCTGATCCATATTGGTTGTCAGATGTGGTTGTTATTATTTTTGGTCCAGTCAGTCATGCAGGGGGAAAAGTCATTGCTGTTGTTACTGTTGCCCTTTTTTGAAGTGTGAGCTGTTTTTCAAATAATACATGTTATTTGTGTGCCTCCGTCCAATGTCTACAGCATGCTTGTAATTTTTTTTAAAGAATTTTTTCCTATATAAATTTTCAAACATGCCATTTTATTGAACTTCTTTTTAGTGACCTCAGGCAGGCACATTTCAAAATTGAATGTATGTCTCTATTTGCATCTGCATGTAAACACACACACACACACACAATCTAGAACAACAGACTCCTAATACATCTGTTATGATTGTTTGATATTTTCTAAGAGCCTTCTTGCATAGGAAAATAAAGCATAAATGGAGCTGGAGAGTAGCACCTTTGTCTGTGCCTAACAGCATGATATTGTAGTGCTTCCATTCTCTACACCTGGGAGATGGTTGTAAAAGTGTGTGTTTTTTCTAGCTGAAAAAAAAAATCCATTCAACAAAAAAACGGCTGGGGCTTTTACATAGCCATCAATCCCCATGCCATGGACCCTGTACACTTTGCACCCCTTATCTTATTCTCCTATTTCAGCTACTGAAAAGATACCCATTGCTGCATCTGACATGGAAACAGAGTGCCTGGCTGTACCCACATGGCCAGGCATCCCATTTTCACATAGGATGCAGTGATGGATATCTTTTCAGTAGTAGCAATGAGAGAAGGGGTGGGGGGCATCTTATCTGCCAGGGATTGCAACAGAATTTCTGGGAAACTCCGTGAGAAATGGCAGGTCAATATGACCTTCATTAAGACCCATTTATCCTGGAATTGGGTAGGACTTGCCAGATCCACATCTTGTCTGCCAGGATCTGGCGTGATTCTAGCATACCAGATCCTAGCCAACCAGAAACAGGTATTGGCCTATGTCATCCAAACAGTATAACATGAGATTAAGGGGAGCCTTTTGGCCCATGCCAACAGCAAAGATACTTTTATCTCTTAAGGGACTAAGCATTGTTGCATTTTCAAAAGGTTACTTTCAGATTTTTATGCAAATGTGAGTATTTTAAAAGACAATTTTTAAAAAATCTTTTAATTTTTAATTTCTGTAAGATCTTCCAACAGTGAAGACCATTAGGCCAGGGATAGGCAACCTATTTATTTATTTATTTTTGGTGCTTCGGCGCCCCAATTGTCTGAGGGACAGCAACCCGGGCCCCAGCTCAAAAAGGTTGCCTACCCCTGATTTAGGCCAAATGCTTCTTTTTACTGAAAATTAAAATAAATAAATAAATAAATAAATAAAGGTTGGCTGAAGAGCCACATTGGTCCTAGCTCATAAGATGGAGCAAAATCTGAGCAACTATTAAGAGTGAAACTTTTGTTATTGTATAAGTATTAGTGAGACACCTTAAACTCAGTCTTGGCACTGATACTTGTGAATTAATGCACAGGTGTAACACTCCTATTAGCAGCTATGTGCAGAGATATTTGTTCAAAATACTAAGTCATTGGAAGCAAACCCAATTTTTCCACACAAATGGCCTTCAGACAAAATATTCGTAAGATATGTTGGGGAGAAAAATACACTGCTTCTGACCAAAATTCCTAAGGAAATTGGATAGAGTGATTCTGATGATTATATAGTGGCTGCAGATATATATGAACCAGTGGCCATAACTTTATTGTGTGAAGTGATTAAATTGTGTCATATGTTTGTTCTCTGTTAGCTCTTAGTAATAGAAATGATATTTTGAATACATTTGTACCATTAAAAACAAAGTTGGGGAGGATCTGACAATTTTCACTTCTGCTCATTTGCTGCTTACATTTATGTTAATAAACAGGGAGAAAGAGAAATCATCTTTACAAAATTCACTACCATCACACTTCAGTCCCATCAAAGAACAGGATTAATGACTTCCCAGACCTAGGGCCTCTGCAAACCAGCTCAAAGGGCTGGCCTGGAGATAGAGATGGGGTGGGCAGCCACATGCCAGCTGCCCCAACCTCACACCAACGCTGTCCTGACACCATGCACCGTTACACATGGTGTGTGGTGTCAAGACCCCCTCCCAGTATAGCGTTTTGACGTGCTGCACTGGAAAAGGTGAAGAAGAGCCACACGCTGGCTCTTAGGGTGCCCTTTTGCTGCCCCTAAAAGGAGCAGCATTTTGCCACTCTTTTCAGGGTGGCAAAAGGGAGGATCAGGGCTGCGGTATGGGGTAGCCACAGCCCTGATCCACTGCTTCCCGGGGCGGCCCAGAGCCACCTGTCTGCATCCCACCTTATTTACCATGGTAAATCAGGCTTGCAGTCTTACATACCAGAGAAAACCTGGTTTTTAGAATAGTTACAGACAGTTCATATTCTGTGAGGTAGGTCATTCTATTGAACCTAGGAAGTCAGCAAAAAACTTCTAAAGTAAAACAATAAAGGCAGCTAGATCTTTTTCCATGTTTATGTAAGTCAACTCATAGGTTCTGACAAATATTACCAAGATGACCCAGAGTAAGAAAGATTGCACTTTTGTATTCTAGAGATCCAGAGACAAAGATGGTCTTCATCCCACACCTCTGTTTCCAGACCAGATTAATTTAAGCTGAATTTACTCTTTGAGGTTTATCAGAAATCTGTCATATAGTTCCAATCCTTCTCCACAGCTGAAAGAGATGTAAAGGAAGTATTTCAGTCTGGAAGGCATCCTCTCTTTGCTGTTAAGTCACTTTGTAGCTTTAATGGTTTAACTGGCCAAACAACCTCTAATTTCCCCTTCCAATATCTGGGATTTTCAGCGTACAGTTTATGTTTGCCAAACTTTCCCACCATACTTTAGTGAGACAGGCTTCCTTTGCTACAATAAAGATCAGCAATCAAGTTTTATTTGGCATTCACTGTGTGACAGATGTTGATCAAAACATGCAAGTAACAATGGGATGAAACAGGCTGCCCAAAAATGGTGGATTGGGGTCACCATGGAGCTGTGTGCAACGGCCCCAATCCACTTTTTTGCTGGCTCAAAAAGAAGTGGCAAATTGTCACTCCTTTTTGCACCAGCAAAAAGCTGGCTTTTCCTCCCCACAGTGGTCAGAAGCCGGCTTCATGATGCTCCAGTGTCATGTGGCATTTAAGCACTGTAATGCCAGTGCATCATGAAGCTGCCCCCATGTAAATGGCCAGGCAGTTTCCTGCCAGCTTAGATGTATGCAGCATCTAAATGCCACGTCCCCAAGCCACTGGGAAGCTGGCACATCTGTTTCACCCCATTGTTGCTTTAAAAAAAACTCTTAAGAGAATATATGCTGTAAGTAAAAATGCAGAAGTCTAGGATATCAACAGAATTCAAAGGTCATTTTCACAATGTAAGATCTCCTTGTCAGACTGATGATTTTGTTTTCAAAATCTAATAAAACCAAACAGTGGCCATCATTACATCTTGGATCATGGTAATAAAGTCTTATTTGAAAACAATAAAAGTGGGGTATTCTACATGGGGAGGAAAACACGTACTCAACCCACAGCCACTCCTATTCAAGCGCTAGACATTCCTGGGATTTACAGGCAATGCAAAGCTTTTCTCCAAAAACACAGAAAAAACAGAACCACCTCTTACCCTGCATTTTCTTGGAAACTCTGAAGCGGCATCACAGACGTGGTCATGTGGCCAGAAATACTCCACACTATAGGTCATGTGGTCATCATTTGATCACCATAGTCATCTGAGTTATACCAATCTTGCCATGGTGAGTGTGGCATTATTGGAACCATCACAGACCAGGAAACTACACTACAGTTGCAGACTGAGTATGATTTTCCTACTGGTGTAAACAAGTTGATAGCCTCAAGGAAAGCACCTCCCTCAAGCCCTGTGCTGCTGCAGGGCCACCAGAAAACTCATTTATGCTTTATACTCAGTGGCTATTCAGGCAAAGTAAATCAGAAGGGAATCTAACTGGGTTTAGATACAATGGCTCAGGGTATGATCAATGGGCACAATGTTAGATATAGTCCTAATGTAATACACATCAGGCATTGGGCTGCAATCTATACCAATCCATTGCCCACTATCTACAACATTTGGCACTGAAAGGAACAATAATCTTTAAGATCAGTACTTTTGCTGTTATTCTAACCATATTCATACCATTGAACAAATCATAAAATTCACACTTTCTGTAAGCTATTACAAGCAGTGTTGAATATGTATAATTCCTGTAAATGTGTTTCCCAATGATTTTAGCACACCACAGTTTGCAGGATCAAAGCCAGTGCCAATCAAGTCAAGATGCATTTTTTAAAAAGGTTTCCTTGTCATGCTTTGCATTAAATCATGTAGATATCAGGAGGCTTACTTACCTCATGCTTACTTATCTCATGCTGTTCCTGAAATTACATTAATGTGAAGATATGCAAAAATATTCTCCTGCTGACAGCTAACACTTATGCTAATAACACAGATACATGGCTCAGAGAAAATGAGAATCTGTCTATCTGATATGGACAAAAAATTATGCTAGGTCAGAGATCTTAGCAATGGGAAGACTTCAAGCTTGCATGATCTTCTAAAAACAAAGCAAAACAAACAAAAACATGGTTCACCAGCCACATTGAAATATGAAAATATGCCCTGGTTGGGGTAAAGTCAGACACACTTTGGGGCTATACAGATGGGCAAGAAAAGGTGACCTGAAATCATGTTTTCCCTAAGCTGCAGCAACCGCACTGCCTGTCCTAAATGGGGACAGAGCAACCACACTGGGGGGAGTC
>CM034708.1:57581686-57595457 GCA_020142125.1 Phrynosoma platyrhinos
AGCTGATAGGACTTGCGTGTAGAAGGGGCAATGGAGTGCAGAATAGCCTGCTCAACCTCAATCCTCCAAGGCTCCACAGATGGGCTGGTACTGTCAAAGGCTGCACTGTTGCTTCCGGAGCTAGCTCTCAAAACCTGTGAAACTGAAAATGTGAAAGGGCATCTGCCAGGGGATTCAATAGGCCAGTCACGTGGCATGCCTGGAACAACACATTGTATTTTAAACACTGTAATACCATAGATTCTGGCAGGAGGAGAGGTGGAATGGCTGGCCAACAAAGCACTAGATTGATAGTGCTGCCTTTTCAGAAGCAATACTAAAAATCTTTTACATACTTTTATCAGGGATTTGGGAGAAAATATGGTGCTCTTGCAATGCCTGTGACAAGGCCAGATCAGCTGTGAGATCAACTTGAGTCCCAAAGTGGTAAAGAATGAGTAGAAGAACTTTGAAATTTATGTTTTAGAATAAAGAATATAATGACATGCTAAAGCCATCCATAACTAAGCGGTGGTAGGACAATTCACTGGGTTTCATGTCATTACAGCAATAACTTTCAGTCTCTGCACCAGTGCATAAATTCCTGTTCTTTCAGCAACCTCATTTTTTATGAATTCATTGGAAGCATATGTGCCCAATTTATGAAATGATGAGAACTGGGCAAATTATAATAATGAGATTATCTTTGTTTAAAGGCACATTGCAGTGCAAAATGGATAACACAAGGACAAAGTGATGAGGAGGGGACTAGAAAACCAAAGCTTACCTAGAAGTCTTAAACTTATATTTCTTACTAGGGATGAAAAGAATACAGTCGGCTCTCGGTATCCATGGGGATCCATTCCGAACCCCCCTGTGGATACCAAAATCCATGGATGCAAAATTTACCCTCCTCATACCATCTTCACTAAGGACAGAAACAACAAAATGTAGGCATCTTACTAACATCTCTAATTTTTCTTCTGTTTGGTTTGTAACATCTTGCCTGATGAAGAAGCCAGTGGAGCTTTGGAAGCTTGCCACAAGTATACTGTGCATTTTGATTGGCCAATAATAGTATCACTCTTTGGTGGATTTTTGTTTGACCAAGCAGTACAGTGAGATAAAACAATTCAGAATATGAAATCTGATTTGTGAGCTTTCATAGTGTGGTGTAATGGTCTGAGCTTTGGACTAGGGCACTGGGTGACCAGGGGTCAAATACTAGCTCAGCCATGTAAATCCATTTGGTGACCTTGGGCAAGTTACACTCTCTCAGCTTCAGAGGATGGCAATGACAAACCCCTTTTGAAGAAGTTTGCTGAGAAAACTCGATGATAGGTTCTCCTTAAGGTCCTTATAAATTGGAAATTAATTGAAGGCATACACGAACAACAAAAGCAGCAATCTCAAATCTTCCTTGGCAAAAGGACAAAGCATGCTACATTATAAGAGACTCCACTGTCATTATCTTTAAAAAAAAAACTTTTTTTTCTCTCTTTACCCAACAAAACTGTCAAATAGTAAGGCAAAAATCTGCCTTTGAAGGAATTGTAGAGTAGACAATAAAGCAGCAAGCAGGATCCTCGGTAGTGCCACATATTTCCTCTGGGTAATATGAGTTTTCAAGTATCTACTAGTCCAAACTGCTATGCCATTGTCTGAAACTGCAATTCAGTAAATGCTTTCTTTATCAGTGGGACAGTTATTGTTACCAGATAACTTGGTCTGGACCTGAACTGATTTGGTTTATCAGGAGTGAGACTGTATTTAGACATTTTAGAGATGCAGTCATGAGTTCCTGACCCCTTGCTTAGTTGTCTGAGCCATGGAATCTTGGGGGTCAGTGTGAATGGCTGACCTTAGTTCTAGGTAGGAACAGACAACACTTGTATTAGTAACACAAAGTATTGTGATTGTTAGGCATCCTGTTGTGTAAAGTTAAAAAAACTTGTGAATTTAGTCAACCCAATATACCAATCACATAAAATCAAGGGGAGAATATTCAAGTCAAGAGAAGTTATCAGTAATTTGTATACATTTATCTTTGTGTGCTCTAAAATGCAACAGCTGCAGTACATGGGAACATGCCATGGCTATGAATCGGGGGGGGGGGGAAATGAAGCATATTTAGCACTTGCTGTAAACTATCATAATAGTAAAAGCCTTGAATATAGTCCTACATTTTGACTTTTCACAAGCTATTTATAACAAACACACAACACCAGTTTCAAACTTAATTATTTAAGAAGTGTGTCCATGAAATCTTATGAGAGCTTCCATTGTAAAAGTGAAATATCTTTCATTGTATTTCCTTATGATTCACCATCCACATAAATTATGCACCACTATATTATCAATATACAGAAATAATTGGAGCTTGAAAGGGAAGAAACAACAAAATAAATCCACAAAAATATTAGATGATTTTATGAATGTTTATTGTTATGTCCCCAGTTAAAGCCATAAACTTTGTTTGTAAAAGAAGAAGACTACAAAGCAAACTAAATATATCACTGTTTATCATTTATAAAGGGAATATAACAGTTAATACCTCATTCAATTTACTATCCTTTCCATCTACAAAAGATGATTAGAAATTTAGAAGTCTTATTTCTACAGTGGGATTAAAGTATGCTAAAAAGCTCTAGAAAATATGTTTAAGGAGGGTTTTATTAAAAACACAACCATATTCTCTTCAGATTTTATGGTCCCATACTATTTCTGCCACTTTTATTTACATTCTTGTAATTCTAGCTATGGACACCTCTTTTATTTTGAGATGCTTGATGACTTAATTATAACGAGTAGTGGGAATTCTTCATTGTTTGTGAGGGAGAAGGTCAACAAATTGCTAATTAGATCATATTGCAGGCTGCATAAATGAACCTCTAGGGATCAAAATGATAGCAGAATATTCTTTTTATAGGTTTTCCCCATTTGTAGTGCACTTTAGTGGGCAATTATCCTTAAAGCTATGAAACCACAGCTTCTCATTTAACAGGGAGAAAATCAATGTGTATACTAATTAGATCCTCCTTAACGTATGTCATATGAAAGGGATTTTTGTGCCAGTTGTTTTCTTTAAAAGTGTAAGCTTCCGCTCATATCCTATGAAATTTCAATTCAGCAATACATATGCTACATAGGAGAACCAAATAAAATATTCCTAGTACCATATTAGTGCAATAAAGAGATACCCTCATTACATGGAGTACTTGACCTTGTATCTTTTTATATCTTAGAAATATTTATATCAAGGAGCCAGGTTTATATCAAGGAGTAATGGTACTTGTAATATGTTCCGTATCAAGAGTACTATAGTACAGTAGCCAAAGCTCTGGCCTTCAAACCATAGAGGTCACCATTCAGTAAAATTGGCTAAGAACAAACACACAGTTTCCCTCAAAATGCCCACTTTATAAACAGGACATCAGTCAGACTCTTTTCCCTCTAACTGTATTTTATATAAATTAGACAAAGAAGCTTGGGAGCCATCGTTGTTAAGTCAAATGTGAAACTATTTCTAGTTAATAGAAATGAAGATGTCTCCCATATCCAGCTTTGTTAGGACTGGTTTCTTGACCAAGAAATCACAGCATTTTTATACCTGGCTTGGGGGAGTTTTCATCTCGACCAAAACCAGTAATTTTGTAAAGCTAATGGGATTTCATTGCCCATTCAAAATGAAGCCACCCCAAAATACACTGCAAAGCTCAGAGGAAATTGGGAATCTGAGGTGGGTGTGGGAAAATAGCATCATTATTCCTGCTAATCAAAATACCTTGGCACTTAGAGCCTGTAAGCCCTGGCTTTATTAGACCACTGCTTGAAAACAGACAGATAGATACATAGTTTAGAACACTTTTTCTGAAAATTCATATTTTGAAAATATATTTTATTTCTAAAGCACAGTTACTTTTACATAGAAATTAGATGAGCCCACAAAGGCCATCCAGTCCAACCTCCTGCCTAGCAGGAATCCACAATCAAAGCTCTTAGAACAGATGCTCTTAATGTTGACAATACTAAATTCACACATTTACTTTAGAATGAGAAGCAAGTCAGTTCATATTGGAACTTGCAAGATTAGATTTCTTAAATATCCCTAATAAATTCTATTCTGTAATCTCACTTCATTGGCCACTGTTACTGCTCATAACAGAACTAGTACACACACATCTTCTTTGATGGTGGGATGAGTGTCTTGCCTTGGCAATGATTCTCTCTCAGGCTTATAGCCTGTCATGTGATTCTTATCCTTATCTGGCTAGGTAGTGACAATCATTAACTTCCTTGGCACAGTTGTTGCAACCTCCAGATCTGTACCTGCAGTTAAGGAGGACTACGAGACAAGAGTGTGGAGCAAATACAAGGCAGTTTTTTTCTTTTACACTTCCTAATTTAGCCATTCCCCAATCTATGTTGCTATTCTATTTTATATATAGAACAATGAATGGGGATGGGTGGGAGTGATTGCCCCAGAGAGAATAGCATATTGCCTTTCTCTAGAATTCAACCACTTGGACCCTCTTTGCGCATAACTGGATAAAATATAGACCCCCAATCTGTAAAACAGTTCTGAATGCACATCTGTATTTTATTGAAAACTCAATTTCATTACTTTAGTATAAGTGATACTTCACTGAGTTCAGGGTCACTGTAAAACAGCAGGCTGTGCAACAAACTGTAAGAATAAACACACCTCCTTAAGAATCACCTCCTGAAAATTATTGGGACTTTCATAGCATATAATTAGAAACTCTGTTTACAAAACCTTGTGTGAGGTATCATACTATTCTTAGACAGATAGGCCTCAGGTACAGTTTAGGTCTGATGCAGAGTAGAAAGACTGATAAAATATATTGCTCGCAGTCTGGCCTAAATTGATTTTTCCTGGTCCCATCCATATCTGAATTGAATTAAACAGTGTTTAAACTTTAAAAAAAAAAACAACACAAAACTTGGCCTTGATTGTAAAGAAATACTTTAAAATGCCATAGGAAATAATTGGACTTCCAAGCCTGTAACTTTGACTGGTTTGTTTCCATTGTTAGATCTAAGAGACAAATAAAAACAAATAACTTAAAATAGATAACTGAGCTCACACCAAGTTGCTTCACGTGCCACCATCTTGCTCCCTCATATTGATTGTTAGGAGAGTTTAATTTATCTTTCATTAAAACCCACCAGGGGTTTAATTGAACTTTTTGAGTCTACTATAAGCTGTGGTCCTAAGTCTAATTAGCCTTAAGGCTTACTGGTTGGTTTTAAGTTGCCAGCACATTTTCTCAGGTGGATGTTTCTCACTGTGTTGTGGTTTTTCTTTGGGGGGGGGGGGGAGATCTTGTTTGAATGACTGGATGCAAATGATATAACTTGGCAATTCTACAATGCATTTATGATATGGATTTTAGGATCCCAGCCTGGAAAGGAAGCATAGTGAAGTGCACCATGCAGTTTAAACCACAGCCCAGATACACATACATGTTTGTGTGTATGGACACAATGGTCAGTATACTAAATGCCAAAACATACTGGCAGAATACACTGGCTTCCCAGCAGCTTGGGAGAATGGTGTATGCATGACACACACACACACACCGCAAGATATTGGGAAGATGCTGTGAAACCACCCAACTGACCAGACAGTGGCAGCTTTTCAGCGCTGCGGCAGCACAGCATTTAGATGTTACATGCTGCATGCCGCAAGAGTTCAGAAAAAATGCTGCTGCAGTGTAAAAGGGGACTTTTATTCAGCACAAAAAGGAATGGCTTTTTGCCACTTCTTTTTGCACCAGAAAAATGCTGGGTTCGGGTGTGGCATGTGGTTGCATGGGCATGCATCAGAGTGAGGGAAAAGAGTGCACCGATCTTCTTTGAAATGAAAAATCCACTAACAAGATTTACTATGCCAGTGACAGTATTTTTTATTTATTTATTGTGGTGGGGGAGGTAGGTTTCTTTTGAAGGACTACCCTGCTATCGGATGCTGATACTAAATGGATGACAACTATCTTAATTGTTATTGGAAATCGCCAGCCCAGCCCTTCATTGTACATAAATATTCTCATCTCTGCACTACTTAAACTGCAAAACAAACAACACAACCTTGAACTTGGTTATTTAAAGTCACACTGTTCATCTTATCTGGAAGGAGAACTTGACCTCAGTACTCTGGAGGACATTCTTTATGAAGCATAGATGGGGAAAAGTGCTTCACTGCTACTTTACACTATCTTTAATGAAAAAGAACAGAGTACTAGACACAGTGATGTACAGAATCAGATGAAAAACAGCCTTAAAATATAAATTAAACCAACTATAAAGAAAGGTAATTTTTCCTGTCTCCATTAATTTTCTCAAGTATTTAATTACATATTAAGCTTTATTAAATGAAAAAATGAAATGAAATGAAAAATTAGTAAGCATAATAATTATTTTAGGTAAAAGGTAAAAGTAAAGGTATTCACCGTTGACAAGGTTGTCAAATCATGTCCAACCATAGGGGGCAGAGCTCATCTCCATTACTAAACCAAAGAGCCAGCATTGTCAGAGACTACTCTGTGATCATTTGGCCAGCATGATTGCACAGAACATTGTTTATCTTCCCATTGAAGTGGTACCTATTTATCTACTTGCATTTGCATGCTTTTGAACTGCTCGGTTGGCAGGACCTCACCCCATCATGCAGCACCCGGGCCTCGCACTGCCAACCTGTCAATCTTGAAATCAACAGAGTCAGCGTCTTAACCACTTGAGCCACTGCATTCCACTAATAATTATTTTAAGTACATCAAAAATACCAGATATGTTTAAAAAGTTCAAAAACATGTTAATATTTTATCAATCAATCAGCAATATATGTTGTTTAAAAAGTGCTTCCCCCTACTCTGAGTTCAAAGCACTTTGTCTTTACCATGTGAAGAGTTTAATCAGTCATCTAATGAAGTTCTTCTTTCTTTTCAGCCACAGAGTCATTTTGCGTTGTTCCCTGTTATGTCCTTGATTTCTATCCACAGTTCTGGTTTATGGTTAATTATGTCTAGTACTGTAAATCTGTTCTTTATATGGCCTTTAAATAATACAGTTATATTCTTTAGATGACAGTTTGATGTTATGTTTTACTAAACATGTTTCTTTAGCTTTGGTGGTGTAGTGGTTTGAGTGTTGGACTATGATTCTGGAGACTAGGGTTCAAACCCCCACTTGAGCATTAAAACCCACTGGGTGACCTTGGACAAACCACACTCTCCCAGCATCAGATGATGACAGTGGCAAACATCCTCTGAAGAAATGTGCAAAGAAAACCCGGTGATATGGCTTTGGAGTCACCATAAGTCAAAAATGACTTGGAGGCACACAGCAACAATAATTTTTAAAAATAGCGGTTCATGGTTTGTGCCATAGCCACTCAGATTTATTTTTCTGAAGAAAATTAAATTTGTCCATCTTCTCCAGCCAAATATGTAGTCCATTTGATTTCTATATTGGCCATCTAGTATACAGGCATACCATAGTTAACAAAGCCCATGACAAAGAAACTCCTTTTTACATTTTTTTAACACAGCCTCACTCACCCACCTTTCTTACCATCTATCTAACTGGAAGGTGTTTTTGTTATTGTTTTGCAGCAGTGCATTGGGACAATAGTGAAGAAGAGCTTGAGAAATACTTTCATTGTTGGGTTGCAGCATGATAGCAAAGAAAGCAATAAAGTTTGACCTGGGGAAGAATAGGATTCTCCTGTAGGTGACCCTCCTGTAGATGTGTCTGCTTATGGACAACAGGCAAGGTAAACCAGTGCTTCCAAAATTACTGAGTGTGTGTGAGGAGAAAAACAGAAAGGAAAAGACAAAGGGCAAAGATAGTTTGCCTCACCTAACATGTTGAAAGAGCACAACATGTTGAAAGAGCACAAACCTATCATTTTCTGTCACCAAAATGGAAATCATAACAAAAGTGGAAACTTTTGAAAGAAAGAAAAAAATCGCCCCAGGATGCATTATGGAACAAGCTTTCAAGTGTTCATTAGAAGTTTCAAAATGTTTTTGTTTACTTATGGAAGGCTTACATTACCTGGTTGATCCATTTCACATGTGCATACTCATGGTTTGAACATAACAAAGACAATATGGCACACTGCCTTGTTCTTGCAGCATTCACACTTTTAATTAAAAAATGAGGACTTACCACTAGGCTGCCATTACTATACCTCTCACAATTGCACAACCAGGGTTGCTGCCACCATCATGCTCTCTTCCTGAACACTCCCTTAACCCTGTCACCCTCACTTATTGCTTACCCATCATGTCTTTAGGGCTTTCTTTGATTTTGTTTTCTCCCCGTCCCTTCCCATGCAGTTCCATAGCTCTTTTTAAAAACATTTTATTTATAACAATTTTTTAAAACAATAAAAAATATAGCATATGTTACTGTTTACAGCTGTTCTGTTATGTGAATATACACATTTCTTTGTTCATGTTTTTTTATTATTTTAGTCCTTCCACAAAATTTTAGCTCATGCTAATATTAACTTAAGTCAGTACTATCTGTCATCCTATTAGAAGTATTTTTACCCTCTAAAATAATAAAAAGAGGTTGTTGTTTTTTCTGTACAATTTCTTAGAATCTTGTTTGTTCAGCCATTATCAATTGCTTTATATATATTATGAATAGCATCATTATCATCATCTTTATCAAAATTACAAACTAAAAAAGGTGATATGTCTATACGTTTATAAGTCTACTAATAGCTGTAAGAAATTCTTTCATTCTCAAACTAATGTCTATATTCTGTAGTTGCCCATTTCATTGGTAGGCACTATATGATATTTATCTTTCCACATCTTCTTCCAGTGCTCCACAACAGGTAACCATTCTTGTTCTACTGTATCAAGAAAGCTGTTATTTAAACTACATGTAAGTTTAGCCAGTTCAAGCATATCTATTAATTTTATTAACCATTTTTTGGTTGTTGGTATTTTCTTTTCCTTCTAATATTTGGCAAAAGCTTTGTGGGCAGCTGTAGAAATGTATAGTATTGCTTTCTAATATTTATTTTCATCTATTTTTCTACTATTGATGTCATATTAAGTGAAAATAATGTTGGTTTCATTGGAATATTTTACCTGCAATTCCAGAGCTTTGCAGCTCTGAACTAACTCTTGAAAAAAGAAAGAAAATAATTAGGGCAAATTTTAAAAGATTATCAGGGTGCTTCAGACTAGTGATGGGGAGAGAAGATGAGGAGAGGAGGGGACATTGGCACTATGTGCCTGGTGACTGCGCAACTGCCCTGGGAGTGTCTCTCACACCTGCAGATTTGTGTGATTGCCAAGTAATTCACTAGATGAATGAAAAGGGACAGGTGAGGGACAAAACAGCTATGGATCAGAGGTGGTGTGGTGCGGTGAGTTTCATCAAAGGCACTTCCTTCACAGTGTACTCACCATTTAAAAGCAATGAGCAGTAATCTCTGACAAGTTTGCTTAAATATGTTGACCTTTATTTATTTATTTATTTATTTATTTATTTATTTATTTTGTTGGTCTAGGAACCTATCCTTATTCTTTCCACATTATTTCTACCTCTTCTATCAAAGTTTCTGTTAAAGAAGTAAACCCCAGGAATACATCAATTTTGTTAACTGATATGTACATAGCCACATATACAGCATCTATTGAGTTGCCTTAAGAAAAAGTTTGAAATGAACAAACTGCTGGCTTCACAGAATTCAAAAAGTCACTTTCTTGCTTAATTATGGGCCATTGCAGATCAGCTGCTAGACAACGAGGTGGCCGGTATACTACTAGACTCCCTAACCAAGCTGACACAGCTGGTCTCAGAGTTGCTGCTGGAGTCACCCAGACTTCTAGTTCTGGGCGACTTTAACATCTCACTCAAGACCAGTTTGTCAAATCTAACAAGTGCGGCTTGAGAGTTCAAGGAATCCATGACAAACATGGGCCTATCCCAATTGGTCGTCGGGCCCACTCATTGTGCGGGTCATACACTCGATACGGTATTTAGTACGGAACGGGAATATCCATGGGCGGAGCTTATTAAAACCACCATATTGTCATGGATCGATCATTTCCTGGTCAAGGCTGAACTAAGAACCATTATCCGCCCCACGGTGGTGGACCTACTAGAACAGTCTGCCCTCAAAGGCTAATAGAACCCAACTGGGGTGGTTGGTTTATTATTATTATTATTATTATTATTATTATTATTATTATTATTATTATTATTATTATTTTACTGTATTTATACCCTACTCTTCAGCCACAAAGACTCTCAGAGTGGCTTACAGATAGTTAATTAGACATTTCCCTGCCTTCAGGCTTACAATCTAAAAAGACATGACACAAAAGGAGAAAGAAATGGTAGTGGGGAAGGGGATCAGGTCTATCAATTCTTCTCTCCCTCTGAGGCTTGGACCATGGCAGATGGTATGGAGGGAGGCCTTCTTCTTTAGGCTAGGCCTGATGGAGCTGGGCCTGCCTTTTCACTCCTTCCAAGGCTGGGTGATGTCAGACAGCATGGAGGGAGGGCCTTCTTCTTTAGGCTAGACCTAATGGAGCTGGGCCTGCCTTTTCACTCTCTCTGAGGCTGGACAATGTCAGATGGCATGGAGGGAGGGCCTTCTTCTTTAGGCTAGGCCTGATGGAGCTGGGCCTGCCTTTTCCCTCACACTAATTCCACTCACATATTCTCCCACCCTGAGGCATTGCCTCAACAGAACAATACACACATTTACATGCTAATCCTCTCAACCAAGGGTCACACAGTATATATACCCTACATACCTCCATGACATCATTCTCTGAAAATGCCAGCCACAGATGCAGGCAAAATGTTGGGAATACATTCTTCTAGAACATGGCCTCACAGCCCAAAACACCCACAAAAAATTATTATACAACAGTAGCCAATTAATAAAATATAAAACATAAAACATAAAATAAAGTGTGTGCTGTGTGTGTGTGTGTGTGTGTGTACCTTTAAGCTCCATGAATTTCATAGGGTTTCTTACACAAAAAATACTTAGAGTGGTTTTGCCATTTCCTTCCTCTGAAATATAGTGTACAACACCTGATATCTATTTGTGGACTCACATCCAACTACTAACCAGGTCTAAGCCTGCTTAGCTTCCAAGATCAGATAGGATTTGGTGCCTTTACAGTATTTCTACAGTTAAAATAGAAATATAGTTGAAATAAAATATTCTAGAAGTAGTGCATAGAAACTAATCAATAATTTGCAGCAGGTAAAGGAAGTAAAATTAGAAAGGATTTTTTTAAAAAAAAAAAAAGCAAAAAAAAACAAAAAACAAAAAAAAACAGGCCTCTTAAATGTGTTCAAAAATGTGGATATGTTCCTCAATTGGCAAAACATCCAGAATCCTGTGGAAACAACTGAAAAGACCTTATTTCTTATGCTCACCAGCTGAACACATATGGATGGTCCTGAACTATTTGGGGATTTGTAGGTCAACATGAACACTCTGAATTCATCCTGAAAATGCAAAAGGATGTGTAGATCAAAACCAGCATTGAGAATGAGATCTAGATTGATCCTGATGATCTGGATCCATTTCAATCAGGCATTTTAGGGCATAGAACTGAAAGTATTTTGGTTTCTTGGAGAGAGCTGGGGAATACATTCAATTAACTCTTCTGGAAAGCTCTGAGTAAGATCAGCTATGGTGACCTGTATATGGTTAGGGTTTCTCTTTCCACTGCATCATTTCTATGGCAGGGGTGGAAATAATGCAGCCTACTTACTGAATTGCAACTCTCAGCATTATTCACCTGCAGATATGTTGTTTAAGGCATCTGAGAAATGCAGTTCAACTTATTTGGAAGGCCGCACAATTTCTAACCACATTCTTAACAGCTAGTGAAGATTTTACTGTCCATTAGTTGAGGAGAAATTGACTCCTTTAAAACCAGGAAGCCAGGAAAGATCTGACTGACAGCACTAGTCTGATTAGTGTCCTTTCTCAAAAAGGCTCCAAATATTACTCACCTAAAGTGCAAGTCAAGAACAGATGCATTCAATCCTTACAGAATCTCCTTAGAAAAACCAGGATTTAAATGGAATAAAAAGAGACAGCTAGGTCCACCCTTTATGCAAATGTGCCATGAAGCTTTATTAATCTGACCTTTGGAAAGAAATGAGAAATAGAATGGTGCCCTGCCATAATAGTTTGTGGCAGATTTTAGCAATCTTTAATGTTCACTTCATTTTAATACTGTATCCTAGTTATGATATAAGCATTAATAAGACTTGGCACTCTTCATAGTTTTGCAATGCAGCAGTGGCAAGGTGGTCGTTTTAAAGTAAATAGGAACATGCCCTAAGGGGGTAATAAAAATGCATTAGCCAGCCCTAAACAAAGCTTAAGCACAGAAAATGAACAATTTGCTTGTTTCAAACAGGCATCTGTACAATGAGCATTGCTGCAATCACAATCTTAATGAAAAGGGCAAAAAACAATACTCACTGGGCTCACATGACTTATATTTCACATGAGGCAACAGGAATGTTGATTGTCAACAACTTGGGAAAATAAAGGGTGCTATGGTGTAAACCATCACTTGGAAGAACTAAGGGGGGATGGGGGAAGTGGAGAATTAGTCCTTCCAGAGTTGGCAAAAAGGGTGCCTGAAGAGCTGCCGTACGGGGTTGGCGTGGGGTTGGGGCACCCAGCGTGTGGCTGCCCCTTCCCTTCCCTGCCTCCAAGATGGCACAAAGGGCTATCTGTAGAGGCCCTAAGATGGCATTTGCCTTTTGAGTTATGTTAATCAGAAAATAGGGTAACATAAACACAAGGCTGTTTCTTTCCCCCCAATGAAAGAAAGCTTATAAGAAAAAAAATGGAACATGTTAATATATATAAACCATAATCATATGCCTGTCTTCTTAATCCTATTCACACATGCAGAACAGTATTAAAATAAACTTTTGAGAGAGGTGATTGCACTAGCACCATTCCTCCAATGCTGATCTCCTCACCTAGTTTGAACAGTTAACATTTTCTTCTCTTCACACATTCACTTTGACCAGGAATAAGGCTTCCGTGGCATTCCTATTTCCCCCCACTCAGATAATGATTGAGTCTCATTTAAACCAGATTGCAGCCACATTTTATCTCTGCTCTAAGTAGGAAATGAAACAACTGGGACTGGAGAAGCAGTTGGGAGGAGCGGCTGCTTAACTTGTTCTCTCCCACTTGGTCATGATTTGGCTCTTACACTAAACCACTACTTCTAGCTAACCACTGTTTAGTAGTACATACATGAGCCTAATCACTTCTCTACTCTTTCTTCTGGAACAGAAAGAAGAAAATTGAAGATAGATGTGCTTATTCAATGAAATAAAATAAAAATGTCTTTTAATTTTACCTGAATTTTACCTCCAGCCTCCAGCCTCCCAACAATAGCAACAGCAACAGCAAGTAACACCAGCTGCAGCTGGGAGAGAGGAGTGCCGAGGCCAACAAGAGGCAGCGCCTTCAAAAGCTGCCAGGAAAACCTCCAGCCTCCCAACAACAGCAACAGCAACGGCAAGTAACACCAGCTGCAGCTGGGAGAGAGGAGTGCTGAGGCTGGCAAGAGAGGCAGTACCTTTTTCAATAGCGTGGCACTAACATCCGTGGTAGGACTGAAGAACTCTAGGCAGCGGAGTCGGATGGCCCACCTGCTTTCTATTTTTCCCACCTGCTTTCATTTTTTTTTCATAGCCAGCCACTCTATCATAGTCCTCCAGTAAAATCTTTCTCTAT
>CM034708.1:57595557-57607733 GCA_020142125.1 Phrynosoma platyrhinos
GGGGGGGGAGTGTCCTTGGTCCACAAAAGTACCATCACACTGACCAGGAAACCTATCTGGAAAATGGATCACATCGAGGGTATTTACCTGACCTTGAAAGCTAGGGACAGTCTGTTGCTTAACAGACTTCCTGGCCAAGCTGACACAGCTGGTCTCGGAGCTGGTGCTGGAGTCCACCAGGCTTCTTGTTCTGGGGGACCTCAACATCCTCTTTGAGTCCAGTTCATTAGATCTAAAAGGTGCAGCTTAAGAGTTCATGGCTTCCATGGCAGCCATGGGCCTGTCCCAATTAGTTTCAGGTCCCACACGTTGTGTGCTGGTAACACACTCAATGTGGTCTTTTGTACGGATCAGGAACAACCGTGGGCAGAAGTGACTCAGAGTTCGCCTCTGTCATGGCTGGATCATTTCCTGGTCAAAGCAGGACTTAAGGTCACTACCCACACTCCCTTCGGGGGTGGTGGACCTATTAAAATGGTTCGCCCTGGAAGGCTGATGGAACCCAAAAGGTTCCAAGAAGCCTTAGAGGGTTTTATGGTTGGGAACAATGGCAATCCTGTTGATTCCCTGGTTGATACTTGGAACAATGATCTCACCAGGGCTGTAGACATCATCGCTCCCGAGCGTCCTTACCAACCCGCTTCAAATAAAAAATCATGGTATACAGAAGATCTTTGCCAAATGAAGTGGGTTGTACAATGACTGGAGTGCCACTGGCGGAAACATTGACATTTATCTGACAAGACACTCCTAAGAAGCTATTTAGACTCTTATGAGGTGGCAATAGATGCAGCAAAGAAATCTTTCTATGCTGCACGTATTGCATTTGTAAAGTTGCAACCAGCAGAGCAGTTCAGGGTGGTGAAAGAATTAACACAATTGCCTCCCACCCTGAACCCACTATTGGAACCATCTAAAGCCTGCTGTGACACCTTTAATGACTTCTGCATAGATAAAATCTCTCAGATAAGGGTCGATCTGGATGCTGGCATTATAACAGAACCAATAAGAGAGATGTCCGGGGACTCTGTGGACTGTATTAAACTGGATTGTTTTGAGTTTGTAAATACCAATGAAGGGGACAAGCTTCTTGGATGTGTAAGGAGGACAACTTGCCCTCTCGATCCATGCCCATCATGGCTGACCATCCAAGGAGGGGATGCAATAAAATCAGTGTTGCAACGAATAATTAATACATCTCTCAGGGAGGGCAAATTTCCATCATGTTTAACCCAATTATAGACCGGTCTCTTTATTACCATGTTTGGGCAAGGTGATTGAGAGGGCAATTGCCTTCCAGCTCCAGGCAGTCTTGGATGAAGGCCATCTGGACCCATTTCAAACTGGCTTCAGGGTGGGATACGGAGTTGAGACTGCCATGGTGGCCTTAGTCGATGACCTCCATCTGGAGAAGTGTGACCCTGTTGGTGCTCTTGGACATCTCAGTGGCATTCGATACCATTGACCACGGTATCCTTCTGGGACACCTGAGGGAGTTGGGTATGGGGGCACTGCGTTCCAGAGGCTCCAGTTCTACCTCTCGGGCAGATCCCAGATGGTGAGGCTGGGGGACAGTTGCTCCTCTGAAAGAGAGCTGGTATCTGGCATCCCACAGGGCACCATACTGTCCCCCATGCTGTTTAACATTTACACGAAGCTGTTGGGAGAGATCATCCAGAGATATGGGGCACGGGGTTATCAATACGCTGATGACACCCAACTCCTTTTCTCTATGTCTCCGACTGCTGCAGTGACTAAGGATGGTGTCGCTCCTCTGGATGCCTGCCTTGGGTTGGTAATGGGCTGGATGAGGGAAAACAAACTCAGGCTGAATCCAGAGAAAACAGAGGTACTTGGAATAGGAACGCCTGGGCCGGGAAGGGAGCTTTGCCATCCAGTCCTGAATGGGGTCACACTTCCCCTAAAGGACAAAGTGTGCAGTTTGGGAGTACTCCTGGACTCATCACTGCAGTTGACATCTCAGGTAGATGTGATGGCCAGGAGTGCTTGGAATCAGCTTTGTCTGATTCACCAAATGGCCTCTACCTGGACCAGAGGGACCTTGAAGCAGTAGTATTTGCCCTGGTAATCTCTCGCTTGGATTACTGTAATGCGCTCTACATGGGGCTACCTTTGTAACAGGTTCAGAAGCTTCAATTGGTTCAAAATGCGGCAGCCAGGTTGGTCGCCGGAACATCCAGAGCAGACCATATTACACCTGTATTAAAAGCTCTACACTGGCTGCCGATTAGCTTCTGGGTGCAATACAAAGTGTTGGTTATTACCTATAAAGCCCTATATGGCTTGGGCCCGAGTTACTTGAAGGAACACCTCTCCCCACACAATCCGCCCTGCTTGCTCAGAACATCTGGGAAGAAATTATTAAACCATCATAATACTAAATTGATCTCTACCTCCCAGAAATCATTCATGGCTGCAGCCCCTAAACTGTGGAATGGCCTGCCGGAAGATATCCTTACTATTCCCACACTAGAGGCTTTTAAGAAGGCACTCAAAACGAAGCTCTTCCAGCGGGCCTATCCACCTGACCTCCCAAACTGAAGTATAAGATCAAAGACCTCCCAAAGAATATCATTATCACCCACTGCACAGCCTGACATTAGTAATTACACTGTAATTTTAATATTTTGTAATTTGTAAAAATTTTAAAAAGTAATTCTAATAATTATGCTGCTGTTTTATTGTGGTTTTATTATCATGTTTTAGCTTATTGTATTTTCTTTTATTTTGTGCTCCCACCTCGATCCACAGGGAGAGGCGGGATAATATAAATAAACTATTATTATTATTATTATTATTATTATTATTATTATTATTATTATTGAATGAGTGGTTATTATGTATCTGAACAAAACAGAATTAGAATCAGGCTTGGTCTTGGACAAACTGTAATTCAGAGTAATCACACTTTGGTCTTGTTCAGGCAAAATAACATCCTACAGTTAGTTTAAAGTTGAAACAAAATTTTCCATTTACTCCAGTGTGTAATGGAACAGTGCGGTCCATGCACCCTCACCTGTTGCCAAAATAAAGCCCCCCAAAATGAATTCTACCAGAGTGCTCCAGAGGAAGAGAGTCCCTAATTGTTATTCCTGGTCCAATTCCCATGATCCAAATTAGCCATTTAAAAAAAATGGATGTGATCTTATGGTTTTCAGAAATTGACAAGTGAGGCCTGCAGGGCTAAAATATATGGGCCATGTGCAGCCTAGGATAACCTACCCTAATCTATTCCTTATGGAGATAATGGTGTGAAGGGACAGCTCATAAGCCTAAGCATTGTGTATGTAAACTATGGGGGGCTGCAGATGGGTGGCTCTAGGCTGCCCCGGGAAGTGGAGGAAGGGGGAGTGGGGCTACTGCATGGTGCGGCCCCAATCCTCCCTTTTGCTGCCCTGAAAAGAGCGGCAAAATGCCGCTTCTTTCAGGGGCAGCAAAAGGGTGCCCTGACACCATGCGCCATGTGTAACAGTGTGCAGCGTCAGGACGTCATCAGGCTGGCGTTGGGGTGGCCAGCATGCGACTGCCTCTCGCCATCAAGGCCAGCCCTTTGGGCCGATCTGCAGAGGCCCTATGAATCTATTCTGTGCCTAAACTCCATACTAAATCACACTCTCAAGAAAATTGGCTGTTGACCTGGGCATATTTTATATTCACTTGGAACATGTGATCTTTCTTCCTAACTTAAATTAACTGATTCTATTTATTCCAACTTCTCCATCAGTGATATCCCCTGTGGACCTACTAATTCCTTGATGGCAATCATATAATCTTGTTTTAAAGGTGGAATCAGAATGCTACCTTATTAATTCATTAAGAAAACATTTCTTTGCCCTTCATACATTGTAGACAATCTTACTGGTTTCAGATACTACCTGTACATCATCTTGACAAAATTTTCTTTAAGGTCATTGCACCAAATCTCTTTAAATACTCTAGCCCACATCTTTTCCCATTACTTTAGATCTTTATTATACCAAAGTTTGGGGCCCATTTAACCATACAATCTTTCACCAGATCTCCTAATTATATTTTTAACAACATTTTGTAAAATTTCCCAATCAAGTGTTAATTGAGTAGCATTTAATTTCAAGTTCATTTTTTCCTTCTTGAAGCCGAAGGGTTTCCTGTCCATTTTAAATCTTTCTACCAATTGTCTATACCACTACCATTGTATGTTCAGACCATTAGCTGCCTATTTTTCTTGGTTTTTATATCTGTATTTATCATTTTCTAAGACTAGAAGGTCATAATAAGTTAGCCATTTTTTCTGTGCCTTCTCATCACATTCTCTCAAGAATCATTCTTGAGATCCATCATGGTGTTTTGGGACACAGTCTACATTTGTATCCACTTGATAGAAGTGAAAATGTAGATTAAGTAAAAATGAAGAACATATAATTTCCGTATATTTATATATCTGACTTGGAGGGTGGGAGGCTAGTTTTAGACTGTTTGTAACAATGTCTTTGTATTGTATGGTACTTGTGGCTGATTTGTTTATACACAAGGTGATTACATGTATGCATTTATATTTTGCTTTGTCAAAATAAAATATTTATTGAAAAAGACTTTATTGTATCTTTGAAAAAGACAAAAGTCAAAACATAAAATGTATTTCTACTTTGGGTAATAAATGTTTACACAGTATTTTTCCCAATGTGCAGAGACGCCCCCTCACGCACACCAACACTGTGTTATGGTACATAGTGACATGGTGAAAATTTTCTCACAGCAAGCCCCCAAAACTTGAATAATCTGCTTTCCCTAGAATAAAATTTTATAGTGAGTTAAGGAAAGGCAAAAACAAATTCTATCCTTGTGTTGTATGCCGATGATCAGATGGTGTATCAGAAATGCCCAGTATAATGCATCACTCAAGTTTTCGTAACACTACAGAGCTTTCAGCACTTAACTCTACAGTTCTTGATCATTCTGTGCATGAATGTTGGGGAGAAAGAGCTCAAAATGTTAGGATCAAATCCTTTGTACAATAGAGCATACATCATTTTTTAAAAAGGAGACTATGCATTTTAAAAAGAGCTTTCAATAATATAATGCAATGCTTAATGTACTGAGTACTGCACTGCCATCTTCTGGGAGCATTCAAGCACTTCACCTGTTACACATGGTTGAACCTATGGCCTTACTAACCATTTCAGATCACAGTCTTGCTTTAGCCTATCAATAGAAAAGGAGCTTCAGAGTTCTTAAAAAGTTAGCAGTATTTGTACTGTGCGTTTGAGCATTAAAGAGTTAAAGAGGGTAGCTTCGAGCAAGTAATAGGATTGGGTAAACGTGAAGAGTACAACATCCTGAGGAAGGATAACCATTAACAAACTGATTAGTCAAAAGTTGGGGATAGTTTTGCATCTGAAAGATATCTTTGTATCTCAGAAGGCATGTACATTATGCACTAATTAATTCTGGCTCTTTTATAACTATAAAAAGGGATAAGGTGATATCTTTAATATACAAGCACCAGCCAGCATGCAGAGTAGAACCTACCAAGTATGGATGTGGTGTTGTTGAGATGTAATGGATTTACTGCACTCATTAAATTATAAAACACTTTTTCTTTACACTACACTGTGCACAAAGTGCCTCTTATATGACTTCCCATTCAACCCATGTCTACTTTCACAGCCTTGCAACATTTGGGTATTGGTCAGTGATGTGATTACACTTACACAAATTATGTTCCGGTCATGAACACCACATAGTTCTATGTATCTGTGCATAACTATGCAGACCCTTTTCAATTTCTGACTGAACAAACTGTTGCACAAGTGGTAGCATCCAGTGTCTCCATATAGGGAGATAGTTTGTGGCCTTGTGGCCAGAAAAACACATTTGCTACTGCTTACACAACTGGAAAAGTAATCAAAATTTCCTTAGAACACAGCTTTCCTCCACTAATGTTATGACAGATTTACATCATGGCAGTAAATCCTTGTCTCTATGCTTTCTGACAACAATAAAACATTTTCTGTCTGTCTCTTCCAAGGCTAATCTTTGGTGTTTCTGTACTTTGCAGTTCTGTTCATCAATTCTGAATAATGGGCAATTGAATGTTATTACTATGACTATATTGTACATTATTCAGCTTCTCATTTAGGGGATAAATCTGCAAATGTCTTCCAAAAGCATTGAAAATATTTTGAGTAACATCTGTACTCTTTGACTGGCTGTTGGCTATAGGCTTTCTAAAATGTTTCCATGAGTCAAATGACTTAAGATTCTGGATGTCACAATCCTAACAATACTTTCTCATTAATATATTTAGAAGAAGGAGGAGAAGGAGGAGGAGGAGGAGGAGGAGGCTGCAATTAATTCAGCGGACAGATCATAAGAGAATGCCATCTGATCAGGCCAAAAACAATTCTGACATCAGCTTTAGACCCAAATTCATCTTTTGTGTTAAATGGGAGAAAGTAGATTTGTTCTTAAACAGGGAATGGTAGCCTGTAAGAATGTTGCACTACAGCTCCCATCAATCTTGACTACCGAAGGGGATTGTAGTGAAAGACATCCTGAAGACATTGCACTGTCTACCCCTCAACAGAATGTTTATGCTGTCTGAAATGAGTTCAAATTATCTGTACATGGGAATGCTATTAAGCTACATTAGAACAATATGTAAGTGGAGTTTTCTTTGTGCCTGCCAATTAGCCCCAAGCATGCTTTTCTACCTAACCTAAATTAGAAAGTATCACTCTCTGTGTGTGTGTGTGTGTGTGTGTATGTGTGTGTGTGTATAAAATCATTTTTTTAACCAGCTGGTTGTGGTGTACCATTCTGTTAATCAATATTAAGGAACATCACTGTAACTCAGATAATCTCAAAACATGTAATTAGAAAATTCACCAATACCAAAACAATTAAATGGCAGCCCATTTTTGTTCAGTGTTTATGTGACATCAAACCATCCGAAATGATTCAGAAACTTTTGTTCAATATCCAGAGAACTATCAAAAATACCATAATACCTATTCTGTATAATATGCTTACAATGACAGCTTACTCGGTAGCATTTGAAACCACTCAAGGATACTCTGGGTCTAATAAAGAGCTAATTGCTCTGCTGATTTCTACTTTTATTGCATTATATTCATTATATATTGGATTAAAAAAGATGTTGTTCAAGCTCTAAAAACTCTAAGATGCCAACTATAGTATCAATCTGACTTTCCAACTAGGGTTGGCTTTAGAACCTCAAGCACTGTGCAGGTGCCTTATATTGTTTTCCAAGAGTTAAATGAATGACAGACACAAGTGATTCCCATATGGTCTCTTCTTTAAGCTTAGTGTATAAAGATCAG
Source organism: Phrynosoma platyrhinos (assembly GCA_020142125.1). Classification (NCBI taxonomy): domain Eukaryota; kingdom Metazoa; phylum Chordata; class Lepidosauria; order Squamata; family Phrynosomatidae; genus Phrynosoma; species Phrynosoma platyrhinos. The sequence continues at coordinate 57,602,901 of CM034708.1, forward strand.
TAAAAGAACAGATGTTTGTTACTGAAATCAGAAACGGCAGAGAATATGTTCACGATAATAGAAAATTACATTTGTGAAATGGATCTGAAAGCAAATAGTCATTTGTATTCCCATTGTGAAAGGTAAGCAGAAAATGTAAAGAGATCAAATGATTGAGAAACTCATATGGAATAATTACAGAACCTCATGTCAATATCCTACTGTTCAACATAGCATTGTCTGTCCATGATAGAGGACAGTATTGTGAGCAACTGCAGATCCTAAAGTCATACACTGTAAGGGGAACTGTCCACCACAAAAAAAAAAAATAAATAAATTAAGAATGACTGAAAATGAGGAAAATGTAGACTATGGTCCAAAACACACTGCAGAAATAATCCAGTTTGAGACCACTTTAACAGTCCTGGTTCAGTGGTGGGGAATTCTGGAAACTATAGTTTGGTGAGACATTTAGCCTTCTCTATCAGAGAGCTCTGATGCCACAATAAACTACAATTCCCAAGATTCCCAAGCATTGAGCCAGGGCAGTTAAAGTGGTCTCAAACTGGATTATTTCTGCATGTGTTTGGACCTATGTGACTATAAATATGAATGGAATAAAAACCCAACATTTCTTTTGGAAAGGACTGTTGAAATAATGATAAAATATGGCTGTTACCTCTTCTATTTTAAAGTTTATTTCAAGTTAAAACAACTAGTATTAATTAGTGCAATGCCTTTATAGTCCAGATTTTACCCATTCAAATGCCATTATAAGCAACATACAACACAAAACACAGTTTTGTTATCTAAGCTAATTAAAAATAACAACTGGATTTATTGGTCTCAAATTCTGCTCAACATGATTGGAGTGATAACAGAGCTAGCCATCAATATAAGATATTTACTTCTATCTGGAATAAGAAACCTGATCACATGAGAAAATGGATGGCAGTTGTCAGATATTGGTATATAAGTAGCAGTGTCAGAAGTCTTAAGATGGCTTGTCCATGGAGAAAAGAAGACATGGAAAGTAAATAGATCTTTTTATCTAGCTTGTGGAAAGCCTTGCCAAACTGCTTCATGCTTTTACTTTTTAATAATATGCCATCTCCATTATCACTTCTTGCCTCTTAATCCTATTTGCTTTGTAAGCACCTGAAAAGGGCTATATTTATACAGTTGTCTATATTTGTATATGTGTAAAGTGTCTCAATAGTCACTTTACTCAATAGAAACCTGGGAATTGACTGAATTCAGTGATACCAATCATATTCCACTGTAGCAGTCTTAAACATATTAGGGAGCAAATTTCCAAGCAAACATGGAAAATAGAAATGCAAATAAAATTCAGTTCAGGCCCAATTTGATTTGACTTTGACTTAGGGGGGTTGCAGACTGCCAGAAATAGTGCAAATAGAGTCCACTTTTAGGGTTAGGGTTAGGGAATCATGGGAACTGTATTTTATTGTGACACCAGAGCTCTCTGACAGAGAAGGCTCAATGTCTCAGAAAAAACAAACAAACAATTCCCATGATTCCCTAGCACTAATCCTAACCCTTAAAGTGGACTCAATTTGCACTATTTCTGCATGCACCAAGTTTGAGCCATTATGTTTCAATTCAACATTTGGAAATCAAACATTGTGTATGTGGGGGGGGATTTGTACCCATCATTGACAGCCACTGGAAATCCATAAAAGGCTATAGCTTTTTCTCAGAAGTGAAGATTTGCATACAGAACATGAGGAGAATATTAATTTCAGATTATAGAGAAATAGATGGTTGTTTTTTTGTTTTTGTTTTTTTTAAAAAACTATATACCTGTCATTTCTATTTTTTCTAAATAAACTGTCAAAACTTCTTTTTTTAAACAAATGGCAGAACTGTGGGGAGGCATGTGGTCTTTTTGAGGAAAGAAAGGCTTCCAAGCTTTAAATTAAACTGGAAATTATTGTGTATGGAAACTATCACAAGCCTTTTAAAGAGAGAAACATGGTGATGTTGGAAGAATGTCAACTCACAGTCCCATCCTTGCACAAAAGGACTCCTTTTTCAAAAATGAAATTAAAGCAAACCACAAACAACAGAAGTCAACTCTCTAAATCTCTGAAATCTTAACTCTAAAGCTCTTTCAGATTTGTTTCTTTCCTCAGCATCTTTTTATATCCAAGAAAATACCATGCAACCATGAATTTTATCAAAGTCATAATCCCACATTCAAACCACATGGACTACAGAAACTCACATAAATGTGCTCTAGAATTAGAAAGTGAATTTGACAATATAAAACGGCATTCCCTCCCTACCCTTTCTTTCTCACCCAGGGTGTTTTTCCAGGAAAAAGAACTCTTCAAAGTGCTTGGAAATTGTGCTTTCTTTACTGAAAATCAAAGCCCAAATCAAGTTCGGTTGATTTGGAGAGGAACCTGCTTTGCCTTGGAAAGTACCCAAATGATTAGAATTTGACTTTGTTTGGATTTTTGAGTTCTGTGGATGTATTCCTAATGCACAATAAATACTCTTCCAATATCTACATTTCTCATTATATATCATGCTCCTTTAAAGATGCCACATAATTTTCAGCTATATTCCACAAACAGATAAGAATGTGTTTGATACATGCTAAAGAGAAGCTGGAACAAGGGCAGTAAGTAAAAGTCTCTGTTTTTACTTTTGGCCTCAGCTGCACCATAATTTTCATCATGCCTTAGATGTAGATTACTTCACATGGAATCAGAATTGCCTATTCAAATAGAATCAGGGGAAAAATAATTCTGCCTCTTAAATTTTTTTCTTATCATCTCAGAACATGACACTAGAATTGTCATCCTCCTTGAGAATTATGAATTTCTCCTATGATGTGCTAAAATGTTAAGGTCAGGGCTATGTGGAACACTCAGCTGGGATTATTTTGGTAATGAAATGGATGCCTTTGAAGTGCCTCAAAATGGTGCTTTCACTGCCATTTTTTTGCTGTAGTTTTATTCTCTCTGCTACTATCATGGACTCACTCCACTACCATTAAGGATTATACTACACCACCACCACACTACACCATGAAAACAAACATACCTGGCTATGTGTTGGCTTCATAGAGCTAGTCTGCAGTGTGTAAATGTGTTCTATCCTCACAGTATATGGAAAGAATACTTCTCACTTGTTCATAGTCCATGTACATGCACACACAGAGACACACAAACACACACACAGAGTATTTGAAAGGGTGGCACTGATCACAAGAGACAAACATATTATTTACATAAGGTATTAGCAAACAATACTTTCCCATTTTGGCTCAGCTCTAGTTCCTATTGGTTCATAAGATATTTTTCCCCATTGGTCAAGCATCAACAACGATTGAAAAAACTAAAGAAAGCTAATAAAACTGAACCAGATAGAACAGAAAGGGTTTTTTTTTAAAAAAAAGAACCAGAAGTAACATGCATGGTTTTGTTACTATCGATATACATACCAATATATTTCAGCCAATATATTGGATGATATCTATAGTTTTCAAAAACCTAGACAGTGTAGCAGTTAGAATCATAAGCACAGGCTGGCGGGCCATGTAGAGTGACTTTTTGGGAAGGTAGAGGTGGAATTTAAAATAATAATAAATAACAAATAATAGCTTGCATCATGTTATTTCTGTACAATTATCACCTGGGCAGCCGTGTGTACAACAGAATCCCCAAGCAGACAGATGCATACAGCACTACACTAATGTAGGACAAAGGCGGGAAAGAGAAACAGAACACAGAGACAAGTCCGATTGCTATGCAGAGGGGCGGGGTATAAATAAAATGTTGTTGTTGTTGTTGTTGTTGTTGTTGTTGTTATTATTAGTATTAGTATTAGTATTAGTATTATTTTAGTCCCTGAGGATACTGAAAATATTTTCTCTGGAAAACCAAACACCTAAATTCCAAAATAAGATACAAACAGCAGAGGTTTAACTACAAATACAAGTACAAAATACTGGGCAAAGTTCCAAGTTTGGCTTTGTTTTGAAATAACAGATTGTGTTATACAAATGAAAGCTGACTTTAAAAACCATTTGTCAGTGAGATTCTTGTACAGCGCTTAACTGTAACAAATGAAATACAACAGAAACCTTGAAGTATAAAGAAGCAAAATACGATATTACAATTGATACCCATCAGATATATAACAGTTGACTTAATTCATTCTACTCAACCATCTTTCCTTCATTCTAAAAACAAGAAAAGTATTTCAACCCACACTATAATAAAAAAGCAATTATAGCCCTAAATGAATTGTCAATGACATCAATTAGTTCTTGATAGAGACCAGGTAAATTAGGGAAGGATTATATCCAAAGGATTTCCCAGCATATCATACCCAAAGTCTTTCAGATAACTTTTTAAAAGTAACATTCAAATATGATCTTATTCTGCTTCATAAACCACTTTAAATGAGATATCAGTTGCATAGTGGTTTTAGCAGATCTATTGTTGTTGTTGTTGATATTTTTTTTAAAAAAAACTTAACTAGCAAATAGAACTTACTCAGAGGGACAATTTACTGTAATTCATCCATTATTACATTTGTATGCCACTTTTGTATGCCAATGTAGTCATTGCAAACAAATGGCAGCTCAGAAGTGAAAAGGCTATTATTGTAGAGACCTGCCTAGTGAATCCTTGGTAATTGTTCCATATTGCTGCAGAAGTAGCTAAACCAAGGATGAGAAACTTATGGTCCTCCAGGTGTTGCTGAAGTGCAACTCCCAGCATCCTTCATCAGTAACTAAGCTGGCAAGAGTCACTGAGCCTTGCAATGTGACATGTGGAAAACCATGTATTCCTGCCCCTGTGCAAATGTTGATCA
>CM034708.1:57642236-57662268 GCA_020142125.1 Phrynosoma platyrhinos
CTTCCCTGCCTCCAACATGCCGCAAAGGGCCTGTGTGCAGAGGCCCTTTGTAAAAAGGAGTATGTAGAGAGATCTTGTAGCATCTTTGAGACTAAGAGTTCACTTTAACTGTCCTGGCTCAGTGCTACGAAATCATGGGAACTGTAGTTTATTGTGGCACCAGAGCTCTCTGACAGAGAAGGCTCAATGTCTCATAAAAAGATACAATTCCCATGATTCCCTAGCACTGAGCCAGGGTAGTTAAAGTGGAGTCAATTTGCACTATTTCTGGCAGCCTGCAAAGGCCCTAAATGAATGAAAGAAGCTGGCAGCATGAGCTTTCGAAGACTTAAGTCTACTTCCTCAGATGCATTTGGTGGAGTTCTCTGTCAGAATGTTCTGGTGCCAAAACAAACTAGAATTCCCAGAATTCCATAGCATTGAGCCATGGCAGCTCAAGTGGTGTCAAACTGGATTATTTCTACAGTGCAGATGCTGCCTTAAAATAGTGTAATACTTAACATACCTTCTTGGTAACTTTGGTAGTTCAAATATGTTTGGTTCCAGTTAAGTAGGTATAGGATAGCAATTTTAATAGGCTTTATTCCCCTAGTTGTTTCCAGGGCAATCTTAACCTCATCACGTGAGTATCCAAGAAGAGAATGGATAGGGAGGGGATGCCCCTCAAGAGAAGTTAATGTATCCCAGAAACCAGTCAACTCCAAAATATGGAGTGAGAGCTTAGACACTTCATTCCCCCATAAGGGCCCACATTTGTGCCCCCTATGGAAACAACCAAGCCACTAAGCAGTGTGCAGGGGGAGAGGAACATCTTCACACGCATAAGTACACATACACCTCTGTCCAATGCAAGCAGGCAGAACATTCCCTCCACCTACCCACTACAAGGATTCCTATCATCTTTACAATTTAGAAAGAAAAAAACCTGCTAATTTCAAGTTTTTAAACTTCTTTTTTTTACTCAGTACTCTAATACACTGAGTTTCTACCCATCTATAAGGTGACCCCACAATGCTGATTTGAAAAGAAGCACTTTTCATGGATTCTAGTGTGAGCCTATAACTCAATTTTAGGAGATGGGAAATGAAATGCAAGTTTTATACAGTAACAGTAATGTAGCATTGTGACAGAAAGATTTATTGCAGACATTTAAAGCAATGATAAAATGCCAAGATTTATTTATAAAAATTACCACTTCATTATGGGTCATTTTTTCAAGTATATTTCCAATAGCATGAAGTTAATTCATCTTTTGGTTTTCATGGGAGCACACAGATTTTATTTTCACACTTTTCTTATTATTTTGTTCTAATGAATACAGAACATAAGTTCAGGTATTAGACCTATAATTATCAGTTCAAATTAGCAGTTAACATATCATTATGCAGCTATGTTTTGATATCAATGAACAACCATATCAATAATTTATTACTGTTATACTTGGTTAACTATATATACAAAATACATAGCAGTAAGGACTCAGACAAGAGCAGCAATAACACATAGGATTCCCAAAAAATGATGTAGAATTTTTCTGAAACAAAATTCAGAGTGACTTAGCACTCTTTCATAACTTCAGGTTTTAAAACTATACCAAAGTTGTTAACTTGAGATCCTTCAAGTGTAAAAAAATCCATATTTATTTTTAATTTGAACATAAATGCATACCCGTACTATTACAAAAATGGCTGCATCCGCACTGCAGAAATATTCTAATTTGACACCACTTTATCTGTCATGACTCAGCACTGTAGAATACTAGAAACTGTAGTTTGTTGTGGCATCAGAGCTCTCTGACAGAGAAAGTTAAATAACTTGTAAAATTACAAATCCCAGAATCCCATACCACTGGTCCATGGAAGTTAAAATGGTGTCTAATTGTCATTTTTTTATACAACAGATTTGGGACAATTTTATTCCATAAACTCTGTCCATAAACTCTGTCATTTTTGTGAAGGAAAACACCAAGGTATCAAAGAGATAATTGGGTAATCATGGGTATCTATTCATGTAATTTTATTTATGAAATACAGAAATAAAAAGAGATCACTGGTGACTGATGTTTACTGCAGCTCTTCACTCTCCACAACAATGTGAGAGGCAATGTTCAGATCAGAATCTTCTAGATAGCTGAGAATTTTGGCAGTAGCCTCAATCCTCCTTGCCAATGAACCTGCACAAGTATGTTCCTTCCCTTAGGCTGACACAGTGGTATAGGTCAGGATTCAACCAAATATGACACAGAAGGGAGAAAGGGCAGACTGTGTGAATGCTCTGTTGTAGAGAGTGAGAAGCCCTGGAGACAAAGTGGTTAAATGCCTGTACTGCAACCACTCACTCATAAACCACAAGGTTGTGAGTTCAGTACTAGCCAGGGCTCAGGTTTAACTCAGGTCTGCATCCTTCTGAGGTCACTAAAATGAGTACCCAGCTGTTTGGAGGCAATGAGTTTACAGTTGTAAACCGCTTAGACACTGCATAGTGTGGTATGAAGTGGTATGTAAATGAAGCTGCTTTGCTTTGCTTTGCTTTGCTTTGCTTTGCTTTGCTTTGCTTTGCTTTGCTTTGCTTTGCTTTGCTTTGCTTTGCTTTGCTTTGCTTTGCTTTGCACATATGACCACTCAAAGAACATCATTTACAGGTAAGCAGCCTTCTTCTCTAAAGGTAGACATGATGGTCACCAGGAAGATAACTTTGTAGGACAACTAGTCCCAGAGGATTTAGGCTCAAATGGAGGCTTGACCAACTGATAACTGAAAAGCTTCAGGAAGGTTCCAGACTGCATAGACAGAGGTAGAAATTTTGCATTTCCTACAACAATTTTTTGACTTTGGTAAGAGCAAAGAGGAAGTTGGAGGATCCCTGCAGCTGTCGGCAGGCTGATACTGCTGCTAAGTGAATCCATAGAGAAAAGAGTTTTGTCCAGTAACATATAAAGGAGAAGACCTGAAGTTGAGCATATTGAACCCCTCCTGAACAGCATATTCTGAAAATGTGTTCTACTTGCCTTCATAGATTTCCTTGCTGAGGGTTTCTTGTAACCCTGTAATATGCCTCTGATTTTGTCTAGCTGAGTTCTATTTTCCATGCTGTGAGCTTGAGTGTGCTGAATTCTGGATGGAGAGAAGAGTCATTGTCCTTTGAGATCAGACCTCCCCACTTTTCCTGCTGCAAAAGTTTAGTAGCTGTATATTGCAAAGATACCTACCTGGGGCAATCTCCATCTATTGAATAACTTGTGCTGAATCCATGGGTATAGCATCCACTAGTATGTGATTGAATCTGCCAAGATGTTCAGCCATGGTATTTTGAGTCCCTACCATGTGGATGACTACTAGACAAATATGTCACTGAAGACACCGGTGCCATAGGTCAAGGGTCAGAATTGTCAATGCAAGAGACCAGGTACTCCCCTCCTTGTTTATATACCAAATCACTGTCATATTGTCCAAAGCCACTTTTACTACCTCACCTCTCAGTAGGACATGGAAAGCCTTGAACATTCTGAAGCTCCAGTGTGTTTATATGGAGCTGTTTTTCCTTTGGGGTCCATTCCTATGCACCCTGTATGGTAGCAATGGCCTCTCCATCCTACTAGTGAGACATCTTGAAGGTGAAGTCTCATGTTTATATCCTTTGTATTCTTTGCTCAAAAAAGCCACAACTTCATTTTCCTCAGATGAAGGCAAGCAAGGGGAAGCATTGCCATGGGTTAGGTTATGTATTCCAATAAGGTCATAACAATGCTGTCTGAGATGGTTTTCTGATGGGCAACAATTTGGGCCATGGTGAGAAGAGGGCACATCTTGTCAAGAGGAAGGATGGCTTTTGCCTTGCATGATAACAGACAGTCACCTATGAAGATGATATCCTGTGTTGGTTTCAGGCAGGATTTATCCATGTTGATGCAAAGGCCAAGAAAGCAGAGGAAAGAGAGGGATTTGTGGACCACCTGCTGAAATTAATAGTTTGAAATCTCTACCAACATTTCCTTCATAAAGGCTGTGAGGCTGTTGAGAGTCTGAAAGGAAGGACACGAATTAGGATTAAGTCCTGGTGGACTACAAGGAATTTGTGTGATGCAGGGTGAATGCTCAGCTGGAAGTATGCATCCCACAAATCAACCAACTGACAAACAGGACCTAATTCAGTTTGTGTCAAGTTTTCCTCAAACAGTCATATGATAAACAAGCCTTAAACATTATAAATTAATGATATCCATGTAGGGAAAACCTGAAAGTTTTGGTAAACTCCAGCAAGAACAATATCCATTTTTTATTGAAAGGTACTTGGTATTAAATTGAATTCCTTTGCAAGAATTAAGGATACTATTCTGAGCACATTAGTCAACATGATTTCATTTTCATATTAAAATTCTAAATGAATTAGAGGTCAGCTGATATTTCTGGCTGAGGGAATTTATGGAACACAGAATATATATATAAAAAAAACTCAACTTAAAACAGGGCATCAGAAAAATGTACATTTGTAGTGGGGGAACAAAAATATATGGCTTAACTGCATTTCTCCATTAATTAATACCCAATGTTGTTAGACTGGAGTCCGAAACACACTGTAGAAATAATCCAGTTTGAGATTGCTTTATCTGCCCTGGCTCAGTGCTAGGGAATTCTGGGAATTGTAGTTTATTGTGACACCAGAGCTCTCTGAAAAGAAGGCTACATGTCTCACAAAACTACAGTTCACAGAATTCCTAGGATTTCCAAGGCAGTTAAAATGGTCTCAAATTGGGTTATTTCTGCACTGTGTTTTGGACTCAGGTCAAAAGTCCAATACACACTGAAGAAAGTTGCATACTTCTAAAGAAGTCACAAATTGACAATGGGAGTGGGAGAAGGAAGTGATCAAAGTCATTGCCCCACTTTTGTGAAGAATTGAAGATTGCTATGTGGAGCCTCCCATCTCAAAAGGGAAAAAAAATGAGAAAATAAATGTTTGCCACAAAGTTTTACACAAGATTGAATGGACAAAATGAATGGAAAGGATGGATGAGCTCTAGAATATATAGACAGAGATCAACATTAAAATAACTGATACTAGGGGAGGAATATAAACAAGAAATTCAATTATTTAAAGGATAGATTAAAGGAAGGACAATAGCTCACTTCTAATATCTATGATAATAAGGTATGTGTAACACACCAAGTTATACAAGCTAAAAGTATTTTTTGTAGAGAATTGTAGAACTAATGGGAAAGGGAGGAACTAGAGTGAATGTGGTTGGTTACAAGGGAGACAGGAGAGATAAAAAGAAGTAAAGAATTATTTTAGGAGGAGAAAACAATGAGGGAAGATAATAATTGGTTGTGGAATTAAAGGAGCTGCAGTGTGTTATTCAACATCAAAGTTGTAATTTGTTAACCCAGATTGTTTTCATATTTCATATTTCATTTTCTTGTTCACATTGAGCTTGTTAATAGTAAAATATTTTCATCTTTTACAGAAATGTTCAGGAAAGCACAATTTTCCAAACAGAACGTCCATTGTTAACACCATTCCCCACTCCAGGAAATGTTTTATTTTTCAGATAGCTCAGGAGTGGCAGGGAGCCAATATAGAATTTAGTTGTCTTGGCTTTTAGATGTCAATACTGTTGTTTAAAGGATGCTGAGATATATAGATGTAGATATAAACTTTTTTTTTACACTTGCTTGTGAAAGCATTACATATAACAAGTTGTGATTGTTGCTGTTTTCAAATCTATTCCCATAAATAAACCATGGTTTGTTAGCTAGCCACAAACCACAATTAGAAGCTGTGCTTTGTTGCTGTCTTGACTTTTTAAAAATGTGGCTTATTGTTATGCCTCTGCTTGGATTGTCCTTGGTTAATTTTTCAACTGTTAATCCTTAAACAAAGGGTAGAAGACAAAGTCAAAGGGATAGAAAAACAACAACAAAAGTTGAGGAAAACAAACTGTAGTTTGATCTTTTGCAGAATAGAATCTGATAGATCTACAAGTTCTGCAAAAAAATTATTGGCTATTGCCAAGGTAAGCAATATTCCTTTCAGATTACTTACCCTTTACTTCCAATCTTGAACAAATAAATGAAAACAAGTATACCAAACTGAATACCCAAGCAATTATAAGAAAGTTCACTATCTGTGACTTACTATTTTTCATTAAAATAAGGGATAATGCAGCTGCAGTGACTAAGAGGATGGTGAGTTCTGCATTTTGGAGAAATAATTTTAACTGATGTACAACCATGGTTTATTATGAGTTGGCATCTGGCCACCCCTTTGCTTGCTAGATAGGGGCTGTGGCAAACGCATGCCACACTCCAATCCAATGCTTTGCTGGCTCTAAAAAGAAGCAGCAAAAAGCCATGCCTTTTCAGAATGGGAGAAAACTGCCCTTGCCACTGTGGCAGTAGTTTTTTGACTTTTCTTTGGTACAGCATATCTAAACACTGAGCCAAAGAAATGCCCTTTTGCTGCCCTCCATCTGGGTGGACAGGTGGCATGATGCTGACATTGGGGTGGAGTCAGGGCATGCAGCATATGGTCACCATGCCCCCACTCTAACCCAATGCCTGTGCTTTTCACCATCTGTAGAGGCCCTATGTCGCCTACATGAAAATTGTATAGATATTTTAGAAGTAATAATGCTGACTGATATGGAGGACAATGGCAAAAAGCAGCTATTTAGACAATTATATAACTCTATGACTGGCGTTCATTACTTTTGGACTTTGGGGAATATAAAAAGTAGATAAATCACCATGAAGGATTCTCTAGACCTCTTCTGCAGCTGGTAGAAGAAATGTTAGAAATGCATCAAGCACACACAGTACAGTCCCAGAAAAGGGCCTTTGACTATTTAATCATGATGTGTGAAAATCTTCCACCTGATTATGGGATAATGGCAGGATAATGGGTCTTTAAAACCCTGATTCTCTCTGTGTGGTAAAGTCATATGGAAGCATCTCGCGTTTTGCCCTGAGAATTTTGCCTCCTTTTTTATGCTGTTCTTCCACTAGGTGAGGATTTTTATGCTACATCAAACATCCAGCATGTCTAAAAGGGATAAAATTCCTTAAATAAATAAATAAATCATATGCATATTTACATAGAGGTAAATCCTACTACTACTCTCTGGAAAGTAGGTTTAGGATTGCATTATGTGGGTCAACCTGAATGTAATGTGGAAAAAGTTCTTTCGGTACCCCTTTTTTCTGAAAAGCACATACATGCACTTAGAAAGAGAAGGAGCACTGGGGCTCCAATTTAAGTTCCTCCATCTTGCCATTTGCATTTGCTTTTTCAGAAAGTGAAAGGCATCAGGAACTCTAAGCAGGAGCTCCTATACCTTACCATTAGATTCTTAACCCACAAACAGCCTTTCCAGACTAAAACACCCGGCCTGGGATATTGGGACCTCGGATTTTTCCCTTTGACTGTTCTCTCAGCCCCTGTGAGAACTGAAGTCGTATGGGGTTTGTTGGCATATTTTTAATTGTTTTTATTGTTTATTGTTATTTTAATAATCATTGTTTTAATCGATATATAGTTTAATTGTCTTTTAAGGGGGGGAGGGAGTTATCTTATTTTAACCTGTATCCAATCTTTTACTTGTAAACCGCCTAGATTGGTTTGCCACCGGGCGGTATATAAATAAATTTATTATTATTATTATTATTATTATTATTATTATTAATAGTTAACTAATAGGACTTGCTTATCAGAGGTGCCCCAAAGGCTCAGTCTTATCTTCCTCATGAATTGTCTTTTTTCCCATTTAACATTACTTAGCATTATGTCTGCACCATAATAAGAATTAGCTTTAACCAGAATATATAAGCCACTTTTTAAAAAAAAAACAACAACAGTGTTTAGACATAATGCTACACATGCTGCAAAAGGAAGAAAGAAGTTGAGCAATGAATGCTTTGGATATTTTTTAAACCTAGGCTAAGAAATCAAATTTGCACTAAGTGATTAGATGATGCACTTAAATCTACATCCTACTGAATTAAAGAAAACAGGGCACAAAGTTAACCTGGGAGATAATCCAGTCCCTTCCAAGCATTATTTTCCTAATTTCCCTATGATCACTGAATTTATGCAGCTATTAATGCAAAGGTATGTAAGATCCTCATGACAACTTTTGTTTCTGAAGCACTTATCTATACAGGAAAATAAACTTTTTAAATCAACCTGGTTTCTCTCTCCTGGTGAGAAGAGAGGAAAAATCTTCCAGCTTGAAAATGCAAGTTGCATCTCCTAAGACATTTAAAGGAAAGCAATCTTTCTGTTAAAAGTTGTTTGCTTCCCTCACATAAGAAAAGAAATTGTATTGGATTTTTTTGGAAGTTATTAAAAGAAAAGCATGCTATTTGAGGCTGAGTCAAATGTAAGGTCTACACAAAGCTTCACAAAGAAATCAACATTATTTGCTAGTCCCAATAAATAATGTTCAATATTGACATTTTATTTTGCCTCTGGGCAATTGTATAGACTATGTTGTTGTGTCACATTCTTTCTCACACACTGCATTGTAATTTCTTAATTGGAATAAAAGGAAAAAGTGAACACAACTAAAGGTGGGTTGAACAGCTCATCATTAATTTGAACAAAGAGTCCAACCGGAACCCTAGGATTTAAAAAAAAAAAAAACACTTCTGCATGCCACAGAATTACTGGAATTAAATGCTGAAGTTAGCTATATGTGTTATTCTAGACTGTGTAATTTTTAAAAATGTTTTACTTTTTTAGTATTATTATTATTATTACAGTTTATTTATATAGCACTGTAGATTTACACAGTCAATAAAATAGATAAAAATAGATTTTAAAAAAGCCTGCTGATGGTGTACGTTCTACAAAATAATAAAATAAGAACATATTAATACAAAGAAGGTAACAAATTAAAAACATCAAATAATCATCATGCAATGCCTATGAATGCTTCTCTGAACAGTATAGTCTTTAACTCAGCTTTGAAGCTGGTTAAAGAAGTGATGCCCCATGCTTGTGGGGAAAAAAGGTTCCAGGAATGAGGGGCAGCAAATGAAAAGGGATGAATCTGGTATGGAGCATTAAAAATCCTAGGCTGAGACAGCAGATCTTGACTACCAGAATGGAGTGCACAGGTGGGACAGTAAGGGGAAAGAAGCTCTGATAAATAAGGAAGGGCCAACTCATGTAGAGCTTTAAAAGTCAAGAAGCTTATACTGAATGTGGAAAGGGAGGGGGAGACAGTGAAGGGATGACAATAAAGGAAAAATATGGTTGAAACAATGAGCAGATGTGATAATGCGTGCAGCAGAATGCTGGACAAAAATTGAAGGATGGAGGGGAGAAAGAGGGAGCCCTGCTAGGAGAAGGTTACAAAAATCTAGTAGTGGGACCACTAGGGCATGGATCAAAATCTTGGCAGTAGAGGCCAAGAGAATCAGGATCCTTAGCACACTTTCTAATAAAACACACAGAGAGAATAATTTCCAAATATGCCTGCTTGAGATGACAGTTTTAAAGCACAAACCTATTCATGTCTGCTGAGAAACCTCATTTAGTACAGGAAGGAGTAAACCCACTGTTCCTCACTGACTCACAGTGGGTACCCATTCTGACATCAATCAAGTTACATGTCACCTGTGTAGCTCTGCTGAGGGATGCTTTCTTGGGAAGGAAAGGCACATCAGAGTACCCAGAACACCAGGGAAAAAGCTTTTTTTCACCTGCCTACCAATGGCTGGTCTCAGCAGGAGAGTGGGTAGTAGGAAGCATTGGCCCTTTAAGATTGCCAATGCTTGCCATCCACCTGAATCTGAAGCAATCCCTGTTGTTAGCGCTCAGAAAATTCTGGATTTCTCTGGGGAAATCTGGAGTAACCTGTGAGATTTTTAAAAGCAGATTAAGGAGCATATCAGGGAATTTGCTGCACATCAGACCATACACCATGTAAACAGACCATAGCAGCTATGGGCTAAGTCCAGGATTTTTGACTAGTGTAGACAAGCCCTGTTACTTTCCAGAATAGTGGATAAGAATCAGCTTCTTATAGTTACTTGCAAAAAGCAATTTGATAGGCAGGTGTTTATGGAAGACATGTCAGTGATGCACCAATTATAGTTTCATAATCTGAGTGGGTTATTCTTAGTTCCTGGCAGTTTTGGCCAGTTTGGTTAAGAAAACAGTTTTTACTCCTTTCACTTATTTTTGGGACAAGTAGATCTTAACCACACAAGGTTGTGCCTTACAAGAGTTTTAACCACACAAGGTTGTGCCTTACAAGAGTTTTCAGAAACCTATTTTTAACAATAGCAAAGCCATGCATGAATAAAGGCAAAATTTTTATAAACATCTCTCAGAAGAAGAAAAAACAGGATTACTAACAATCCAAATGCACATATGCCAGCACATCAAGGTACACTCCATGTTTGTTGGTTTGCAATAAGAAACCACTGTTCAGATGCAATTTTCATTCCCTTAAAGCTGAAAATCTCACAGCATATGCCTGGTTCATTGAAGTAATGCTTGCACATTGTAACAAGCTACAAGTGGCATCACAGAAAATTCAAAAGGATGCAAAAATGCTTTTTACCTATTTCAGGAGGGGGAAGCGATATTAATAAATGATCTTCAGCAAGCTATTAGCAATTTAAACAATCTTCCAAATGTAAATGCCCTTACAAATGCTTTCAGTGTTTCTGTTCCTAGAGAATCAAGAGTAACTTCCAAAACCTGAAAGGATTTGATCATAGTTTCATATCCAGCCCTGTGTTCATATATTTCTTGATGTGAAACTATGACAACTACATATTAATTCCAATTTGCCAAGTTTGTTTTTTTCTGCTTCTGTTATCAATGAAGTCCTGTACTGATATTTATGTTTTAATTTTGAAAGTTTCTGAGATACAAACTGCAATTACAAACTCAAAGCGTTATTTGTATTTATTCATTTATTTACTTATTTTATTAAAATATCTTACAATTTTTCTGCCCATAAACCTCCTGCATCTAATGTACAATTCCAAAAACACCATATGCACTATTAAAAACCCCCGGAATTTAGCCATTCTTAAAACAAACTAAAGAGTAGGGATTAAAATACATCAAAAGCTATTTGAAACACTGTATGTTTTATGGTTAACTTAAAGCTAGACAAAGATGGTACAAATCTGATTTTCTTAAGGAGGGAGTGCTACTACAGAGAAGGCCCCATGACCACCTGAAACTAACTATACTTGGGAGGGGAACATACACAGACCTTCTGATAAATGTTATACATTACAGACAGGCTGAAAAAGGAACCCCCTCCTTCTTCAGCCTATTTGTAATGTATAATATTTTCAAGGTAGGTGAAAACAAAGTTTTTAGGGCTTTATTAAGATCCAGTCATCATGAGTCAAGGTCAACTCAAAGGCAGTTAAAAACAAGAAGAAGAAGCTTGAATTGGGGCTAGCGATAATGCCTGAAACCAGTTTAGTTGGCAGACAACTAGTGCTAATGGGGGGGGGGAACATTCAGATATTTAAAATGTGTATCTTAATGAAATATTTTACTTTGTTATAGATGCTTTTGCTTGATTTTATTGTGCTTTACACATTTCAGCATTGTAAACTGTACTGTAAACTGTTTTGTGACTTTTGGAATAAAGAATGGTGTAGATATTTCACATGGTTTTAAAAGCATATAGCAGATACCAGTCTAATTTTGGAGCAGACCCCCAAGCAACAGTCTGAACTTTAGAAGGACTTGAATGTGCCAGCTTGTCCAGTGGATGTGGATAACAAGCTGATGTGACTATAAAACTCCTTAAATGTCCAATGCACAATTTGACATCTAAGGCATGCTGGGAGCTGAAATGGTAGATGGAACTGGTTGTATATGGCATAAGCCTTAAAAATATCCTACTTTGTGTTAGTCTCTTAAGCATCAAACTTCAGTATTTGTTATTTGATGCCCATAGCATAAAGGAAAAATGTCCTTCCCTTGCCTCTCATTGCTAAAAACAATGAAAAGCCATTTATATATATATTTCTTTCTGAAATCTGAGGGCTTTCCCCAACTAGACAATCAGCTTTTTCTATTTCTTCTCTTTTAAGTGGTACAGGAAGACCATAGGCCCCCAAAATCTAAAAAATAATTGAAAATGCACGGAAATCCTTGTAATCACTCCCAATGGGGAGAAATCTTTTGAATTCTTCATTCATGTTTTCAGGAGAAAATAAGCAAAGTTTCACATAAGGCAGCCTGCATTAAAACTTCCTGTGCCCTGCCTTGAAATGTATTGATTGAATAAATGAATGAACTTATATTCTGTCTTTCTCCTGAGATGGCAGTAACCATGAGTCTCAGTGCAGGCTGTCTGCAGAGTCCTTAGTCTCAAAAATTCAATATGCACTGATAGCATATTGATAGCAAAATTGTGCTCCTTTTTGGAACAGAAAAAAGCTACCCCTTTTGCCACCACCACAGCTCTTCTGTGTTCCTGTGGCATGTGGTGTAATCGCTGCACCATAGCAAAATCCCAACACTGCCCACTGTCTGATCAGGCAGGCAGTGTGATGCTGGCTTGGGGGCAGAGTCAGGACATGTGGTGTGCAATCACCCTACCCCCAAGCTGATGGGATGCTGGCTCTTTTTGCCAGTCTGTTCAGCCCCTAAATTGTTCTTTTAAACTCTTGAGGAAATATTAGATTGTAACATGATTAGCATGATGTCATTATTTTCATTGGGTTTAGCTCCTGGTTGATTTAAAAAAAAACCAACTGGTTCAAGAAGTAATAGGAGTCATCTTGGGGTCTCTGAGCTGTGTGATTCCAGGAGACTAGCTATTGCTGGCAATGTTTTTCAAATATTAATAATGTACTGATGTGCATATGATGTTTTGAGATCTTTTTTTTAATCTTACCTTTGCCCTAGACATATAAATAAATTCAGGAAAAGCTGAATTCCCTGTTTTCAATTTCCTCAGGGTGGTGTCCTGATCATCAGAAACCTAAGGTGACTGGAAATTAATGCATAAGTCCTGCCACTGCAGTTGGCTTAAAGCACCATTCTGAAATCTCTCATACTGCAGCCAGTGAAAAAGCTGTGTTTCTAATGATAGGTAAAGGTAAAGGTATTCCCCGTTGATAAGGTTGTCAAGTTGTGTCCGACCATAGGGGGCGGTGCTCATCTCCGTTACTAAGCTGAAGAGCCAGCGTTGTCAGAGACTACTTTGTGATCATGTGATCAGCATGATTGCACAGAATGCTCTTTATCTTCCCACCAAAGTGGTACCTATTTATCTATTTTCGTTTGTATGCCTTCACACTGCTAGGCTAGCAGAAGCAGGGACTAGTGACAGGAGTTCACCCCATCATGCAGCACCCATGCCTCAAACTGTCAACCTGCCAATCTTGCAATTAATAGAGTCAACATGTTAACCACTTGAGCCACTGCATCCCTGCTTCTAATCATCATGAAAATCATAATGAAAATAATCCTTTATACTTTTGCATCTAGCATTAAGAAAGCAAATACTAACAATGCTGGTGGATCAACAGTACCTTGTGGCGCAATCGTATAAAAGGCTGGTAGGGTTTGAACTCATAGCCTTCTTTTGCTGGCCATCCTTCTGCACCCAGTAAAATGCATCCAAGGAAAGAAGCAATTGTCCACCAGATAAACATCTTTTTGATTCCTTCTGTCTAAACAAAAAGAAATAAATAAGTCCAATTACTACAAACAATACTCATAATTTTTGAGATCAAATTGTAGAAAAAAAAATTCCAATAAAGCCACTAAAAAAAGAAAAGTTAGAATCCAGCCAGATCTAGCTGTTTGAGATTTTATAGCATACCTTTTAATCAACATTCAGGGTCTGAGGCTGACCAAAGAAAAACAAGCCAATAAAATCATGAAATATAAAAGGAATGTACTGCAATGAAAAAGATACTTTAAAAATATCTAAGGGGTTGTGAAGGTAGATAAATGCATCTAACTGGTTTTGTTTATTAATGCTTTCTTTTGTGATTGTCTATATTACTGATGAGAAGAACCAATTAAAAAAAGTACATTAGTGTGTGTTTAGTGAAGAACAGAAGACACAGCACCTTTTCAAGTGAGATGCTGCTCTGAGGCTTAGGGAAGGAGTTCATTTATAAAGTGCAAGAAGCTACCCATAGATGTCCTGGCTGAAACATGTCCTTAATATCTGGGTGCAGAGCCAAAACAGAGCTCACACAGACAGACACACACTAAAACACACATTAAAAGGTAAAACTTAGTTATGCTTCAAAGTGATTATTTATGCATCCCTTTGTGGATTAGACCAAAATTAAATTCTTGCATCATAGTGCTACCAGGCAATGAAATGGTTATATAGTGTGGCAAGACTGAAAGCCACATGGACTGAGCAATAGAGATGTATAAGTCTGCTCACCACCCCTATTGGATTGAGCACTTTTTCTGCCAAATCTGACTATTTCTTTTGTGCCACATTCATGTCAACACGTTTACTAGAAAGTTTCTAACTGGGTGAAATCTGCAGGGAAGAAAAAGAAGGGAAAATAAAGGAAACCTAGAATACACCCCAAACAGGAATATTAACAGGGCTTTGAAGACATGGGGGGGGGGACCCACTATGACAAAAAAAAAGTTTGAGGTCGCTTTAGATTCCCTTGAAAGCCTAATTTTCATCTAAATGCTCAAATATTATGAAACATTTAGTGAAATCCTGGTATGATTCCCCATTACAACTATATTGCCCATGACATGGAACTCAATCTTTTGATACTTTAATGAAGAGTCCCTGAGGTCCAATTTTCTGGAATAACTTGTGGTTTACAGAAACAGCACACAGGTCAGGATCCAACTGAGGCCTGTGCTGATGGAAGAAGCCCATCTGCAGATCTTGGAGGAGGCAATTCCCACCTTCAGGTAGCCCTTATGCATATGAAACAATATATTCTCCAACATTAATACCATCTTGCCAACCTTTGGCATCACTCAAAGCTCTGCCCTTGAGGGATTTCCAGGTTTTCAGAGCAGATATTGAGATTTCATGGGGCTCAGTGGAGAGATCTGTCTTCTAGAATTCTGGCCATATTATTGTGATATTGTGCCATCCTACTGCATGGTTTAGTGTGTATTCCTACCAAACGATGGTATCAAGCATGTCATCACAAAATAATAAAAGTTTTTTTGTCATTTACTATAACTAGTACGTTACCATAAATGATGTGATTCCCCTCTATGTGTAAACCACTTTGCAAATGACAAACAGCAGAACTTTTCACAGTAAGGCTGCATTCACACTGAAGAAATAACCCAGTATGACATGACTTTAACTGTCATGGCTCAATGATATGGAATCCTGGGAACTGTATTTTGTTGTGGCACCAGAGTGCTCTGACAGAAAAGGCTAAATGTCTCACAAAATTACTTTTCCCAGAATTCCATAGCATTGAGCCATGGCTGTTACAGTGGTGTCAAACTGCATTATTTCTGCAGTGTGAATGCAGCCATAGTGAACATTTAAGTAAACTCTTACATGACACAATCTAGAATGTTCTGGGAAGTTTCATGTGGAAAGTGTTGAATTAGTCTGTGGAAATGTGACCATAAATTATGTGGGAAATGCGGAAAATTTAGACTGTTGGAAATGTGTGCTTATTCATCCACAGATTTTCTAGATAGCCTTAGGCAAGTTAGCCTCTCTCAGCTCCAGTTGCCCATCTGTAAAATGGGAATATTAATGACTTGCTTCACTAAGCTGTTCTGAAGATAGATGGTATCATTAATGTGTGATGGTTTTGCATTAACAAAAATTCAACTAAAATGAACAGGAAAACATAGCAGAACAGATTTGCCTGCCACACTAGGATGCTAATGCAGCTCTGTTATGCAAGCTGCCCTATGCATAACTTTAAGATCAAGGTGTAAAATGGATTTTACAGGCCACTAGATACCTTGTTTTCTTGAATGTCAAAACTAAAATTTCATTTCAGCTAATGATATTTAGCCAGTGTGCTTCATCTTAAACAATAATTGAAAAAAACAAGGCATGGATGATTTTTTATTACTGTTCTAAAGTTCACCTACAGCTATTTCTTTCTATTTCTTTTGCCAGGAAATACTATTTTATTTTAGGAGAAAGGTAAAAAGACTGGCAACAAAATCAAATGAGTTGTTTCTTTTTATCATGGTTTCTAAAACTTCTAACACAGTAAATGGAAGGTTTTGTGGTAGTGTCTTGTAATTATATGTTTTATTGTAAAAACACAATAAAAATTAATTAGAAAAAAGTTACCTTAATGAGCTTTTACTATAACTTTGCATATGCAACTGGCAGCTTGTTAACAACACAATACTGACAAACATATAACTCAGACAAACCCAATCTATAAATGTACTGAGATGTCACTAATATAACACAGATTATTCTCTCTTCCCTTACTTCAGAGTAACTTTAATTAGTTGCTGCTTTTACCTCATGCAGAGATCTCAGTGCTTCCTGTACCTTCAGATCCAGGACAGTAGTTATTACATTTTCCTAATTTGATTGTGATGGCTGAAACTGGACCCTAATTAATTCTTGTCTGGATCAGCCCTTATTGAATATGTAAAACGTACTTTTCTGGGTGTTCAATTGTTAAATTTTAAAAAGGAGAGAAAGCCAAATGTACTAAAAAGGACAGAATTAAATACAGGATGGTAGAACACTTGTCCTCATTCTCATGGATGGTTGAGATGGATGACACTGAACAAGACTACTTTAGCCAACTATATGAAGTAACATCAAATAGCTTTTTGGTTTGCACAACCATTTGAAATGTCATAGCCAGAAATAAAGAGCTGACTAAGAGCAGAAACAAATTTGTAATACTGACTTTTTAAAAGGAGGCTGTAAATTGCTTCTGCTTGATGTTATGATCCATAGGAAAATATAGCATGACTGTACATAATGGAACTAATTTATCTCATTTCTGTAGAGAATCTGGCAGACCTACAGGAGCTCCAGTTTGAAGGAAGGTGATGATTTTTTTTTTCAAAAAGGGGCCAAAGGTGGGAAATTGTTAAGGAATGTTAAGGTAGAGACTAGGAGATGGTACTCCATCAATGTCAGTGAGGTTCAAGATCAGCCCAGTTCCACAGGCACATTTATGAAACAGGAGTAATGGGCTACGGTTAGTTATGGGACAAGAGACATAGCTTTTGGAAAGACAAAATTGTTCCTATACCCAACAATTACATACAGAGCCAAGTAGAAGAAAAAATATTTTGTGCCTTGAGAAGTAGAATATATTGAGCTGAACTTAATGGGCTAACAGCACAGACATGCTTCCTTCTGCCCTCCCAAAATCCAGATCAATAGGTAGGGAAAAAATAGAAGGGGGGAAGAGATAACCTTCAAAAGCAAAGCCTGCTACCATCTCCCATTGTATTTCTTAGCCTTCCACTTGCTGAGTTTGAAAACACACTGAGGAATTGATTGGCTCTGGTAACTTGCATATAAAACATTTCATCATCATTATTCCCCTCAATCACATTTTCTTCCTCATGTATGACCTTGTTTCCTTGATGAAGCCTCTTGCTGTGCTCTGAAAATTATTAGGCAAAGAAAACTATTTCTGGATACCCCTGTAGATTTCATTTAGTATTTCCCTTTTCCATATTTGTGTAGAAGCTCATACACATCAAATATGGGTTTCATCACCATAATGTGGAGTTCTTCAGAACATGCTAAAGATATGAGGTTCTGATACAAAAAAACTGATGTCTTACTACCCACACCCAACACCATAAAAAAGGGAATCCCCTGACTATGTATTGAGACACAGTCAGGATTTTCCTTCTAACAGTTGTATTTCTTCAATGTGGAATTCTGACATTTCAAAACCAAACCAAACTAACAGAATTTGTCCTAGAAAGGGTTCCTAGAAAGAGTTAGCTTGTGTCATAGCAATGCCTCAAGAAAGCTGAAAAACTTCAAGAAAGCTGAAAACTTCTTTTCTACTAAAAGTGTCATATTCTCTCATAGTTTTGATTTATTGATAATTGTAAGCATGGATATCCCCAGGTTTGGCAGAATGCCATCTTTGGTGAATTTGGCCTGTTTCTAAATCATATTTGACATATTGCACAATTAAGGCAGATGCTGTGAAATGTGGATTCAGACAGTCTAAGCTACAATAATCAATAACTGCCTTGTTTCTTGCTACTTAAGAATGACACAGAAACAGACATACAGCCAAAAAAGCAATTTGCATAAGATTTCAATAAAAATCTGTTTAGGTTCAGCTCACTCTCCTATCTGTTCATTTTAGATAATTTTTCTTTGCCACACTCCCACAGAAAGAAATGCATTATCAAATTCATTCAGCAGGAAAAAGGAGTAGCACACTGCATATTTTAGTAATAGAGCATGGGAAACTTACTTCTTTCGTACTACATCTCCTAGCATTCAGTAGCTGGGAGATTAGTGGAGCTGTAGTTTTAAAATTAACTTTTCCAAGTTCTGTTCAGTAAATTGCTCAGAGGTCTAAGATATTTCAGGGTATCATATTAAAATATATTGTATGCTCAATGTCACAA
This sequence comes from Phrynosoma platyrhinos, assembly GCA_020142125.1. Taxonomy (NCBI): domain Eukaryota; kingdom Metazoa; phylum Chordata; class Lepidosauria; order Squamata; family Phrynosomatidae; genus Phrynosoma; species Phrynosoma platyrhinos. The sequence continues at coordinate 57,660,789 of CM034708.1, forward strand.
ATTCTTGTTATTTAGAAGATATGTGTTTCTCTTTGCTACAAATGCTCCAGGATTTTAATATATATATATATTAAGGACATTCCATTTATTTGTAATATCTCTCTTTAAGCCAGAACAACATATATATTTCCAAAATCAAGAATTTTAGACTACCATATATGTGATTATTGTTACCAGATTTTACTATTTTTAAATAGGAAAGTGGGGTATAAATATATCAAAAAATAAATGTAATTATCCCGTTCAATCTTCACCAACTAAAATACATTAAAGTTGATGAGTCCCATCCTCCAGTGGAATAGGAAAATCAGATCCTATTTCCTTCATTTGGAAACAAGACCAAAAATGTTGGACCAACTTACTAATGGTTTGTTGGAATTTTATTATTGCAGAGTCAATGTTTAAAAGAAAGGTCAGTACAAAGTTGTATAGTTCTGAATGTCATTAGCACTGAATCACATAGAAGATCCCAGCACTAGAAGAAGTGCTAGGATCCTTCCCATTCTGTTCCATTTGTGCCTTTCTGTGTAATAAATGCTGGAACTGGTGTCATGTAATGTCCCGATAAGTCAATACCCTGTCAGAACTCTTCTAAAGTAGGAATGCTTAACAAAGTAGTTTGGCATTATTGTAAGATATCAGCCATGCACAGAAAAGTACTAATTATGAATCTATGCTCTTCCTGAATTTCTGCTGTGCTGTAAAAGCACTGCCTTCCTGCCTTCCTCCCTTTCTTCCTTCATTCTTCAGCTCGGTCCACTGTCCTTAGGTTAAATGGGCTTTAGGGTCTTGGATTTTATCTCACCTGCATTCTTTGTTTCTGTGGTGTATCCTGCCCTTCCAAAACCCTTTCTTGCTCTTCCAGTCAACTTTGCCCCCACTGTCCCCCCTATTTTTTCTTCGACATTCTCCAGCATTTCTATTGTCTCTCTGATTCTTCTCCTTTAGTCAAGATAAACATATGGAAGATGAGATTATAAAACCCCCAATGATAAAGTGGGCCCAAAATATAGGACATGCTATAGATTTGAATCAGTGGGAAAAGATATGGCTGAAAAGATTGAAATATACACTGAGCAATAATTTAAAGGAGAATTATTATAAAATGCTATATAGATGGTATATTACTCCATACAAATTATCAACAATCTATAATAATGGGAAAAACAAATGTTGGAAATGTAAGAAGGAATTGGGTACATTTTATCATATGTGGTGGGAGTGTAATCAGGTCAAAAAAAAATTGGAATGAAATTCATCATGCTATAGAAAAGATTTTAAATTGCAAGATTGTTAAGAAACCTGAATTTTTTTTATTAAATATAAACAATGAGGATGTTTTGGAAAAGAAATTCGGCAGATTAATATTTTATATGATAATAGCCTCTAGGAAAACTTATGCATCAAAATGGAAACAAATATAAATTCCTGAGAAAAAAGAATAGATATGGAAATTGTATGGTTTAATGGAAAATGACAG
>CM034708.1:57662368-57688500 GCA_020142125.1 Phrynosoma platyrhinos
AAAAAAAAAAAAAAAAAAAAAGATCCCATGATATTTATGGAAACTTGGAAACCATTTATGGAGCATGTTAAACAAGAATATGGTCAAACTTGGGGGGTTGGAATTGGAGCAATCGTTTAATTTGAAAGAATATAATTATGAGTTTTACATTATATAAATGTTTAATCAAATTAAGGAATCAACAAATAGTTCAAAATCAAAGTGCTGGACATAGTAGGTTTTATAAGGTCAAAATACAGAATAATTACGAATATATTGTAAAAAAGAAACTATGAAGGGTGAATTAAGTGATAAGGAGATAACACTATAGATGAACAGGGGAAAAATGAGAATAATAGAATCAGTTGCTTATAGAAGTAAGTAAGAATATTTTGTATGATATGATTATGTTTAACTATTGACAGTGTTTTAACAAGATTTCTATTTAATGTTTTTGTAATTTTGATTTTTTGAGTAGATTCTGTTCGATAGTATGTTATGTATGATAGCTTTGAGTGTTTTTTATTTTAATCAATAAAATTTATTTTAAAAAAAGATAAACACATGAGATGTGAGCTTAAGATAAACAGATGAGTCCTTAGGACCCACCCAAACACATAATTATGGACACTGGCACAGTAGCTGGAAGAAAGGTCCACAAGTGAGAAAGAATACTACCAAGAAAGCCCGATCCTATATCCAATGCTGATATTAGAGTACAGAGAAGTTAGTATGAGTAAAGATGGTGCTTCAAGATGAACCCAAACCATTTATGGCTTGAAGGTAAACCACAGCCTTTTAAATTAGATCTGAGACTGCTACAACTCTTGCAATATAGTACTCAATCAACTACATTTTGTTTCAGTTCTACACCATCTGAAAGCACCCTAAAGTAATCCTGACTAGATATGACTAGAGTAAGGGTGACTTACCATAGATCACATTTCTAAAATGGTGCTCCTGAATACAATCATTATCACATGAGCTCCCATAGGTAGTACCAGTATCAGAAATTCAAGACACTTGGAGAGCAGTCTAGGTCCATTTGCAAATACGGTATTCATCCAGATTAACTGGTTACCCTATCCACAAAATATATTCCTCTGTGAATGAATAATCCATGTAATCCTCATTCATTCCCAAATCATCCAAGAATCTCCAGAGAGGAAGTGGAAATTAGAAGCAGACAAAAAATTAGATCCAGGTAGTCTGAATCAAAAGCAAAGAAACATCTACTTAAAAAAATAGATATGGAACCTACAGAGGAGAATATAGACCAGGAAAAGTGAATAATGTTTTACTCACTAGCTTGATATTTGGCACTTTAATGTTGAACAGAGCTTATATACAACATATTTGACATTGGTCTAACTGGCTGGCTACATATTTTACTGACTACGTGTTTTATTATTGTGTTTTGCGTTGTGATTTCAACTTATTGTTTTTACTGTTCTCTTTTAGATTTAGTTAAGAGTTTGTGTTTTATCATTATCTTCCTTGGTGTCTTTTTTCCAGTGGAAAGGTGGGGTATAAATAATCTAAATAAGTGTGTTATAAATGCATCTTCAGAACATTTAGCTGCCAACTTTTTCACATCAAAAACACAAGGATCACTTGGTGAAACATCCACACAGCTCTTGGTGTTACTCAACAATATATTCCCAATGGGATCAGTAGGAACTTTAAGAAAAGTTGTAACTCAGATCAAGGACTGGAAAGCTGCAGTGCGATGCCACTACAAGGAAGCACTTGAACCTAGAGATGGAAATAATTTCATTGGATTGACACAAATAGCCTTTTTTCACCTCTGGAGACTCACTGAGAAATGCAATGCATTTGCACTCATTGCACATTTGTGAGATTTATGGGATATTTCATAAAAATAATGTCTGTAGAAAAGAATGAAAACATTTTAAAATGTGAATATATAAAATGTATAGAATGGGGGGGGGAGTACATACAAATACAATTTATTCAATGGGGAGAATATGTAAACAACTTGTAAAGTCTCAGATAAGAGCCGACTTAGATGCCAGTGTTGTAACAGAATCAATTGATGAGGTGTCCAGCACCTCCTTTAATGAAATTACATTGGCTCAGTTTCAATCTGTGAGTACCAATGACATGGACAAGCTCCTTGGTAGAGTGAAGAAGATGACTTGCTCTTTCGATCCTTGCCCATCATGGCTGGCCGTCCAGGGGGGATACATTGAGGACGTTCCTTAGGGACATCATCAATGCATCCCTCAGGGAAGGCTACGGTCCACCTTGTTTGAAGGAAGCGGTGGTTAGGCCACTTCTGAAAAAAATGTCCCTGGACCCCCTGGATATGAACACCTATAGGCCAGTCTCCTTACTACCTTTTCTAAGCAAAGTGATTGAGAGGGCGGTTGCTCTCCAACTCCAAGCTGTCTTGGAAGAAACCAATTATCTATATCCATTTCAAACTGGCTTTAGGACAGGATTTCGAGTTGAGACTGCCATGGTTGCCTTGGCTGATTACCTTCATCTGAGCATCGACAGGGGTAGTGTGACCCTGCTGGTGCTCTAAGACCTCCCAGCAACTTTTGACACAATAGATCATAACATCCTCTTGGATCACCTGAGAAGGTTGGGAATTGGAGGCGCTGCATTGCAGTGGTTTCATTCTTTCCTCTCGGGCAGATTCCAGAGGGTGTTGCTTGGGGACACTTGCTCCACTGGAAAAGAGCTTAATTGTGGTATCCCTCCAGGTGCCACCCTGTTCCCGATGCTGTTCAACATATATATGAAACTGCTGGGAGAGATTATTCAGAGTCATGGGGATGGGGTGTTATCAGTATGCCGATGACACCCAAATATATTTCTCCATGTCTCGGTCATCAGCTTTGATTTCAGATGGTGTCTCTCCTCTCAATGACTGTCTTAAGGCAGTAATGGACTGGATAAGGAAAAACAGATTGAGACTGAATCCAGATAAAATGGAGGTACTTGCAGTAGTGGTCCCAAAACTAGGCATTAGGATACAACCTCCAGTCCTGGACAGGGTTACACTCTCAACTAAAGACTGTGTTCGCAGTCTGGGGGTGTTCCTGGACCATCACTCCAGATGACTATTCAGGTAAGTGCCTGTTATCAGCTTCGGCTGATACGCCAGCTGCACCATTTCCTGGAAGTAAGGGACCTTAAAAGTGTGGTGCAAGCACTGGTAACCTCTCGTCTTGATTTCTGTAATGTGTTCTACATGGGGCTACCCTCATGCTTAGTCCGGAAACTTCAACTAGTACAGAACATGGCAGCCAGGTTGGTCTTGGGAACATCAAGGAGAGACCATATAACACCTTTCTTTAAGTCACTCCACTAGCTGCCTATCAGTTTCCGGGCTCAGTACAAAGTGTTGGTTATCACCTTTAAAGCCCTAAATGGCTTAGGTCCATCTTATCTTCGGGACTGCCTCCTCCCATATAATCCACTCTCCGCACTCAGGTCCTCTGGGAGGAATTTGCTACAGCCTATAAAAATGAGGCTGTCTGCAACCTCCCAGAGGGCCTTTTCGGCAACCGCTCCCAGATTATGGAATGGCCTGCTGGATGAGATCCATCATATTACTACCTTCAGCAGCTTTAAGAAAGCTCTTAAGATGATCTCTTCCAGCAGGCCTTTCCTGACTAGATTTCCCAGCCTTAAGAGCTAGTCAATCCTTCACTTTCCCTACTTGCTGCTACAGCCAGGGTTATTGTTTCTTTTAGTGACTTTTATTTTAAGTATGTTTTAAATTATTAAATTGTTTAATACCTTTTTCAGGGTGGGTGGGCTTTGGGGTTCTCTGAGGTTGATTGTGATTGTATTTTATGGAAATTTTCAATGCTGTAAGCCGCCCCGATTGCTCTGCAGAGGGGCGGGAAATAAATACATTTTATTGTTATTGTTATTGTTATTGTTATTAAACAAAGTTTCACAATTAGACATGAAACTAGGATGAGAAGAAAACCTAGGTAAGATTCAAAGAAACATAATAAAACTAAGCCTGAGATATTTTCACACCACTACTTGTTCTACTAATAAGAGGCTCTTTAGATCTTAGTCTTACAATTTAAAAGCTATAAAATGCCAGTCCTACACTAGCCAAAATAATACCCCCATGTACATCAAGATAGGTATGCTATATATAGTCGAGTCATAGGAAATATAGCATAGTCAAAGGAAAAAATGACATAGGTATTTTGAATATAGTCAAGAATAGTAATTTTCTTGTTATTGTTCAGATACTTTCTTGCTATTCTTTATTAATATGATAATTTAACATTTTTCATATACATTAATTACAGCAAAATTAAATTCATGTTTTTAAATGTAGTTTTACATTACAGCCAGGACAGTCATAGTCCTCCACCCTGTTTTTGAAACTGAATGTTATTTAGAATTGTATAAAAATATGAAGCCAATAGAATATTATGGGCCTAAAATAATAATAAGAGCCCTCCCTCCACTCCATCCGATGTCATCTGGGAGAGAGACACTAGGCCCAGCACCATCAGGCCTAAAATAAGAAGAGCCCTCCCTCCATTCCATCCGATGTCATCTGGGGGAGAGACATAAGGCCTAGCGCCATCAGGCTTGAATTAAGAAGAAGAGCTCTCCCTCCATTCCATCCGATGTCATCTGGGGGGAGGCAACAGGCCCAGCACCATCGGGCCTAGACTATCTTTTAAAACTTACCTTTTAAGGGGAGGGTGGGTTTCTGGATTTTTAAGTTCTTTTTACATTGTATTAACATATCTTTATGTAAATTTAATGTTGTAAGCCGCCCCGATTGCTCTGCAGAGGGGCGGGATATAAATTATTATTATTATTATTATTATTATTATTATTATTATTATTATTATTATTATTATTATTATTATTATTATTTTAAATTATCTAACCTTGAAAGGTTTTTCCCCTTATATTGGTCTAAGAGAAAGGAAAATCATTACACTCTGTCTTCTGACTTCATCATTGCTGTTAACTCGATGACCATTTAAAATGTAAATTAGAAAACATTAGGACCAAGTCTATCTAAAATCCCAGGGGTACAGTTTCTACAGCTCCTATGTGTTGCTTTAGGAAAAACTGTTTCATATTTTATCAAAGTCCTACAAATGTTCTTTCAATTTATTGCATAATTCAATTGCCAAGGTGATTATTTCTTCCTTAAAAGGCCATTGGAAGGGAATTCAGTTCTTGCTAAAACAATATCTGACTTTTATTACAACTTTATTGTGTGTTACACTGCTGGCATATTAATGCTACCTCTCCTTAAGGGCTATGCTTCTAAATAAGAAAGTCAAACTGATTAGATTAGTTACAGCAAGCTGCTAAAATAACTTTTTGAAATAAATTGAAATTCAATTTATGTGGCTTCCATTGTGCCCTTGAAAGTATTACATGGGATCATAATTTGGAACTATACATTGCACTAGAAAGACATGTTGGGAGGGGTTTCTTGTTGTGCTGGCCAAATAAGGACAGGAGACACCTGATTGGTCAAGGCACGTGGGAGAATAAGCACACCTGCGCACCTTGCCCAATAGGTTTGGCTTAAACCAAATCTCACAAAGTTTATGGTTCTGTGAGAATTGGGCTGAGAGTTTGTTATTCATAGTTCTGCGCTGCCATGTGCAGGAAGCCATTTTAGAGTTGAGTTGGAGAGAGTAACATCGCTCCGCTCTTTGCTTTTAGCGACCCATCCCACCCACCCTTTATAAGAAGTTTGTTAATTTTACTCTCAGGCTTTGGCTGGTCACCTTCGGGGGCCAGGAGGGGATTTTTTCCCAGGGTTTCCCCTGGGTTTTTCGCCCTCCCTGAGATGTATTTGATGTTGTTAAGTAACCTAATTCAGGAATGGGTCATGGTGTTAATTTGCTATAATTAAATAATTGTCACAACTGGGGGGCAGGGTCTATGAGTTGAAATCGTAAGTTGTATTGTGGGGGTGGGTAATGACCCCCACCCCACAGAATAATTTAATTTGGCTAATTCAAATTGGGAAAGAAATTTGGCATAAAACAAATTGACAGGAAATGACGTAGGCACTTAATGCTTGATGTCATAAAACTACATGACATCATATGACGAAATATGACATCATTTCCAGGGGAGGGGTTTGTTTATTGTTTATTTGTTGATGATTATTTATTTGCTTTGTCATGTGCGGTGAAGGACCACCCACTTGGGGGTTACACCTTCACCTACACATGTGACAAATTGTTATTATTTATTGTTTATCAATAGACCCTGTACAGTCAAATAAATGTTGTGGCCTTTTTAAACCCAAAAGAGGCATCTCGTGTCCTTTGTGCCAGTGCAACTTCCATCTCTGAGTTGACAACTCATAGCAACAAAATTCAGAGAAATGCATTCTGCGAAATGTCCTGATGGAAAAGCCAACAAAGTTAAAGTAATTGAGCTACACTGAACTGCAGCTAACTTGGAACATGCCTTTACTGTGGTCCACTCAGAGTGCAACCAGCTGACCAAAGTGGCTTATTTTTTTTTCTGATCTGATGGCGAGAGATGTGACAGCTGCTTATAGAAAAATAAAACAATGATATGGGTAACCAGGTTTTGTCCATCATTCTATAACAAGGATTGTTCTAGTTTGTGATTGAAATAAACTGCTGACAAGGATAATATGGTGGATGCAACAGTACATTGTATTTATGGATTGCTTTTTTAAAAACAGATATTCATTGTTCTTTCATATAGCATACCTGAAAAAGAGCAAGACAATGGCACTAATATGTGAAATAAACTGGGCCAAAATTAAAACTGTGTATCAAATCATACTGAAACCAACCCACAAACTGTTTTAATTGCCAAGGATGAAGGACTAGAATTACAACTACCTTCCTTTGAATAAATTTACTGAATGGACTAGAGATCTGTATGGGACCAGAGTTGGCTTTTTTCTTTTCTTTTCTTTTTAGTAGTGGAACCCCAAATCACCAAGGGAATAACTGAGCAGGTGCTGTAATGACCTTGTGTCCCCTGTCACTCTGAGGAGATAAATACTCAGATTTAATATAAATCCAATAAAGCTGAGCTAAGCTCTGTATCAATTTTTATGCAATAAAATTAAAGACAAAACACTGAAAGATATCAAGATTATAACTCCAGTATATTGATTTCTATCCCAAAATACCAACTGACTTAAATTGGGCAATGATTTCACCCTGGATTCTTTTGTTCTTAAAACACTGATTTAAATAGAGTGTAATGAAATGAGAAACACTATAGACCTAACCCCTTCTCATTACACTCTTGAGATGGTAATCTCATAGTCATTTTTGCAATGCTGTAGGGAAGGAAAAACGATAAAGGTATTATCCTTCAGGGGTCTCAGAGGAGTCTTTTTAATAGAATTGACTTGTGCCTGTTGATCTCATTTTCCCATAAAGCTCCAAAGCTCAATCTCATGAAACTGTGGTATTTACTAGCACTGTTATATGCTATCAGGAGTACAAGGTAGAAACTGTACATGCCCAACCCAGGAGATTCCTCTCTTGTCTTCTAAAGTAGTTTTTCTTCATATTGCTACTGCCTCCATAAGCAAGAGTTTCATAGGCATGATGATTACATCAATATGAATCAAGCACCACAATTATTATCATAAGTATAAATTAATAAATACTTGGAAGATATTTCTCACATTTGTAATTGTAATTTTTTTGGGGGGAAGGCTATTTCTTTTATATTAGGAAGAAAGTTTTCTCTTCTTCTCAATTTCAGGACTGATAAAAGTACTTATTATTAACAAACCATATAGTCAAGCGATGAAATTCACTGCCACATTAGACAGTGATGGCTACCAGCATGGGTGACTTTTAATTTAGACAAAGCAATGGGGGAAAGTCTATCAATAAGTAGTCATGATTTGTACATACAGTCAGCCTTCCATATTCATGGATTCTGCATCCATGAATTAAACCAATGACAATTCTAAAATATTCACCTCCCCCCCCCCTCAAAAAACAAACAAACAAACAAACGAAAAACCACCTAATCTTGATTTTGCCATTTATATAAGGCAGGCCATTTTACTATTTAACCAGCATATGTCACATGCTAGATAGATGGACTTTATTAAAGAGACCACGAATAAGAGTTTGCAGGAGCTGGGCAGAGCAGTAGAGGGCAGAGGGGGGGGCTGGAGATCTCTCATTCATAGGGTCATCATGGGTTAAGACCAACGCAAAGGCAATTAACAACAAATAACAAAAAAATTGCTATGCCATTGTATAAAATAGTACTTGAGCAACCATGGATTTTGGTATCCGCAAAACAAAACAAAACAAAAATTAGTATCTAGGAGTCCTAGAACAAATCCCCAGTGCATACTGAGGGCCCACTGTATTATCTCTAGTAACAGAGACACCAAAGAGAAAATGTGATCTAGAGGTTTGCGCATGCATCCAAGATTCTGGAGATTGGGGATCAATTCCCCACTTGGCCATGAGTATTTGTTTTTTTGTTTTTTTCTAGGAGGAGGGGAGAAGGGTATCGGGGTAGATTCATGGAAAGAGTCCTATACCTTGAAGTGACTCTTTTAGGTAAAATCTCTCCCCTTTCCCAGTGGCATGTGGGGGTGTAGTGGTGTGGTCTGCACTGGGTGACACCCTAGAAGAGGGGATGACACCCAGTTGGGCTCTCTCCTGCATTCCCCCTACATGCTCCTGTGCTATCCCTGTGCTCCCCTGCACAGTCCCACCCCCTCACCAGGAGGATGGGGGGCATGGGGGGAGGGAGCACACCCTACCCCTGAAGCCCCACCCCCACACTAGGTGACACTTGGTGCAGGGATGGCCTTTCTCTGTCCACATCAGTCTCTAGTCTAGAGTACACAGCTTCTGTAACCCCCCCTATGCACATATTGCCCTGGCGAAGAAGGAAATAGAGTACTTCCTCACAAGGGAGAAGCTTTTCCCTCTGCACCCAGTTGTGAGTACCAACTGAGCAGCTGGGCAAGCAGAGACTGGGAAGCTACTTACTTGCAATGGCCTTTGCCACGAGGCCAGCATACACAAGAGGCTTCTTTCTCGATCACTATTCAGTTGCTCTCCCAAGGTGACCAGGTGCAAAAGGAACAGTGACCAATGTTAGTTGTTTTGAATTTGCAGTAGAAAAGTACACCTAATATCAAGAAATGGGTGCTGGGTGTGCTAGGGTTGTCATGTAAGAAGAAAGGGGGCAGTAGCCTGAAAAGATTTTGGGACCACTGCAATAAAACTTGAGCTAGAAAGAATGAGATTCTGCTCTAACTGAGCCTACTTTAGCTGTCTCAATGGGTAAACAGCATCTGTGTCCACAATCCCTTCTTGAGGTTCTGTGAACAGCAAATCAAAGAGAAAAGGAGAAAACAGATATACCCGCTTCACCAACTATCCACAGCATATTTTTAAAAATTGATATACAGGTTTGGCCACCAAAATGGAGATCATAAGAAAAGTAGAGGCTGGTGAAAGAAAGCCTCATTCCTGAACATATTTTGGAAAAAGCTTTCAAGTAGTCTCTAGAAGGTTCAAAATGCTTTTGTCTACCTATGGAAGGCTTACTTGAGCATGTTGTTTCATTTCACATATTTGTATTGTTAGTTTTGGATAAGACGTTTGCTGACACATGTTCAGCTACTCTCCTTTTTCAAGATCCAGGAAACTATCCCTATTTTTTCCCCCATGTGAACGCCGCCTCTGGGACCAAATTTTCTGTTAAAGAAGTAATGTCCATGAACACATCTGCCTTGTTAACTAAGGTATAGCTGTATACTCTAAATTTCAAATACTAAAGAAAAAAAAAAGGCCAAAATTTTCATGTCCTGCTCATAAGCTTCCAAAGGCATTGTACCATCAACTATTACAAAGGGAATGCTGAAATAGGACCCAGCAAAGGACCACTGAATGCTCAGCACCCTACTTTTTGTGAGTAGCTGACAGAAAAAGTGTGGCAAAGTATTAAAGCCTCAGGCAGTGGTGCCTGTCTACCTCCATATACATATATATTATTTGTGTTTGTAGATTACAAAAGAACACTAAACAACAAGACCAAACACTATCACAAGCTCATCTGACAGAAAGCAACACGTTTAAGCTTAGAACTAATTCCAGGACTACTCGAGAAGGTTTTACCCATGACAAGTTCTTGGTACATGAAATTACTAGTATAGATACAAAAATAAATAAATAAATAAAATTTTAAACCACTGATTTTTTTAAAAAACATATTTTTGAGGGGAAAAATACAAACTCTTCATACAGCTATGTTTATATTCTGGAGGATGAATGAAAACAACAGAAGTGGAAGCAAGGGAAGGAGAAATCGTAAGAACAGAATAAAAGGGGGATCTAGAAGATCAGCAGGCTGTTAATTGGGATAACCAAGGAAATGAATGAAAGAGGAGAATATGAATTGCAGTTGTCAGAAGGTAGAAGCCAGTAAAGACAGAATTCATTTGTATATGTTCAACTCGAGAAAAAGAACAAGAAAATATTGGAGCCTCAGGGGAAAAAATGGTTGAAAAAAGTTATTAATGCAGTGGAGATTGTAATGCATTCCCCTGAGCTGCAGCAACACAACAGAAGCAAAGGAGACAAAGAACAAAAGAATGGGAGATATTAAGTACCATATCATTAATTCCCCCATACACTGTCTGTCACTCCATTAAAGCATTAGACTCCTTTGGAAGTACACACCTCATGATACAAAAAATATGGGCTAACATGCACCATGGTTTTATTTTAAAAAATGCAATAGGATCTACAATAACTAATACTTGAGGTGCTTTGCGGGGGGGGGGGTGATCTGGAGCCACATGGTGAGATGCATACATATAATGGATGCATACGTATAATGTGAGATGAATCCTGCTTCTAGGCTAGAGCTATTTGAAACACATACCACTTTCCCAGTAGTAACATTTGTTTTCACCAGCTCCAGATTAAGTGAAGTGGTAGTCCAGAGAGGAAATTCACATACACTGTCTTGAATGGCAAGTCATGGGAATCCTCTATTATTTGAAAGGTACCTCTGGTACCTCTTGTTCAATACCCTCTTGTTCAGAATTTTTCCTCCACACTAAATCCCAGTTTAAAGAAAAAAGACCTGGGGCTAGTTGTTCATCACAAACCTTGACCAGAGGTTACAGTACAGTAGAATAAGGGACACCCCCACCCCCACCCCCCAAAAAACTCTTATGAAAATCTGTATTTAGCCACACCACACATTCCTACTCAGCCCTTAAATGGCCACTAGCCATACACTATACCTATGAATGATGGAAGACAGACTCTGTGAGCCAAAAGGCAGAGATTAGGCTGTTTTCTTTTCCTTATGATTACAAATAAAATAACATTTTACTTTTGGAAAAATAATAATCTCTTTCATAAAAATTAAGAAAATAATTTCATTGGGGATAAACAAGGATATTCATGGTGTGTTTGTTTGTTTTTCTTTTTAATTGCACAGATATTTTGTTTTTAAGGTTTTCTTTTGAAGATAATGTTTAATGTGAAGCTACAAATGTCAACTTCTTGATAAGCATGATTGTAGCATAGTAGGAAATAACTGCAGGAAATTTCATTTGTCAAGACTTCAAAGAACTTTGAGTTACTAGTGTAGAGTAATATGTTCTTTAGGTCTCTTAGATTTGGCAGCTGATAAAGAAACCAGCATTCTAGTGCCATTTCTGTCTTTTCAAGATGTTTGGAGGTGAACAACCCTCAGCCATAAAATAATTTTTGTGCTTGTTGTTATTTCTTTATGTGGAATGTGACTGCAGATAATGTTTTTAGAAAGAGTTGGGTTATATTTTCAAGTATTACCGTAGATAAGAATATAAACAAGCATCCTAATGTACATACAGAGAAGCCAGTCACAAATGTCATGTAATGCATATCTGGGGAAACCAGTGGACCTTCAGATGTTTGGTCTCCAGTTCCCATCTGTCTATTGGCTGAGATAGATGAGCACTGATGTCTAACATCATCTGGAGGGCTACAGGCTTCCCACCCCAAGGTAATGAAATGAACAATAAAGCTTGCCCTGATGTAGCACATAGAAGATATTTTATGAGGTAAATTGAGGAAATAGAGGTAGTACAAATGATTCCATGGTGAGCAAAGTGATTTTAAGATGCTAGATATTCAATAATTGTCTCTCTTGTTTATTTTTGTGCCTGGCATCACCTCTAGCCCTTCTTGTGATATTCAGAAACTTTGTAAAAAATAAAAAAGCAATGCACACACACACACACACACACAATAGATAAAAATGGCAATAGTTTTCACCACACATCCCAAAGTAGTATTTCTACATCATGGGACACCATAGAATATGAGCTTAATCTCACAATATATGATACAGAATTGTAACTGTTAATTTTATCCCTCCTGCTGCTGTTTTGTTGTTGCATTAATCCATAGGAACAGACCCAGAGATGGCAAATCATGCACAGACCTCCATATAGATATGAATTATTGTACGTTTGCTTGGTTTCTAGATAAAGGCTTTAGGATTGGGGTATAATGAAGCAAGAAACTCTTTTATCATTTATGCTACTCTATTATTATAAATCTAATGTATGGGTACAACCTGTGCTTACATTTTATTGTGCTGTTGTAATTTCATTTGGTATTTTTCTTTTGCAAGGCCATTGTTGATGTCATGGAAGAATTTATTCTTTACTGTTGTCTGCCCTAAACTGCCATAATCAGACATTTCACAGCTTACCAATATATCCCCAGCAAGTTTTAAGAGTTATGTATCAAATTCTAGTTGTAAAACAATTACTATGTCATCAAATTCTCAATAATTTTGCTCTGTAGGTGCAAGCAACTATTTCAGTACCAAGGTCCCTGAAGAGAACATAACATGAGCAAGAGGCCAAAACTAATTGGTATATTTTTTCATGACACAAAAATATATAATTGGATCATTATTTTCACTGGCACAGGTGCTAAGCTAAGCCAATTAACAGTCAACAGGTTTTTTTTGTGATCTCTTATTTTTAATTGTTAAACTCTGCTATAAACAGATTTTAATCAAACCCTCATAATAAAAAGGTTTTGATATTGTAGGAATCATGTAGGTTCAATATATTGTTCAACAGGTTGAGATATGAGATCCAGATTGTATTGCCTGTTGGAACAATTCTGTCTTTATGTTCCTGGAAGTCTTAGGTTCATAACAAACAAGTCTGTGGCACTAAGCACATTATTTTGAAACACAGTTACCAAATCTACGAGATGTAATTGCAAATATACCTGAAGCTGAGATATTCATTTCCTTCATACCAAGAATGCATTCTATTACCCTACTTGTTCAACTTGTATTGCATACAAAGGATGCATTCTATTACCCTACTTGTTCAACACAAATACCCATTGTGTTGAATGGTGCTTACTTCATAGAATCATAGAATCATAGAGTTGGAAGAGACCACAAGGGCCATCCAGTCCACCCCCCTGCCATACCAGGGTATTCTTACAACACTTTCCTAGCATATACAAGCAGGTAAGATCCATTAACTATAAGTAGACATGGGGCAAAAGCAAATCATAACTTTCATAAATGTCAGTAATACTGAGATCTCATATGAAACATGTAGCAGTTCATTTTTATACCGATTGTATAAAAGCAAGTTTCCTAATTATCTCTTGAAGATCTTAAACTGCATCTGCATGGCAGAAATAATCTGGTTTGACACTACTTTGATGACCAAGGCTTAATGTTATGGAATTCTGGGAATTGTAGTTGGTTGGGGCACCAGAGCTTTGTTCTAATGGCACATCAAACTACAATTCCTAGAATTCCATAGCATTGAGCCATGGCCATTAAAGTGGTGTCAAATTGGATTATGGTCCAATCCACACTGCATAAATAATCTAGTTTGGCACTGCTTTAACTGCCTTGGCTCAGTGCTAGCAAAGTCTGGGAACTGTAGTTTTGTGAAACATTTAGCCTACTCTGTCAGAAAGCTCTGGTGCCACAATAAACTACAGTTCCCAGGATTCCCTAGCACTGAGCCAGGGTAGTTAAAGTGGTGTCAAACAGGATTATTTCTGCTGTATGGATTAGACATTTCTCTGCAGTACAGATGCAGCCTTAGGAGTTTATCACACACAGTTTTCAGCCCGATCTGTGCATGAGACAGGATCTGGAATGGGAAAAATGGATTTTACCCCTAATGAAATTGTTGCTGTGCTGCCAGCCAATCATCACTCATCCCCAATCCAGCCTCTACCAGCCAATTTTTGTACTACAGAAAGCTTCATAGTAGCTTCGTGCATGGATAGGGCTGAAAACTGCATGCAATAAACTCCTTAGAGTTCTAATTGGCTCATAAAGAGATATAGGGCCTGAACAGGCTGCTAGAAATAAACTAGTATGAGACCTAATCAAGGATCGTTTCCTCTTTTTGAATCATCTCAAATGTCCATGCAGATGCAGTTTTCCCACAGTAACTTACAAAATTAACTGAACAGATTACTGTCCAAGTGCATGTCCATCTAGGATTAAAACTATCTCTCTGCTATTAGGTATTATATGACTAATCTTTTGTCAGTAGCTAACATTGTGCATGTTTGATACTATAAAAACCTCCCATCTCATTAATTAAGGCAGCCATGTGGAAAGAATGATCCTCCAGATGTCACTAGACTGTATTTCCTGCCTTCTCTCACTACTGTAATTCCCGTTATTTCTCATTACTAGTTAGAGCTGATGGAAGTGCAGTCCAACAATACCTGGAGCGCCACACATTCTGTACCCCTAATTTAAGATCTAATTCATCAAAGGGAAATAATAAAATAAGCAGATGTAATTGATTCCTGAGTTGAGCCTCCTCTCTCCATCATAGATTTTAATATACTGTAATGTATATATTTTTTGGAAATGAAAGAGACATGTTGGCAATCTTTGGATAATCTATAAACAATAGTTAGTTATATAAACATTAAAAATAATACATTCATGGAAAACATATTTCCTAAGGTTACAACTGTATGCAAAATTCATTCAAATTCACTGAATTTAGAGAGAACTTGGTGTAGTGGTTTTAGTGCTGAACAAGAACTCCAGAAGACCAAAGTCTATTAGCTATGGAAACCTCCTGGATGACCTTGGGCAAAACACATTCTTTCTCAGTGTTAAAAGGAAGCAATGGCAAACCTCAGAATAAATCTTACTAAGAAAATCTTATGATAGGCTTTCTATATGTTGGAGTTGACTTTAAGGCATGTAACAACAACAAAAATTAATCATGGGAAACAGTGGGTGTTAATGGGACTTGAAACAATGGACCACGGTACAACCTAAGTGCATATCCCTAATGTACATGTTGAAATTACTGTTCCTTTGGCATCTATTTTTGGCTTATTTCAAGCTAAGCATGTTTATCTTTGTCATGTACATCTTATTGATGGTCAGGATGTTGTAATGCATCCAATGGAGAGTACTAACCTTTTAGTATTTTCTGCTGGCTCTATAGCTATTCTTAACATTAACTCTGATACAATTTATATGCTTCCTAATTATGTTTGTCATCCTTTGAAAATGATGGATTGAGGCAGACTGAAAGATTTCCCTTGCATTTGCAAATAAATAGCTTTACACAATAATTGGAACAAGCAAGCAGTACTACTGTTTATTCTCAAACATTTTAGTCCATTTTATTTATTACTGGAGTATGATTATAATTAGCTGTCTAATGTGCACTATTTCAAATCTGCCTACTTTGTATATTATTGACAAACCTATTATTGATTATTGGTTTAAAAAATCCCTGCATTTCATAACAGAATCATAGTTACTTGGATTAAGTCACCTTATGAAAAAAATTGTTATGTGAATTCACCCTGAATATGAGGAAATGGAATTTCATGTTTTGAAATATTCAGTAATTGTATCCTACTACAGTAATTCAATACAGTGGGACCTTGGTATCCACTGGGATTTCATTCCAGGACTCCCCTGGATACCAAAATCCATGGATGCTCAAGTTCCATTAAATACAATGGTGTAGTAAAATAGCATCCCTTATATAAAATGGAAAAATAAAGGTTTGCAGCTGTGGATAGTTGAATCCGTGGATAAAGAATGTGTGGATAGGTGAAATGTTTCCGTCAAATTGTGAACCTACAACAGGATCAGTCTGATGATTTGGACAGGATCCTTAGAAATGTGAGACGACATATATGCCATTCCTGGCTTCTAAAAGCAGCTAGAAAGACTGACCAAGTGGGTAAGGGGAGTGGTGAATGCAGTGGCATCACTAACTATGGTGTCACCCAGTGCAGGAAGGGCATGCACCACTCCTGCTTTCCCTGGAAGGAAGCCTAGGGACAGAGCAGCCAGGAAGGGTGCACTTGAACAGGGAGGAGTGCCCAATTAGGTGCCATCCTTTTCTGGATGTCACTCAGTGCAGTCTACATACCTTGTCCCTGCCCCAATTGATGCCACTGATGCCCTTATTCCAGCCAGGGAAATTTCCATCCTACCGAAAAGAAGCTGTGGTGAAGCTGTTGCTAAACAAGGCCTTCCTAGATCCCCCCATTTTGAATAATTATAAGCCAGTCTCTAATATTCCATTTTTGGGCAAGGATCTGGAGCATGTGGTGGCCTCCCAGCTCCAGGGGGCTCTGGATGAAGCAGATTATCTAGATCATTTCAATCTGGATTCAGGCCTGGTGATGAGATGAAGACAGATTTGCTTATCTTGACATTAGGATGACCTATGCAGGGAACAGATTAGGGAGAGTATGCCCCTGTTGGTTCTGCAGGACCTCTCAATGGCTTTTGATACCATTGACCATAGCATTCTTCTGGGCCATCTCTGTGATGAAACTTGTAGGTATTATTTATTTATTTATTTATTTATAGTGCTGTAGGTACTGTTCTGCAGTGGTTCCAGTCTTACTTGGAGGGGAAAACCCAGAAGGTGGTGTTGGGGACTCCTGTTCAGTGCCCTAATCAGTGGCCTGTAGGATCCCTAGGGTTCTGCTTTGTCCACCATGGTGTTTAACATCTACATGAAACTACTGTGAGAGGTCATCCAAAGTTTTGGGGTGCAGTGTCATCAATATGCTGATGACCCCAACTTTAACTCTCCTTCCCATCTGATTCAAAGGTAGCTGTCTCAGTATTGAATCAATATCTATTCTCAGTAATGGACTGGATGAGGGCAAATCAATTGAAACTTAATCCAGACAAATCAGAGGTACTCCTGATCCATCGTAAGGAACATCAGGTAACAGGGACATCTCCTGTGCTGGATGGAGTTCCACTCCCCTTGAAACCTCAGGCCTGCAGCTTGGGTGTTCTCTTGGATTCAAGAGCCTGGATGCCCAGGTCACAGCCAGTAGTGCATTTGCACTGCTCAAAATAGTGTGCCAGCTGTGCCTGTTCCTTGAGATGTCACATCAGGCTACAGTGACACATACCTTGATTACATTCTGTTTGGACATTCTGTGGGGATGCTTTTGGAAACTGTTCGGAAACTTCGGCAGCTACAGCCATAGTGCTGACAAGGACAAGTTAAAGGGAGCATATAATTCCTTTGTTTAAACAGTTTCACTGGCTATCAGTTAATTTCTGGGCACAATTCCAAGTGCTGGTCAAGACCATACAGCCCTATGCAGCTGGGATTTAGACTATCTGAAAGACTGTATTTCCCCATACAAACCTGTCAGAGCTTTAAGATAATCATGAGAAGGCTTTCTCTCAATTCCCTCATATCACACACTCATTCGGTGAGGATATGAGAGAAAGCCTTCTCATTGGCTGCTCCCACCATCATTATAATCATTCAGTGTGTGAATTCTCCATTAGAGAACAGAATGATGATAATGATGATGATGATGACCTAACCATATTTAATAACTGAGAGATATCCTTCTTCCATAAGAATTCATCAAGGCTAGGTAAACAGGGCCACTTGATCTTATGAGGGTATATTGTAAAGTAATAATTATCACCCAGAAGTTATTATGGAATGTAGATGAAATTTTGTCAGTGTCATCACTGATCCTTAAGTACATAATGTAGAGAAAATCAGCTCATTGTGTCCTTCATTTTTGTTACAGGTTGTGCCAGAAGTGACTAAAGTGTAAGATGGAGAAAACTGAGGCTCGCAGCATGATAAAGTTCCTTCCTTCATTTAAGGGTAATAGTGCCTGGCAAATTCATGATGAGATGATGGTAGTTTATGGAAATGATTACCCATCTTGTGACACTATTTTGAGATGGGAAAGGAATTTCTAAACTGGTCACATGTCTCTCACAGATGAGCCAAGACCAGGAAGACCATCATTGACAGGTGATGTGGCCACAGAGAATATTGCACAGTTACACCTGGTACACTAATTTCCCCTGATCCTGGAAAAGTCAGACTGTGACCATGGTTATATACTGTTTGGACTACTATAGTGTGGATCCATCAGTGCTCAGCATGCAGGCTGCATTTGTTATCTGTATTTTCTTCTGCTTGTAGAAGGAAGCTGGAAAAGGAAGCATCATGATGATGGGGTGGGGGGGTGTAAGCATTCTAGCCACACTTTTCCCTTCTACTCTCCTCAGCCCACTCTCCCTCCCAAGCTGCCAGTGCAAGTTTTTACTTGTCATTTGGTGGCTGGGTAGTAATGTTTGCTTCCAAGGTGAAAGAAATCTTTCATACCCCCCACCTTACCCTCTACTGAGTGATGACAGGAAACATGAGACAATTGACTCAGGTGGTATCATAAAGAGGCATCCATTGAGTGGGAAAATGTGGAGAGGGCACAGTTCAGAACACACTTGATGAGCTTGTTTAGGGGCAAAGAGAGATGTCTGTCCTTTAGAGCCCAAGGGTGATCAGGAGATGACCCTTTGGAACCATCACAGGGAAAGACTCCTCTTTGGAATATGGGGACTTGAAAGAGGGCATCATCCTGGAGATGTTTTTTGCTACACTGAATAATCAGGTATCTTCCCTTTGGGTGAGGGGTAGTTATTTATGGCTTTGGTTGAGAAGTCCAGGAGAACACCAACCACATGCAGCTGAATTGTGTTAACCTCTTGTATATCAATCTAAATAATTAAATACATAAATTACTGTGTTACCAATGTTGAGTGTTATACCTCTTTCCTTCAAGTAGGTGTGGGTGTGTGCTTTATGTAAGATTGCCTCTGAAAAGTGTTCAGAAACCTCAGTTGGATCAGCATATTGTGGTTAGACTTGTTGAGCAGGTCCATCCACAATAGCAGGTCTAGCTACAGTGAATCCATGCAGTGGCATCCCTAGGACTGGTGTCACCTAGTGTAGCCACTCACGGTGTCACTCCCCCCCCCCACTGACCTCCTCCCATACCACACAATACAGAATCCTTAGGAATGTTTTAAAAGAATTTTTTTTTTAAAAATCAATTTTTTAAAAAAATAAGTTAAAATGTTGAAATTTGAAAATTCAATTTTTAAAAATCCTGGGACCTTTCCTTTCTCCTCCCACTGAGCTTCACCCCACTCCCACCATCTCTTAAAGCATTTTAAATGGAAGCAGATTAATGCCACAACCTGTTTTTGCCAAAAGTTGTCATGAGCCAGGAGCTGCAAGACTGGGACCTGAAGGAAGAGCCCTATGAAATGGCTGAGGAAGAGACCCAGGCCAATTTTCCAGACAGGGAACAACCTGCAGATCTCCCTGTTGCAAAACAGCTAGCCCTCTCTGCTGAAGAACTTCAGCCTGCTCATCCTGTGGAATTGCAGCAAGACTCATCTGCTGATGAGACAGAGAACACAGCTGGGGTCTTAAGTCCTCAATCAAGGAGGAGGAACAAAAGGATCCAACAAAAGATAGAGCTAAAGTGCTTAGCCAAGCAGCATGCTAAGCAGCAAGGAAGCAAGCTTTGTCTAGCTGGTGTCAGGCTAGTTAAGAGCTGAGTTTGCCTAAGGAGTTGTTGGAAGCAACTTGTCTCTTTCCTGGCCAGCATTTATGTCCCTGATACCTGTTTCTAGACTCCTGCATTCCTACTTCAGACTTCCTGGCTTCTTTGACCTTTGGACTGTGTTGATCTTGATTCCTGTTGCCTCTCTTGACTTGGACTGCTTGACCAATGCCTTTCTCTTGACGGACTCTTACAAGCAAGGACATTTTGAAGTTGTTTGTTACTCACTGCCTCTGCCTGCATTATCAGTTGGTAGTTCCTTCCCAGCCAGCTGGTGTGGGTGTTTGGTGAACCAGGACAAAAGGTAGGTGTTTGAGGAGCAGTGGGGTCACTGCCCCTTTAGGATCACCTGGTGTGGTCCACCACCACCCGCACCCCCTCCCCAGTGACACCACTGACATTCTTGTTGCAGTAACTGCACCTATTAGTTGTCTAGTTCATAGTGCTGGTCATCATCTCTAAAATTCAAGATGACTTAGGACCAGGATGCATGGCTGCCTGGATTTTAAGATCTTCAGGGGAAACAGTTTCTTTGATTATCAGAGGTATATTTGCTGACATATGAGATCCTTTGCAGTGGCTGCATTCAGGCACTTGTATCTCTGTTGTCCTTCAGGTAGAAAATAAAGATTTTTTTAATTGGGTGAGCCTTTGGTATTTAGGTATTTAGGGCCTTTACAGACTGCCAAAAATAATGCAGCTTGAGGCCACTTTAATTGTTCTGGCTCAGTGCTAGGGAATCATGGGAACTGTAGTTTATTGTGGCACCAGAGCACTCTGACAGAGAAGGCTCAATGTCACTGGGGAAAAAAAACAATTCCCACGATTCCCTAGCACTGAGCCAGGACAGTTAAAGTGGCCTCAAGCTGCATTATTTCTGGCAGTCTGTAAAGGCCCTTAGATATTTTGGTACAGGGGCACTGTGGCTCATCGGTTAAAATGCTGACTCTGATGATCGCAGGGTCAGAAGGTTAGCAGTTTGAGACCCAAGTGCCACAGGCAGAATGAGCTCTCATCACTATTCCCAGCTTCTGTCAACCTAGCAATTTGAAAGCATGCAAAAGTTCAAGTAGATATAGGTAACACATTAGTGGTAAGGTAACAGTGTTCCATGGTCACATGACCACAGAGTTATCTTTGACAATGCTGTCTCCCTCAGCTTAGTAATGGGGATGAGCACCGCCACTTACAGTTGGACACAACAATCTTGTCAAAGAAGAAACCTTTAGCCTTTTGGGTATCTAGGTTAAATCAGTATAGAAGGGGGTTTGAGTGGTCTGTACTGCTGTTATCTCTCTATCTATTTAATATATGATATGCTTTAATTTTATGTATTTATATAAGAAAATTATTATTGTTGGCTGATGAGTGCTATCTTTGACAGGAAAGTAGGATATCAAGGTAATGAATTAATAATAATAAAAAAATAGTAAAATAGTAAAGTGACAAGTCCATTACAGTATCTATCCCTTAGATGCTTGTCAAAAGCATTGAAAGATTCATGAAGATAGTAGGCAGACTTGGTATTCAAGACACATAAGGGTTCTGAGAACTTAATCATGCTTAAATACACAGAGGCCTCATAAGCTAGAATATCAGTCACACTCCCATGAAGGTAATATGCTTCATGAATATAGTGAAAATAACTTTGCAGTTTCTTCAAGAATATATTTGATACCAGTAGCTAATTAGTATTTTCCTACATGGCAATATTATAGAACCCATACACTAACAGGACCCTGGTGAGTACGAGAGCCATACAGAAAAAAAGCTCACACTGTAACAGGTCCTGTGCAGAGAGAAAAGCAGGTACCCATTAATTAAGTTAGTAAACAAACAGTGTTTGGAACATTTTGTGTCACAGCCTTGGAGAGTGTGGAAATGCCTTCCTGTGAATAATTAGGACAACCTGGACCTGTTACACAAATGATAACCAATGTAGATTCAATGTTAATATGAAGTGATGCTGGAGGTAATATAAGAATATTTTATTTGTTTTTGTTTTTTGAAATCTTCATAACAGATATAAATCATTCTTAAAGACAGTAAAACTGACTAAGGGGGGAAGCAGACTGGCGGCATGGGGCCGCCCTGGGAAGGTGCGCCACAGGACCGAGGCATCCCCAAGCCTCGATCCTGCGGCACTCCTTCCCCATCCCTGAAAGAAGTGCTAAAATAGTGCTCCTTTCACAAGTCAGTGAAAGTGCGCCGCAAAAGCTTGCGGCACACTTTCACTGACTTATCCGCTGCAGTGTGTCCAGACGCTGTGGCGGGAGGTTGTTCTTGGAGCGCCGGCTGTGCGGAGGGCCGGCGGCTCCAAGGGCAACCTCGGGAAGACGAAGGGGCGCTGAACGTGCGGCTGCTCCTCCTCTTCCCTGCCTCGAGGACAGCTCTATTAGCCGTCTGCCGAGGCCCTAAATTATGTGTGTTTTTATAATTATCTATTTATCATTATACATTGGAAAACAGATTCCATAAAGAGTACACAAAATTAAACTTGTGTTGTTTTTGTTTTTTGCTTTTTTGTCTTTTTTTAACGCAGCTTTGGCTGCATGGCAAATGACATTTGAAACAGATAATTTTGAAAAACAGTGTATAACATATATAAGGGCCTTCAGTTAGATGAAAATAAAAGTCAAGAATACATAAAGTAGTACTTTGGATCTCAGCTATAGATTTTCATTTGGTCTGACAAGAAATACCTGCAATTCTAGACTTATAAGCCCAGGTTTATGCTAATAAGTGTTTCTTTCAGTGGCCACAATCCAATGGCATGCTTCTGCTGGTGGTACTAATCCTGTCAACAGAATGGGGAAGTAAGGAGGTGGAAGCCTTCAGGGTAATACAGAAGACTGCAGGGTGGAGGAAAGAGGAAGATATTTAAGTAGCACTTCCATATGTTCTCATAAACAAGTGTTGGATGTAGGTCTATGTTAACACCACTTTTAAATCACACAGTTGCAGGATCTGAGAAGCTAGTATACTACTCTTGACAACTTTGAATGCTGGGCCATCACTTGAGTTAATCAGTATACTCAGTTTTATCATATAAAACAGTGGAAATCTTGATTGCAATGGATTGCAGTTAGGCATTAGATTCTTATATAAGACAATCACTTATAATAGCAATAAAAAGTAATGGAATCATGAAACTGATCCTACATAATATCTGCTGTACTACTTACCTAAGACAAAAGGATAATTTACTAATGCAACCAAAAAACTGTCTCAGCTCATACAGGATATTTAGATAGCTTACAAGCAGGATGGGAACATTAAATAAATGTTCAACTCAGCATTTTACTCCCAATGGCAAGAATGATCAGATACAGATTATTTAAGAGCACTTTGAAACATGTTGAAAGTACAAAAATGCTGTGTGAGCTGTTTGACTTCCATAGTAATGGCTGCAGATATGGGACATTCTCCTTCACCATGCTGAAGGAAAGTTTCTGCCTAGGGAATTCATCTGAGTACACTATTTCTTCTAGATTCCTAGACATATGCCTGCTGAAATCTCTTGGAAAATTTTCTGTCCAGGAAAACTACAATTCACTACTACAATTCTTTATGAAGGGCCTCGGCAGACGGCTAATTGCGCCGTCTCCGAGACCCGGAAGAGGAGGAGCCGCCGCACGTTCGGCGGCTCTTCCTCTTCCTGAGGGCGCACCCGGAAGCGCCGGCCGTCCGCACGGCCGGCGACTCCCGGTTGCCCTCACGCCGTGGCAGCCGAACGCGCCGCGGCGTTTGAGCCGCCGAAAGTGCGCCCGCCGCTGTTAGGGTGCACTTTCGGCAGAATCTAAAAGGATCGCCATTTTGGCGGTCCTTTTAGATTCGCCGGGGATGCGCCGCCGTCCGGAGGCTGAACTCCGGCGGCGGTCCGGACCAGGGCGTCTCCGACGCCCTCGTCTGCATCCCCCCTTAGATAGTGATCCCTCAATCTATTAAGTTCTATTTAATTTTTTAAATTAAATTAAATATTTTAAAGATTAGCAGAGAAAGCTGATGCTCATACACCATTCCATGTGTGCATTGAGAATTTTTGTCATTAGACCAAAAGTAGTAATTCCCATAATACATGATTCTATGGGGTTCCAAAATCCAAGAACCTTAAACCAGGAAGAGGAGACCTCTCATACTGCAATGATAGATTTCATGTTTTATGCACCAAGCAAAAGTCCATGTAGCTTTTCTTCTTTAAAGAACTGTCCTTATGCAAATGGAAATTTACTAACTGAAAGTCTCAAGCAGAAGTTAATATCAGAGCAAGAAATAAAAATATGTAAAGGGCACAAATATATTAATACATAAGCATCTTGGCCTACAGGGTGCCACTTTAATTTCAGGTGCATAAATAACTCAGCTAAAGTTTAGATGAAAGCTGTTAGGCATCTATAACACCACTGCCTCTCCCTGATGAATGAAAAGGTATTATTATTATTATTATTATTATTATTATTATTATTATATTTATACCCTGCTCTTCAGCCAAAAGGCTGTCAGAGAGGCTTATAAATGGTTAATTAAACATTTCCCTGCCCTCAGGCTTACAATCTAAAAAGACAAGACACAAAAGGAGAAGGGAATGGTGGGGAAGGGGAATAAGTCCAGCAGATCTTTTCTCCCTCTAAAGCCTGGACCAAGGCAGATGGTCTGGAGGGAGAGCCCTTCTTCTTACTGTGGCTAGGCCCAATCGAGCTGGCCTGCCTTCTCTCCCTCAATGATGACGGAGGGAGGAAGGGCCCTTTTTCTTGTTCAGGTTAGGTCTGATGGAGCTGGCATGCCTTCTCTCCCTTGATGATGGTGGAGGGAAGGAGGGCTCTTCTTCTTGTTCAGGCTAGGCTCAATGGAACTTTCTTCTTTGACCTTCCTTAGTAACTGCTCTAAGTTCATGATGTTTTCCACTAGTAGTATGATGTCATCTGCATAGCTTAGATTGTTGACATTTCTTTCTTCACTCCTCTTTCTTCTAAGTCTATACAGTGTCTTTGTATGGTATTTTCTTCATAAAAGGTGAACAAGTAAAATGATAGAATTCAACCTTGCCCGACCCCTTTGCCAACTGGGAACCATTCTGTTTCTCCATATTCTGTTCTAACAGAATCATGAAAATACAAGTCATTTTATTATTTTTCCCTGGTAATAATTCTTTGCAAAATGTACTGCTAGGTAGTTAGGGAATGTGGACAACAAAACAACAATATCATTGGAGAAAATGTCACCAGTCCAAGCAAAGTGCAACATAATAAAGAACTAAGCCTCACAAATTAAATTATCCAGATCCTAATATCTATGATCACCCTAAACAAAATGTTAAATTTAACATTCACTGGAACCAACTGACTGACAAAACTAGCAATAAAAAAATGCATTAAACTCTCTCTCTCAAAGCCATCAATAAGGAAACCATACCCAAATTACTTTGATTGTAACCATCAAATTAAAATTGACTGATCAAGAATTTTAATGTAATGCTAATGGATTACAAGAACAGTGGAAGACCAAAAGTCTAAGGATTTATAATTTAGAACTCAATTGTAGCTCTTGATGTCTTTTCTTCTTAAAAGACTACAATGTAAGGCTGCATGACCTATCTACAAATACAGTAATACTCTGTGGATTGCTTTTTGTGTTTTTAAAAATACCTTCTGGCTGACAATTTTATGAGTTTGGAGATTAGCACAGGTATAAAGAGTTTTTCACTATTAGATTGTTACAACTGAGCCTAAAGCAGCAGTAGCTGAAAATCGGTATGTCAACCACAGCAGTTGTGGTAGAATCCTAAGGCCCAAAAATCGTTATTGCGGAAAGGTGAGTGAAGAGAAGATAAGAAAGATAATTCCAGTCCTAAATACCCATTATAAGGACCCAGCTGAGTATCACACAAGTCTTGTCCTATTCTGTACTACTGTATGAAGGACAAATGCATGCACAAGAACTCCTGCTGTCCAGTTTACAGAGAATATGAAGGGCACAATGGGAGAATCAATGCAGATTATTGTAACAAGAATATTGTAACAGACTGTGAATATTGAGCATATTAAGTAAGAAATGCCTATGGTAGTAGATAGGAAAGTAATAAGATAGAAATCTTGGTCAGTAGATTACAGCTTGGGAACCTACTGTTTAAAAGTAATTACATATTGTTATTGTTCCCAGGCCCAAATCTAGTTACAGTTATATTTATGGTAACATTTAGAGTAAATAATTAGAGTATTTACTTTC
>CM034708.1:57691899-57703737 GCA_020142125.1 Phrynosoma platyrhinos
CTGGGGTATCCCCTGGTGTGGCCCACAACACCCACACACCCTAGTCACTGATTCTAACTAAAATCTGCCATAAGAAATCTGGAAAACAAAGCAGTGGCCCACAGATTGGACACAATCAATATACATTCCCATCCACACACAAAAAGGAGAATGCAGTAATTACCTAAACATTACATTAATTTCCCATGCAAGCAAAGTCATGTCCAAAATTCTGCAGCCATATATGGATCAAGAAATCCCAGAGGTGCAAGCTGGATTCAGGAAAGGAAGAGGCACTAGGAACTACATTGCAAACATATGATGGATAATGGAGCACACCAGGGAATAACAGAAGAAAATGTGCATGTGTTTTATTGACTACAACAAAGCCTTCAACTGCATAGATCACACAAAGCTATTACCGGTACTTGCTCTTAGAGGAATGGGAGTGCCATAACATCTGATTGCCCTGATGTGTAACCTGTACTCAGGATAAGAGGCTGCCATTAGAACAGAATACAGAGAAACAGAATGGTTACCAATTAACAAAGGGGTCAGGCATGCATACTATCACCCTATTTAATGAACCTGTATGCAGAAAATATCATATGTCCAGCAGGATTAGATTCAGATGAACTGAAGGTTGGGAGAAGGAATGTTAACAACCTAAGATAAGCAGATGACATGATACTACAAGCAGAAACCAAAATGGGCCTGGAGCAATTACTGAAGAAGCTTAAGGAGGAAAGTGCCAAGGTAGGCTTAATGCTGAACATTAAGAAAATAAAAATGACCTTGGAAGATGTACAAGAATTCATCCTACATAATGAGATAATTGAAATAGTCAAAGAGTTCTCATTTCTTGGGTCAAATACTCATGAGAACAGACACTGTAGTAAAAAAAAAATCAGAAGAAGACTAGGATTGGGAAGGGCACCTATGAAAGAACCAGAAAAGATTTTGAACTGCAAAGACACTAAAGTGAGGATAGTTGAAGCCTCTGCATTCCCCATCATCATGTACAGATGTGCGAGCTGGACAATGCTGATAGAAAGAAAATCAACTCATTTGAGATGTGATGCTGGAGAAGGGTACTGAGAATGCCATGGCTTGTCAAGAAGACAAACAAATGGGTTCTGGAACAGACCAAGCTTGAACCTTCCTTGGAAACCAGGATGACATAATTGACTATCATACTTTGAGCACATCATGAGAAGGCATGATTCATTAAAAAGGAGAATGATACTGGGAAAGGTAGAGGACTGAAGAATGAGAAGAGGATCACATGCCAGATGGCTAAACTCTACCAGGGAGGCCACGGTATGAACTTGCAGGGCCTAAGTCGAGTAGCTGAGCACAGGGAATCTTAGAGATGTCTCATCCACAGGGTCGCCATGAGATAATAATAATAATAATAATAATAATAATAATAATAATAATAATAATAATAATAATATATAATAATATATAGTAGGCAAAAAGTATCTTACTACCCTTCTAATTCAGAAGAACTTCATGCTACCATGCTCTATTAAGCCTGGTATTCAATTACATTGATGTAGCATAATTCAGAGAATTATATATAGGTATTCTGCAAAACTGTTCTATAAGTGAATATTTCTTCCTAACCCTAGGGTAGATTCAAATAACTGGATAATTTTCTCTGTTATGCTAGGAGTATTTTCAGTCCCCATTAAGCTGGTTTCATTGAAGTGGAACAGTGCCTGAAATACTTGCAGCCACAACTATCTTTTCAAAAAGCCAGTTTTCTCTACTTTGTGAAAGAATTAAACCATTGTTCATTGGAGTTCTTCAGCTCCATTTTGACACAGAGTCCCTCTAACCAATGATTACAAAGTCATATTTTTTTAAAAAAGGATGCCCACACACATCCTTAATATAAAGTATTGTTTCAGAACCCAGAAGTGTTTCTATTTTTGCCAAACATGTTTAAAATTTTTATATCTCATCTCTGATTACTTTGTTCACAATTCTGTTCTGCTAAGTAATTACTTTGAATGGAAGCAAATGGCAGTGAAGACTCACTGTTAATTGTAGGTTGTATAAAAAGCACATTCTAGGTTTTAAATGCATTGTTTTTAAAATGTGTTGAACGTCTTTTGTAATTTAAAGGGCAAATGTGGAGGAAAAAATATGTTGTTCTTCAATTGATAATACTTTGTTTTCTAATTTATCTTGAAGGAGGGCTAATGATCATATAACACTCAGTATATATTCCAATACCCAAGAAAGGAGACACCAGGAACTGCAGTAATCACAGAACTATTGCATTGATTTCTCACATGAGCAAGGTGATGCTTAAAATTGTACAAAAGAGATTCTTACTATACATGGAGTGCAAATTGTCAGATGTCCAAGTGGGGTTCAGGAAAGGAAGAGGCACTAGGAATCATATAGTAAGCATATGCTGGATAATGGAAAGTACTAAGGGGTTTCAAAAGAAAATCAGCTTATGCTTTATAGACTACAGCAAAGCATTTGATTGTACAGATTATGAGAAACTATGGCTCTCTATTTAAAAAATGGGTGTGTCACAACATTTCATAGTCCTGATGTGTAAGATGTACTCAGAAAAAGAGGTGACAATTTGGACAGAATACGAAGAAGTGGCATGGTTTCCAATTGGAATTTAACATGTATGCCAAAGACATCATATGAAAAGCAAAATTACACTCAGAGGAAGGAAGCATGAAAATTGAAGGAGGGAACATTAACAATCTAAGATATGCAGATGACACCATAACACTTGGAGAAAATATCAGAGATATGGGGGAAAAGATGGTCAATGCAGAAAGTGCAAAGACTACTAAAAAGACCAATGGATGGATCTGAGAGCAGATCAGGCCCAAACTCTCCCTGGAAGCTAAGATAACTGAAGTTGTTGCATCCCATATTATGAGAAGAAAGGACTCACTACAAAAGGCTATAAAGCTTGGTAAAGTGGAGGGCAATAGGAAAAGAGGAAGACTGCACTGCAGATGGATAGACTTAATAAGAGAAACCACAGACATGAGTCTACAGGAGCAGAGCAGGGCAACTGAGAATAGGGTGACTTGGAGGTCTCTCATACAAAGGGTCACTGTGGTTTGAAGTCAGCTCATGGTTTGAAGTAAACTGAAAGGCAATTAATAACAACAAAGTGATTATACATCTAGTCAGGCAAACCATCCATTTTGTCCCTGACTACTCTGGCTCTCCATTACTGACAGCACAAACTACCAAGATTAACTTTGCTAAGATATCAGTGTGACTGACACTTCCCTGCCTAGCCACTTGAGATCCATTCACTAAAAACATAACTACAGACTAAGAATTAATTCATAAATCCATCAAGTTCATGATTTCTTTGCTGGATATTTGCCTATAATTACTTTGTGTAATGTGTGACAATCCTAACAACCACACAAAGAATTTATTCTTTGCATGCTAATATGAACATCTTGAATGTAGTAGATTGCTAAAAGTGCATGTCAGCCTTACCTTTGTGTAAATGTACAGTAATTCTAAGGAGATTTTCAAATCACCACCACATGTTCAGTTACCATGCAAATCATCTTGAATTTAGAGCTGCATACACAAATAACTCATTCTACAAAATTGCTGCATCTTTTTCATGTAATTTAGGGTGTTAATGTTCATTTTCTGTGTTTTAACTTTCCTTTTTTTTCCAGCTCTACAGTTATGTGCCATCCAGACCTTAATAAGATAAAAAAAGCTAACAAGACAAGCTTTCTCAGAATGAATTTGATGTTGTTCATTAGCCTCAGGTGAACCTTCTATTGATCTATTTATGACCCCATCAACACTCAGGTTTGGACTGATGTCAGTTTGGAGCTATTTCATACATAATCATTTACTCACAATGATATCACTTCTATAAGAATCACACATACATTGCTAACTGTTGCTACAATGAACATAGACTTTTTTGTTTTCTTTTTTTGTATTCAGACCATACTCCTGAAGACAATGATTTTTATAAAGACTAGTGCTGAGAAGGATAGTTGCATTTAGATCTACTATGTACATATATTTTTGGAAAATTATATACTGATTCAGAGATCTGTTGAAGGCCCAGGGGGCCTAATGAACACATGGAGCATTTCCATAAGCACTTTTCCATGACATACAATGGAGAAAGTAATACATTAGGACAAGCAATGTGTGCCTAGAGGTACTTAGTCCAATGAAGTATATTAGAAGTCCCATGTGCACAGGAACTATGGGGGGAAGCACACCAGGGTGTCCAAGATGCCCTGGGCCGGTGCGCCGCAGGGCCATGGCAGCCGCACCGCAGCGGACAGACAGCGTCCCTGAAAGGAGCGCAAAATAGCGCTCCTTTTGGAAGTCAGGGAAAGTGCACCCTAAACGCGTAGGGCGCACTTTCCCTGACTTTTCCGCTGCAGCGTGTGCGGTCGCTGTGGCGGGAGGTTGCCCTGGCAGCGCTGGCCATGCGGACGGCTGGCAGCTCCGAGGGCAACCTTGGGAGGAGGAAGGGGCGCCGCTCGTGTGGCTGCCCCTCCTCTTCCAGGCCTCGAAGATGACCCTATTAGTCGTCTGCCAAGGCCCTATGTTTGGGCAACATGAAGATGAGTTTTGTATGACTAAAATGTGGACATATGATGCTTTATGCACCAGACACAACCACTACAAATACAGTGGCATGACACTGCTGAGTGTGAATGCCATGCTTGCACTTTTAAAGAGGCATGTAGCAGGGTAGACCCTGTCCAGTCAGGGTAATCAGACATATAGACAAAGATGTTTTCAAAATGTAAGCTTGTATTAACACATATTTTGTCTTAATTTACTAGTCAACTTGTTTTTATTATTATCACCACAGACCTTCATTTCCATGAGACTCACCCATGAGGAGAAGTGTGTGTGTGTGTTTTCACTGAAAATAAAAAAAAAGCAGGAAGAGAAGCACTGATAGTTGTGAGAAAGAACTCACTCCAACTGTGTAGTCACCCAAGAGACATAAAGCATCCTTGTACCATTGCTTTTAGGCTTGTGTCAAATGGGTTGGACTACAAATTCTGTCACCCTATCAAATTAGCATTGATTATGCTAAATAGTTAATGTGTAGAAAAATATATCACTTGTGTACATTTTGCTTGAAATGGTTGTTCATCAACAAAGCAATCAGGTGGGTTTTAATAAATCTTCCTAGAAGTCAATTTGTTTTTCTTTACAGAAACTGTGAGAATTCAACAACTATGAAAGTAAGAGGACACACATCTGGAAATGTTAACTTATCTACTGCTATTTGTATAAGCCTATCAGTCCTTGGATGTATCAACTCAGACATACTCTCACAAATAACTGAAAATTCTGTATGCCTACTCTAACCAGGGCACATTTTCTAATAAGATTATAAAATTACTACTGCACTGTGCTAATACACAATTCTAAGTCACATTCCATTTCATATCTTCAAGTACCTCTCATGTACTTCACTACATATCAAGCACTGTTAAAGTTCCTTCCATAAGACCCTGCTGGACGCCACACTTCATTAATTCAAATGCAAATAAAATGAACTTTAACTCCCTTCAGACAATCAGCTTTGCCAGCCATGCTTCACACTTAACTCTTTAAACTTAGTACTTCCATAAGTTAAAGGAACGAGCCATAGTGCTTCTAATCTGACATGATTAAACATGGTCAAGTGAATAAAATGAAAAGTGCTTATTGGCTGATATGCAGCAATAAATATCCTAATTACAAAAAAAAAAAAAAAAAATGAACATCTAAATCCTACAATTACATCCTATAGTATAACTCCCAGTCCCAGGCACAATCTCAACCCTTGTAATGTTAATGTTAAGAAGCTTCGTATTGCTCTCAAAGTACAGAAACTAAGTAGAGCAGTGGAGGACAGGGAGTCTTGGAGATTTCTCAACTACAGGGTTGCCATGAGTTGGGGCTGACTCAAGAGCACTTAACAACAAAACTGACTACTCTCAACAATGCAGATACCCCAGTTTAGTAGCATAAAATATACAGGAGCATCTGAAAACATGTGATGCAAAACTTCTTTTTGAATTAAATAATCTGGATTTTCCTCTCTGTTTTTCTACGCAGCAATGAATATGGGCAGGGGATCCAAATTAGGAACACAACATGGGTGGGCAATAGTTAATTCTCCCCTCAATTATGCCATTTGCCACTGAAAATCCATTCCCATTCTACTTTTTGCTGCTATAAGCATTTTGGTGAGTAAAGGAGGAGCTTTAGATATGTCATAAAAAAAAACCTTCCTTGTGTCATGAGCCTTGAAAGTTGTTTTTTGTTTGTTTAAAAATACAAGTAAAATCTGAACTACAAGTTTCAACATGTGTTTTGCTGCACAAGTAATCTCTCACCCATGGGAGACATGAGATTTTCAATTCCTTTGAGACAAAAGGACTGCCATTTTAACAAGAGTGGTGCGCTGGAGCCAGAACCCACAGGGATGAAGCACCAGAGCAATTTGATTAGCAGATAATTTGATGTCATTTGCCTTGCCCTCAGGTTTTTCCATTCTCTCAGCATTTTGGTGCAAACCTCAAAGTAGTTTGAGGAATACTGATTTCCCAGCAACAATATATTGTGAGCTAATCCCAGGTATAATGCAAAATATGTTGGGAAAATTTGATCTTGAATGGGTGATTAAGACTGATTTGCTTTACAAAAGCCTTTGCCCTGGTGAATATGAAAACTGTTAGAACTGGCTTGTTGATATGAATGATTCAGCAGACAGAATCATTGGATTCTTCTTGTGGAAGTGGCTGTGACTACTGTGAGGGTAGGTATTTAAACTTCAACGCTTACCACTAAGAAAGGGTTCAGCCCCAATCACACCAGCTTCTGTATTCCATATGAATCAGGATAATTTAACTCTGAAACACATTTATCATCATGCTCTGATATTAAATAGATATTGCTCATCACTTGTCAACTGTACACTCAGTGATTGGCAACTATGAACTGTCTATTGAAAGACATGATTTTGAGATGATACATGATACACTACAAAGTTGGCTCATGGTGTTTTATCTCTGCTGGCCCATTTACACATATGGCTATCATTAGTTGAAGGTGCAATTGTTGGGCAAAGAATATGAATATGTGAACCAGCCTTTACATTGACAGAACAAACAGCTAGTGATAAGGAACCATTCTTGATTTTCTCTTGTAGACAGTTAATAATTTAGTTTGCCAACTCTTTATACCCTCTCCCCCAACCCCGCCAAATTCCCAGAAAGGCAGAGCAGACTTAAACACAACTAGCCCCTCCCTGACATAATCTCTAAATGCCTATTTTTGTACTCTGTGCATATAATTACTTACATCAAGCATATTTTGTTCAGGCCCACAATGTGGCCTTTGGATATTTAAAATACCATGAGAATAATAGGTTTGTTGTCAAGTTTTAACAAGGGCAACAATATTATCTCTGTCTCTTCATGAATGTGATATTGGATTCATTAGATGTTTGACTGGGAAAAAATATTATATAATTTTCATCAGGCAATGGGAAACTATGTACTTCAGTGCACTGATAGTTAGTGTAAAAAGATAATTTTCAGTATATTAAGGTCTATCAGGAGAAAGAAAATAATAATGTAGGCTACTGTGTGTGTCTATGTGTGGAATTAGCTTCCTATTAATCTTGGAATGGCTATGTAGATAATAACTGGAGTCTTAAAAGAGCCATCAGTGAACATAATTCTGTTGTTGCAGTAAGACTTATGAAGAGTCAGGTTCAAATCTGTACACAGCCATATAAATTCACTAGATGACTTTGAGCCATTCATCACCCCTCAACCTGCTGCACAGCATGAGTTGATTACCTTTTTTGAAGATGAAAACTAAAGATGGCTATGATATAAATGTAATTAAATAAATAAAATTATAACTCAGTTCTAAGTACATGTTCACCAACTGAGTGGCTAGTCCCAGTTCTGGGAAAAGAGAGGGATACAAATATAATAATAATTTATAATAATAGTCATAATTTCTAACTATGTCTATTTTTTTTCTTTTATATCCCACATTTCTTCCATTATAGGACTCAAGACAGCTTACAACACAGGTTTACACAAAATATAACTAAAATCAATCAGTAATAATCTGACAGCACAATTTAAAAGCAATTAAATACACTATGCCTGTCTAAATAAAAAGGTCCTCTTCTACCAACAGGAGAGCAGAGCATGAACCAGTCTAGTCTCTTGTAGAAGGGAATTCCACAACCTGGGAGCAGCCATCAAAGAAGGCCTTCTTTCTTGTCCTTTCTAAATGTATGAGGTTGGTGTAACCAAGTTAAAATCCTTTGCCTGAGGATCTTAGAACATGGGGAAGCTCATACAGGGATATGATTTTCAGAGAGTTTAGACCCAAGTATCTAACATACTATTGCCACCCAGAACCAAGTGCCTGAGAGCATGCACAAGCCAAACTCATTCTGAAGGACTGGGAGTTGAATCCACCTTGAGTAATACATAGATTCCAGCACTTACTCTAAAACATCACTATTATTTTAGGACATTGGTAAAAGTAAATAGCTAGTGTCACCAGAGCCATTTTACATAGTGCCATGTCTTCTCCTAATTAGATGCATACGGTCTGTTTAAATTAAAAATCACAGCTGCTCAAGGTGGGTTCCACAATTAAGCAAGCTGATATGTCAGCATTAAAGGGTAGGAGATTGCTGGTTATTCCATGCATTGTATGTTTATTACCTTAAGGGATCATTTCAGAAGTTTTGCTTCAAGCATTAAATGTCTTGGACCATTTTTGCAATTAGGAATGAATAGGAAGATAAATAAGGTGTGTTCACAAGTCTATTCCATACTGGCTTCAACAGAGCTGAATCTATGCCTGTAGAACATCTCCAAATATGTGTTTGTGTGCTGTGTTTGTCTCTGTGTTAGTTTCTTTCAAAACTGGAATGTTTTATACTTTTCTAGCCTCATTGAATGATAATAAACTCAACAACAAGCTCCTAATAAGGAAGAGGAAAGTAAGAAAGTGTGATAGAAAGGACAATCTAGCTATACATTTATTTCCCAGTTGCTTGAATTGAATCAGTTCCTGCTGTAGAACCATTTTCTCAAATAGATAAACTTTGGGTGATTAGGCCAAATAGCTAACTTTTTCCATTTCTGCTGAGATTTCATTTGAAAATCAAGTTCTCTTTCTCACTAGAATATGTGCAGTTTTATAGAACACAGTACATGTTCTGGACTACATACAGATTAAATGATCTGTTCAGCTAGTGTGAATATTGTGACTTATCCATTTAAAGCATTTAACTAGGAAATCTGCATGAGAGCAATCATTATTTCAAAATACATTTGCAAACTAAGGCCCTCTGCAGGTCTGTTTTGGCACTGCAGGATAACTGACTTATAGACTTATCTTCATTTGTATAGTAACTAATGATAGTTTTCTGTACACACTTGAAATCAAGCATCTGTCATTTATATTCCTCCCACATAACCACACTGAGAAACAGGATATTTCAAAAAGGCAAAATTAAACCTGTAAATAGTCCATAAAATTAGCATGATTCTATCCTAATACTTCATTTTATGCTTATTCCTAAAGTAAGAAGGGGAAGAACTATCATGTGGAGAAGTTATTTATTTGTGAAGCTGAAATTTTAGTATTAATTTAACATAATTTAGCATACAAAATGCTTTCTTGCTGAATTAAGCAATTGTTAGTCTTCCTACTGTCTCTGAATTACTGACAACTCTTATTATTTTAGCAGATGTTCACTATTAACATGACACTTCAACTGTAGCTAATCATTTTTAAAACAAAAAGGAAAAGAAAGGAAAGGAAACGTTATTATGCTGCTTTGGAGCATACTTGCACTCAATTTGCCCCATTCTTCCTAGATCATATCTAAGTGAGATTAATTTTTTGAGGGAAACTGCTTGAATTTGAACACCATTTCCATGGTCTTTCTATCTAGTGCTTTAGCATATTAAGAAAAATTATCTTCTTAGCTAGATTACCCAGTGATCTGCATCTTGATGCTACACTGGCTGAGAACCTAATTTGTTCCTCTCTTCATTTCAGTCATCTTCCTCCCAACTGGTTGTTGTTGAACTGGATTAAAAATGTCTCTGATTTTTTTTTTCCATTGATGTACAGAAAGGATCCTGGCAGACCTCGAACAGAGCACAGCTTGTTAAAGTTTAAACTCTGTGAGACCTTTCAGCAGCCTGTGATTCCCAATTCTTCTAGTCCC
The DNA here is from genome assembly GCA_020142125.1 of Phrynosoma platyrhinos. Lineage (NCBI taxonomy): Eukaryota > Metazoa > Chordata > Lepidosauria > Squamata > Phrynosomatidae > Phrynosoma > Phrynosoma platyrhinos. Next base: position 57,702,149 of record CM034708.1, read on the forward strand.
TGAAAGTCTATCGTACAGACCTAATAATTTGAAATTAGTAGATTGGAGTTCAACATTTGCACCTAGCCTAGAGGAAGGCCTGACATTGGCCAATCGATACTGTGGCACAAACAACTGGGAACTTTCAATCCTTGGGGCTGACCTTGGGAATGGAAGGGACAAGCTCTGAATAAATCTGAGTTTCATAAGTGTCAGATCACACAGACCTTCCTTACTGTTATCATCGCCACCATTGCCAAGGTTAACCACAAGCATCACTCCTGATCTTGCTCTCTCTCTCTCTCTCTCTCACACACACACACACACAAATACCAAGCCACATCAGGCGTTTATTTCACAAATCCTCTCTAATTCCTGCTTTAGTCACTGCTTCCCAGACTGACCTTACATACTCCCTCTGTCCTCCCCCCTCCCACGTTTTCCCATAGAGAATCAATTAGAGATTTACTGGATCCAAATGCTGCTGCCCTTCCTTTGGATTAAGATCCACCAATAATAATAATAATAATAATAATAATAATAATAATAATAATAATAATAATAATATCAATCTCTTGTTTGTACACCTCACAGGAGGAAGTAACATTTAAAAAGAAAGAGAGAGAGGCCACAGCTATAAAATGGGTCTGTGTGTAACAAAACTTTGCTACAAGCAACCCCCCCTTTACTCCCCCTTCCTCCTCCAACTCTCTGACTTCATCCTGTATTCATCTCTTGTTTACCAAGCCCATTATAATCCCTGAAAGAGAGAGAGAGAGAGAGATGCTAAAATCTTTCCTAGGCATTAATCGGCGGGCTAACAAGATCCCAACTTTCCCCTCCTTTGTATCGTCGCCAAACTCTGCTCAGCTCCTTCAACAAACATATATATATATATATATATTTAAGAAGAAAAAGGGGGGAAAAAATAACCCTGTGAATAGCTTTTAGGCCCAGTTCTTTTTAATTTCTTACCTGATGGAAGAAGTGTCTCACAAAAGTCCCAGAAGGGAGAAGAAAGCGCTCGTTTTATTTTTATTTTTATTTTTATTTTGTTTCTGTGTCAGAATAGATCTCCCTCTTTTCTTCTGGATGGCTTTCTTTGCTTGAGCAACCACCGTCAAAAGAGCCAAATTGTGCTTTTGGAAAGGGAGGCAAAGCCAGAGAGAGAGGTGTTTGCCAAGAAGGAAGGAGGCAAAGAAGCCGACAAAACAGTCCAGGGGAGGACTGACTGGGAGGAAATCCCCAGCTGAGCCTTGCAGAAGGGCTGGAGGAGAAAGCTCAGTCTCTCCGATTCCGTCCGATAAGCTCCTTGGCCAAGTTGCTTCTGGGGAGGCAGGGAAGAAAAGGAAGGGAGGAGATAGATGCCCTCCAAGCAGGCGAGCGAGGCCAAAGGGGCTCCCGGGATTCCCGGCTTCAGCACCCAGGGCTCAGCGGACAGCGCCTCCTGCTCTCCCCGCCGGCTCCTGGCAGGGACTGAAGAGCCTGGCCGGCGAGTCCCGCCTCTCTCTCTGCCGGAGCAGCCCTCCTCCGCGTCAGGAGCCCTCTGAGCTCTTCCCTCATTGGCATAAAAGCCGAGCAAAGAGGAGGAGGAGGAGGAGGAGGAGGAG
>CM034708.1:57703837-57717227 GCA_020142125.1 Phrynosoma platyrhinos
AGGAGGAGGAGATGATGATGATGATGATAGCTCTCGTCTGAGGAGAGAAGCCAAGACACCATGAAGGATAAAGTACAAGAACATCCCAAATTCCACCAAACCATGATAGCTTTTCTCGTCCAACCAAAAATGCATACACTATTCCATGCAAGCTTTCGAAGCTCCACTGACTTCTTCATCCCCTGCACTGGCGCTTCGAAAGCTGATATCAGGTTGGCTCAGTAGAGGTGTCAAGGTTTGGTAGATTTCGGGTATTGTACTTGGCTGTATGGCCAACATGAGAACTAGTGGGATTTGTTGGACAGCGACACTGGAGACCAGGGTTCAATTCCCAGCTCGGCCTTGGAAACCCATTGGGTGACCTTGTTGGGCAAGTCACACTCTCTCAGCCTCAGGGGAAGGTGAAGGCAAGCCTCCTCTAAACACATCTTCCCAAGAAAATCCTGGGAAAGTGTGGCCATGCGTCGGAAATGACTTGAAGGCACACAAGAACAACAGATATGGGCAAGAAGGCTGCACAGGTGGAGGGTGAAGGAAGGCTGGCTTCTGGCTGAAAGGGCAGATGAGGTTTAAACTTGGCTGTGGAAATAATCCAGTTTGACACCACTCCAAGTGCCCTGGCTCCATGCTATAGTGGAGCTCTGGTGCCTCAACAAACTACTCTTCCCAGAATTCCATAGCATGGTGCCAGGAGAGTTCAAGTGGTGTCAAACCAGATTATTTCACCTTTATTTGGCAGGGGAGGTGGTGGATTATTTGTTTCCTGGAAAGAAGTAGCAGGAATGGGAAGGGGAAGGAAGTCTCCATTCAGGAAGCCTCTCTAAGGCTTTTTTGCCTTCTCCTCTGCATGGGATGTTCCTCCTCAGTTTGGAGATGGAGAGCAGGGAAGCTGGAGAAGGCAATGCCTGCTTTTCCCGCCTTGCCCTTGGTTTCACCCATTCCCCAAACACCTCAGGTGAGCCCCTTGGTGGGGAGGACTAGGTCCCTAGGGCTGTCGAGGCGGGAAAGTGTGCCTCCATTTGCTTCCTGTCTCGCCCTCTTTCTCTCCAGGTGGAGACAACAGCCACCTCAGGTGGAATTTCTTTCAGTCTCTCTCTTTCTCATACACAAACACATACACAGTGCCATAGGTGGGGGCTGGGCCCAGGTGGGACCCGACTTGGTGGGGGCTGGGCCCAGGGGGACCCGACTTCCTACTTTTTCCAGGACACAGTCCTCCATTCCCTTCTTCTGTCCAGGAGGAATTCCAAAATGCCCTCCATTTTGTGCTTGGCTTCAAAGCAGGTATTGATATTGCTAGAATTCAAAAATATAACCCTGTTAGATATTGCCGTGTTATGCATCTGAGGAAGTAGACTGAAGTCGCATGCTGCCAATTTCTTTCTTTCACTTAGGGCCTTTGCAGACTGCCAGAAATAGTGCACATTAAATTGAGGCACTGCCCTGGCTCAGTGCTAGGGAATCATGGGAACTGTAATTTATTGTGGCACCAGAGCTCTCTGACAGAGAAGGCTCAATGTCTCAGAAAAAAAAAAATACAATTCCCATGACTCCCTAGCACTGAGCCAGGGCAGTGCCTCAATTTAATGTGCACTATTTCTGGCAGTCTGCAAAGGCCCTTAGTCTCAAAGGTGCTAACAAGATCTCTCTTGATATTTCTAGGTGTGTTTTGAGCTTTTCTTGGGTCATAGTCTCCATTTTTACATTTTGCGGTGCCTTGTCCTCCTTTGTGGTGGGGACAACTGGGCACCCTGGACTGGGCTCCATCCTCCACCATTTCAACAACCTTCCAGTGATCAGCCAAAGTTTGAAGGCACTCTGGCAAAGGATGATGGCTCTTTGCTTACTTGCTCCTTCTGCATGGCTGAGCCCAGTTCGTTTTGTCTTTTTCCCTGATGCTACTGCCCCACACAAGGAGACTGGATGCACTGAAGGGTAGAGCATTGCAGAAGGAGAGGACAGGTGAGCAATTGCAAGGAGCAGTGCCCATCATTTGCTCAAGCTTTTCACTGAGAGATATATTATTTCTTTTATCTGCCCAGGGGCAGTGACATCCTTGGGGTTGGCATCACCTGGTGCACTAAGTCATGATGGCATCCTGTCTTGACTTCCTCCCATACCACACCTCAGTCATGTTGTTTGTACTAACATTACTCATAAATCATGATTCCCGTACTTTACTGAATGTAATGGCAAGAATTGTGACTTAACTAGCAAAATTAAAGAACTCAAAGACATATTATGGGCCTTTACAGACTGCCAGAAATAATGCAACTTGAGTCCACTTTAACTGCCCTGGCTCAGTGCTAGGGAATCATGGGAACTGTAGTTCATTGTGGAACCAGAGCTCTCTGACAGAGAAGGCTCAATGTCTCAGAAAAAACTACAATTCCCATGATTCCCTAGCACTGAGCCAGGGCAGTTAAAGTGGACTCAATTGCATTATTTCTGGCAGTCTGTAAAGCCCCATATCCATTTTAATCTGTAGAATCAATATGTAGATAGCACCTTTGAGACTAACTGAAAGAAAGAAGTTGGCACCATGAGCTTTCATAGACTTAAGTCTACTTCCTCAAAAGTAGACTTGTGTCTGCAAAAGCTCATGCTACCAACTTCTTTCTTTCAGTTAGTCTCAAAGGTGCTACATGATCTCTCTACACAGCAAAATTAAAATGATTGCTTTAAATTATAACACCATATGCACAGTCTAAATGCATGTACACATATATCGTTTCATGTGGTTGAAATGAAAATTTGGTAAGATGTGATGTTTTTAGAGTAAATTTAAAAGAATAAAAATATTTTAAAATTACAATTTATTTTTTTTAAAAAAATTAAATTTATTTTTAGACAATTAAAATTTGAGGTTTATTTTAAAATCCCTGGGGCCTCCCCTTTATTTTAAAATCCCACTGTGCCTCACCCCACTTAAACCATCTCTTCAATGTTTTAAAGGGAGGCAGGTGAACTCCATAGCCCATTTTTGCCAAAATGCAGATATCTGGGGAGCAGTGGTGTCATCCCACTCAGGGTGTCACCTGATGTGATATACACACCCCACAACCCCCTAATAACACCCCTACCCGGGGTGGCAAACTGTGACTCTCCAAATGTCACTGGACTGCATATCCCATCACATCTCATATTAGTGAGGCTGGCTAGGGCTGATGGTAGCTGCAGTTCAACAATTTATGAAGCTAGAATTCAAAAACATAGTCTTGTTAGTCTGGAAAAATCAGTATGCAAAGGGAGCATGTAGCACATTTGAGAGAGACTGAAAGAATGAAGATGGTAGCATGAGCTTTCATAGACTTGACCCTACTTCCTCATGCTGCCAAAGTGTGTCTTTCAGTTAGTCTCAAAGTTACTACAAGATCCCCTTGCATACTGACTTCTGGAGGGACGCACTTAGCTCACCCCATTATAAAGTATTTTTTTTTCAAAAAGAAAAGAATGAAAGCTAACTTAAAAAGGGCAGCAGCCAATCTTCTAAGGAGCAGCTGCTGTTTCTTCTCACCCCTCAGTTTCTCTGGGTGGCCTGCTTCAGAGGCAAGGAGACATGGAAGCAAAGGAAGGGATACTCCTGCTTCATCTTTCTGCCTCACTGCCTGTTGCCACTAGAATAACATTGGTTAGATACATGGTGCCTAGAGAAGCAAACCTCTGTCTGCTCATCTTACATTCAATAGGACACTCTGCAGGTTTGGTCAGGGAAGGAGTGATCACTTAATCCTCACATGATTCTACCTTTTATTTTGTTTGTCCTCAGTCAATTGCCTGACATTTTTTTTCAAAATAGGATTAAAAACCTTCAAATGTGTTTAGCTAGTGTAGTGTAGTAGTTTGAGTGTTGGAGAGACCAGGGTTCGATTCTCCACTGGGTGACCTTGGGTGAGTCACACTCTCCGCTCCCCCAAAAACCCATGGCCTTAGGGATGCCATTACTTGGAAATGACTTGAAGGCACACAACAACAACAACAACAACAACAAACAAACAAACAAATTATAGGGTTTTATTGAAAGATTTATTCAAATGATTTTTGCCATTATCTTCCTCTAATGTGAAGAGAAGTTGACTTGACCAAAATCCCCCAGTGGGTTTCTATAGCTGAACATGGATTCCTGGTCTCTTGCAGTCCTAATTGAAATACTACTTGGTAGTACTAACAAATTTTTATACACATTGATGGTAATAATATTAGCAGGTATTATTAAGCTTTTTGAGTTCAAATGTGATGCTCAGTAACAGCAACTATCTGAGTGATAACAGGACCAGCAAATGATTTTTTAATGCACAAATTACTGCAAAAAAATATAATTCCTACATAAAATAGCTTATTGCCCCAAAACAAAGATTGAAGATATATTGTCTTACTAAACACAGATGATTTACATGCATGTGTGTACACATGCTTTTCTTTGAAAACACTGAAACTGTACACTATAAATACTGTACACTGGAAAACATTGAAATGAGACCTCATTCTCACCTCATTGTTTGAGCAATTAACTTGGCTTCTCTGATGTAATAACCTGATACATTTAGAGCTCTTAAATCCATCAGTGATTTTTCTGTAAGGTTCAGCCTTTGGATAAATCTCCCCTTTTAAAAATGTAATTAATTATCACAAACTAGGAAATAGCTCTGAACTTGAATGCAGGTTATATAATGCCTTCATTCTCAAAGAGAAATGGTGGTTATGGAATATTAATTGGCTCTAAATCATCAGTTGGCAAATTGAATGATCAAGTATGCTGGAACGCATTTTAACAGTTGGTAGCACTAATGCTTTCTATCTCTATCATGTTGGGCATCCCAGTTCAGCATCACCTTGCAAAATGAAATTATGTACTTAACTCCAAATGGTAGATAAGTCCTTTTGGCTTCCCTCTAGTTTCTCATTGGCTTAATGTTAAAACCCACCATAATTTTTTAATGGACCAGAGCTCTCCAGATAAATAGCATGGTTAGTCATATACAGGTCTTACACAAGACAGTGTATATGTGAATAGACAGACAAATAATTTCTCTTTCCCACCACTCCCTGTGTATGTTGAGGATGTGCAGAGTAATCTGTTTCCAGTCCATGTTAGCTTTGCATATGTTCAATCATAAGCCTGATCCATCCTCTTTTCTATGATTTTTTTAAACTGTGCAAGAATCTGCATTTATGCTGTAGAAATTTTCACCATAAAACACCCATAAAAACAGAATTATATGCAATTTCCCCAACAGTATACATTTTTGTATGTATTTCTGTATAATTTTTTGAGCTGAAAGCTATATCACATTTGTAGAACTATGTAGTCCTGAGGATATCTGTGTCCCGATATGCATGTAACTTACATTGGTTCATTTGAAAATGCAGACTGAACAAAATTCTACCATTCTCTACACACCCTACCACTACCAGGAGTTTTGCAGCACTTTAAAACAAACAAAACATTGCTAAAGGTATTACTGAAAACTAACACATTTATTATAACATAAACTTTCCTATTACCCTAATCCCGTAATGTGTGTTTCTGTATCCACTGTTGTAGTGTCAAGTCACTCAGTAGGTTTCCATGGCTGAACAGGGACTTGAACCTGGTCTCCAGAGTTGGAGTTCAACACTCAAACTTATAGGCATATTTACATACATATCAGTGTAAAGAAAGAAAAGTGTTAACTGAAATCATAAAGAAGCTGATGTTTGTTTGTTTGTTTGTTTGTTTTAAAAAATACAGAATGTGACAATCATGTTAAACCATACATGCATGTAATTAAATGCAGCAACCATTCGGAAAGCCAAAGGCATGTCTACACAACCATACTGGTGTATGTATGTGAGACAGAGAGTCACAGGAAAAGAGAAAAATACTGTGTTTCAGTTGCATTGAATTCTCTCAAAATTATTTATAGTAACTACCTCACTATAAATTTAATAGACTATCTGGATTAGTATCCTATCTAGAATCGCAGCTGGTTTAGGATGCTACCAACAAATTACTTTTTCATTTCAAATGACTAGTTCATTTCCAGCTTCCATTAGTGTACAGTTTTATTGGCATTTGGGCATGTCCTAGATGTCCTGAACATTTCAACTTATAGCTGCTATTAGCAAGTAGCATCAACAGAACAGAGTTTAAAGGTAGCAGCAGAACTGTAGGAAAACATTCTAATTCTTAGATTCTATTTCTGCTACAATTTTATCATTTAAATACTAAAGAGATACAGAAGAGATTGTAATAAGTATAAATTATAAAAATTGAGCTGTCATTCCCTCTCCTGTATGTATAATGAATCGTGTGTACCTACTAATCCTGTTCTTGTTTCTTTTCTCTTTTTGCACTCCTACCATGATATCTAATTTTACAAGCTGTCATTTAATTATGATCATTCCTGTTCATTTGTTACATATAAACTCTGTTAATTCTAGCCTTCCTATTCATAGCTTATTATAACAATATTAACTGCTGATATAGTGGGAGGGGTGATTATCTGGAAAGGGAAGTTACTCTGTTACATCTGGGCAGTTGATATACATTTTTCACTCAGAGTGCATTCTAGAAGGGAGAGCTAGAGGAAAATATTTATACAAATGAATTGCTTGGCATTCTTGTATTTTTTTAAAAAAAAAATAACAGACTGGCTTGCTCCAATTACTATGTAGAGTTTATTGCTGAAGGCTTGAGATCTAGCAGGCTCTAGCTGTGCTGCAACATTAACTTTCTCTTGATTATATATTTTTACCTTGTTCTAATATAGACATGTACAATGTACTTTATGGGGAACATGCACAGTATTTCATAATTAGCTGCTAGGCAAAGGAATTCCTAGTGATAAGTTTCATATTTTTGCTTTCCAAAGCTCTTTAATTTGGATAGTATTTGACAGTATCTTGCTTGATACAGTGTAATGTGCTATATTTTGCAATTTTTTTTTACAATTTGTTTTATTTAACAGCCCCCAATACATGCTTCCTGCCTGTTCCTGTTTGTTTTGTTTTCATGCTACAACTTTAATAGTTATAGTCAAGGTGCTTACCAGTGCTGTATAATCACAGGATGCATCCAGTTCTTTTCGTAAAAGGGTTTATGATTTATTATAATGAATTTCAAAGTAGTTTCTCTGCTCTTCTATGGCTACATGTACAAAAGGGCCATTAGATTTATTTAACATTTTATTTAATAAGATTTGTCTTTCCAGAGATTTAAGAAGCACTAAGTCATTGGTAATGGACAAAACATGGATGATTAATTAGAGTGGAAGGCAAAAAGAATGCCAAAGTAGAATATTTATTCCACTTTCTGTCGCTAGTCTTATATCATCTTAACTATGGACAAATATTTAAAGTATTTTTTTCTGCTCAGGACTCCTGTCATTATTGTCATTGTAGAAGCATAGTGTTCTGTGTTCTTGGCTGGTATAGCAAATGAATGCAAAAATAACAAATGATTACTAAGCATAGAGCATTCTGTACCTGGAACATGTCCCTTACTCAACGAAGGATATAGGTTGGTGTATGCACTGTTTTGTACATGTTGCAGATGGACCCACTGATATAACAGCATGATCCAGTGGCAGCTCAAAGCCCTTCTGCAAATTGTCCAAAGCCAGTTTGGAAGCATCTCAGAATGCTGTATATGGGATGGTAAAAGAAAGAAGCTCAGTTTTTCTGGCACTGCAGTGCCAGCCTGACCAATGTGTGCATTCTTCAAGCCATGGAAAGTACATTGTCTGCATTTTTCCTTGCATCTGTTCTCCACACCCACAGATCTCTGGAATCAAAATATCTTTTTCTTTGCATTTATATGAACCTGACACCTGGGCTTCTTTCATGCATCTCTGGTGCTGTGATCAATCAGCATGAAGAAAGAAAATTAGGAAACATTGATTGCCTGTTTCTTCCACTTTCCTTTATGATAAGTACAAATGGCTGAGTTAGTGACAGCTTTCATACCAAATCTTGTTCCCTAATCACCATCATTTACAATAAAAGTATTCTGTGCTGATTTGCCATTCAGAGCAGACTCTGTGCTCTTACTTAAGGTAGCAATACTTACTCCACTGTATGTGCTCTGCATTAGTCAAATTAGGGGAGAAACAGATGAAAAGCAGACAACAAGGAGTTACTTTCTTCTGCTCAGAGGCGTTCCTTGCTTTAAGCAAACTAACAAAGGGAAATATAGCTGTCATATCTACTATCTGACCCCACTATTCCACTGTGAAGATGCAGGAAAATAGTGTCATGTCAAAGTATTATGTTTTGCTTAATAGTTCTTTGAATAGCAACTGAACTATGGGAAAACCACTTTCACAAGAAATACTTCTCAAAAACTCCAGCAGCATCCGTCTGAGTAACAAGAAACTAAAAAATATGCTTCAAGTGAGGATTCTTCTGATGGGAACTCATTATTACAATCAGCACTTCAGGATGCAAGTGAGGTGGTTGTGGCCAGCACTACCATTAGGCAAAGTGGCATAGAGCAAATTCGAGGTATCAAGGAAGGCAGGAAAATATTGTTTATTTATTTATTTATTATCATTATACTATTTTTACTGCCTGAGATAAAGGGAAAGGTACTTACAGGATCTTCTTGTCATAGTATCAAAACAACATGGCTTGCTTGTATGCTATGCACCATGACTTGTGTGGTGGTGGGGATACCATTTGTTGCATTATCTCCGATAGCAAAATTCACCTAGAATAGGTTTTCCATTTTCTAATGCTACCCCAATAGTATGTTCTTTCCAGCATGTATGAAAGGTTGTTTTTGTTGTTAATTACCCTTGAGTCAGCCCTGACTCATGATGACGTTGTGGATGAGACAGTTCCAAGACTCCCTGTCCTCTACTATTCTGCTTAGGTCCCACAAATTCAGACCCATGATCTCTCTGATTGAGTCTAACCATCTGACATGTGGTCTTCCTCTTTTTCTGCTGCCTTCTACCTTCTCTAGCATTATCATCTTTTCTAGTGGGTCATGTCTTCTCATGAAGTGTCCAAAGCACAACAACTTCAGTTTCATCATCTTTGCTTCTAGAGAGAGTTCAGGCTTGATCTGTTCAAGAAGCCATTTGTTTGTCTTTTTGGCTACCCATGGTATACTCAGCACTCTTTTCCAGCACCACATCTCAAATGAGTTTATTTTCTTTCTACTAGCTTTCTTCACTGTCCAGCTCTCAAACAAGTACATTGTAATGGAGAATATGATGGCTTGGATGATTCTGACTTTAGTGCTGTCCTATATATCTTTATACTACTCTAGTTCTTTCATCACTTCCCTTCCTATTTCTAGTCTTCTTACTGTTTTTTTACTACAACCCCTATTCCCATCAGTGTTTGATCCAAGATACAGGAATTCTTTAACTGTTTTGATTTCCTCATGTCTAGGTTGAACTTATGTAGATTCTCCATGGTCATTTTTTTCCAATATGTAAAGCAGTACATCTGCTTTTTCACTTTCTTTTTTGACCAGAAGTCCCTCAGCCCTTAAAGGGGAAAGGTTGCCTACCCCTGCCCTAGATTGTTGGTGTCCCTGCCTCCTATCTCCACTTCTTCTTCTTTTAAGCCTAAGCTTGCTCTACATATGACATTTTCTGTGTACAAGTTGAAAAATAGGGTGATAGAATAGATCCTTGTTTGACTCCCTTTTAAATTGGGAACCATTCTGTTTCTACATATTCTGTTCCAACAGTCAGTAGCCTCAAATATGGTATTATTCCCATGTCTTTAAGAGTATTCCATAGTTTTTAATGGTCTGTACCAGGGGTAGGCAACCTTTTCCCTTTAAGGGCCAAGAGACTTCAGCTCCCAGAAGCCTCAGCCATGTTGGCCAATAGTCCCATGTTGGCCAATAGCTCCTGGGATTCTGGGAGCTGAAGTCCCTCGGCCCTTAAAGGGGAAAGGTTGCCTACCTGATCTATACAGTCAAAGAGTTTACTATAGTCTATAAAGCACAGGCTGATCTTAAAGCTAGCAGTGCTTAAATAAAAGTTCAACTTAAAGGCCTTTGCAGACTGCAAGAAATAGTGCAAATTGAGTCCACTTTAAGGGTTAGGGTTAGTGCTAGGAAGTCATGGGAATTGTCCCCCCCCCCCCCCCGAGACATTGAGCCTTCTCTGTCAGAGAGCTCTGGTGCCACAATAAAATATAGTTCCCACAATTCCCTAACCCTAACCCTAACCCTTAAAGTGGACTCAATTTGCATTATTTTTGGCAGTCTGAAAAGGCCCTTTAGTCATCTTCTTACATGGTTTGTCTCTTTATTGTGCTGATATCAAATACAAATCATTAATCACTGCTGCTAAAACCACTTAGAGTCATTATTTCATTCCATGGATCTTTGACCACTAAGAAGGCAAAAATATCTGCAAATGCCAATGTAGTATAAACAGGAGTGGCAGAAAAGAGACCTGCTTTGCCAATAAGAGTCTGAACCATAGCTCAATAGTAAAGCACATCTTTTCTTGCAGAAAATTCTGAGGTCCAAACATAAAAAAAAAATATTTCTAATAACAGAGATAGAAATATCTCTGCCAATCAGAATGGATAATATTCAGCTCAGTAAAAAAAATAATTTGGACTAAAACTAGAAGCCACTCATCACATCTTCACATCATAGGACTTAGTTTTTTATTCCCAAACAAAAATTATTATTCATTTTTTATATGCATGTTTCTGAATGTGTCCACATTTTCCCATTAAGAAACTGTGGTTGGGTATCATTTTCAGTAGTATGCATGTTATCTGTTTGCACTTTAACATTTTCTGTTTTGCATATTTTTTTCCTCTGGAAGTCATGCAAGCCTCACAAATATGCAGATTTTTGAGGCAAAATGTACTTTATTTCAAAGCAAGCCTCAGGAAGTGCAAAACAGATAGCTTCATTGAGAATCTTGATTCCAATGAAATTATTTTCTGGCTCTAGTACAAAATTAATGTGCATCATATTACATCTAATCTTAATTTGAAAAATGGTATGACTAGTCTCTCATTGCATAGGTTGGCATACAAAAAAAGAGCAGGTAGCATGAATAGAGATATAAGTGGTCTTCCTCTTTCTCAATTTGGAAGTAACTCAGATTTCCAAATCAGTGTGTAACAATTGATTCAGACTGTACAGATATAACTTGTATCTCGAAACATGAAAGAGTTATCTGTTGCCTTCTTTGATGTGAATCAATTATCCCATGGGAAATCCATATCCTACGTACCTACTGGTTGGGATAGCAATGAGGAGGTTTACATCTAAAGCAAAGATCTGGAAGTATAGTGGGCTGATCTACATGTTTGCAATATGATGTAATTGTAATGAGTCCTCCTTGCACTGAATGACTTCAAACTGCAAGAGGAAAAATCATACTTTCTGAGTGAACTTTCATACTTAAAAATAAAAATAAAAATAAAGTTGCATAAAACAGTAACAGCATACAATAAAAGTACAATAAAATATGTAGAAAAATATAGGACCATCACTATCCTCTGCTCCCCTGAAATGCTCTATTTTTCAGAGCTAAAATTTATGTCTGGGTGAATTTTTTAAATATTTGGATTTTCTTATAAAACCAGCCTGGAAGAAGAAGGCAATCAGGTAACAGAGCTCTAAGGAGGGGAAAGAGACACATGCTGAGGTTAAAATATGGGGAGAGAAACCCCCAATGCAGTCAATCTCAACCCCGTGGAGCTTGCTAAGTACAAACTTACTGGCTTCCACCTGAGGTGACTCTTGGAAGAGACAGAAAATAGGGAAAGGAAAGGCTTTGGCCTAGCCAAGCCTCCCTTACAGCCTTGATTGACTTTAGTTTGCTTCCTAATCCCCCCCCCAAAAAAATTGCCAGTTCATCTCAGCTGTGTGTGTTCTCCTTGCTCTAGGTCTTAGTGTAGATTGGGCATGATTTGGCTGCAAGGATATTGAGCTGAAGAAAGGAGGCTGGTCAGTTTTCCATAGACATGTTTATTTTAAAAAGAAAAAAGAACCTATACTCCCATAGTTTTGTTCTTTGTATTTATTTTATTTTTAATTAATTTTATTAACTTTTATCAAATAATAAACTTATATACAATAGAAATAACAGATCTTGGGACCAATAATACATTCTTTCAAAGTTGTAAAAATTCTTTGTTTTTAAAGAGCACACAAAGACCATGCAAGAAGCCACTTTTCCTTGGAATCACTTCAAGAAGAAAATAGCAAAGACTTGAAACACTTATTGAAGAAAGTCAAGGAAGAAAGTGCAAAGGCAGGTTTACAACTGAGCATTAATATAACAAAAATAATGACCATAGATTATTTACATAAGTTTAAAGTTAACAGTAAAGACATTGAAATGGTTAAAGATTTTCCATACCTTCCTTGGTTGAGTCATTAATCAGAATGCAGACTGCAGTCAAGAAATCAGAAGATTTGGACATGGATTGGCAGCTATGAAGAACTAGACATATCATTGATAAAGTAAAGAGATATAATCGAATCCTAAAGTTAGGATTGTCCATACCATCATATTTCCATTTTCTATGTATGGTTGTGAAAGCCTGACAGGAAGAAAACTGATAGGAAGAAAATCAACTCATTTGAAATGTGGTGTTGGAGAGGAGTGTGACTAAGGGCCTTTGCAAATTGCCAGAAATAGTGCAAATTGAGTCCACTTTAAGTGCCATGGCTCAGTGCTAGAGAATCATGGGAATTGTATTTTTTTCTGAGACATTGAGACTTCTCTGTCAGAGAGTTCTGGTGCCACAATAAACTACAGTTCCCATGATTCCCTAGCACTGAGTCAGGGCAATTAAAGTGGACTCAATTTGCACTATTTCTGGCAGTCTGCAAAGGCCCTAGGTTGAAACTTTCATACTTTGGGGATATCATGAGAAGACATGACTCATTAGAAAAGACAATAATGCTTGGTAAGGTAGAAAGCAGTAGGAAAAGAGGAAGACCACATTACTGATGGATAGATTAAATAAAGGAAACCAGAGCCCTGAATCTGCAAGACTTGATCAGGGCTGATAATGACTTAGAAGTCTCACATTCACAGCGTCTCCATATACTGAAGTCAATTTGATGGCAGTTCACACGAACAACAATGCAATTATATGTACATTTCTTGCAAAGAATTCCACACCCATCTCTTAAGCAATAATAATAATAATAATAATAATAATAATAATAATAATAATAATAATAATAAAATTTATTTATATACCGCCCGGTGGTGAACCAATCTAGGCGGTTTACAAGTAAAAGGATACATACAAGTTAAAATAAGATAACTCCCTCCCCCCTTAAAAGCGATTAAACTAGATATCAGTTAAAACAATAGTTGCTAAAATAACAATAAATAATAAAAACAAATTAAAAAATAAACCAACAAACCCCATGAGACTTCTATATTGTTCTACCAAG
>CM034708.1:57728785-57745111 GCA_020142125.1 Phrynosoma platyrhinos
TCGTTCCAGAGTTTGGGGGTGACAACAGAAAAAGCCCTCTGGGAGGTCATCACAAGCCTCAATTTTTGGGGCTGCAGCAAGTTCCTCCCAGAGGACTAGAGGGCACGGGGAGGATTGTATGGAAGGAGGCGGTCCCTGAGATAGCTCGGACCCAAGCCATTTAGGGCTTTAAAGGTAATAACCAACACCTTGTACTGGGCCCAGAAGCTGATAGGCAGCCAGTGGAGGGACCTCAGAACCGGAGTAATGTGGTCCCTCTTAGATATTCCTGACACAAGCCTGGCTGCCATATTTTGAACCAGCTGTAATTTCCAAGTCAAGCACAAGGGTAGCCCCATGTAGAGCGCATTACAGCAGTCAAGGCGTGAGGTTACCAGTGAGTGCACAACAGTTTCAAGATCCCTTACTTCCAGAAAAGGGTGCAGCTGGTGTATCAGCCAAAGCTGATAACAGGCACTCCTGACCATCGCATTTACCTGATTTGTCATCAGGAACTCAACATCTGAGTGGAAATGTTCATCAGAATATAATATGTATGCACAATAAGATGCACAGTTTTTTGGTGAATGCAAAGTGTAGTTATGCAAGCTTAATATTAGGGTTGTGCAGGTGTTTCCTGATTCAATACGGAGCATGATTCACAGATTCAGATTTGGACCCAGTTTTATCCAGATCAACTGAGACCCAATGTAATCTGTTCCAGACCCAGAATCCAAATTAAAATATAGAGAGTCTTAATTTGTGTGTGATTAAAAAAATCATATCAACAGGACTTCTCCCAATTTTGCTCTGGATCCAAGAAGGATGCAGTTAATCACTGGGGATATATATATAATTATTGAAACAATTAACAAAGGGAATTTAAGAGCAAAACATTTCAGCTTCCATCTTTTTCAGTTGCCAAAGATGAAAGTGGGCTGCGTACTAGGTGGACATTTAGAAAAATATGTTATCAGCTTTAGTAGTGGATGTTGGTATTACATGCTAAATTGAGGCCATGTGATGTTCGGGTTTTTAGTCTGTACATTCAAATCCTCTTCAGACCTTTTAGAGAGAAGGGATATTTTTTTAAGATATAGATATATAGACAGGCAGGCAGGCAAACAAATAGATAAAGGTTAAATTATAGTGTAGGAGACTCCCCCCCTTCGGGGGGTCTTTATTCATCTCACAAATCAGCTGGTAAGACACGGTGATGCAGCATTAAAAAGGGGCCAGGAATTAGATGATGCTTTATTTATTACCCGCAATCAAACTGGTAAGAGCTCCTGAAGGTCCCCCTATTACTTAGTAAGGTATTTAGTTATTTGGTATTTGGAAGCTGCTGCCATTACTCTTTTTTCTTATACTACAGTATTACCCCTGATGCTGGGCTGGTCAAACATTTCTTCTCACTAAGACTGCTTGGGTGCTGCCTCTTAAGGTATTGCAGCAGAATGTTGATGCTGGAAGAAGACTTTAAAAACTTGTTCATTTGCTGCTTCAGTAAAGGCAGACAGCAATTCTGGGATCAGGTTCCAACTCTGAGTCATCCCAAACAATGCTCTGTCTTTCATGTGGTTACTCAGACCATCTGTCTTTCATACAACACCTATGTAAAAACTGGTAGGAGCAATGAGGGCAAATAAGTTTTGGCACATAAAATACATAGTGTCTCAATAAACAGACAAAGGCAAAAAGGCAAACAGATGATTAAACTGGGCTATTCAGTAAAACAATCTGAAACTAAACAGCTCAGAAAGACAGACTCAGATGATAACCAACAACCTCTTCTCCATCACCTTCACAGTTTAATACTAACAGAGAATGAAGAGACACCTGTTGAAGATAACTGATTATATAATATAAATTATCTAATGTAATCCCAGCCCGTAAATACTGTCACTGGAAAATGTTGGTGAGATTCTTGTCCCAGATTATATGCTAGACTTGTCAATGAGTAAAGCCCAGTTCCTCCCATCACCCTCGCATGCCACCACCTAGGTGTTTTTCTTCTATGTTCATGTTGGAGTCACACTTTTTGTCTTTTTCCCATTTATTGTTAATGTCCATATCTCCAGAGCAGTTCAAAGTATGTAGAGCTATGCAGTTTTGATCCAGAGTGGAACTAGACCAGTAATTTCAAATGGTGGGGTGGGATACCCAGGGGGAAGCATGAGAGCTGCTCAAGGGAGCATGAGACTTGGAGGCCTTTATCCCTCCTCCTCTTCCTCCTCCCATTTTTTTTATATATAAAATTTACACATGCCTTGTGTTAAATATTGAAATTTCTTAAATTAAACTGTTCTAATTTGAATGATGTTATTTCCTTATAAAATGTTAATATGAGTATGCATGAATGCGCAAATGAAAATACACACACAAAATAAACAAAATATTTTTATTCATATACTACATCAAGGGTGGGAGGGTGACATCCTCATGTAAAGGGGGGTCCCAAGGGTATATAGTCTGAGTACCACTGAATTTGGCCATTCCAATCTGGATCTCATAAGGTTCCAATCACTTTGTCATTCAAGAGTCATCTGAATTGGTTGCATGCCTGCTTAATACAGAACACACAAAAAGTACAATAGTAATATATAGCATGAAGAAGCAAAATATTTGTAAATCAATGCTTTTGATGATAGTCTGTCTGTCTGTCTGTCTGTCTGTCTGTCTGTCTGTCTCTCTCTCTCTCTCTCTCTCTATATATATATATATATATATATGAATACATTTTCTCATATTTTGTAAAAAAGTTTCCATGAACTTACACATCAAGCCAAGGCATCACAAAAAGGATGGAAATTATGGTGGCACCAGAAACATTTTTGTGGCTTGGCTTATTTGCGCTACTTACTGTTTTGAAGTGGGTTTCATTTTGTGAATTTTATATAACATGTCCACAAGAGGACAACCAAAATTATGAAAGATCTGGAAACCATGCCCTGTGAGGAGTGGCCTAGGGAGCTGGGTATGTTAAGCGTGAGGAAGAGAAGGTTAAGGGGTGACATTTAAATATTTAAAGCAATGTCATGTTGAGCATGGAGCAAGCTTGTTTTCTGCTGCTCCAGAGAATAGGACACAGAGCTAAATGAAAAGAGAGTTGACCTAAACATTAGGAAGAACTGTTTGACAATGGAAATGCTGCCTCAGAGAGTGCTGGACTCTCCTTCTTTGGAAGTTTTAAAACAGGTGCTACCTTGATGTTCCCTCTTGGCAATGTTTCTTCTGATAGTTCCACCTGAAGTCAAGTGAGAACCATCTTTCATATTGCCTAATAGATAATCTCAGTGTCAAAATTTTCTCTAGTTAGCTAGAGAAAAAGGAGAAATGAGCACCAGGACTTCTACTCCTTGTATAATTTTATAAATCATTTGCACTT
The DNA here is from genome assembly GCA_020142125.1 of Phrynosoma platyrhinos. Classification (NCBI taxonomy): domain Eukaryota; kingdom Metazoa; phylum Chordata; class Lepidosauria; order Squamata; family Phrynosomatidae; genus Phrynosoma; species Phrynosoma platyrhinos. The sequence goes on from CM034708.1 coordinate 57,732,153, forward strand.
TTATAGCTTCAAATAGTCCAAAGGAGTCACAGCACTGTACAGCAATAAAGACAGAGAACTGGATCTCTCACCCATCACATGCTATGACCCTAATCCAAGTTAAAACCTTCTCAGAAGCTGCTTTTATATTCAGAAACAAACACATACATACACAAGGTGAGGTATTTGGCTTTTTAGACTAGGTAGACAGAAGTGATGAGGGCATTACTTGTGGCACAATTTTTGTTTTGTTTGCATTTGAATGAACTAAAACAACTGCCTGAATATTTGCAAGCATACCTTTGACACCTTAAAGATAGAGGGAGACTTTTTTAAAACAAAATAAATGCAAATAAAAACTCCTCTGATCCCTCACCAATGGCTATGCTGGTTTGGCATGATGGAAGTTGCAGAACCTATATCTGAGGGATGACACATTCCACTTCTGTAATAAAGAGGTGCCTTTGGAAATACTTTTGCCATGCCTCATTGTGGTGCACCAAGGGTGAGTTTTTGATTATTTGCAAAGCAAAGTTGTTGTTTTCCCCACTCCTTGTTAAATAAATACATAGGAATGCACCTTATTAGCATATCTGAGCAATTAAACACACTGGCTCACAAGCCCAGTCCAAAATAGATAGAATCCTATTTCCAATGTCAGGATAAAGATTAGACTTGCAACAATGTATTTTCATATGTGCCAGAAAATGTCAGCAAAGGTTATGTGAAGATGAATGCAGTTTGTTGTTACAGGGATTCTTTGATCTGAAACTATATATTGTGTGACAACCCTGTCAATAATTGGCTTCTCAGTTCTTTATTTCAGCATCAACTTTTGCTGAATATTGATCATTATCTCCTACCTTGTTATGACCTGTGGCCTGAGACAAATAAAGATTGATTAGATCCAGTACTAATGTAGGAACTTGCTTGACCTTTAAAGTCTACTAGTGAAAACCAAGGCCTTCGGTGCATGTGCCTATGGTCAATAAACAGAATTACATCACCACATCTTCTGTTGCCCCATTTTACTTCAAGAAATGTATAACATCTGCCCACAGGCTTCCTTGTATCTTAAAGTGAAATGTACCTTAATTAATTAATTAATTAATTAGTATGCTACCTTTCTCCTAGAGTGGGATCCAAGGTGGATCCCAGAGAGTCAATTAAAAAAAACCCTTCACAATTTTTTTTAAAAAATAAAATAACCATATAAAACAATATAAAATCATTTAAAAGACATACAAAAGTTTAAAAAGATAAATAAAACATCCCAGTTAGAAGCTCCCCTGCTTACACATTAAAAATCTGTTTAAACAAAAAGCTCTTTGCCTGCCAGTTTCCCTAAGGTGGCTGGTTTTACATAAACACACAAGGAAGCCCAATTATATGGCTGTATCTATTTATACTTCTCAAAACTTACATGGGAGCACCACAATGTGCCTAGACTGCCTCGTGCCAAAGTTTCATTCAATGGGGCCATCAACCAAAGCACAGGACACTTGCCATTTGAGATGGTCTATGAATACAAACCAAAGACTTTACCTATGCTAGCCATGGAACCCACAGATCCCATCTCACTCTCCCAGTGGATTACAAAAATTTATAGATTGGCCTTGAATTGTAACACTGCTGGATAAAGTGAAGAAGGACTACAAAAGGTTTAAGGACCACAAGAGGGGCAAGGAGTGGAGGTGGGACCAGGGAGTAAAGTTTGTCTGTCCACTAAGCATTTTGAAAACCTAGCAAAATTCCAGGAAACTAGGGCCAAAATTTGTGGGACCTTTTGTGGTGAAACGATTGATCAACAAAGTAACTGCTGAACTGGAACTGCCTAAGACTTACAGACATTTACATGCAGTGTTCCATTTAGCCTGATCAAACTGGAAGTGGATCCCTGGTGGCCTCCTCCTCCTTTGGTGATTGAGGGGAATCAGTACTTTGAAGTGGCCACAATTTTGGACTGGAGGTGGCACCGGGGCAAATTGATTCTCATAATGAATGGGTGTAAGCCAGACGTGTTGATGCACCAGATTTAATTCACTTGTTTCATGAACACTATCCAAATAAACCATGTGTGTGTGTGTGAGAGAGAGAAACTAATAAGTTGTTAAGATCTATTCCTGAGGTAGCGGACTGCCATATCCAAAAGGTCTTTGGATCTGCCATAATAAAGGATATGAGGGAAGTGGTTTAAGTGATTGATATATTCATATAGAGAAGTAGAGAAGAATCGGAAGGAAACTGTTATCAAACGAGTATAGGAATGTTATTTTAAGGCCTCGTGTTGTCCTTAATTTTTCTACCTGGAAGGAACCCTGCTTGGTCCACATTAATCCATTTGTTTAACCATTTTTTTTAATCTGTTCGCCATTATACTAGTGAAAATCTTATAATCGCAATTTAAAAGTGAAATGGGCCTATAATTTTGTGGGTTAGTTCGGTCCTTTTCTTCTTTAGGAATTAGTGTTATATTTGCTTGTGACCAAGAAGCCAGAATTTTATCATCTGTTACTGCATTCATCATTTCTAAGAGTGGTAAAGCTAGTTGATTTGAAATTTTTTTATAATATTCCATAATGAAACCATCAGGGCCGGGGGATTCCCACTTTTTGCTGCAGTTTTTGTCTCTAATAGTTCCTGCAGGGTAATTTTTTTCCCCAATTCCACTTTAAATTCTTCTGGTATCACCGGGAGAACTAATGGCTGCAAGTATTTTTTTTAAATTTCATTGTATTATTTCCTTCATGATCTTCCTTTTTATACAGGTTAGTATAATATTCAAAAAATATCCTTTTAATGTGATCTTGAGATGTAAATGTCTTATCCCCTATTTTTAGTTCCAAAATTGATCTTCTTCCCTGTTCTCTTCTTAACTTGTATGATAAAAACTTTCCTACTTTATTTGAAAATTCAAAATCTTTTTGTTTTAGATACTTAATTTTCTTCTGAATTTCTCCTGTAGCTAATATAGAAATTTGTCCTCTTAATATTTGTAAGTCAGTTTTTATTTTCTTATTATTTGGCTTAGTTTTCAATTCGTCTTCCTTTTTTTATTTCACTTTCTAGATTTTTAATTTGATTTTCTCTTTTTTTTCATCTCGGCTCCCTTTTTTAAGAAGAAACCCCTCATGAATGCTTTCGAAGCATCCCATACCACATTAATTGCTGTCTCTTTATTTAAATTTTGTTGAAAAAAATAATTGCAATTCTTTTTTTGCTTCTGCAATCGTATTATCATTTCTCAAACTTCTCATATTTAATTGCCATCGAAATTCTTTAAGAGTGTCTTTTACACTCATCATTATCAGATTATGGTCCGACCAAACTGTGGGCAATATCTCAATTGTATGTACCTTCTTGCAAATTACTGTTGAGACCATAAACATGTCTATCCTCGACCATGAGTTGTGGACATGTGAGAAAAAAGTGTAATCTTTAACATTTTTATATAGAATCCTCCAAATATCTTTTAGTGATAACCTATCCTGTAATTCAAAAAAGCTTTGGGGCAATTTACCTTGTGATGCTTTGATTTTCTTTTGCCGAACTTCTATCCATAATGGCAATAATCTGTTCATTACTCCAATTTTCTAACTTACCAGTCAATTGTTCATAAAATTCTCCTTTATTAGTTAGCGGTGCATATAATCCAACCAATAACGTTTTCTCCCCCATCAAATTAATCTCTACCACCACAAATTGTCCCTCATTATCCACATATATTTCCTTGGGATTAAATCTAGATTTAACATATAATACTATCCTTTTTTTGTTTTTTGCTGAAGCAACAAATTCTTCTCCTAGCTTTCTATTCCTTAAGTATTTAATATCTTTATGTCTAATATGTGTCTCCTGCAAACAATAAATGTCAGCTCTTATTTTCTGCAAGTGATGATTGATTTTTTTCCCTCTTACTTGGGGTATTCAACCCTTTAACATTCCAGGAAACGATCTTAATCTTATCCATTCCTAAACACAAAAAGTTAACACACACACATGGGGGTATGAAATAGAATTACCATTACTACTTACAAAACCAAGTTCTATAATATAAACTATACTATTCAAAGTGATTATACTTCTTAAACTGACTAATCTAATTAACCTGCATATACCTCCCCTTCTTCTTCTGATAGTTCGCCTTCTTTCCTTTGCTGAAACTCCTCTGGTTCATCTATAAAGTCTTCCTCTGATCCATTCAGTTCCTTCCTGAATCTCCAATTAACCTCCCCCAACTGTTCTAGGTCCTCTTCCTCCTGCAAATCCTTTCCCCTGCTATTTTCTTCACTATCTCTCTTATGCAATTTTGTTCTCCTTCATCCTTTGTCATCTCTTCTAGGAGGGGATGTATCCTCCCCCTGATCTTTCTCCCTGGCTTCCCTTCTAGTTTTTTTCTTGTTCTCCTCTCAGTCCCAAAATCTCCTTGCTTCTTCCACTGTTTTTATAACTATTCTCCTCTATTTAAACCAAAAAAATTAAACCCTCAGGGGTTCCCCACCTGTAAGGTATTCCTTCTTGTCTTAAATAGGATGTCAAAAACAAATATTCTTTCCATTTCCTCAGCAATCTTTCTGGGACATCCTTCAAAATTTGCAGTTGTTGACCCTCAACTTCCAGCGATGACTCATTGTGAACTTTAAGAAGCAAATCATGAATTGGTCTATGCACAAAGTAGACTACTATGTCTCTCAGTAGACTCCTTTGCTTTGCTACCAATGAACTGAGGCGGAAAATCCTATGTATCTCAAAATGAAACTGAGAAGGTTCCTTGCCCAAGAAATCTACCAATTTCAATGTAATAAATTCCATCAGATTTTCATTTTTATCCTATGGCAATCCCCGGATTTTAACACATTTTTCTCTAAGTTTCTGGTCCCACACCACTTTCTCATCTAAATCCCGTTCCTGATCCTTCCTAACTTCCACTAATTCTCCAAATCTGTCACTTCTATATTCTAAATTCTAAAATCTGTCACTTCTATATTCTAAATTTTCTGTTTTTTGGTTTGCTGTGGCTAATTCCCCTGTTACTTTTTCTATCCTTCATTTCCTGCCAGATTTCCAATCTTAATTTCTTAATCTCCTCCAGAATATTTACATTGAAATCTACCACTTTAACTTGTTCAATGGAGGACCTTCTAGGAAGTTGTGATTGACTTATAGCTTTAGCGGCCTGATTCCTTGACATCATTATCAAAATTACAATTATATATTCCAATTAATTATTTTGTTCTAGTTTCCCTGGATGGCTCACAAGAATTACTCTTACTTCACAGCCAAAGCCTTTAGATTATTCCAAGACTGTTGAGGAAACACAATTTTGTCAATAAAGGCCAGTTTATCAGTCAGTGAACCCACACCCACTCTTAAATAATTTAACAAGTCTGCCCACCAACAATTGTAATCTTGTAGCAAGGTCTAAATTTTCAGTCAGCAAAACTCAAGATTTCCTAGCTAGTCCCACAGATGCTTAAGTGTTCCACAATCTACAGAGGGATATCAATATACAATATACAATTGAGAGGAAAGTTCATTGAAAGGAAGGTTCCAGCGATTCCTGTAATGCCGAAGCCAAGGTGGGGCAGCCACTCTATACCTTCTAATCTATGTGCTTCTGCTGGTCACGTATTTCCGGGCCACTCTGAAAAGTCCTAGAACGTTGACCACTGACGCGCCCTTCAATCCTCCATTCGGGCCCGTAGACCTCCTATGGAACGCCCCTGTGTTGTCACTTGTAGCGCCTCTCTCCTTCCACACCAGGCTCTCTCATCACGACTCCCTCTCAAGCGTCGCACAAACTATCCAAGGACCAAAGATGGGGGAGCAGCCACTGCTTGAGTTTCTCCCCCTTTCCCCCCTTCTTCCTTTATCTTTGTTTATTCCTCACCTCCAAGGTCATGACTCCCCTCCTGACTTTCTTCTCAAGGACCAAGAGTGAGAGGGTAAATTAACTCTTTACTGGCTTAACAGGGATAAATTTGATTTCAATTTTCCCCTTCAATAAGTAACATTGAGTGGCAATTCTCACTATTTGCATTGATATTGAGTGAAGTATTATCACTTCCAGTGAATCTTCCAAAATTTTAAAGGTCTTTAATCATCAGCATAAGTCCTTTAATATTTAATAACTGGGTATAGTTTTTATAAGTGCTTATAAGTTCCTTTAATAATAGTTCTTACATCAGCCTTTCTTTTCCAAAACTGCTTTATATTAATGCCACTCCACTATGCGCTGATGTCAACCAAGAAGGAAAGTCAAAGCCAAATCAATGTTCATTAGTCTTTCTTTAAATTTTCGATAGCTATGGAGTAGCTGTGAAAATACAGGAAACCACAGTCTCTTCTAATACCATCTAATCCTATGGTCTTTGTGTAACAGTACGCTTGAAGTTAATCGACCAGATCAATATCCAGTGATTTTAACTTTAGAATCTTGAATTTTATAATAGAGCACACTTACTCCAAATGTAGATTTAATTAAGTTGGTGGTGTCTCCGTCTTCTCAATTGAATATCCTGGTAGCGTGGTCACGTGTCTCTTAGCCCTCCTGTCTCTAACCCTTCCAACCCTGAGAAGATCTTCTACAGGGTTTTAGGGGATTTTGAGACCGGATCTGGACTCTCAATGAGGTCGTCTGAATCCCAAATACCAAGGGGATAATTTTGGATCGCAAGATCCAATCTTCTAAGCGATCTCTATACCACGCTGCCTGAGTTGTCCCAAGGAGACATTCCTTGTGACTTCTCAAGTGGATGCCATCTCAACCAGAAGTGGGTCTTCAAATCTTAATCAGCTGAACATGACACCATGTTATTGACTTCTCTTCTTTTAAAGCAGACAACACACAGCTAGCATATAAAGATGTTGAACTGTTTCCATCCAGGCTGTTTGAGCAAATTAGTGTAGATGACACTGGAGCACAATATTCCTAATAGTGACCTCTTTCTAAAGTCAAATTAGAAAGTAAGAAATCAAGTGTAAGATATGCTTGCTGAGATAGTAAGAAATTTCATTGAATGTGTAATAATGGTCTTCCCGGAAAGATCATTAGATGGAAAAATGATAAATAGAAAAAGGTTTAAAGATCCTTGTGAAGAAGCCACTCCTTCCCCTAACTATTTTTCCTCAGATGGCAGCCCTATGGGTATTGTGATTCCACTACTGCCCCAATATGTGGTGTATCAGACCACTTTTATGTATATCTGTGGGTTTGCTCCCCAATCTTGGTTTCTTTATTTTTTCGTAGTGTGGATAATAATTCCAGGTTCTAACAAGCTTGTAAGTGAACAACAATAAAACTTTATTTGAATGATGGTTAACAATGTTTAATTTGTTATGATGTTGCATTCTCTTGTTCTTGTTATACTTTGTTATATACTATCTAACTTTAAAGAACAACAGTTATAGTCTTTAGGACTCTCACACCATCCTTTTTTACTGTGGTCTTTCCAACCTTATTTCTACACTAGCCCTCAGGCTAACTAAATCCCAGAAACTCCCTCACTTGGAGTTCTGTCCTAGAGCTAAGTACCTCCCTTCTGAACTTTAGCCCTCACAGTCCCTTTCTTCTGGACTATTACCCATCCAGATCCGGTCTGACTTCCACTGTCAACAATGGAATTCTTTATCACCAACAGCCCAAGATTCTATTGGCTGTCAACAGTTTACTCCTGATTAGCTGTTGCTAGCTTGGCATAATTCTGCCTGTTCTCCACAATCCTAAATAATAGTCTTAAATTTTTTCTTCTCTGCACTGGGAATATTCATAAGTTCAGACCACAAGATTATTCTTTCATCATCTGACATTAACAAAGATATGCCGTGAGAATTGTGGTAAGTGTCAAAAATCCAGAAATTTTATGTGGAGATCCAAATAGGAAATATTTGCCTCTTTTAGAATCCCCCTCACCTTATTCAAGGGCATGAAAATATTTCATTACATTTCAATATACATGTAAAATTTTCACTTGGTGGATAGAATTCCTGAATTCCTGCACTTGGAGCTTTGACACATGTCTAATTTGTGAGGTTGTTGTTGTTGTTGTTAAAAAATTATTTGTGACATTAAACATACTTTAACTATTAACATTTACATTATTGAAAAAAAATCCTTATATAAATCATTAAATTGTTTTATTTTTAAGTGAGCCACAGAAATCATAGAATGGCATGGGGTGGTTTCCTTTACTAACTCCAAGTAGTACATTTCTTTTTGGTTTCTTTAAAAATACTCTTTTTATGGCATATGTCTGCTCTTATTTTTCACTTTCTTCAAGCCCACTACATTCTAGTTAGTAAGGCAATATATGAAAGCTAAGCAGTCTCTGAGTCTTTCCTGCATGCTGGTTTGTAACACCACAGGATATGTAGTTTTTTCTTTTTCTTCTCCTCTCCACCCCACCCTATTTTCTTCACCCTATTTTCTTGTCTAAATTTCTCCTGAATTATTTATGCTCTCTCCCTGTTTTTCTTCACATGCCATTATTTTTGCTACCTTAGGCTCAATGGTCAGCACCCATTCATCCCTCAATTCCCATATACCCTTTCTTTTACTTGGCCACCTCACTTTGAATACTGAGCACTCATTTGACCCACATTGTCTCTCTTTACTCCACATGACTCAGTAGAAGAAGACCTGAATAGATTAGCTGGGCCAAAGCTAACATAATGAATTTCAACATGGAGAAATATAAGGTACTGCACTTAGGGCGGAAAAATGAAATGCATAGATATAGGAAGGAATAAGATTATGTGTGAAAGGGATCTAGGGGGCCTTTGCAGACTGCCAGAAATAGTGCACATTAAATTGAGGCACTGCCCTGGCTCAGTGCTAGGGAGTCATGGGAATTGCATTTTTTCTGAGACATTGAGCCTTTTCTGTCAGAGAGCTCTGGTGCCACAATAAAAGTGTACTATTTCTGGGAGTCTGCAAAGGCCCTAGGATTCCTAGTAGGCCACAAGTAGAACATGAGTCAACAGTGTGATGCAGCAGCTAAAAAGGCCAATGCGATTTTAGGCTGCATCAATAGAAGTATAGTGTCTAGGTCAAGGGAAGTGATAATGCCACTGTATTCTGCTTTGGTCAGGCCCCACCTGGAATACTGTGTCCAGTTCTGGGCACCACAATTTAAAAGGGATGTTGACAAATTGGAGCATGTCCAGAGGAGGGTGACCAAAATGGTGAAGGGTTTGGAAACCGTGCCTTATGAGGAAAGACTTGTGGAGCTGCATATGTTATTCTGGAGAAGAGACAGTTAAGTGGTGATACGATAGCCCTGTTTAGGTACTTGAAGAGGATGGAGCAAGCTTGTTTTCTGCTGCTCCAGAGACTAAAACACAGAACAATGGATGCAAACTACAGGAAAAGAGATTCCACCTCAACATTAGGAGGAACTTCCTGACAATAAAAACTGTTGGACAGTGGAACACATTCCTTCAGAGCGTGGTGGAGTCTTCTTCCTTGGAGGTCTTAAAACGGAGGATGGATGGCCATCTGCTGGAGATGCTTTGATTGTGATTTCCTGCATGGCAGGGGGTTGGACTGGATGGCCCTGGTGGCACATTGGTTAAATGCCTGTACTGCAGCCACTCACTCATAAACCACAAGGTTGCGAGTTCAATAATAGTCAGGGCTCAGGCTTGACTCAGGCCTGCATCCTTCCAAGGTTGCTAAAATGAGTACCCAACTCTTGGGGGGCAATGAGCTTACAGTTGTAAACCGCTTAGACACCCCGTAGCATGGTATGAAGTGGTATAGAAATGAAGTTGCTTTGCTTTGTTATGATTCTATACACAATAATGCTATGAAAGGTAAAGGGTAGCAGAAAGAGAAGAAGACTACACACCAGATGGATAGACTCAATCAGAGAGGTCACAGTCCTGGATTTGCAGGAATTAAGCAGAACAGTGGAGAATAGGAAGTAGTGGGTTTCTGTTGACTTTAGGCCATTTAACAACAACAAATTACTTCTAAGATCTGTACCACTTGCATGAATGCTTCCAATATGATAGATATAGTTTTGTATGGGAAAATCTTTACTAAGTTAAATTGACAAGATCAAAATCATATTAAAATTGGCCAACAAAACAACTGCTGGGTTTTAGTATGGCAAGCATATAATGAAATGTCTAATACACTAGAGGTAGGAATCATGCAGCTCTTCAGATGCTTTCAGCAGCAGTAGCCAGGATAGCCAATTGTGAATGTTGGGAGCTACAGTCTGACATATCTGGAAGGCCACATGATTCCCAGCCCTGATTTATGCTAATTAAGTTGGATTTAGTTCATAATTTCATAATTTTTTCCTATTATTTCAAAGTTCACTTTCATCCAAACTGTCCAGTAGTACATGTTTCTTGTAAGGACCTATAAACCAAAATATGTCCAGCAATATATCCGCTGCTTTCTTCCTTTCTCAACAAGGAGTGAATTATAACATGTCTCCTTCCCATCTCTAGTAGTAAAGGGGGCATTTGAAAAATGAAATCAATATTATGTTTCTTTCTCGCCTCCTTGAAGATAAAGTGCTAGCAATCTCTTAATTAGTACACAGATAAAACAGCCATCTTCCCCAAAGCTGGTAAAAACAGAATATTAAAGGAGTTGACTAGCATGGCACTACAAGGGTCAATCAGAGCTCTGATGTAAGTGTCAAGAATCATGAAAAGTCATTACCAACTATGGGGGGATGCAGACGAGGGCATCCAAGACGCCCTGGTCCGCGGGGCCAAGGCAGCCTCACCGCGGCACTTCCCCGCCGAATCTAAAAGGAGCACCAAATTGGCACTCCTTTTAGATTTAAGGGAAAGTGCGCCCCAAAAGCGGCGGGCGCACTTTCCCTGCCTCAAACGCCGCGGCGCGTCTGGTCGCCGCGGCGTGAGGTCAACCCGGAAGCGCTGGCCATGCGGATGGCCGGCGCTTCCAGGGGCGACCTCAGGAAGAGGAAGGAGCGCCGAACGTGCAGCTGCCCCTCCTCTTCCGGGCCCGGAAGACGACTCTATTAGTAGTCTGCCGAGGCCCTATGATTTACAAGGATATTTAGACATCTTAGAAGAAATACTTTATATTTCATGTGATATGCATAAACTATGTTATTCCAGATTTTTCCTAATTATTCAAATGTATCTTGTATGTAAAAGATGGGGGTGGGACAGTTTTCAAAGGTGGAAGTGAGAGTTATTTGTGCACACCTCATGTTTATTTGTTGGCTGACACGTGTGTACTGTGGCTTATATATAACAAATCAATATGGATTGTACAGAGTTTACAGAGTTTGAGGACATTGCTTACACTGATGAACATGTTTCAAATGCATGGAAAGGGCATGATTTTTTCCCCATCCCATTACATACCAAATATCTTCATGGGTGGGGGGCATTGTGTAGACTGTGGTTGTGGTTCATCCAAATATTACCATTTCCCAATAACTGTCTTCAGTGGACACTCTGTGCTGTTGTGCCTGAGAGAGCTGATTGGGATTCCTAATCATGATCTCAGTTGAATTCTCTGGCATACTGTTTGGATCCCTCTCATCTGTCTCCTTGATTGCTCCTCTAAGTGGTAGGGATGCTCTTTTTCTTTAACCTTGGACAATGTAAAGCTCTCTGCCTCCTCCTTCACCTACTGGTTTCATGATCACAGAGTTGTTTTGACTCAGCTCTGGCTACTCCCTATACCATATATTCTCTAACATGGTATTTGCCATCCTAAACCAGGACATGATGGGTCACAGGCATCTCTAGGCATGCTGTTGACTTCCAGAACCTGAAGTTCATTTTTATCTCCATGCTACATTTTACCATGTGATTTCTTTTTCTTTTTAGATAACTCAAACTATCTGAGCCACTCCTCACATACATTGCATTTTAACTGTCAAGTTATGCATGGGATATAGAGTGATGGAAATGTACAAGATACATGGAGTTTTCAGTGAGAAAGTTTTCAGTGGTAAAAAGGACTTAATCTAGCACCAGATGGCTCCACAGATGTAAACAGAAACTTTTCCATAGATACAGCACATAGACACAGATTTTGTTATGAAAAAACAGGATATCAAAAAGGTAAACAATGACATCAATGGGTTGCTTAGAGACAGGTCACATGGGAGATGACACACACAGCTAGGGGCTGGATCAGAGGCTGGGTTAATACACATCATACAGGCATTATCCAATCAACATAAGGTTAACACCCAGAAGGTGGAGTATGGGAAGGGCCAAGGGGATCCTTTGTCTAGTTTTGTTTATGTTTATTAGCACAATGTGTGCATGTGAGTTGGGCAGTGGTTTTAACCATGGAGTTAGGTTTTGGCTTTTAGTTTTTGAGTATGCTTATACTGCTTTTACAATGTAACTCCTGGATCTGGAAACATGGATCTGTAACTTCTTCTTAACTTTTAACAACAACAAATTGGGATCCCATGCTTTTGGATCTGCTAAAGATGTAATCTTTCATGACTGAACTGGATAAGTTCATCATAATGGATTTTACTTAGTTAACTTATTTTCTTTTATATGCATTAATAAAGATATAATTTTGGACTTTACAATGTGTCTTCTTGACTGAGGAAGACAGGATCCTGAAGAAGAGAAGCTGAGCTAGTTGATGGTAAGAGTTACAAAGTGGCTGTGGATCACAGCAGCCAGCTGTCCTGCAGATTCTGCTGGGTGTCAAAGAACATCACTGCAATACCCATCATCCACACACCTCTTTCCTGTCTTATCTGTCACGGACATCCCAGTTGCCTATGGCTAAGGGTTGTATCCAATAATATATTTGGAACTGCAGAATGACCACTGTGGATGGGTCAAATTCCACCTCCCTTTGAAGCCTTATCCCATCAAGCCTGTTTCACGGTGCTGGCAGGAAATGTCAGTGAGGCTTTGCCCCAGGATGTAAAATGTCCCAGATGCATGCAGTATGCAATGTGAAAAAAGGAGAAAAGCTGACTCAGAGGAAGCTGATGAAACTTCAGCAG
>CM034708.1:57757839-57772218 GCA_020142125.1 Phrynosoma platyrhinos
GGTTTTAAGGACTGTTTACAACACATCCATCAACACAATTTCAACAGCCTAGAGGGATCTGCCAGTTCCTTCATGACAGAGGAGGAGCCAGCCTCATAATAGCCTTGGCCAGTGGGCCAGGCCTCCATTGCAGGCTCTGGTCTCTGAAGGTGGCATCTCTTCCTCCCACCAACCAGGGCACATTTTGTCAATCTCCAATCCGACTGAAGATTGACAAAAATGTGGGCTGACACAAAGGAATCTGGGATTCGAGGGTCTAAAATGCTCAGCCAGGCCAAGACATTGTTTAAACCCTCCAATCCAGGATTGTCCTGGTTTTCTGGGATGTATGGCAACTGTATCCATGCACTTCTGAAAATTTAAATAGATCTAGTGGGGGGGGGGGAAGAAAGAGAATGTAGTAGTCATTGAATCAAAACACCTCCATCTATCACACACCTGAGAATACTATTTTTAATTCTTTTCACTGAGACATTGCAGACTTGAATGCATTATATCTTACATGTTTATCAGTCCCTTATTCAAAATCTTAGACCTAAACATGTCTGTAACAAACAACTTAACATTCTAGTAACCAATATATAGTTTGATCATGAATGTGTAGCTGTCTGAAAAGCACTAATAGTTTACTCTTGACAGGCTCTCATAAATAATGACAGATTAGCTTCTATCAGTTTATTGTACAAGGAACTTTTAAAATTAAAAAAAGACAGATATTATAAAATACAGTGGAAACAATTAGTCCTAACTATGATGGAGAAAAAGCAATTTTGGGATATCATTTCTATTGGTTCACAAATCATTATTGGGCAAATTTCATCACATCAGCAGTATATTAATTAAGCAGGCTTTACGGTGCTATTTCAGGGAATTGTCCTTCCTTTGCTTTTTAAAAATACAGTAAGACCACCATATTGGCTGGCTAGCCGTTCATGGATTGGAGCTCCTGCAGTTTTCCCCACCCCATATTAGTTAATGGCAGTGGGCATCTGCAGGTATGCTGATGCTGTCATACACATGTCGACACTCCTTAACTAATATGGGTGTGTACTCCCATGTTTTTTGCATCTGTAGGGGGGACACCAAAACCCCATGAATGGGAAGGGCCCACTATACTCATTGTTCTCTTGCGTCTGTGATATTAGATTTATTTTATTTATTTAGAGCATTTATACCTGTCAAGACCACTCCTATAAATTACAGGACTTAAGTCACTTTACATTCCTTGTGATTGCTAACCTATTTGTGAAACTGCTTCACCCTTGTACAAATATAAGAGATGCACTTAAACTATGTTTTAGAATACTTTGACTGAGCGTGGAAATTCAATCTAGGTTCAGACAAGCTTACAATTAAATAACAATAAAACTTTATTTGAATAATGGTTAACAATGTTTCATTTGTTACGATGTATTCACTTGTTCTTGTTACACAACTTTTGATCTAGAGAACATCAGTTACTCTCATTTAGGACCCTCATACCGTCCTTATTTACTGTTATCCTTCTGACTTATTTCTACACTAGCCTTCAGGCTAACTATATCCCACAGGATATCAAATATCAGCAACTCCCTCTCCTGGAGTTCTTTACTAGAGCTAGGTCCCTCCCTTCTGAACTTTGCTCTCACAGTCCCTGTCTTCTGGACTATTACACTATCGGTCCCGGTCTGAGCTCCAGCTGTCAGGTAATGGAATTCTTTATCACCTACAGGCCACAATTCTATTGGCTGTCACCAGCTTACTGCTGGTTGGTTGTTGCTCAGCTGGCTCAACTCTACCTTCTCTCCACAATACCCCTTTCTTCAACTGCATAAGCTCTCTGAGCAGCTTACAGATAAAGAAATTGATCACAAATGTTGCTATGGGCAAGGCCCCAGGAGACAATGTGATACCTTCAGAAATATTTAAAAACTTTCCTGAGTGGTGGGCCCCAATATTATCCAAAGTGTTTATCCAAATTAACAGCACATATATAATCCCAATTTTCCGAAAACAGAATGCACACATAAGGATGATAAGAAAAATCTCAATTTCTATCAGGCTGGCTTTAAGAAAGGGCAAAGTACTTTTGACCATTATTTGACTGTTCTTGTTTTAACCTAACCAGAAATTGCCTGTCATACACAAGATCTATTTGCTTCATTAGCAGCAGCTTTTGACTCAATTGACAGAAATCTGTTGTGGCATAAACTTGCCAATACTAATATAGATAACTGTCTATTGTATTTCATAAAGGAATTCTATTCCAACATAACTGCTAGAATAAGAGTGAGCCTTTCTGCCCCATTAACTGATCCTGTCTCCACTAATAAATGAGTAAAACAAGGATTTCTGTTGACACCTTCACTTTTCTATTTATACACAAATGATATAGTTCCAGAATTGTCTGAGCCCTAAATTTTTCCCACTCTAAATTTTGACCCACCCTTACTTGAGTCAAAAAAGCTGTCTTGTTTTTAATACACTGATGACATGGTTTAAATTTCATTTACTTGCATGAAATTTCATTTACTTGCATTTCATTTACTGGCTGAGATGATTGCTCTCCAAGCTCAGCATATCAGCATATTTTGTTCAAGAGAAAAGATTAATATTAACTTTTCAAAAACAAGGGTGGTGGTGTCCAGGAAATAACATTCTCATTTTTGATGGTCTATCAATGGTTATCAGATTGAACAATGCTAAGAATTTAAGTGTCTTGGCATTCCTTTTAGAGAAAGCCTTTCCAAGAAGGACACATGAGGGAGTGACTCTTAAATATCCTCCTCCCTCTCCTCTTGCATATGATGCAACTTGGTGCCTCACACCAAACAGAGAGCATTCTAGTCATCCTCATGGAAGCCAACATCCTTGTGGAAGTCTCCCCACCAGCAAGCACTTGCCACATGGATTGGGAACCAAAGTCTTCAGCATCAGCAATAAGATACTAGCAGTCAATTATCTTAGAATTTGTTGGATTCCTAACTCATAGAGACATCACTGAGATGATTCCTGAACAGCTGACCTCAGTGGAAGTGTGTTGCAGATTTTGGCCAACTAGTTGCAGCCAGAAGGCAATTTCGAAATACTTCCTTGGGCAAAAAGAAAATTCCAGGAGAACTTTCCAGTGATAAGGCACTTTTGTTAAAACAATGGGCATACAATTCCATGTGAAAAAGATCTTCAGATATAGTGACTATATTTGCTATTAATACTGGAACATAGGAAACAGTAATAAAAGTAAATAGAAAATTATTTTCTCATGTAGAAATTCCTTGCACATATGGGATTTCTGATCTTCAGGGTCATGCCTGTTAATTCAGTTCTGCAAATAGCTCTGTGCCTATAAAGGATGAACTAATCATACACAAGAGTTCTACCCAGAAAACTCTGGTTCAGGATCTTGGCTATAGTTTTGTACACAATACAATTACACATTCTTCTTCTGAAATCAGTGGAACTTTTTGTGCATAACTGATGTAGCACTGCAGCTTTAAAGGTCCCAAAAGTGAAAGATAAAATACATCCTAAGACATAACCTAAACAGGCTGGATGGCCATCTGTCAGGAATGTGCCTTGATTGTATATCCCTGCATGGCAGTGAGTTGGACTTGATGGCCCTTGAGGTCTCTTCCAGTTCTATGATTCTGTGATTGTATGTCTGGGTATTTACATGTGCATACTAAATATGAATTTAGTTTAACAAATATCATGTTTTATTGCACTGCATAATAAAAAGTAGCCATCTACTGCAATCAGACAGTCTACAAAAAATTGATTATTGTGTAATATGCCAGTTTTCTTGAATTAACATAACTGAAAATGTGAGAAGCATGCACAGAAAACAATTCTTGGAATTATAGCCAATCACCATGCAATTAAAATGTGGATTGTTAGGTTGTCAAATATTCTCTAGAGAACTGACATTTTAAATGCAATCATTTATCGCAAGTATGCTACCAGACGTCTGCTGTTCTCTTTTCTTTCTGTTTGTTCATTTTGTTAAATTGAGTTGAACTAGACTTCAGTTATCAACCCACCAAAAATAGCTGTTTTCCAAGCGTGTATTTAAAACTTTTTTCTGTGGCTATAATACAAATTAAGTCATGTTTTATTCAGTTTATCTGACTGAACATTGCAACAAATAAAGCTTTAAAAACACGATTAACTTTGATGTTCTCTCAGCAATTGGTGTTAAATAATTAAAGTTTTTAACGACTTCACTAAAATTCAAACCCATATATTTTAAATATTGTATGGAGCAGATTGTTTATAAATCACTGTCCTAGTTCATTAGATTTTTCATTGAAAAGAATTAAATGTCCTATGTCTGAAAATTACAAATCATGTGTATATGCTGTTTCAATTTTGATGTTGCTTGACCTTTCCTTTAGAATGCAAGCAAGCAAGCAAAGCTTTGTTCACTTGGTTCAGTTACTATTATATTTGCTCTGTTTCAAAAACTGTCATGTTTTAAATTACAAACTGTAAATAGGGATGTAAATCCTTGACTATTTCATCCTTACATGCAAAAATGAAAAGTTGCTGGAAGGGAAAATTTTAATTTCCCTGTAGTATTATCCCCATATATTCAGTGTTGAAGAGGAAATATTGTTTGGTGGAAACATCTGGTGTGTTTTTACACAGGAAACCATGTTTTCAGCACTGGAAATCCATTTCTTTAGTACAAAAAAAATCTTCACATGTTTTTTTTTTTCTCATCACAATAATATCTCTACTTCAGGACATTGAGATAAAAAAAAAGAAAATTGAGCAAAAGTCTTACTGCTCTTCCCAACTAGATTTCCTGTCATGAAACTGTGAGAGAATGTCTGAGTAAGTGGAAGGTAAATGGGTTCCTGGAGTGACAAGGCCCTGAAAGAACCAAATAAAATGGATGCCGCACAAAGCACTATTAAAGGAGGAACTTGGATGGTGGAAGCGAGGAATGGGAGAAACTTGGCCTCGGAAGTGGAGATGCTGACCAAGCATAACCAGGACAATACAATCTGTCGAATATGAATGAAATATGTTGATATGGCCGAGCGAGATCCAGCACACACAGAATGTACTGAAACTTGTGCAAAGAACTGAATTGTTCTGAACCCATGGTGATCAGCAAAACATGTTTGTTTCAAGAAAGAAGAGAAAAAGGTAAAAAAGACAGTACTTCTCCCACTTCACTTATGGTTCCTGATCCATGGCAACAGGGGCTATCCACCCTTCTTGGAGGCTTGATCAACTTCCAGTGAAGGATCGTGGGTATGAATGTGTGTGAATGTGTGAGTGAATGAAAAGAGCTCTTGATACTTATGGTGTTTGTTATATTGAGTATTTGATATTAGAAATGATTGTTTCAGGTGTCTCTGTGTCTGTGTCTCAATAAATGTTACATGCAAAGTGTCTAAACCCAGATCTGGTTTCCTATGTGTCTTTATTGAAAGTCCTATAGTCTAGGGTAGCTAAATTTATCTCTGGATCAAAATAACAACAGAGAACCTTGGTTCATGACAAAACTCTTTTTAAAATCAATCAGTCAATCAATCAGTCAATGAGATGAATAATTGGAAATATTTATTTCATCCATACTTGAGAATTTCCAAAGTTTGTTTGTGCATTTATTTATTTCATTTATACCCTGTGTTTATCTAAAAATGAGACTCAAGGTAGCTTACAATACAAGCTAAACAAAATGGTTAAACGATATGAGATACAAAAGCCTTAAAATGTATTACATATAAATCAGTGCAGTTAAAACATTTTAAGACATTAATTTAAATAAATTAAAAAATACGAAACACTTACTACATATCTAATAGCACACCCATAGCACACCTTCATACCCCAAACAGTTAAATGCTGAAGGACTTTTTGAATAGGAACACTGCCTGCCAGTGAAGTGAAATCAAAGAGGGAGCTAACTAAGGTGGGGTGCAGGCAGGCGACTCTGGGCCACCTCGGGAAGTGGTGGATCAGGGCCATGGCTACCCCATGCTGTGGCCCCAATCCTCCCTTTTGCCACCCTGAAAAGAACAGCAAAATACTGCTCCTTTTAGAGGCTGCAAAAGGGACCCTAAGAGCCGGCGTGCGGCTCTTCTTTGTCCTTTCTGGCACAGCGTATAAAAATGCTCTGCTGGGAGGGTGTCCTGACACCACACACTGTGCATAACAGTGCACAGCATCAGGACAGCATCAATATGGGTTGGGGCAGCCGGTGTGCGACTACCCCACCCCATCTCTGCCTCAAGGCCAGCCCTTTGGGCCAGTCTGCAGAGGCGCTAAGCCTCCTTCAGGAACGAGTTGCACAGTTTGGAACAGCCATTGAGAAGGCTTTATTCTATGTCCTCACCAGATCAGCAGGGGAAGTGTGTGATGGGGCAGTAGAAAGCCAACCCAATTACGATTATAATCCTTGGGCAGGCTCATATGGAGAGGTGCAGGCTTTCAGAAGGTCTGAACCTAAGCCCCATTGGATTTCAACAACATGATGCTCTCTATCACTGAGTACAGTCAGCATAAGCACATTTAACAGAGATACTAAGGTAACAGAGACAATAGGACAAGTTTTGTGGGCATGAGAATAAAGAATGCTAGAAGTGAATGATGATGGATGGAATTTTTGAGGGGATTTGAATAAGACTGTTGTATGACAATTGGTGAGGAGGTATAAGAAAAGTAATTTGTCAGAGAGAGTAAGAATTAGGGAAGCAATCGGTCAGGTTTAGTTAGTGAGTGTACTTTGGGAGTTTGAGTGGTTAGGAGTGTTAGAGACTGTATGAATTAGGTAGGAGATGAGAGTGAGAGAGTGAAAATGTGTTTTAAATATAAAAAAATTAATTTTCCATGTGAGGCCCCATTCATACTAGCGTTTTTGCAGCGAGGAGATCTGGGGAGATTTGATGATGCAATACTGAATCAAAGTTCCCACTATGTTTACCCCAATCAAATCTCTCTGTGGCAATTTAACCTTGTTGGAGTTCACATTGCCATTTCTATTGATTTAAAATGGAGCCGCTATTTTGATTGTTCTTGGGTTTTTTTAAAGAAAAATGATGCAAATCTACATCACATTATTTGGGTGATTCCCCCTCCCTTCAGCGTCAGAGGATAGCAATGGCAAGCCCCTCTGAAGATCCCTTGCCAAGAAACCCCTGCGATAGGTTCACCTTGAGGGGAGTAAAATTGTTTCAGCCTCAGAGGATGTCCTAATCCAAACCCCCAGTGGTAACTAACATGGAAAACCTTCCCCTCCTCCTCCTCCTCCTCAGCAGCACCACCACATTTATCCCCCCAGTTCCTTCCATCCCATTCCCATGGAAAACCTTCCTTTCCTCCTCCTCAGCACCACATTTATCTCCATTTCTTCCTCCCCACTCCCATGGAAAACCTTTCTCTCCTCCTCCTCCTCCTCATTATCAGCATCATATTTATCCCCCAGTTCCTTCCATCCCAGTCCCATGGAAAACAACCTCCTTCTCCTCAGCATACTCTTTTAGCCAAGAAAGCCCCACAGGTTTAAACATAGGGTATACATGCAATACAATATGTGTACGAGAGCTTTGTTTGCACCAGCTTGGAAGTGGAGTCTGTTGTGGTTTTATTTTTGTAGAAAGAGGGGGAAAAGCAACCCTAAACCCCACCCCCACCCCCACTGATAGGGTTGTTGTTTTTAAACACCAATCAAATTATGTGCACTTTTGTCATACTGATGATGTGAGTATTTAAAGATAGTATCTACTGAAGCCATGCAATAGCAAAGGTGTGCTTAAGCTTTCAAATTGTTTAAAAAAAAGAGTACACCATCTAATTATGTTCCCAGGAGAACCATCTCCCTGGCTTTGGTTTTGGCTTTGGTTGGCATGGAGAGAGCAAAGGGGTGGGCATGATCCACCCTCTGTGCATTAACCCCTCCCATCCTCATCACCAAATTGAATTGACAGTGAGTTCCCATTTGCAGCTAGTAGAAAAAGACTGGTTCTTTTCAAAAGAGCCACTGAAATTCCCATTTCTGAAAAACCTGGGTTAAGGGGGATTTGCACTAGGATACCCTGAATTCAGGTCAGGAAAGCCCAGTGCAAGTGTGAATGACTGCAATTTATACCAGTTTGGAAACTGGTTTAAAACATAGTGTGAACGACCCCTTAGTCTATTAATAAATATTATTTCTGCATCATATGCTTTTGGCCTCTGGAAATGCTACATATTAGAAAGTTTGGCTCAGAAATGGTATCTGTGGTGGCAACAGCTAATAAAACACTCGAGACCACATGGTCATCTAGAAGGACCCTACCATTGGTGATCATGGCAATGGGACAGGAGGAGATCCTTACTTTGGTGCAAGAGGTGGGGATAAGGGAAAACCCTTACATATAATGGCAGTGAATGGGGTTAGTGAAAGTCTGCATATTGGTGGCAGAGGAGGTATAATCAGAATCTCACACTGACATGTTAGTTTCAATTGTTGAAATTCACTTCTAGGCATCACTGGAACCCGTGTAACCAGTATTCAGGCTTCAGTGTCCAAGCCTGAAATTTCAGGAGAAGTGTAACCCCATCCAGCACAGATAAATCCCTATTTCTCAGTCTACCTTCCAACTTACCACTGTCTGCCCTTATATAGTCTTTTAATGCCAACAGACATTCATTAGTATTGAAACAGCTTCCTTAAGAGTTAGATGGAAAGGTTGAGTGTCACTGACATATTTCAGATGCAAGTCCTTATAACCACTGAAAATGTGCACACACTTCAGACAAGACTTGAATCCAGAACCATAGCTGCTTGCTTTGGAAAAATCTGGACTTTGTCCAAGGTGAAATTGACTTGGCAAACAGCAGCCTATGGGAAAGTTTCAGAGTCAGCAATGTTGGCTGGGGTATTCTGGAGTTGCAGACTGTTGGTGCTCTACACTGGTGTAACTGTGCCAGCATAAGTGATTATGACAAGAGGAAAAGAGCTAGAGGCACTGTAGCCATGAAGGAGTAGGCTGCCCAAAGGAGGCTTTATCCTCTTTTCCTCACCATGGTTGCATGTCCCTGAATTAAGTAATACAATCCCACTTATAGGCCTCCCCATTCCCTAAAAAATACATCCCAAACTCTGCCCCAGAGTACACTACTCTTTTGGTACTTTACTCTGCAAACACACTTGCTACTTTACAGATTCACTTCAACAGAAAAGTATATCATGTCTTTCTGCATTCACAGCTGTCTCTTAAATAAGTGAACAAGGCTTCTATGGGATTGCCATAATCACACTGGATTTCTTGAGCCCATAATTACAGTTTTACCTTTCTTTCAACTGAATATAAAGTATCCTCCTCTCTCTCTCTATCTCTTTTTCTTCCCACCAGCAAATTCAAATTCTAGGCTGCAGTTCAATGTGCAAGAAAACAGGAAGCCAAAGCTAAGGAAAGTGTGATATGTTAATATTAATATACTGACCCCTGTATATATTCTGGAGCTATATAAATTCACGAAACTAGCACTCGGTATTGTAACTGATGAAAAATTAGTCATCCTGAGAATGTGTGTATGTGTCTTAAAGTCTGATGTCAATTATAGTGACCCTATGAATTTTTCATAGGGGTTTTGTAGGCAAGGAATATTCAGAAGTGTTTTTTCCAGTTGTTTCCTCTGAAATATAGCCTGCAACATGTGGTATTCACTGGCAGTCTTCCATCCACGTACTAACCAGGGTTAACACCATTTAGCTTCTATGATCTTTGCCTTTAGACTATTCAGGCTACTATCCTGAGAATACCAAATTTTATTTCATAGACACAAGGGTGCAGCCTTCAAAGGACTGCATCACAGCTTAGAAATGTGTGAACTAGTTGATTTAGACATCTTTCAGTAGCTGCTGGTATGGCTGTACTTCA
This sequence comes from Phrynosoma platyrhinos, assembly GCA_020142125.1. Classification (NCBI taxonomy): domain Eukaryota; kingdom Metazoa; phylum Chordata; class Lepidosauria; order Squamata; family Phrynosomatidae; genus Phrynosoma; species Phrynosoma platyrhinos. The sequence continues at coordinate 57,767,697 of CM034708.1, forward strand.
GTATTTTCCCATGACTTTTTATACTTTCTCTCTTCTAGGCAGGGTTTTAACAACTCAGACTGCACTCCCAGAATCTCTCAGACAGCATGGCCAACAACTGTAATAACTCAGAGGTTCTGAGAGTTGTTCTCTAAAAAAAAGGAAGATTTTCTAACCTCTGTTTCTAGGGCTACCATTCTGCATTCTTCTGCTTATCAAATTTTCCCATGCTCATTATTTTCCTTTCTTCTCCACTATCCCTATGCACACTCTGTGTCAGATGAACATAATCCAATCCTTGATTATTTGACTCTGTAATGTGAGTTAAGTTACACAAAGTTAGTGTGTAGGTGTAAACCCTCTGTACTTTGTTTTCCCAAAATACTTTGTGTTAAGGTTTTATAGCAGAGTATATTGCAGTTGACATCATTCCCACACAAGGTTTGCAGATGAAAAGTTGACTCAGTAGGCTTTTATTTACAGAAATAATGAGCAACTAATATTTACTTTCATATAAGCTGCATATATAGTTCATGAGCACAATTGTCCTTCAGGCTTAGTTATAAATGGGGGGGGGGGAACCCAATATAGTCCTTGATTGCTTAGTCCTGTCAGCATATAAACAAAACATTACAGCATACTTTCAAGAATTGAGCTTTAAACAAAATAATCTTCCAGTAATACTTTACTTCAGCAATATATCCTGCTAAGTTTTGCTGCCTTTATCCATGAGCTGCTTACTTCCCTCTCCCTTCTACCTGTTGTGGGTTTGGCACACCCCTTTTTAAAGCTGTTTCATGATGACTCAGCTCTTTACTCTGATTAACTGAGAGGCTCTGCAGATGGCACAAAATGCTGTCTTGGAGCCAGGGAAGGGGAGGGGAAGCCAGCCACTGGCCGACCCAACCCTTTCTCAAGGATGTCATCAGAGTGCGTGCCATTGCACACAGCGAGCTCTCCAATGACGTCCTTCTGGTGCAGCCTCTGCACAGGCTGAGCCGGAAGGAGTGCGGAAGAGACGTGCGGTGCCTCTTCCAGCACCCCTTCTGCCTGCTCTGGAAGGAGCAGCATTTTAGCACTCCTTTTAGGGCTGGCAGAAGGGTGTATTGGGGCCACTGCGTGTGTTAGAAGTGGCCCCAATACTCCGCTTCTCAGGGCGGCCCACAGCTGCCCGTCTTCTCTGCCCCTAAAATCACCTGTTTATTTCACAGTTTGTTTTCAGCCTGCCATGCCTTATTCAGTTGTAAAATACATACTATTATTTCACTATAACTAACACTTTGAACACAGAAATCCATATTTTTGTTATATGATGCGAGCTGTCTTTTCAGCTGGTAGAGTATTAATTTATCTTTAAGTATTACACAACATGAAACAAATGAACAGTACCCTGGCCACAAAGAAATTAGGTGTTTTGGAGGAATCTGCAGTGATTTGTTACTGATTATACACTTTAATAATCATGCATTCAATTTTAACTCCATATGGAGTCTAAATTCAGGGCGTGATACTAGAATTAATTATGAGTTGAAATTTCTCAAAGAAAAAGTTTCAGCTGAATTATCAAGAATCCCTTATGTACCAATGACCTGGATTAGTCCTGGACTAAGGAGTTTACCACTTGGCTTTTTAAATCAGTTTACCTTTATCTGGTTTAATCTTAATTCAGGCAGCATCCTGATTTTATCAGAATTTTTTGCATCTTAATTTCCTACCTGAATATAGCTGGGGTGCATCCCCGATTCCAGAAGTGCTCCTCATGGCTCTTTTCAGATCTGGGAGTTTTCTGGCTTAGGAATATGGCCATGAGGAGCGGCTCTGGAAGCAGGGATGGATCCAGGCTGTATTCAAGCAAAAAAAGTTTGATAAGATCAGGATGCCACCCAAATTAAGATTAAGCTGGACAAAGGTAAACTGGTTTTAAAAAGCCAAGCAATAAGCTCCTAAACTACTTGTGCTGTATCTGCACTACAAAAATAATGCAGTTTGACACCAATTTAACTGTCATAGCTCATTGTTGTGGCACCAGAACTCTCTGATGAAGAAGGCTAAGCATCTTGCAAAACTACAAACCCCAGAATTCCATAGCATTGAGCAACCACTGTCAGCCACAATATAAGTAAAACATTCTTCCACTAAATTCAGAGCAAGTTGATGGGGAAAACTGAGCCAGCATGGCATTGTGGTCTGAGTGTTGGACCAGAACTCTGGGAGACCAAGGTTCAAATTCCCATTCAGCCATGGAAACCCACTGGGTGACCTTGGGCAACTCACATTCTCTCAGCTTTGGAGGAAGGCAAAAGCAACCCTCGCCTTGAACACATTTTACTAAGAAAACTGTTTGAGAGGTTTGGCTTTGGATCACCATAAGATAGAAATGACTTGAAGAATCCCGATCTACAACTAAGGAATGGTGGCCAGATACCATGATGACTCCCAGCTAAGACTGGATGATAGGCTGTTGATCTAAATAGCCCACTTCTATCTGCCTCTTATTCATCATACTTTTATTAAAAGTACTATTATTTTAAAAACTATTTAAAACTATTATAGTTCAAATAGCTTTTAAAACTATTTAAAATTATTATTATTATTATTATTATTATTATTATTATTATTATTAGCTACCATTCATCCTTTTAGATGCTAGCATTGTAGATAAGTATAGTGAAAACAACAACACACATAAGACAATAAAGATACGAGGCAGATAGTGTCCCATTAATTAGTCTTCTATAGCCAGTCTCAAAAGTTTTACACACCCATCTTTGACAAAGGGAACAATGGAAGGATGGCAATTTATATGCAAAAAAATTAATATTTCTCATTTAATTGTGAATCATTATGAAAGTCATTTTACATCACAGACACATAGACTGGGAAGCCTATGAATTTCTATGAAGATATAGAATTTGTACCAATTCCTCTCCCCACCTCCATTGTTGTCTGGTAGTACAATGTCATACAAATTTTCCAACAGGGTGATTTTTCTGAAAGAATAACATGTGAAATACCCTATTTTTATTATTATGAAATGTGGCTTATAATTCCATTACAATACATATATAATTTTTATTACATTGAAAGAAAATAATAAATGTGTTATAAGTATTTAAAAAGACAAGTGGAATCACATACTAGGTACTACATAGCATCATAACTATTGTGCTATATAGTGGATTCTGGATAGACCTCCCCCAAACTCCACTTACTATTAAGCAAGTACTGAGATTGACAGCAGTCTTTTCCTTTGTCGATCAAGAAGCAGCTGCCTAATGTTCCTACCCCTCCTGTGAGTGACCACAACAGGCAGAAAAAGAACCCCTGTCACAAATTCCCCTTCTGTCAGATATTGCTTGCATGATGGAGTATGGAAACATAAGGCGTTGGCTTTTTAATCGACAAGTGAATGGACCTCCATCTGTCCCATCTATCGGTTGCTTACCAATCAGTGGGACTTTTACAGTTCCTACAACCCACGGTTCCTAAAATCATGAATAACCTTTACAAATGTATGACTCTAGGTTATGTATTTGTAAATGCCCAACAAGATTCCAGCCATATTTTATCAACCCCACACCACCAAAATCAGAGTAGTTGGTATCAAACAAACTAACTAGGACCCTCTGATTGTTGAAATTTACCTAATATGCCCATTATCATTAGAATCATTAAAAAATAAAATTAAATGAAATAGTTTGTTGATTAGCTATCTTTATTAAAAGCTAGAATAGTGAAGAATTCATGTTATTGACATCAGAATCTAATACTACAGAAGTAAGACGGCAGCTTTAAAAAATCAGTCAATCCTGCGGAGATCTTATATGAGAGATATGGATTTGGATTAAAGCTAAAGCATCTGGTTATAGTAAATATCCTATTGACAGATAAATGAACCATGTTAATAGAATATTTGTAGACATGATGTGGGCTCTTATAGAAAAGACAAGGTGCCCATGAAGATTATATGTGCAGTGACACTGTTTTTGTTCTGCTTTGTTTTTTGTAGCATAGCTTTAGAACCACATTTCTATATGCATCTTTTATCTTTATGATTCCACTCATACTCTCTTAAGCTTCAATACCCAGGTTAGCAGTGCATCAAGGAAATTTATTCAAACATTTTAAGATTTCATTCAGTACCAGTTCAAGGTGCTGCACAAATTCTATGCAATTTGTGATACAAATCAAAATACTACATGTTGAATAGGATTCAGAAGTGTGGAATCACTCAGTTTGAGATCTGTCATTTCAATATCTATACAGTCATAAATCCATTCTTTCCTATTTCTCCATCAATCACTCTTATTTTTTGCTTGCAACTTCACCTGAGATATGTATTTTTGTGCACAATTTTTCCCCATATGCACATTTGTGCATCAACTTTTTTTTGTAAAAAAAAAGTTTGAGCCAAGAATAATACTGCAAAAAAAAAAAAAAAAACTGGAAGAGTACACAGTCCAAAGAAAAACTGTTTCAATCCACTTGTTAGTCAAGGGCAGGGACCGGCAACCTTTTTGAGACCTGGGCTGGTCTCCACTAG
>CM034708.1:57786935-57821855 GCA_020142125.1 Phrynosoma platyrhinos
TAGGGGAATCCAAAGCAGGGCAAAGGGAGAGATCTATCATGAAGCCACTGAAGTATTCAAATGCTGGCCAGCGCAGGAATCTGAAGGGACTCTTACAGGATTTCCCCAGTGCATATCATTTTAAATGTGACTTCCTTTTGGAAATGGGAAGGGAAAGAGTATCTGTGCCAATATGAGGCTGGTATAGGCAAGGGGCTCAGTGTAGAATAATGCCTGCTGAAACACTTCAGGGAATGTCCGTGGACACCATCAGCAACTTATTTATGTCATGGACTTTTTCTGCTCTGTATCCCTTAAAGAAAAATATTCAAGTGAACTATGTAAATCAAATGTAATGTCTTGGTTCTGATATTTTTGGGAGGGGGGAACTGGAGAAATGGTTTTGAAGCAATGGCCCTTCCTTGAGGCTAAACAAGCTGACCACATCGGGGGATGGGGTGCCAGAGTCAGAAGTCTGACACTCCTTTAGCCTTCTCAGGAGTTCTCCAACTCTGGAAAGCTGCCGCTGCTTAGCACATCTCTCCAAAACAGGCTGCTTCTTGAATCCTTGGCTCCATGTTGTCCATCCTCAGAGACTATAGGAGGATCCACTGAGAATAATTTGCATAATAGCATCAGTGATTTTTAGAGACACTTCCCCAATAGGTCCCAAAGGGATGAAGAAATCAGCCAGCTTGGAGAGGCCAGAGGCTGCTCCAGTCCTGATCACACACACCCCTGCAATTGTCATGGGACCATGGTGACTGGAGGCTACATTCCTGGGACCAGCTGTCACCACGTTCAGCAAGGAGTGCTTTTTTGTGCTCCTTTTTTCCAGCAGCCCTGGACCACCTTAGGTGGCCCCCCACCAGATTCCAGCCACCCTGGGGGCATGTGTCATGTGCACATCCCACCCCCAAAGAACCAGAAGTTGCTCTATCTTACCTGAGTTTTTTGGGGCTCAGAAACTGAAAGAAGCCTGTAGTGCACAATGAGCTGGTGTCTGGAAAAAGCAAAGATCCATGGACTACTGCATCCTCCTCCTCCTCCTTGGCACCTTCTTCTCTGTTGGAAGAAAGGGAATTGCACTACTGTTCCATCCTCTTCTCTTTCCATAATGGAGCATGGAGTTGCCCTTCTTTTCCTCTTTCTGTGAAGCCAAGGGACATGGAGGTACCCAAGTCTTCCTCTTTCTCATTCTTTTTTTTAAATATTCTTTTATTAACAAGAAAAGAAAAGAAAACATAAACAGAAAATTATGTGTACATATATACAAAAGATCTTTGACAACTTTGTCATCTACTCCATATATAATATAATATAATATAATATACTTTGGTTCAATTCCATCTAGCATATTTGGATTTTTTTTTTCTTTATAGCTCCTTAGAATTGTATTTTGAGCATGGTAGTATAGGGTACATCCTCCACCTTCTATGTTGGAGTCCTACAAATGATACCTGTATTCTCATGCAATGGTGGGGGTATTTTACTTCCCACTACCAGGGGTAGGCAACCTTTCCCCTTTAAGGGGAATCCCAGGAGCTATTGGCCAACATGGGACTATTGGCCAACATGGCTGAGGCTTCTGGGAGCTGAAGTCCCTCGGCCCTTAAAGGGGAAAGGTTGCCTACCCCTGTCCCACTACAATCAGTGGGAGACCTTTAGCCAATCCAATAGTAATTAAGCAAAGTACTACCAAAAGTGATAGACTCTGGACTAGTGCAAGTTTATGAGACATTTGTTGCTGACCCACAACAAGTTCCAAGGAAAGAAAAGGAAAAAAAAAAAACAGTTCCTGGCAATGTGCACAAATATGATGCCAGTTCCTGCCATGTTGTTGAAATTATTATTATTATTATTATTATGAAGTATTTATACCCCGCTCTTCAGCCAAAGGCTATCAGAGCGGCTTACAAGTGGAAAAAATCCTATCAGTCCACCATATCAGGAAATTTAAGAAATACTGTTTTACAATATATCACAGGGCACAGGTGGACAGTCTCTGAGGGCTGGAGAGCAAGCCTTTATCTGAGCTTTCTACTACCCACTCTGAATTCCTAAACAGTAAAAAGCTATTGGCTAAAAGTGGCCCAAGAAGCTTCAAGAAGGTGTGATTTGCCTTTAAAATATCATTTCGGATCCTTCCATCTCTGTTTCAGTCCAACAAAGGCATCTTTTAGAAATGGGAAGTACCTGGATGAGCAATTCTAGTTTCTAAAAATGAGTTTGAAATAATAAAATTTATGCACTAGGGCAGGGGTAGGCAACCTTTCCCCTTTAAGGGCCGAGGGACTTCAGCTCCCAGAAGCCTCAGCCATGTTGGCCAATAGTCCCATGTTGGCCAATAGCTCCTGGGATTCTGGGAGCTGAAGTCCCTCAGCCCTTAAAGGGGAAAGGTTGCCTACCCCTGCACTAGGGGGACCACAGTATTTTCTAGGAAGGCTCACATTTAGCAATATTTTCCACATGTATCTACCTGGTGACGTCTAGCTTAAAGAAACATCTCCAGTGACTTCAATTTCTAGAGGGCAGGACAACAACATAATGGCTGCAAGCCACATTAATTATTACTGGAGAGCTGCATGATAAAAGTAGAGGTCAACCACAGCTACATGACTGTTGGAATGTCTGAATAAGGCCCTATAAGGATTTAATATCCCAGGGCTCCATAAATCATGTTTTCTTATATCTCTGTTTCAGTGATTCTGAATGAGTCAGAGGAAAATACATTCTCTAAATACTTCCCTACAATTTCCCAGAATAAAAAGGAAGGATTTAGAAAGTGAGAGTGAGAGAGAGCTTTCCAATATATTAAAGGGAAAAAAATACAGACAAAAAAGGGAAAAGGAAGAAAACAGAAAAAGAAGGGAAAAAAGAGCAGGAAACAGGAAAAAAATATTCAATGGTTCTGTGTTTTGAAGTGTGTTAAGTCAAGTGAATTCTGCTGAAGGCCCCTGAAGAAGGCCTTTCCTCTTTGAGGGCAAAATGTGTTCGGCTTTTGAAAACAAACAGTTCACCATTCCAGAGCATGTGGAGCTTGGTTCCTTAGAAATTCTACAATAGCACTGTAGGCCATAAGGCATCAACTGCAAGATGTCAGGTGGAGATTTCTGAATGTATTTGATTGTGTTGCCTTGCTTCAGCCTTGGTATTCAGGTAGTCAATGACCCCAAAATACCTTTAGAAGCATTTTAGCCTTGTAGACAGATGCACCTTTCTGAGGTTGAAGATCACTGCTCAGTGACATTTCTTGGTTTGGTTCCTGGGATTTTAATTTAAAAGGATTAGGTAACAATGCCAATGTCAATGTTCTTTACTGCAGGCACAGACCAACAGACAGAATTTAAGAGGAAACAGACAGTAAAAGTACTGGAGAAGACCTAGAAATCCAGTGTTGGTCAGAATAGGCAATACTGAGCTAGATGGCACAAATGGGCATAGTTTCTATGTCATGCCAAGCCTTATTTCAGCAATATATGCACAGGTTTCAGGATTGTGCACAGCTCTTTTTTTCTGTTTTAAGCTAACTGCAGTTTGTTGCATTGTTCAAACCAGGCAAGAAATGGATTAAACTACAGATTTATAAGTGCTCCAGGAATTATGCTTTCTCTTGTTGTTGTGTGCCTTCAGGTCATTTTTAACTTATGGAAACCCTAAGGTGAACCTATCACAGAGTTTTCTAGGCAAGACTTGTTCAGAGTGAGTTTGCCTTTGCCTTCCCCTGAGGCTGAGAGAATATAATATGCCCAAGGCCACCCACTGGGTTTTATAGCCAAGCAAGGATTTGTTCTCTAGATTACTAGTCAATCACACAAACCATTGCACCATGCTGGCTCTCTCTGGTTTCTGATTCTGTCTGATTTGGTAAAGCTGAGTAAAAACTAAACACTGGAGTTAGTTATCGTCCCTACTATTATCCACTTCCACTTCCACTTCCAATGTTCCTAATGGCAGAGTCTGGAAAAACTCCTTTTTTGGACTAAACATTCCACGATCCTTCAGCCAGCATAGCCATTCTGGAACATTCCTTCCTATCATAGGAGTAGATTTTCTGAATTCTGCTTAATCAGTATCCTTCCACCTATAATAATACTGGCATTCAATAAGCATTTGGTGTCATGGTGTTAGAAGGAATAAAAATGAATCATAAGAGTTCCTCACTTTGTTCAGAATACAGACTGTTCCCAATCTTGCCAGTGACATATGTTAAAAATGGCCAGATAGAGTTCCCTGCCCTTTGCTAGTCTTACCTTTATTCCATTTCCCTGAAAAGCAATAAACACAGGCAGGTAATGGGAGACTTTGTGTGACTGTAATTATACGTATTATCCTGGAAAACATAGACTGCACTTTTTCTGATGCCTGTAATGACACCAATTGAGTTTGGAGCCATTTCCATCACTCTGTCTTGTTATCACAAAATGGATTTTTCGTTTAAACTGTTCTTATTATAATTTTTATCACAAACATCATTCATACAAACAAGTAATACTGAGAGGGGTTATGGGAAGGTCCTCTCATTAAAAAATAAAAGGAAGGTGAAACTCAGCATAGCATTGCAAATTTGGTAAATTATGATTAAATAACACTTGGTGGGATATCGTAGGATATTGTATTAATATATAGTGTTTAAATAATTTAATTCTTACATTTAGACATTAAGATGAAGAAGTGAGGAAAGAATTAGAAGAACTAATTTTAAATGCAGGATAACAAAGATCTTTTGAGGGTCTAGTATTGCCCAATGTCCCATGTATCAGACCATATGAGATTACGCCTTAAGAGCATGTATGTTTTTTGGTAATCTCTCAGGTTTATACACTTAAATAGCATATAAACTGACATTATACTAATAGTTCTATTGATCACTATAGTCATTTACTTCAGTGAATTTCCAGGAGAAAGGATTGTTAACAGCATGCCCCTAGTTCGTCTCTGGCAATGTATTAGGCCAAAGGAAAGAAGGTGGTCTCTGTGTATACATTGGACCTAGAAAAACAAATATGGCTTTATAGATCAACACCAGCAGCTTTTATTTTCTTCTGAAGACAAGAAATCCATGCAGACATTGGGGGTACTGGAGTAATTTACTCTCCCTCAGTTACAAAAATACTAACTCATTTTGAGTTGAGTCTCAATATTCATCATAAATCAGCTGACATCCAAACAGGGTTCTGGATTCAAGATGTCCTACAAATGAGAAAAAGTCAAATTATTTGGGGACATAGAGAAATGGATGTCACTTTTCATTTTTCTTGAGTGCAGCTCCTTGAGCTATTTTGCAGACTCTTGTGCGGCTTCCCAATTTTGGAGAGTGAGGGGGGTTGCAGACTGCCAGAAATAGTGCAAATTGAGTCCACTTTTAGGGTTAGGGTTAGGGTTAGGGAATGATGGGAACTGTAGTTTATTGTGGCACCAGAGCTCTCTGACAGAGAAGGCTCAATGTCTCAGAAAAAAAAATGCAATTCCCATGATTCCCTAGCACTGAGCCAGGGCAGTGCCTCAATTTAATGTGCACTATTTCTGGCAGTCTGCAACCCCCTTGACAGTGCCCTCCCTGCAGCAGGAAGACAGTGAGAAAGCTTGGGCTTTGTAAAGTGTTCTTTGGATCCAAGTCAATGTACAAGGTTAAACCCCTATGCATCATAGCAGTTTAGTCTTGAAAGAAAATACAAGTATATTCAAGTGGGACCTTCTCTTGGGGGTATCATTTTAAAACATAATCTGAGGGCTCTGGAATATCCAGCACCATGTATAATGAGAAAACTTGAAGATTCTTAAGCCAGGCTTATTAAAGAATGTCATGAATAAATTAATGAAAATGGAAAGCTACATTTGTCACAATAATTGAACAAAACATTTAGCAATACATTATGCATGATGGCTTAGTGCATTGGCCATTTAGGTCTTTTGCTTTGTTGAACTGCTGACCTCAATTAGAGCAATTTCAAGTAATTTCTTAGGACCTGATCTACTACCTAATAAAGTTAATGGGAGCATACTCTTATTAAACAGCTAATTCAATAAGTAAGAAAATGAGAAAAGCACATAGTAAGAGACAAATGTAATAAAAACTACATAGGTTCAGTTAAACTGGGGTGACAGCATGAGAGATAATTAATCACTAAAATTTGAACAATTATTTTTTTATTTATTTCAATGTTCACAAAATAGGAAAATGTTATTTTTTATTGTTGTTTGCCTCCAAGTCATTTTTTACTTATGCCAACCCTCAGGTGAACCTATCATAGGGTTTTCTTGATACTTACAGACCAAGCTAAAAATTAATGCTTTAGAGCATACACAAATCTTACAATATTTCTCTTCAGTTTTTGGTTCATTATTAACTACTTATTGAGAATGACCTTTTCAACTGTTGGTAGCTTGCTTTTTTTGTTTTTATTATCTACTTATTTTGAAAAGTGCCCAATAGCTATTTCTTTTTCTGTCTTGGATTTCTAATCATGTAACAATAAACAATGGAATTTTCTTCTCCACACTCAGAATAATAAATGATGTTCCTCTGATAAGCAAACTTGAAGATACCCACTTTATTTCTTGTGAGGTGAAAACCAAGACAAGACCATACTAAATTTGTTTTTCCCCCTTCAGTGCATGTCTTCTAGTCAGTGACAAATGCATGACCATTTAAATATTCCCATTGATGGAAAACTAAAGTTTGTTGTTTTCTTTTTAGTACTTTTTTCCTACTTCATAAGCTCTTATTTTTACGATCTTTTCTATAAGAGCAATATCCAAGGTGTCTACAGAGTAGTTGCAAGTAGCTGTTGGCCCTGTGTGTCCATTGGCTTTTGAAACCCTGCCATAATATATATGTAGAAAACAGAGCTTTTTTGGTTCTCAAACTGTGTTTATTTTACTCAATGGTAGTGTACATTCTTTTCTAAGCAAGGGATCCCATAATCAATCCAAGCAATTCTACTTAGGTCTGAAGATGACTGCTGTCTGAAATCCTTAAGTATTTAAGTAGGAGTAGGCTAGTGTGGGAATCATATCACCCTCCAGATGTTGTTGGACAACAACTCCCAGCATTCTTCACCATTAGCTATGCTATCTGGGGTTCCTGGCAGTCCCAACAATTTCTGGAGAGCTACATGATTCGCACCTCTGGTATAGGCAGTATTGGGCTAGAAGTTCTGTCTGTGTATAAGGCAATGTCCTAGGGATCTGATAATATATGTTGGATGACAGGAGCACAGGACCTGTGATGATCTTCACAAAGTCAGATGGAGAAAAAGGTTTTACCTGGGTAAATTTCTAGTAGCACAATGAAAATATTAAAAAAAAAAATGTTGTGCTACTATCTTCTAAAACCCAAGGCAACATACTACTCTATATGTGTACATGTACACACCTTCCTGTTGTTTTATGCCAGCTCAGATTTTGTCAGTTTAGACAACGTTTATTTGTTCTGACTGGCAGCAGTTCTGGCAACAGATGAACTTCATCAAGGGTATTAAAAAAACCCAGCAGAAGTAGCTTCAGAACTACTAGCAATAATCTTTGAGAATTCCTGAACAAGGGAAGTTCAGCCCCCCAAAAATGGAAGTGGTGGGGTTTTGTTTTTTTTTAATGGTTTGTACTTGAATTTTATATTTTAATTAATCTGTTATTGTTTTAATTGGTATCTGATTTAATAATGTTTTAAGGGGGGGAGGGAATATACTGTTTTATCTTTGTTGTTTTTTTAACTGTTGTAAACCACGCAGATTGGTTTGCCATAGGGCAGTATATAAATAAAAATTATTATTATTATCTTAAAGCAAAATAAAAAAGAGATGGGTGGGAGAGGACCCAAACAATTAATTCTTAGCCTGACAGCAATATCAGGAAAGATTCTATAGCAGATAATTAAACAGTCTGTAAGCACTTAGAAAGAAATGTCATGGTCACTAAAAGTCAACAAGGGTTTCTCAAAAACAAATTATGCCAGATTAATTTTATGTCAGATTAATTTTATACCAGATTGATTTTATACCAGATTAATTTTATGTCAGATTAATTTTATCTCTCTTTTTTTATAGAGTTACAAGCTTGATAGGTGAGGGAAATGTAGATGTAGCACATCTTGATTTCAGAAAGACCCTTGACAACCCCTGCTCCCACGATATTCTTGCAAGAACCTAGTAAAATGTGGCCAAACTCAAAGGGTGCTCAGCAATGGCTCCTCTTTATCTTGGAGAGAAGTGACCAGTAGGGTGTCATAATGTTCTGTCCTGAGCTCAATGTTATTTAACATCATTATCAATGACTTGGATGATGGAATTAGAGGGCATACTTATCAAATCTGCAGATGACACCAAATTAGAAGGAGTAGATAATACTTCAGAGGACAGGATCAAAATTCAAAATGACCTTAATAGATTAGAAAGCTGTGCCAAGCTAACAAAATGGATTTCAACATGGAGAAATGTCAGGTACTACATTTAGGCAGTAAAATTGAAATGTGCAGATATAGCATGGGTGACACCTAGGTTAACAACAGTGCATATGAAAGAGATCTAGTATTATTAATAGTCTACAAGCTGAGCATGAGGGATGATGTGGCTCAAGTGGCTTAATAACAAAGATGAGCACCGCCCCCTATGGTCGTCATAATAACAAAGATGAGTTAAAATGCAAAGATATAAAACTAAACACAAAAGTGAGAATTGTACAAGCCATTGTTTTCCCTATTGCTATGTATTGATGTAAGAGCTGGACAGTGAAGAAAGTGAATAGGAAGAAAATCAATGCATTTGAGATGTGGTGCTGGAGAAGAGTGCTGAGGATCCCATGGACAGACAAAAAGACAAACAAATGGGGCCTGGAGCAGATCAAGCCAGAGATCTCCCTGGCTGAGACTGTCATACTTTGGGCACATCATGGGAAGGGAGGACTCACTGGAAAAAACAATAATGCTAGGAAAGATGGAGGGAAGTAGAAAGACAGGAAGGCCACATGCTATATGTATGGACTCTATTGAGGAGAACATAAATATGAATTTATAGGACTTAAGCAGAGCGGTGAAGGACAGGGAGACTCAGAGATGTCTCATCCACAGAGTTGCCATGGATCAAGATCAAATCAAGGGCAGTTAATAACAACAAATCCACTGAGCTAGGTATTTTTGAGATTGCAAATGAGACCTTCTACAATCTAGATAACTGAACCACTTGGACTTGATTTCAAGAGGATAGAAAGTTCACATGTAAACCTGCCTCCAGTGTACTTGTATTCAGTCCAAGAAATACATCCCATAACCAACTAAAAAACATATCAGCTTTCCTACTATTCATAGATTCAAAAGCTTTATTAATTCATTTTATAGATGCAGTGCTTAATTATATCTCTATATAGGGCACGTTCCACCTTTGGAGGTGAGAGTATGAATTCACATTTCCCAGGTGAGAGGATAGATTCCATAGCACCTTCTTGGTCCACACCCAGTTTATAAGCTGTATGAATGTTATAAGAAGATGCAAACAGAAACAATGTTACTATGGTAGCACCTTTGAGACTGAGGCCCAAAACAGATGGGCAAAATGATGCAGCTTCAGGCCACATTGGGTGCATGCCATTTACACAGTGCATATCCTGAACGCAGCCTGAAGCTGCACTGAGGTGGCACCAGTGAAAAAGAATCAGGCTGGTGTCCCGATTTGGGACCATGGCAGTGGTCCACATTAGTAGCAGGCCCATGCAGTCGCCACAGTCCCAGAGTGATCAGCACCAGAACAGCCTCACAATGATCCTTTAGGTCCAGAAATGTTGTGATGCCACCTGCTATCTAGTTGGGCAGGCAGCATGATGCTGGCTTGAGGGTGGAGTCAGGGTGTGTACCACATGTATGCCACACCCCTACTCCACTCCACCCCAACACTGGCATTCCTTGCCAGTCTGTACAGCCCCTTAGTCACATTTTATATTACTCTACAATGCTTAAATAGATCATTTTCAGGAATTGGGTGAACAGTAACTGTGTATATCATCTGACAAGATTCTAGGGTGCAAAACTGAATAATGTTAGCTCCCTGATAGTTTCTTTCTCTTGCTCCCCTTAAATTTTCATGTTTCCACAACACTGCACCTCATACATGCTATTCTGATTTCAATACACTGAAAATTGTGTATCTGTTTAGTAAACCTCTTGTTCTTCTGCACTCTCTCTTGCTCTCTCTTTTTCCTCTTTGTCTTCTCTCTTTCTCCTACTCATGTGTTCAGACAAACAAGCTGCTATCAACCGTATGGTAAAAAGGGTTATCTTCTTCCTTGGCAGAGTCATTTTGTGCTCTTTCAATAAAGTGCTGCATTGACTCTGAGTGCCATTCAGAAATATTATCAGTAGAATCCCTTTTCCAAATAGCAGGCAAAATGTTGATACAAAATAAAATAAAATAAAATAAAATAAAATAAAATAATTAAAAATGGGAGGTCGTCCTCAAGGCTGTGTGTGACACAGAGAGACTGATGGAAGATGGCTACTGCAAATGGGTACTATTGTTTGGAGTTTTCCTTTTATTTTGATTTAAAATAGGGCACATAACGTTTATTCAGGTTACTTGGTTTTGACTTGCAGGTTGTGTCCTTGTGCAGTCTTAGAAATAATTATTCTTAACTTGAAGGATGGAGGATAACTTATGCTTCTTGAACTCTCTGGATGCTTTATTTGTTCAAAAAATGTGTATGCTGCCTTTCAGGGTAAAGTTATCCTAAAGATGATTGCAAACATTATTAAAACTATATATGACATTTTTGGAAAATATATACAAAAGAATCTTAATTAAAAAAAACTTTTAAAAACCAGCAATTAAAAAAATCTGAATGATATTTGCAGTGTATGGGTCCATATATAGTTCTTCTAGGCATCACTGAAAAGGCTTTGGTGTTAGCGTACATCACAGTGATGGACATCAATCAATAGCTCCAAGAAGGTCTGTAAGGTTTGCTTCTCTATATAGGGTTGCAGCTGGTGAACTGACTCATAGCCATAAAAGGTACCATAGTTATTAATCCTATCCCATTTCCACAGATAGTGCTGACTTGAGGTTCTCCTTAAGATCATGCTTGGCTTTTCAAAGAAAGTACAATCCAATTGTTACCTTCTTTCTAGAATAATGTTTCAGGGTTTTTGCCCCTTTCCACACCCACTATATGTGTTAATGCAGTTTCTTCAAATGTGACCCTTTCACTGGTTTTGGAATAAAAATCCCATCAGCAATAGCTGACCTAGCCAATGGTGAAGGTTTATAGGCTGTATGACAAAAACATCTGGAGGGCATGGTGAAGGTTTATAGGTTGTATGACAAAAACATCTGGAGGGCAACAGTTGCCATTCCCTGCTACAGTGTCACAAGCCAGGTCCCCAATCTGTGAAGCTTGTTTTGAAATATTAACTCAATCACTGCTTTGAAATATTGTTAAAATATGAGCTTTTGAAGACAAAGATTTAATGAAATGCAGAGGATCATCTAAAACACAGAGAAAGAAACAACACTCTGAACTGTTGGATAGTTTGTAGGTATGTACTGCAAAATGATAGTCAGGCTCACCCTAAATGTTTCTGATCTTACAGTACATCTGTCTTTTTGCTTATTGTTCACAAGGTGACTGAGTTCTATGTGAACTGTGAACTCTAAACAACACTTTCTAGAATCCTTGGAATTGTTAAGGTATCTGAACCAGAAATGCTGTGATTCTTTGACAAATGTCAATGTGAGAAGAATTATAACTATAACATTTGCAGCACATGTAAATTAAATTTTGTAATATGGGTTTTTTCACTCCTAGCAACATCAGCAAAGCTTACTGACTCAGATGGCAGGGCTGATTGCAAGATACACTTATTAATTTAAATATTTATATCCATTCCTATATCAAATGATCTCAGGACAGCATACAAATATAATCAATTTAAACAAATTAAAAGAATAAAACATTAAAAACAGCAGAAGATAATTTAAATAAATTGAAAGCACATTAAACAATATAACACATTAAAATGGTTTACAACACTGGTTTTGAAATGGTGGGATGGGATCTCCAGAGGGCACAAGAGTTGTTCAAGAGGGGACGTGAGACTTTGAGGCTCTGATCCCTCCTCATCCTCCTCTTCCCAAACTTTTTTGTTTGTAAACTTTACACATGAATTGAGTTGAATATTGAATTTACTTAAATAAAACTGTTCCAGTTTGGATGGTGTTATTTCCTTATAAAGTATTAAAATATGAATATACATGAATGTGCAACTGAAAGTATGAACACTAAACAAAGTATCTTTATTCATATATTGCACTGAGTAGGGAGCACTCGACATCCATGTGTAGATGTAAAGCAGGGGTAGGCAACCTTTCCCCTTTAAGGGCCGAGGGACTTCAGCTCCCAGAAGCCTCAGCCATGTTGGCCAATAGCTCCTGGGATTCTGGGAGCTGAAGTCCCTCAGCCCTTAAAGGGGAAAGGTTGCCTATCCCTGATGTAAAGGGTAAAACATTTGAGTAACACCGGTTCAGAAACATGTACCTATACAGATCTGGACAAAACCATTAGACCCCAAAAGCTTTAATAAAATGCCATGGTTTAACTTGGTATACTGGAATGAATTCAGTGTCCACATCAACTGGGTCTGCAAGGGCAAAGCATTCAACAATCAGATTACCAAAATAGAGGTCTCTTCCATGTCATTATGCAATATATGGCTCTCATTTGTTGGACACAGGAGGGCTCCACCAGCTGACCCCAGTCCTCAGGCAGGAGAGGTGGAGGTGCTCCTTAAAGTATTGAAGTCCTACTGTTTAGAGGTTTGAATGTGATCACCAACACCAGAGGATCTATGTAAGATTGCAAATGATCTAGGTATACCTTATTCATAGGCATTTCAGATCCTAAGCTTACATAACTTAAAATGAACTTTGTTCAGATTACAAGGAATATGGTACAGTAATGAAGGTAATGAATACTTCATATATGTTAATAGATCTCACACAGAGACACATTCATTTATTATATTCTTATAGGCATTGCTCATTATTTAATGTACTTGAAGGTATATATATACACACACACAATACTGTTATATATTTCTCTACATTATATGACCAGAGCCCAAAACTCTGAAGACTGGCATTGCTTAATAAAAGCATTATAAACAACAAAATCTCACCCATCTTGATGTTTGTGTACAGCCAGAAGCTTCTATCTTCCAGCTGTTCCACCAGGGAGACCAAATCACCCATTCATTAGCATTTTCTTTCTATTTAAAGAGCATGCCCTTAACTTATTTATTTTTTCCAACCAATGAAGTTTGTGAAGTGCAGGTTTTCTGTGTGATATGGTTTTCTGCCAAAATATCTGATGATTTTGTTTATCTATTGTTGTGTGCTTTTGAGTTGTGTCTGACTTATGGTGACTCTAAGGTGAGAAATGCATGGGGTTTTCTTGGCATGTTTCTTTAAAGGGGAATTGCCATCCTCTGAGGCTGAGAGACTGTGACTTGCTCAAAGTCATGCAGTGGGTTTACATGGCCAAACTGGGATTTGAACCATGGTCTTCTGTTGTAGTTCAATGTTCAAACCATTATACTATACTGTCTCTGAAATGACTTATCAGTGGGCTCTCTTGATTTGGCTATCTACTACCAAGCATAATTAAGCATGACAAAGGTCTATTCTGGTGATGAATTGTATCTGGTTTAGTTCCTATTTTGTTGTATAATTTACTGGGCTTGCTACTGTTGGTATTTATATTATCTCAGTTTACATACATAGGCACCATGCCCAGATAGAAGAAGAGCATTAATTTTCTAACTAGAACTTTCTGTTTTAATTCAAAAATATACCATTCATTAACCAGTGTATCCATGCTTTTAAATTAACTTTCTTTTAAACTACAACTAAAGACTCTCCTAGCCTGAAACTTGCAAAATGTACCTGCTCATTTTGTCAGTAAGCTCCTTTTTATGAGCACATGTGCCAAATAAAACTTGTTACGCTTTAAGGTACCACAAGATTTTTTTGGTGTTTTTGTTCCACATTGCTTGTGGCTTGTAGCAAGGGCCACAAGCAACTGTTGAAACATCAGTGTCAGTGGCGGCTTTTATTCTGCTTGGACTAGAGAAGAAGAATCCCAAATATCTGAAAAAATGATCATTTTTTATTTAAACTGCCTCCCTACCCACTTTCAGATTCAGCAAAAGCCATCCATGGACTTGTTACTTTTTATTTTTCTGCTAGTATCCCAATATAACCTCAGCCATTACTGTCACTCTTCCAGCTTCCCCACTTTCAGCTGCCTGAAGACTTCTTGCTCCATCAAATGACTTAGACCTTTCCTCCATGGTTCCCTTATATGCTTGGAACTGACTCCCAGAACACCTATCTCTTCTACATCCCATAAATTCCTCCCTCAAGATTCACTTTTACTGTAATGCTTTTGGTCCACCCCCATTTTATATCTATTCCTGCAACTAAAGCCCTTCTTGGATTTGGCCATCAAAGTGGCATGTTAATGTGATAGAGGTGTATTTAGTTTCCCACCACATCATATAGTTACCATAGTGTGGTTAAATTATGGGAGACCATAGTAAAAGCATGTCTTTTTACTCACCGGACAGTGTGTTCAAACAATTATTGCAAATGGAATTTACTTTTGTTTTTTAAAAACTTATTTGTAACAAATGGAGTAATAATCTCCTGAACTTTGGTTTTATGTGGAGCGGGGGTGGGAATGGGGGTTAAAAAAAACAACCAGAAGAAATCATCAACATTAGTAATAAAGAAAATTATTTATATTTCCTCTCCACAGTATCAAATAGACATAAAGCACCCATTCCCACAAAAAGAATTGGGAGGGGGAAGTGTGTGGAAGGGAGGAGGGACTAAGATTCAATTAATAGGCATGAAATTTAATCAAATTCAATTTCTGACCTGTGGGCTGCATCCACACTGGAGAAATATTCCAGTTTGACACCACTTTAACAGCCATGGCTCAATGCAGCGGAATTCTGGGAACTGTAGTTTGTTGTGGCACCAGAACTCTCTGATAGAGAAGGCTAAATGTCTCATAAAACTACAGTTCCCAGAATTCCATAGCACTGGGCCATGGCAATTAATATGGTGTCAAACTGAATTATTTTTGCAGGGCATATGCAACCCTAGTTATCAGTATCAGTTTCAGTCTCTGCTTCTGCTTCATTGTGTTTGTCATCATCACAGTTATCATGGACTTCTAAAAACCAAAGGTGTACCCAGATTAAAAGACGCTTCTCTACCCTTTCACATGTCAGTTTATGTCTTGATTTAGTACGAGTGTTTCCAAATAAAGACCAAATTCTTTCAATGCCCCCTAAAGGAAGACATGCATTTTCCTCTTCCATTGGAGAGTTCAGTTTGTAACCTTGTCCTCATTCAGTGGATATAAATTGGAATAATCTGATAATGTACATAGTTTTTAAAAATGATTTGGAGAGTATATGAACACTTTGTCTAAAAGATTTCATTCACCACACTAAAATAAAACATTCCATAATTGATTTTCTTCCTTTTTTCAATTTTTCCAATTTTTCATAACAAAACAAAAAAGACTTCAGGAAAAAAAAAACAGAAAAAAATAAATTCTGAATTTTTCCTGTTTTTCCCCAGTCCTTCCTATCACTAATCAGGATGGGAGGTAAGAATACCATCCCAATTATTGCAGGCCACAATATTGCAATGATAGAAGGCCCCATGCAATAAGGCTCTTAGGGCCTTTGCAGACTGCCAGAAATAGTGCACATTAAATTGAGGCACTGCCCTGGCTCAGTGCTAGGGAGTCATGGGAATTATATTTTTTTCTGAGACACTGAGCCTTCTCTGTCAGAGAGCTCTGGTGCCACAATAAACTGCAGTTCCCATGATTCCCTAGCACTGAGCCAGGGCAGTGCCTCAATTTAATGTGCACTATTTCTGGCAGTCTACAAAGACCCTAAGTCAGTAAGGGCCTCGGCAGATGGCTTATTAAGCCGTCCTGGAGGCAGGGAAGAGGAGGGGCAGCTGCATGCTCAGTGCCCCTTCCGAGGTTGCCCTCAGAGCCGCCGGCCCTCTGCACGGCCGGCGCTCCAGGGGCAACCTCCCGCCGCAGCGTCTGCACACACTGCAGCGGATAAGTCAGTGAAAGTGCGCCTCACGCTTTTGGGGTGCACTTTCACTGACTTGTGAAAGGAGTGCTATTTTAGCGCTCCTTTCAGGGACGGGGAAGGAGCGCCGCAGGATCGAGGCATGGGGCTGCCTCGGTCCTGAAGTGCACCTTCCCGGGGCGGCGCAGAGCCGCCAGTCTGCTTCCCCCCAAGCCAGCCTAGTCATGTGCAATAGAAGCAATAACATATCTTCTTGTTTATCCTGTCCTTAATGCTTCTGTACTTATGTCCCTTTGCTCTATTGTTGGTCCTGTGATGATTTTCAAATTGATAAGTTCCTTGTGACAGAGACTTCTTGTAGTCAATAAAACAGGATATACATTGATGCTACTATATGAAGCTGTAAATCAGCGGGCTGAACCTGGCGCATTGAGGCCTTTCGACTGACCTTTGGCCGGTCCTGCTGCCGTTGTCGCCATCGCCTTTCTCGCGCGTGACTGCGGCCACCATTTTGGAACAAAAAATGGCACCTGGCATCACGCGCGTATACACATGACTCCGGGCGCCATTTTCAAACAAAAATGGTGCCTGGAGTCATGTGCATGCATGCGCGATGCCGGGTGCCATTTTTTGTTCCAATGGTGCCCGCAGTCATGCGCATGCATGCACGCACAACTCCGGGCACCATTTTTTTTTTTACTTCAGCCCTCCAATGAGCTGGGGGGCGGCAAACCAGCCCCCGCCTCAAAAAGTTTGGGGACCCCTGCTATAAATAATAGATTTAAAATAAATCTACCTCTTAGGGACATGTCACTTGAATTTGTTGTGAACCATTTACAAAACAGTCTTTCTGGTATAGGTTCTCTCTTTTTTTGCCAGAAATGGTAACAGAAGGGAGAGAAAGTTGATGTACTGGAAACAGCACTAGCTGAAACACTTTTAAACTTTCTGTGAATTCAGTTAGGTTCATAATGGATTCTGTTCCCTTTTTAAGGATATGATAATGATATTCATTGAAAAATGCTTGGTTGTGGCAGCAGTCTTTGTGAAGCAGAAAATCTGCATCCTGCATAACACACTGTTCTTTCCCATGTAAACACAGAATTAGGGGAGGCAGAGGTCTTTTCAAGGGACCTTACTAAAATGCTAGGGTATAAATCCTTTTTTAAAAAAAATTGGCTTTAATGCAGAGAACACTGAAAAATGTGGTCATTTTTTAAAAACCAAAGTACATTGACATTAATATCATTGTTATGCAGATTTGCTAGTATGCTTATCTCATTCTCAAGACCTTATGTTTATTTTTCTATCTTGTATTAAATCTTTTATATCTGATTACAAGATATAGACACATCAAGTATATGGTTTTTAGAACAAGGTAGAGACCCCCCCCCAAGCAAAAGTTATCATCTGAAATACTACAGTACAAATCACATTCTTGTTCCTACATATATATTTTTTGTGTATTAGAAGTAAATTGTGTCATTGTTCAAGTAAATAAAACTGATTTTCTGCAGCTAACCTAATCTACATTCCTCTGTGAAAGGAAGGTTCTCTACTTTTAACTTTCCAGTAAATTGCTGTTGAAATTGCAATCTCCGGTGTATCATTCAGCTGGCTTATCTCTCCCACACATCCCAAGTCTCTGAAATAAGGTCTGCATTTGTGACAATTGTGCCCAGTGTCTCATTTCTTTGATAGTCTGATTATACTGTCTGGATGAATAAATCTTTCTCAAATCTTTTAAACATCAAGCCTAGTCCCATGTTTTAGGAAGTACCTGTTAATAATAACAGAGAAACAAGATTTACCCAGCTCTCTTTTGTCTGTGGGGTTCCATTCCTGAATCACCAGTGCTGCCCAGTCATTTATTTCTTTTTAAAATATTTCTCAGCTGATTTTACCCAGCTTAGGGCTGGTTTCTTACAACAACAATTAAAACACATTAAAGCATCAAGACAAAATGGACTGCAGTGAAAGGAAACAAGCCAAGAATTAGCAACAGAACTGAATGCCACTCCAAATAACTCTACAACCCTTCAGGAACAGATCAGGAAGAACCTTGTGGTTTCCTACTTTATTGAGAATATTCTTCTGTTTGACAGTATACTTTTCTGGAATGTTACCTCATCCATGTTCACTTTAAAGATGAAAAATGATAAGGAAGGGAGAGAGCAAGGGCCTCTCTGTTGTCTATCATTAGCAAAACCTGAGGGCAATTCACACTACAGAATTATAGCACTATTATTCCACTTAAACTGCCATGGTTCCATCCTATGGTATCGTGGGGTTTGTAGTTTGATGAGGCACTGGAGTGCTCTGGCTAACATCTCAAAATGCTTCTCCCTAAACTGCCAATCCCAGGATTCTGTAGGATAGAACTGTAGCATTTAAAATAGAATAATAAGCATAATAATTATGTAGTGTGAATGGCCCCTAGACAGCAGATTGAACAGGCACATTAATCATTCATGGTCACTGCAGCAGGATCAGAGAAGTAGGAAGCAATGGCAAGTACAACAGTGTTTGGCCCAAAGAACCGTGGAAAAGTTTCTGGCCCATTTTTCAGAAAGTGTGATGTATTGATAAGGAAAGCCACAGTAGATAAGACTCCCTGAATCAGATGAAAGAGTAATCTGGTCCAAGATTCTATTCTTCCAATGGCCAATTCATACTTATGGGAATATCACCAGCAAGAAATGAGTGTAGCAGAAGCCTCCATTTTGTATTACTTAGTAACTGATACAGAAAATCATACTGCCTCTGATACTAGATATAGCCATTTTGATTAGCAGTCTTTCCCATTATATATTGTGAGTGTTAATTCCAAATTTTAGCTATGTACAATGTAGGGATGTAATAATTTTGTTATCATTATTAAGAACAAGTAATTTTACCATTTTTTCTCTCCACTGGAAAAAAATATTGAATCACAATTTTAGAGAACTATTGACAGTTCAAAGTTTAATCTGTGAATGACATTTCCTATGTAGAAAAAATTATTCTTTCTGAGGAAAGAAAATCTTTCAAAAAAATTTGACCTACCATCCAAAATAATAAAACCATGTGATTTTTTCACACAGAATGAATCCTAAACTGCAAAGATTCTTCTTTGTCTAAGAAGAATCATCAGGATTTCCTGATTTTCATTTTTGTCCATTTTTGGGGGGGGGCATTGTTAACATATTTTTGAATACTCTTTCCAACCCTAGTGCTATGAGAAGAAGTAGTTCTTTTCATAATTCTGGATCTCTGATACTTAGAATTATAGAATCATAGAGCTGAAAGAGACCACAAGGGCTATCCAAGGACTACCTGGCAGCTGCTCAAAGCTGTAATGTTAAGTAGACCCACACCACCATTTTGCTAGCACCACATAGGAGGCATTATGATGGGTTTTCATAGTTATTCAATGATACAGGCTGAGCCTATCTTATCCAAAAATGTTTGAGACCAGAGATGTTTGGTTTTCAGGGTTTTTTTTTTTAAATTGGAATACTTGTATTTGCATATACAAAGATAATGGGATATCTTGGTGTTGGGCCCCAAGTCTAAATATAAAATTCATTTATTTTTCATATTCACCTTATTTGCATAGCTCAAAGGTAATTTTATATAATATTTTAAATAATTTTGGACATAAAACAAAGTTTGTGTTCATTGAAACATCAGGAAGCAAAAGTATCACTATCTCAATCACCCATTAATATTTTGGATTTTGGAATTCTGGATAAAGGAGATTCAATCTGCATTAGATTTCAACTGTCTGCATTATCACTATAGTATTGCCTATTGCATAGCCTGCAGACCACAGTAAATCAAGGAGATAATTAAGCTTGGCAGGAGTCATGTTAATCCAAAACTGCCTAAGTGCATTCAGGAGCCCCTTGAATTCCACAGATTATCTGGGATGAATCATGTAACAAGCTCACCACACTAGCAGAGAGCAATGAGAACTGTAAGTCATTACAGTGTTTTATTTAAAACAATTGTTGAACCACAAAAGAATTACAGAGGGCCTTGGCAGATGGCTAATAGAGCCGTCCTTGAGGCAGGGAAGAGGAGGGGCAGCCGCACGCTCTGCGCCCCTTCCTCCTCCCGAGGTTGCCCTCGAAGCCGCTGGCCCTCCGCACGGCTGGTGCTCTGGGGGCAACCTCCTGCCGCAGCATCCGCACACGCTGCAGCGGATAAGTCAGTGAAAGTGAACCGCAAGCTTTTGCAGCACACTTTTACTGACTTGTGAAAGGAGCACTATTTTAGGGATGGGGAAGGAGCGCCGCAGGATCGAGGCGTGGGGATGCCTTGGTCCTGCGGCACACCTTCCCAGGGCAGCCCCATGCTGCCAGTCTGCTTCCCCCCAGAGACATCTTCTTTCATATTCTATGTTTCCATTTTTATGCTCAGTTTGAATATGAAACTTTTAATTCCTGCACCACAAAAATGCCACTATGAGTAGTCTTGGTCAGCATTTTGTCTCACAGGCTAAACTAACAAGCATAGAATAACTGTCAGGATAAAATGGAATGGGCCTGTGTATGTCACTGTTCCTTGGAGAAAAGATGGATTCCATTATAACTGTGGATAATATTTGTACCCTAGGAGGACAGGAAATTCCTTATACCTCACTATGCCATTTCATGTGTTACTGATATCCAAAATTACTTATAGAAAATAATATTGACAAAGAAAGTTTCCCATTTAGGATTAAATATTTTGATTCTGTACCAACTTCTGCCTGTGAATTCACTTTACCTAGTGAGTGGCCTGGGAACATCTGGTGCAACATCACCACTGATGTTAAGTGGAAATAGATCAAGCTTGAATTCTACTGAAGGAATGGGGGGGAGATTATAAATACAATTCTTATATACTCCTTGGCTGTCAATTATTTCTTCTCCCCATTTTCCTAAGAAGGCTGCCAAGTGTGTTGTATCTCATATGCCTCCCCCCTCTTTGAACACCATTGGGATTGTTTTTTGTGGGGTTTTTGGGCTGTGTGGCCATGTTCTAGAAGAGTTCTAGAACCATTGGGATTGCTTCAATGTCAAATCAAGCAAACTTGTGTAAATCTCAAACAGTAAAATCATGATTAAATCAGCCAATCACAGTATTGTTCAACGAAATGAAGAAGAGATATTGAAATGATATCTGTAAGGAACATATTATTTTGATAAAAAATATGGTAATATGACAGTGAAGACTCTTCAGTGTCTGAAGTGCTTCACTAATATTTCCTCCCTTTGGTTATCATAGGGCCTTGGCAGATGACTAATAGGGTTGTCTTCGAGGCCTGGAAGAGGAGGGGCAGCCGCACGAGCGGCGCCCCTTCCTCCTCCCGAGGTTGCCCTCGGAGCTGCCGGCTGTCCTACGCGTTTAGGGCGCACTTTCCCTCTGAAAGGAGAGCTATTTTTGCGCTCCTTTCAGGGACGGCGTTGGTGCGCCGCAGTGCGGCTGCCATGGCCCCGCAGCACACCGGCCCAGGGCATCTCGGACGCCCTGGTGTGCTTCCCCCCATAGTTAACCAGGATTTCAAAATCTGGTTTTCATTTTAAGTAGTTTCCTTTAGAAGTCTGATAAACATAACATCCCAGCACATTTAAGATGTTTATCACACTTAGCTTTGGGCTTGTCTACACCTTCCAGAATACTCCAGAATTCAGCCCTTCCCTGCTTCACAGTGACAACACTGCCTTCACTCACATGGTCCTGAGCTGCCTGCCACCTGTGCCACTGTGGGTGTATTTCTCTAAGGGCAGAGCAAAGTGCTCAGCCAGTTGGGGTGGAACTCATTCTGGCCTATGAGCAATGAGCCTGCAGTGGCAGTGGTGGAATTCTTAGGTCTCTTTGCAGCATTGAGATGATGAGACTTGCATGGTCTTGAGCCGTAAATGATGATGGCTGCCTCATTTTGATCTTAGAGTGACACATCCACAGTGATACTGGCAGTGGGTGGTTTGGGACTGCATGAGTGAACGCCACTACCATCATTGCTGTGAAGTGATTAGAAAACCGACAGCAAAAGGTGAGTTAAGTAAATGCAATTTAGGTTGTGTCATTGTGAAAAAAGTCTACACCTGATTCAGGGAGTTGAGCCTGCATTATGTAAACTGGATGTGGAAAGCCCAGAGGGAGTTTGGAGTATATAGTAAATGTAGACAAGACCCCTGTCTTCATAATGTTCTTTCTTATGCACTTGTTCTTTTAAAACACCAATGAAAAAGCATAAAGAAACATATTTTTTCAGATGCTTCTGTGGATTGTTTCTCTGGAAAAGATGAGCTCTCCCTAAGGGGATCCAAAAAGAACAGCTTCAAAACTTTATAAACAGAGTGTAAGTAGGACAAAACAATCTTAATGCTGGAAAAATGAGAGGCTGAGCGGAACTAGATGAGTGGGATTCAAGAGTTGAATCCATCCATTCCTACAGTCAAAAGTATGGGCCTAAGCAGACGGCGCAAAGCGCCATTTTTGAAGCCAGAAAGGGGAAGGGCAGTGTCACGCTGGGCGCCCCAACCCCTTCCCGAATATATCATCAGAATGCCCATCACTCCGCATAGCCAGTGCTCCGACGACGCACTTCCCCTGCAGCGTCCGCAGACGCTGCAGTGGAAGAGGCGCCGAAGATGCGCCGGAGGCCTTTTGTGGCGCACCTTTGACATCTTGCGGAAGGAGCGCTATTTTAGTGCTCCTTCCTGGGCCAGAGACTCTACAGCTCAGGGCCGAGGAGTGCGGCTACCTCAGCCCCAATCCGCAGCTTCCCGGGGTGGCCCTATATCCCCATGAATTCTGTAGCTACATTTCAAAGTAAATATACATAGGCTCAGGCTGTAAAACTTGTATAGTAACTACTGTTATTTTCTGTAGTTTTATCTTTCTTTCCCACTTTCTTCTCTTTTGCTCTCACACAAAATTTTCCACTCAATATATCTCTTTTGATAAAAGGCACTGCATATTTAAGAATGTCACAATTCTGCAGCCCATGTTCAGTAAATTCAGGCAAGTGTTTCAGGTTCTAAGTATGAATCTACAATCACTCTGACTACAAGTCATTATGTTTCAGCATAAGCTTTCATTTACATTTTCTGGAAAAAAATAATTGTTCTTTTTTGTGTATCTCTGTATTACCAATATATTTTTAAAAATGTTTTCTCAGCATGATCAAATCAGTTTTAATGATCACACACAGAATAAAAAAGAAAGCAGCATGCTGTGTACAATAACAGTTATGGTTGTATTTCTTATTGTTCGAAGTAGGGATTAAGACCAATTAGGAGTTAAGAGTCTCTGGAAAGATGGATGCATGCTTTATCATTCTTTGACAAGTAACCAGTTGCTTTAACTTTTGAAATTTATTTTTTATATTTCCACTGCAGTGAGGCTTCAAACGTGCAGCTTCAAAACTAATGGTGTGTTGAAAGGAAGCCACAGGAAAAAAAGGGAGATATGTCTCCAAGTGTTCAGCGGATGTTTGATTTTATTTTTTATTTTGGAAAAAGTCCAACACATTTTAGTCTATGCATATATTTATCCATGTACTGTAGTGATTTGAGGATAGACTGACAACTCTGGAGATGAGGATTTGATTCCCTGCTTAGCCATGGAATACCTCTGGGTGACACTGGGTGAACCACTCCAGAAAACCTCATGGTAGGTTCACCTTAGGGTCTCCATAACTCAGAAATGACTTGAAAGCCCACAACAACAATGAAGCCAGAATATGCAAAATTCAAGTGTCTCAATTTTCAAAAGAAAAAAACCTTTTCTGCTAGTACAAAGTCACAAAGCATGTTTCAAGCATTTGTGGACAACAAAATTAGAGTCAAATCCACTGGCCAACCCTAAGATGTCTATGAATTCAAAGTTTCTGTGTAGGCCCAGTCCAAGTTATTTTGCAGCCTGAAGGAGAGATAGGTAATATTCCTGACTACTGCTATGTCAGTTATTTTGGCACCTAAAACAGAAAAACCATACCAGCACATTTTGACCACACTGACAATGAAAATATGGAAGATTAATAAATTAAATAACTGATAATTTGCTTCACATTTATAAACCTCAAAGGCTGGCATCTTATTGTTGTCATATGCATTTGTAATTTGCCTTCCTTAAACACATGTACTGTTTTGACTGTTTTACAATGGGCATCTTCAGTTCATGGTGGTTTAAGCACCATGAATGCACTAATGCACTACAGATCACTCTTTCTTTATTACTATGTCTACCTGTTGTTGTATGCCTTGACGTCATTACTGACTTATGGAGACTCTAATGAGAACTTATCACTTGGTTTTCTTGGCAGAATTTGTATAGAGTACACTATACATGAGGCCTCGCAGTGTGTCTACCTACTACTGTTCAAATGTTGTAGATGTGTATCCAGTACATATATTTTTGATCCAATTATACTGTTAGTTGGATCCAAATAGCAGAGCTTCCCACAACATCAAGCTTCCACAAAATGTATTATTTATTAATCAGTAATTATTCTGAAGTAATTGCCTGAAATAAACACATTTTAAATTGGGTAAATCAGCTATTTCACTGCATGATAAAATAAAATATTCATTGATATGAACTGTAGAGAACTTTTATAACACTGAGACATTTTTAAATGCTCCTCTAACTTGTCTTAAAAGCAGGAGGGAAGGGAAAGTATGGTGTGGGAAGATTGGAGCTGGGACAAAATATTTGATTCAAGATTTCTCAGGCTTTTCAAGGGTGAACAGTGCAACTGAAGCCTGACTGGGGAAATGAATGAGATGTATTTGGGGAGGGGGGGAAGGCAAGTGTGTTACCTATATGATACAAGTCAGCAGGGGAGTTGCTTAAGGTTTTCTTCCTTTTAAGGTTGGGTGGTGCACCTTTGGGCCTCTAGGGCTTATCTACACTGGCTGTTTAATTGGAGGCCAGTCCAGAGCATTATGCCCCAGATGGGATCCAGACCATCCATAATGGTGACCACACTCATTGGGCCAAAACCAATATGACACTGCTTCATTGGGCACACACGTCAGCCAGTCTGACTTCAAATGTGTAGTGCCACTGCTGCTGCCACTGCTTTGACAGCCAAGCAACTCCTGGCAAGAGCCTGCCTGCTGTGAAAATGCTTCTGCTAAAGTCTGAACAGGGTGCCCTACCAAGTGATCAACAAGGAGAGGATTGCTCAACCTCTCCCTATTGATTGCATGGGTGTCCTGATCTGACCTTAGCAGAAGCAATGGCACACCAGGTAGGCTTTATACAAAGCTCAAGCATGTAGGAAATAGTGGTGACTGCTTGTTTGTATCTGTGCCACCATTGCTTCTTCACAGACAAGAGCTCTACGTAAAACCTGCCGGGCATGCTATCACATGATCACATGTCTGGGTGCCCATTTCTGTCCTCAGAGAAGTGGCAGTGTGCTAGGCAGCCTTTATATGGAGCTCCTGACCATGAAGAAATGGTGATGGTGGCAGCTTGGAAACAGGCCATCCCTTTTCCCTGTGCTGTTCAACATGGGGAAGGGAAACAGCATGGCTCTTGGCATGTGAACAACAAATCAGACCAACTCAGACCTGATCCAGATGTCCACAACCCAATGACATTCTGGGGTTTCTGGTCATTTCTCCAACTTTGATCAGCTAAGTCAGGTTAAGGGCCAAAAGTAGCTGGGCCAGAGGAAGCTGAGCCTTCCAGAAGCAGCCTTTCTCTTTCCCCCATTCCACCAGGACCAGAAGGCTGCAGAAGCCACTTCCCCACTCTTTCAAGAACTCCTGGGAAAGTTTAATTAGCTGGCTTCTGAGGCCCTCCTAGACTGCTGGAGGTTACTGCTGGGCAGCAGTAATTTGAGGGGACTTGGAAGGCTTTGCAAATAAAGTACAGGCATGTGTGGCCAGTTGCGATCTGGGAGTGGACATTCAGGTTGTGTGGGAGAAAGGAAGGTATGGTGGGAACAGGATGAAAGCTTGTTACAAAGTAAGGCAAGATTGAAGTTTGAAAGCTATCCCACCTTCAGTTCTCTCTGTTTCCCAGAATGGATTGGAGACCAAACCAACCATACCACAGAACCTTACCTTGCTCCTTTGCAATGCCAAGTCAGTCAAAAACAAAACCCAGATCATTTATAATCTTCTCTTAGATGAAGATGATGAATTGGCTTGCCTTACAGAGACATAGCTGGGAGTAGACAGTGCTATAACTTGGGCACAGGCCCTCCCAGCCGGGTACTCTGTCAGTGAGCAGGTAAGGGGAAGTGGGGGAGGGGGAGGAGTGGCTCTGGTTCATAAGAATAACCTTACCTTGACCAAGATACCTGTACAGAAAACAGTCCACTTCAAGTGTATGTACCTGAGCCTGAGGACCAAGGATAGTTTGGAGATTGTGTTAGTATACCGTCCATCCTGTTGTCTAACAGACATCCTAACCAAGCTGATACAACTAGTCTCAGAGTTGCTGTTGGAGTTGCCTAAACTTTTAGTCTTGGGCGACTTCAATATTCCACTCAAGACCAGTTTGTCAAATCTAACAGGTGTGGCTCGGAAGTTCATTGAGTCCATGACAAACATGGGCCTATCCCAATTGGTCTCTGGGCCCACGCATTGTGCAGATCACACCCTCAATGTGGTCTTCAGTACAGAACAGGAATGTCCATGAGTGGAGGTAACAAAAACCTCAACATTGTCATGGATGGATCATTTCCTGATCAAGGTTGAACTTAGAGCCACTGTCTGTTCTGTCGGAGGTGGAGGACCTATTAGAATGGTTTGCCCTGAAAGGCTAATGGAACCAATTGGATTCTAGAAAGCCTTAGGGGGTCTAATGGTTGGTAATGTTGGTAATTCTGTTGAAGCTTTGGTTAATATCTGGAACACCGACCTTGCCAAGGCTTTCGACATGATTGCTCCCAAGCATCCTTTCCAACCTGCTTCAAACCATCAATCATGGTATACTGAAGAACTCAGGAACATAAAGTGGGTTGGAGAATGATTAGAGTGCATCTGGTGGAAAACTCGACTCTTATCTGACAGAACTCGTCATAGGAAATTCCTTTGTTCCTAAGGAGAGGTAATGCATGCAGCAAGGAAATCTTTCTTCTCTGCACGTATTGTGACTGCAGAGTCCCATCCAGCAGAGCTGTTTAGGGTGGTAAGGGAACTGATACAGGTTTCACCTGTGCAGAACTCTTTACTTAACCCGACAACAGCCTGTTGTGACATGTTTAACACTTCTTTGCAGATAAAATCTCTCAGATAAGACCTGACTTGGACGCCGATATTATAGCAGAATCATTAGATGAGGTATCCAGCAACTCAGCTCATGAGATTATACTGGATCAGTTCCAACTGGTGAGTATCGATGATGTAGACAAGCTCCTTGGGAAAGTGAGGAAGACAACTTGCCCTCTTGATCCCTGCCCCTCGTGGCTGGTCATCCAGGGAGGTGATGTCTTGAGTATGTTCCTGTGGGACATCATCAATGCATCTCTTAGGGAAGGTTGTGTTTCATCTTGTTTGAAGGAAGCAGTGGTTAAGCCACTCCTGTAAAACCTTCCTTGACCCTCTGGATATGAACAGCTATAGGCCAGTTCCCTTACTACCTTTTTGATTGAGAGGGCTGTTGCTCTTCAGCTCCTAGTTGTATTGGAGGAGACTGATTATCTAGATCCATTTCAAACTGGCTTTAGGACAGAATATCGAGTGGAGACTGCCATGGTTGCCTTAGCTGATGACCTTTGTCTGGGCATCAACAGGGGTAGTGTGACCCTGTCGGTGCTACTGGACCTCTCATCAGCCTTTGACATAATAGATCATGACATCCTCTTGGAACACCTGAAAGAATTATGAATCAGTGGCATTGCACTGCAATGGTTCCATTCCTTCCTCTCAGGCAGATTCCAAAGGGTGATGCTCGGGGACAGTGGCTCAGCTAAAAAGGAGCTTAATTGTGGCATCCATCAGGGTGCCATCCTGTCCCTGATTCTATTCAATATATATAGATGAAGCTGCTGGGAGAGATCATCCAGAGACATGGGGCAGGGTGTTATCAGTATGCTGATGACACGCAGATATATTTCTCCATGTCTCGGTCTATGGCTTTGTCTTCAGATGGTATCTCCCCACTTAATGAATGTCTTAAAGCAGTAATGGACTGGATGAGGAAAAACAGATTGAAATGAAATCCAGACAAAACAGAGGTATTAATGGTAGTGGCCCCAAACCCAGGTATTTGGATACAATCTCCAGTCCTAGATGGGGTCACACTCTCCTCAAAGGACTGTGTTTGAAGCCTGGGGGTGCTCCTAGATATGGTGCTTCAGATAATAAACCAGGTGAATGTGATGGTCAGGAGCTCCTGTTATCAGCTTTGGCTGATACGTCAGTTACACCCCTTCCTGAAAGTTAGGGACCTCAAAAATGTGGTACATGTGCTGGTAACCTCTCGTCTTCATTTCTGTAATGCACCTTACACAGGGCTACCCTTGTGCCTAATTTGGAGACTTACATTGGTACAGAATATGGCACCCAGGCTGGTCTCAGACGATATAACACCAATATTAAGATCGCTCCACTGGCTGCCTATCAGTTTCTGGGTGCAGTACAAGGTGTTGGTCATCACCTTTAAAGCCCTAAATGGCTTGGGTCCAACCTATCTTTGGGACCACCTCTTTCTGTATAATCCACCCCGCATACTCAGGTCCTCTGAGAAGAATTTATTGCAGCCTATAAAAACAAGATTGTCTACAAATGCCCAGAGGCATTTAAACAACTTTTCGGTGATCACTCCCAGATTATGGAACGGCCTGCTGGATGAGATCCATCACATTACCACTTTAAACAGCTTTTAAAAAGCTGTTAAGACAGATCTCTTCCAGCAGGCCTTTCCTAAGTAGACAGCCAGTCACTGAAAAGGTTATGCCTGGCCCTGATTTTCCTTACAGTTATTTTAATTTATTCATCATTTGTTATTTATCTGTTTTTAAGTATGATTTAAATTATAATTTAAGGGAGGGCTATTGGGAGAGGGGACTGTATGTTTTATTGTGTAAGCCACCCCGGTTGTGGTATACAGAGAGGTGGAATATAAATAAATTTTATCATTGTTATTACTATTATTATTATTGTTGTTGTTAGTCATGAGAATTGCCAGCACCAGCTTCAGAGTGAGCTTGTCATTTTCCTGTGGTGTAGACAAGCCCTAGGGTACCACTTCCATCACTGACCAATCAGTATGTTTTTTGGGATTGAAAGGATTGAAGGGATTTGCAGCCCAAAATTGGAGCACGACAAGTTCCTCAAGTCCTGTTTTAAATAGTTTGCTACTAGAAATTCCAGCAGAGATTAAATTGGCAGCCAATGAGCTGTTTCTGTCCCAAAGAACATCAGAATGAGAGGAAAGCTGTGCCATTTGTGAGATATATGCTACAGTTTTTGCAGGTGGCTGAAGATCACTTGCAAACACTCAACAGGCATTTGGACATTTGGTATCAAGGTTAATGAAATGTATTGTTGGCAGACTGTCATCTCAAAATGCCTCTTTCAAAAGTTGTGGGTCTGTAAAACTAGTGACACTTTTGTCACTGTTTACCCATTTCTGTTCCCCATGCACTAAATTTTTATGATTCTTGTATCTTAGTGAAGTTCCATCAGCACAATGCAACAAGATGGTAGTTTTCTTCACAATACAAGGGAATCAAAATAGTATAGGAATAACAACATCTGAAGGAGACACAAAACAATTTTCAAGAGATCAGGGAGAGAAGGGAGTCTTTCACGGCATTAAGAAACTGAAATGCTAGATGGAAGAATAGCCTAATAATCAGAATTGATATTTTAGAAGATGCAGTAGGCAAAGGTCAAGTGGGTCAGCTTAAAGATTTGAAAATTTGTTTTTTAAAAAAGCTAGTGCACAAAATGTTGCCTATAATCAATGTTTTGTAGATGGAAAGTACACCTGTACTTGTGTATGTAATTGAACAAAAGCTTATGCTATTAAGTTGGAAAATTGTCAATAATATTAAAGGTCGGAGATTTTGGAAGCATGAGGGGCCAAGAGACACTTGCAGTCATCATCAGCATATGGGAGGGCATCTCTCAGTTCCCTGAGCCATATCCCACCTACCCACCATGCATTCCAACCATGCTTAAGAGATGAAGAGATGCTCTCCCACTCCTCAACAGTGACTGTGAGTGAAGAGAACATCTCGCCACTCCACAAGCCTGGCTGGAAGGTACATAGTGGGGCGATGTGGCTCAAGGAGTGGACAGATACCCTGCTTGCTCACAACCACTGCACTGGACTGCATAATGACACCACTGTTAATTGTTGCCTGGGTATGGTGGAAATCCAACATGGCTGTCAGGTTGGAAAAGGCTGTTCTAAAGCATAAAATTGAATATTACAGCTTTTCTCCCCTCCATTCTTCTTTAATTGCTTTCAAATTCCATCCCTTCAAATGTTTTCTTGCTATTCTGCTCCTATGGTCTAGGGGCTTATCTGTCTCTTTCACTTCTCCCAATGAAAGCCATGATTTCGCAGTCAGATTAGCCTGGCTAATAGCAGTCCTTCTGTTGAAGATTTCCTGTTTTACTGACCTAGTGATTTGGTAGAGGGAGAGCGACCCTCTCTGCTAACAACGTAAAACCAATTAACTTATAAAAGCATAGAATTAGTTTTAGCATTGATCAGGATATCTGGTGCATCAAGCCACATTAATCTAACAATTAATAATTTAATGTGTTAATCAACTAATTATTTCCAGCCTCTGCTTGGAATGCTCTTTTTTTCATGCCAATGAATCCTGCCTGCCATGCCTGAAATCTTTTTCCATCATGCTTCTCCTGATACTTTGCTGCCTAGATGGAGCTAGAAAGTCATCCCTACAAATGGCAAAACTGAGAAAATAAGAGCAATTTGAAGTGGAGATACATTTTAAAGAGTATATATTCAGTTAATAGGGACTTTTGGACTGCATGTTGTAAGTTCAGACAAAAATTATTGTTCTTTTTTTTAAATGTCAATAGGCAGTGTACAGGCTGTGGCTGAGATAATTTCCTCCTCTATTCTCAGCATGCTTGACTGTGTTAGTCAAGGCATCTTGCTGGGCTAGACGAAGCAAAGAAAAAATGTGTCTTGGATTGGCTTTCAAGTATTTTATTTCAAGGGACAATTTGAGGAGGATTCTGAATGTTTCACCTCATGGTAAAAGGTTTAAAATGGGATATTAAGACCACAGGAAGCTGTGCAAAGTCAAGATTGGAGAGGACACCAATGTATATGTACCAGAAGCCTGTAAGAAGGATGGTCCTTTCCTCACAACTATGCAACAGCAGCTGGATGCCAAAATAATACATTGCTATGGTCAATCAACAGCTACTAAGTAAAGGGAACTGCACATCTGCTATTGCACAGCCAGATGAAAAATGTTGCTCAAGGAAGTACTGGATAGCTCCTTGTACCTGAACTGTGAAAGTACTTCTACTGACTTAATTGAGGGGTTCCCAAGTGTAAATCACTAAATGGATACTGGCTTTATGTCATTAGTTGATCTAGCTCTGAATAGCCTGAACCGCTTGGCAGGAGTTCTCCTGAATTGCACATGCAGTTCTTTTTCTGCCTTACTAGTGAGATCAGCTCAAGGCATTTGAGAGCTTAAAGGCATGTATCTACAAATACAAAGTACAAAGTACCCTAGGGAACCAGAGCTACTTTAGCACCTGAGGCGGAAAATACATGATATTTATTACCACATTCATCACATCATCTCTCTGATAGGGAAAAATGGATTTACTCACACCCTCCAGATTCCCATTTAGTAATTCAATTCTATCTGCCATGACTTCCCTCTTTTACTGCTTAAATGAATCTTTTCTTTATTTTAGTTAATATGATCATAGTTAATATGATCATAATAG
Organism: Phrynosoma platyrhinos; assembly: GCA_020142125.1. Lineage (NCBI taxonomy): Eukaryota > Metazoa > Chordata > Lepidosauria > Squamata > Phrynosomatidae > Phrynosoma > Phrynosoma platyrhinos. The sequence goes on from CM034708.1 coordinate 57,818,916, forward strand.
TTGAAACAAGTACTAAATTAAGTAACTAACAATTTGCTCTTCTTTTATGCCAGCTCAAATCTGTTGCCTAAGGTAACCACCCCATTCTCCCTAATTGTAGGGTCTGCTCCAAACTGAATCTGGGGCCTTTAAGATGTAAAGTAATGTGCTCTACCACTATACTATGACCACACCCAACTCAAGGGTAAATGATTTTGCTGGGTTTAGGGACTAGTTTTCTGCTTCATGAACCTCCAGTGGCCAAATGGACAGCCTCCCAAACCCATAATAAATAGAAATTGCCAGAAGTCCACTACTAATTTTGGTTTTATTAAACAGTGGTTTATGCCTTAATTTAAAAGGTGAATAGGTAGCCAAGGCAGCATTCACTTTTTTTTTTCCAGAAAAAGGGTAGACCCAGAAAGGGGGGGGGGCTGTATGCAGGCTGTAGGCTATCCTTTGCCCATCCTTGTTGTAAATATTTAATAATGAATATTTGATGTTATCAGGACAACAATGACAACATTATCCAGTATATCTACAATATGGTATGGCACTGTCTGATACTGAGAGAATTGTACAACATTGTACAAATATGGGCACATTCTAGAGTTGGCCTTGTAAATATAATAAATGTGCAAGAGACCCAAACTGAAAAAAGAAACCAGCTCATTTTGGACTTTACCACACAAGGCTAAAAAGTGGGATTTTAATAGGATAAAAGTACCTTTGTCCAGTATTTATCACATGACATTATGTCCAAGCTGCTGTTACCTTGCATTCCATTCATTACTATAGTGCACCTTTTCACTGACAGGCAAAATCCATCAAGAGACATTCAATCTCACTGCTACTTCATTATTGTCTTTGTGTGTAAGAGGTCCCTTCCACTTCTCAGGCAGTCATATGGTGTGAGAGGCCATGATTTTGCTCTTCTGCCCCCTCCTCCCTCCCCTTCATAGCAATTGTGCCACTAACAGCTTCCCAAAGCCAGCTGCTATGTGCCCATTCACATAGAAACTGGCTTCAGGAGATGGTTGGCAGCCAGGATCACCTATTCCCCCCACCTCCAAAGCATGGGGCAAATGTGTGAATGTGCATGCAGCAGCCCCATGCTTCAGGAGGGGAAGGAGCAATATATTCACACAGGCGATATTTGGCAGTGAGGAAAACGGTTCTCACATGGCCATGGATCGCCAAAGTGCTATCATGGTGCTAAGTGTGATAAGAAATGATGCCAAACTGGTACGCTTCCATTCTTAAACCAGTGAGGAAAGCAGATCATGAGGCCATGGATCACCACAGTGCTATCATAAGGAAAAGTGTGATAAGAAATGATGCCAAACCAGCATGCTTCCATTCTTAAACTAGTGCAATTGTGACAGGACAGCAGGCTGGTGTAGTATGTCTGTTAGTCTGAAGAATGCTTTCAATAATAACCACAAAATTCAGAGTGGGCGGATTGTTAAGTTTTTCAAAATCACCCCTTTCACCATAGTTTTATTTCCTCTCATTAATGCATCCAAAGTGTTGTAGCAAGTCATGTGAATATTCAGTGCACTTTTTCATGATCATATACATTCCAAACAATAAAGTTCTATCTGGATTTTCTGGATTTCCCTGCACAAGATACTGCAGTGGTGAAAATGATTATAGAGGAGAAGACTATTACTGATTAGTTTCAGATTCCAAGAGTGTTATAATTCACAGGAGAGTAGGGTGCCTGGGATTTAAGTATTTCTTTGGTGATTATTAGCACTACTGAAATGAATATATAAGCAGTGTTTTACATACCAGTAGGAAATGGCTTGCTATATAATTGGCTGTTGAAATACTCCTAGATCTTTCAGATTAAGTTCACTAACAAATATTGCCGTGATTTATTCAAACTGCTAAGTTGCAGATTCACCAGTAGCCCTAATTATTATCTAAACCTCACAAAAAAGTAGCAGTTAAGTATTTTACTGCTAAAATACAGGTTTTGCCATGGGGAAAGAATAATGGATAGCCAGCTGTAAATATAATGTTGACTAATGACCAAATAAAATATTCATGAAGGCCAATACCCATACAAGAGGGCACACTTGTGATCCCCTGTCCCACTTTCTCAGTATAGCAGGAGGATAAGAATATGACATTATAAATAGCTTCAATATGGGAGCCTTCAATTCAAAATAAAATTTTAATTTGGATATTTCTACTGTAAGGGTTTGAAAGTTATCATTGATCTCACAGCACATGCACATAAAGTGTTAAATAACAAATCTGAAGTCTTTTCTAGTGTTGTCTACCCTGCCCCTCATATTTACATTCCAAAAAAGAGGTAGAAATAATCTCACTTGCATTTGTTTACTGCACGTAGTGTAGAACACAAACTGAGGCACCCTCTGAATAAATATTTTTTTATCTTTAGAAAACAGTATCAAAACAGAAAATATACAGAGAGAAAGGGGGAGTGAGAGAGACATTTACTTGTTTTTGACAGAAAGACTGCAGTTTAACTTCTCACATCAAAACAACGGGCTGCATAATATTTAAAGAGGAAGAAAGAGAAAAATCTTTGGAGGTTTTGAGGGTTTTTTTTTTTTCAGCAGTTGAGAGAAAACTATTCTAAATATAGCTACTTTTTGGGTTATGCATTGCAGTAAGGGAGTAGCTTTCTGTATTTTGCCAAAGGGCTTAAAAGAAGATCATTACAATGCCTGTGAGGTGGAAGACCAAATCAGATTCATAGCAGTTTTTTCTATTCTTCTTATAGTTGCATGACTAATTATTCTGCATTGCATTTACAGCCAGCTCATATGCATTGTTAGATGAAAGTAACCAAATATTAATATGGACTTGAAAGAAATAATTGGGCTCAATACAATTATTAGTCCCAGTTAGAATAAATCCACTGACGTAAATCCATTAAGGGGGGAAGCAGACGAGGGTGTCCGGGACGCCGCGGGATGGTGCGCC
>CM034708.1:57842720-57860723 GCA_020142125.1 Phrynosoma platyrhinos
CCGCCGGAAGGGACCACCGCAAGGGACTGGCCCCAGGTAAGCAAAGGTTGCCAACCCCTGTTTAGATGAATGAGGTAGATAACAATCATGCCACTGAAACATTTGTCCAGTGGATATGGTGCTATTGTTTTGACTATACAAAGATGGGGTGAAAACAACTTCAAACAGATTCTACTAATTATAAACAATTGGAGCAATCCAATTGAGCTGAAAGTCAAATGATCAACTTGATCATTAACCTCAGTGGGAAATGGGTCATACATAATCAGGCATAGTAAAAACCACTTAAGTATTATTGAAAAGAGTAGAGTTTATCTATGGGTAAATGTATGTTTTTTGCCACCCACACATTGCATCAGAAATTTTAAGCATGATTAAGATTTTTCCCTAAAGAGTTATATTTGTCTCTTTCAGTGTAAACTTAAAGGAAGATGAAAAATAAAAGTCTGAGACTAAGCAGAGAAGTTCCACTAGCAGGAAGGGTTACCACCTGGAAGTATGCCACAAGACACATTTCTGTGTCCAAGTTATGAAAAGGTGGGTAGTGTCTTTAGTCCATTCAAGGTAGGGTCTCAGCAATTGTCTTCCTTGAGAAGGTGATGTCATGCTGTACCTGGCGATGTAGTCTGCACAGGAGGGAGGGGTGGGAGCAGAGAGACCCAGACTGGCAAAAAAGACATGCTGAGACAGTAAATCTTGTAAAATGATGGCAGCTCAGCAAGGAGGTGTTGTTGTTTTTTTTTATAGCAAATGGGTTATTGAGGTCAGCTGTGTTGATTTATGGCTGGCTGTATAAGAGCTCATTCATCACCATTGCTTCACTGAAGAATCAGGACTCCTTGCTTAACACTTCGGTACTTCTTGAACTTGGCTTTTGACCTTGGATTGATCTCTTCCTTTACTCCTTTTCGGTTTTGGTGCTCATTTAGACTGCCTGTTTGACTCTTTCTCTCTCACACACACACACACTTTTGGTTTTGGAATTCATTCCAGATGCACAGACATGAATAACACTGACCTGGCCAAAGAACTCTAGCTGGCCTTGGCAGATAGGAGTTGCAGAGTTCCAGGGTACTTGATAGGCACAAACCAGGAGAGGGGCAAGGTTACCCTGATCCCACAGGAGATCTTTGGGATAGGAAAATGTTGAGGGGATGGGCCAGGAAGAGGTTGTTTGACAGCTTGTTTTCTCATCAGAGTCTTGATTTTGAAAGGCTCGCTCCCTTTTGGGACTCATGCCAGTGTCCTATGATTCTTGGGATAATATGTTTCCTAGTCCCACAGCCAGTTCACTTAGGATCCCCCTATACTGGGCATCCTAGTTCCACACTCAAATCACCAGTTACCTAATGGGAACAGTAGAACAGCTATGTTGTATCCTAGTCCCACATGTCTACCACTGAATCAACACTTGAGACCTGTCTAGTAATGAAAGAGGAAATAATATTTGAATAAAAGTTTTTTTTAAACAGATCTTTTCCAAATACACTTTTTTAATGAAACCTGATTATAAGAATTGCGGGTAGATGCGACTCTTTGCAGTTCAGGCATTATTCTGTGTAAAAATTGCACTTTGAGGTTAAGAAAACAGCATTTTCAGTACAAAAATAGTATTCATGGGCAGAAAATATCTGCATGTAGAAATATTATATTCTACATATAAAATGCTATTTTCTGTGCAAAAATTTCCACATGAGAATTTTTCATAGAAGACTTTCTTGCAATGGGAAGTAATTGCTAAAAGCTTCCTTTGAGAATGAAATCAGTGAAGAATTATATCCCAATCCTAAAACACAAAAAGAGTTAGGAACACAAAGGCATTGGGAATATAATTCTTTAATCATTTCATTTGTTAGAAAATAGAATCTATATTAAAGCAAGCTTCATAAATAATGCCATTGCATACAACTGACATAATATATAGGCATACAAAATCATGTTCCTGTTAGAATTTTAAATCCTGCCTATTTGAGGGTGCATCTCATTTTACGTTTTTCTAACCTATCCTTCAGGTTGCTTCAGCTTTAAGTGTTTAGAGATTCTTATCATCATTAACCATTGCCAATCTTTTATCCTGAAGTTTTTCTACAACTGTAACAACAACAACACATGGTTGTTTTTTATTGACTTGACTACATGCCAACTGAAAGCAATTGTTATCTACATGATGCTACCTTGAGTAGACCTTATACACAATTACAAGGGAGTCAGAGCCTTTTAAAAGCAACTACCATATAAGCCAAGGAAACACAGACCCTTCTCTTCTGTAGGTTAATTGATGTAAATGTCATGTGAATATATACATCAGTTGCAGAAATAAAGCCCAATTCTAATTTTCACATCAATGTTGGGAGAGGTATAGACCAAAAATCAGTGTACCCAGTAGTGCCAATACATCTTGATATGATTTTGTTTGTAGGTTGCTTGCTGTGGAAATTGGAAACAGCTTTCTCCTCCTGTTGGTTTCTATATCTGCCTGTGCCTTCAGTCCATCCAATATTGTTGATGTTATTTCTCTAAAACCTTATGGTTAAGCTACACAGTGTTATTTGATGTGTTTAAACAAGTTTGTTTATTCTGGCTGCTTTTTACTGTGGTAGGGAAAGATATGTAGGGAACTATTCTGTAACATACTCCCATCCAAGCCATATCAGATGCTTGTGCCAGTTTTTGGCTGTGTAACTCCCCTCTGGTTTGTCTGTGCCTGCTGTAAATCTTTTTTGGTCCCTAAAAATGCTTCCAGGCTGTCTTTCTCTTCTTCTTCTGGAAAAGTTATTGAATGACAAAAATGTGTGGCAAGGTTGACCCTTGTTGGCCAGATCAGTGTGCTGGAAATAGGATGTTGTGAACAGGTAATTAAATGCTTTGCTGTGGGCAGAGATCAATAGCATCCTTTCCTTTAATTTGATTTCAGATTGTGTGGGAACAGACCATTGCTCTGTGTGTATGTGTGTGTGTGTTTTTTTCCCTTCTTATCCAAGAGACAGTGGTGGCTGATGGCTTTCCTTTCAAAGGAATTGTGAATTTTAGTCTAAACTCAAAATAGCTTCAATAGCTTAGATAGCTCCAATAAAGTTCAATAATGCACCTGGAATAGATTCACCATTCTACTGACATGGATGCCATTAGCTTTGTCTACTTAACCATCCCGAGGAACCATTAGTTCAGGGTAGGCTTACTAGTTCAGTTTGGCCACATAATATGCAGCAACTTGTGAGCACCTATAGCATTCTCATGGTGAAGAAGGCTTTTCCAAGCCATGTATCCCTAAACTCATCAACTTGAGGGAAATGGAGAGGAGAGCCAAGCTTAGGCAATAGGGCTGTTGCTGATCTAATCACTTTAATTGTTCAGTAAAAATGAGCTCAACATCCATAGTCTCATCACTTCTTGGGGCTGAATTAAAATTGCCCTGGAAGTGAAAGAGGAGAAACTTGAAGTCAAAGGTTCCCAGAATTGACAGAAAAATGCATCTCAAAATAAGCCTGATAACTATGAATCATGAATGTACCTTTTTAGGGGGCAGAAAGTGTTGTTAACTTTCTGACATATATTTCAAAGCAACCAGAAAAAGGGCAGAATACCAAAAAGCAGTGTTACCTCATAGCAGTAGTCAGATTTGAGTTTGTTTGCTTATTGCTCCATCTGGTATCAGCAGTTATGTTTAATTTAAACAAAATATTGCAACCATTTTGATGTAGATTCAGAGCTTTGGTGAATTGCATGGCACAGTATTATTGGAAGGTGTCAAAATGCACATTGGGGACTTTAAAAACAACACTTCTTTATTGTCACATAAAGAAGTTCCACATCCAAAAGAAGGATAAACTAATCTAGATCTTTCCTCCTGACATACAAACTTTCTGAATCAAATCCCAACTGGAGTATTATATCAATGTTAAACTGGTAACCACATAATTTTGTAAATACTTTTGATACAGTCATTTCAAAAATTGTAATGTGGAGTAAAGCATATCCACACAAAACATCAATGGATTCATTGTAAAACTCTCATAGGAGAGTTTGTTGCAGGCTCTTGTCACATGTGAATCCTGATGAACCCTTTTTCAAAATTAAAAAAAAATGACTATCTGGGATGTCTAAAATCTCATTCCATAGAAATCAGACAATAATCAGAATGGGACATATTTATTTGGGGAAGATGAGTTTGCCAAATAAAATCAAGGATAAACATATGAAATGTATATGTAGGAGAGAGAGTAACTGGCTTGTTACAGTTTCTAGCAACATCCACCCCAGGGATCATATACCCAGATGTCACTCTGAATTGTTGGTTCTAATTGTCAGTGAAGCTGTGCTCTTTTCATTCCCTTTCCTGGTTCTACCATACAAGAGGACAACCTTCTTGAAGGTTGCTCTTCAGGGCCCCAGCCATAATGTAATGTTAGTCACCTGACTTCTTACAGCAGCTCCATGAATCTAATAGGGTTTCCTTAGACAATATGGATATGCAGAAGTTGCCTTTTCCTTCATTTGAAAATAATAATAATAATAATAATAATAATAATAATAATAATAATAATAATAATAATTTTTTATTTATAGCTCACCCCTCTGCTCAGCAATCGGGGTGGGTTACAGCATTATGAAACATACAGAATTAAAAACAATCCTTTGTCCCGCAATCTAACTCTCCCACCCCTTAAAACAAGATTAAACTATAATGAATTAAAACATAATACAATAAAATAGCCCACAGCACCTGCTATTCAGCTGCCTAAATGCCCTAAAGTCATCAGATCCCTTCTGATCTTGAAGCTAAGCAAGGTCAGCTCTGGTTAGTAATTGGCTGGCAGATTGCCAATGTATATACCAGGTGCTGTGTGCATATGCTATATTTCAGAGGAAGGACCTGGCAAAACCACTCCTGAATATACCTTGCATAAGAAAATTGAAATTCATGAAGTCACTATAAGTTGACTCAAAGGTGCACACACACACACACACACACACACGTCTCTCTGCTATCCCCTGACAATCTCCCTTCCAAATACTAATTAGACCTGCTCCTTCTTGGCTTCCAAGATCAGATGTTGTCTGATGCCTTCAGCATATTTAAGCATTTATTTATTTATTTATTTATTTATTTATTTATTTATTTATAGGCCACTTTTCTCCCAAAGTAAGACCTAATGCTTGGAGAACAGCAGTATAAATAAAATGAAATAAAATATCCACAGCCATACATGCCAGATAACTATATTTTGTCATTTCATTCTAGTGTGTGAAGTCTTTATTCCTTTTCTTCAACTTTGTTAAGAGCTGAATTTCAATAGTACCTATATCTAGGACAGGAAATGGTTGACTGTAGCCATAACATGTTTAATTAATATATCAGAGTTTGTGATTGTTTAACAACAAAGAAAAACTACACCACATTTTTCTTATAACTTACTAAAGTCCATACTTAGTTGGTGGGGGAGTGGAGATAGCAAATAATATATTTTCACTTCTTACTTTTTCGGTCCTTCTGCCCTGATCTCCAATCAGTGATAAGAAGCTATGCAAAGCCTGAAAAAGTTTTGCATGAAACAACACCTCTGGTATGCAGAATGGTACAAGAGCGTGTTGTACAAGCACTCATGTTTTTTATATTTAAAAAAACACTTAATGATAATGGTGTATGTAACGATTAATGTACTTTTAAAAAAGAAAAACACCAGCTATTAATATTACAGTTAATCAATTTAGGTTTGTTTTTTTTCGTTGTTAACAGTTTTCTGACCACTAAGGTTCACAAAGAATTAAGCTGCTTTCATCACAGTGATCATTCATTCATTCATTCATTCCACACTCTGTCAAATTCATCTAACAGCAATTGTGTAGTTCTCAGTGATCCATTTTTACCCCAATGCACTTTCAATGTTTTTTTTAAAAAAACTTGTTGTCTAGACAATTTAATAAATCGGAACAAATAAAACCATAATTGAAGTGTTAATGCCTCTGAAAGGAGTATAGATAGCAGTTAAGAGGTGACCATAATGACTGCTGGATGCATTGTATAAAGAGTTTCTTCACTCAAAAGGCATTCTGTTATATGGAACTATTCCCAGAGAAATAAGTAATTTGCTGGAAGGCAGAAATATTCCTTTAAGCAAAGTGGTCCACTGAGTATTACTTTAATTTAAGCATGCACACTGCATACATTTGTCCACTTGAAACTGTTAAACTACTAAAAGAGCCAAAGAAGCATTTGAATGAAAAAATGAATGAGTGAGTGAATCATATAGAGAGAAAATAAATGTTAACTTAAAAATTTAAAAGTGCTTTAGGAATATAGTCTATATTATTGAGATCTATTGTAATGTGTTATAAAATTATTATTCTGCTTAGATTGGAATTATTCAGATTTTATCTGGAATATTCAGTGCTGTATTTCTGTACAAATTTAGCAAAGTAATGTGTGAGAGTGAAGATAAGTAGGAAAAAAGAAGCTGTATGACAAAAATCTGGTGGGTGGGGTATTGGAAAGCAGAGAAATAGGCAAAGATCAAGTAGGTTTTTCAAATGCAGCTGTCCTTTTTTGTTATGTGCCATGCCTGGGATAAAGAGCAACATAACCATTTGAATTCCAAAACTTAATATGTTTAAAAAGTATTTACAGTGGACCATTGTTCCTCAAGGCATGCATAACAGTGGGAATACAAGATATGTTAGAGGATTAAAAAATACATTGTAGAATACTAGTGTAAATAAACACACACACACACATACATATTTCTTGTTGTTATTGTTGTGTGCCTCCAAGGACGTTATCACATGGGGAGCTCCAAACAGAAGCTGGCTTTAAAGTGAAAGTGCTACCGCAAAAGCGGAAGCAATTAATTAGCCGTCTTTCCCCGTGTGAAAACCTCCTGCTCATTTAAAAGGAGGTTACTCCGAATGGAAAGTAGACAGAAACTGTTTCTTTTTATTTTCAGAAGATCCTGAAAATAAAAAGAAGCAGTTTCTGACTACTTCCTGTTCAGATTAACCTGCTTTTAAATGCGACGTCATCTGAAAATATACCCACTTTTGTGGGTTATTTTCAGTTTAAACCCCTGTTTCCTCACAGGATTTCCCCCGTGTGATAACGTCCCAAGTCATTTTTTACTTAGGCAATCCTAAGACAAACCTATTGTGAAGTGACTTTTTCTTTTCTTTCATTTATGGCCACACTATGGACACTTTTCGTCCCACAGCTGCCACCTCCCAATGCAAAGAGCCACTCCTTCACCAACCTTTTCTCCTAAATCTCTTTGGTATAACCTATCTTGTATAAGGTTTAGTAGCATGGATATTCATTCACACTGTAGACAAGTGTTTCATAAAGTAACAAAAAACTTTATTTACAATACAAGTAACAATGGGGGGGCGCAGACTGCCAGAAATAGTGCAAATTGAGTCCACTTTAAGGGTTAGGATTAGTGCTAGGGAATCATGGGAATTTTTTTTCCCTGAGACATTGAGCCTTCTCTGTCAGAGAGCTCTGGTGCCACAATAAACTACAGTTCCCATGATTTCCTAACCCTAACCCTAAAAGTGGACTCAATTTGCACTATTTCTGGCAGTCTGCAACCCCCAAATGTTTCACTTGGTCTTGCTACACTTATTAGAATTGGTTACAGTTACAAATAATAATACTCTGAAACGCTCTTTTCCTTGGAACACTTTTAATTACCCCCACAGGACACTCTTAACCCTTCTATTGATACCTCTATCACTATTTCTTAACCAGGCTCTCTAAAGCTATCAGTTCCCCTCAGGATATTCTCTTTATTAACTCCCTCACTTGGAGTTTAGTATGAGTATTAGGCCTTTCTCTTCTGGACCTTAACCCTGTTCCACTCTGGAACCTTCTCCACCGGACCCTCACTGTCTGGAATCCAAACCGTATCTGACTTCCAACTATTCCTAATGGAATTACCCCCTTACAGCCCAACATTATATTGGCTGTTCCCAGCTCAGTCCTGATTAGTTGTCACCAAGGCTGGCTCTAACTTGCCTTCTCTCCGGTGCTATCATAGGGTTTTCTTGGCAGGTTTCTTCAAAAGTGGTTTGTCATTGCCATCCTTTGAGGCTGAAAGAGTGTGACTTGCCTCAGGCCACTCAGTGGGTTTTTTTATGCTGGAGTGGGGAACCCGTAATGCAGGGGTAGGCAACCTTTCCCCTTTAAGGGCCGAGGGACTTCATCTCCCAGAATCCCAGGAGCTATTGGCCACCATGGGACTATTGGCCAACATGGCTAAGGCTTCTGGGAGCTGAAGTCCCTCGGCCCTTAAAGGGGAAAGGTTGCCTACCCCTGCCGTAATGCAACATTCAAACCACTACACCATGCTGGCATACACACAGAGAGAGAGAGAGAGAGAGAGAGAGAGAAAGAGAAAGAGAAGCTCAAAAATGTTACACAATATTTGTGACGTAACCACATTTAAGTAGTATGGCACAGAGAATAATGAATTTTGCTGAGAGTTGCAGGCAAGTATTCAAATACATCATATAGGTAATGAAAGTTTCAGTGTACATTCATTTTGACACAAGCTGTACAAGAGAATTATTACTCAGTAGACTTTTACTTGCTTTTTAAACAACTGGCTATTTAACTTTCAGTCCTACCTATGTCTGACAGCCCTAAAATGACTAAATAAAATGGCTTTGTTTTACAATGCATTGGTACTCAATGATGGATAAAAGGTTAGGTTACTTAAATGAGATGTATAGTTTTCACATTGTTGTACAATTAATGATGCAGTAAAAAGATACAGCATGTTCCATGAAACTAACATTTTTCTTCATTTTAAGTTTTCACTCTGTGCTATATAATTATTTGAACTCATAGTGGTCTCCTCATCTCTTTCTTTCCCACCTTTGGCTGCAATCGCTGCTCTGTCTAGTATTGTTTGTTTGTCTAAGGACTCTTTTTGATGTTTTAGTTGACATATTTTAATGGTAATACTGGTTTAATACTTTTTTAAGGGGCGGGAGGGTTTTGGGATTTGGATTGTATTTTAATATATTGTATGGATTTTTAACTACTGTAAGCCACCCTGATTGTTTGACAGAGGGGTGGGATACAAATAAAATGTATTATTATTATTATTATTATTATTATTATTATTATTATTATTATTATTATTATTATTATTATTATTATTATTATATCAAGAGCACAGAGATGTAATAACATTCATACAACTGTATGTTTCCTAAATGCTATTCCTTCCAATTGGCTGAGGAAACCAATAGTATTTGGATGCCTTAGTCTAAAACAGGGGTCGGCAACCTACAGCATTCGGACCGGCCCCTGCCTGGTTCTGCTACTGCTGCGGGGGTCCTCTGGGGTGCCATTTTGGATTCCAAAATGGCACCAGATTCTTGCACAACTTTCCCATTGCGAGAAAGTTCATGTGAGACTCCGAGCCTCTCAAAGGCCCGGCACTGCTGAGGGAAGCCTCCTGGGGGGCTCCCGCCATCATACACATGCATGCACGATGCAGGGGCAGGGTGCCTGCCATTTTGTTTTTTCAAAATGGCAGTGCGCAAGTGCAAGGATGCACTTGTGCCAGCCCTCAGCAACATTTTCCCCCCCTCCAGGCCGTCGGCAAGAAAGGTTGCCGACCCCTGATCTAAAAGGAGAGAGAGCAAGAGGCAAATAACAATGAGAGAGCTGCAGGAAAGCTGCAGGAAGAGCAATGAGATAACAAGGATATTAGGGAGAGTTGCAGGAAGATGGGGATATAAAGACCCATAACATGATCTTTATTGAAGCCTGACAATTTTACAGTAAAGAATGGGTTTGAATAATAGGTCAAAAATGTGGAACAGATCCACTGGCTGGCTGGCTGACATGGGAGTCACAGAATGTCAGAGGTGACATACTGATGCATAGTCATAGTGACAATGCAGGAAGGGGAGCAGTGAGCTTAATAAGAAAATGTGCCTTTTTCAAGGTAGAAATACAGCATGTCAAAACATTTCTTCATATGTTAGCCTTTCACAGAGCAATTCAGGGAGCATGCTACAGTTAAAGTAGTAAACAGATCAAAGACCTCTAACTAAGAAACTGATGTGTTTGGGAGGAAAATCACAACCCCAGGGCATATTGCTCCTCATTCTACTTTACCTGATGTGAAGAAATAACAGTATCCTGGCTGTATTATCCATTTGATTACATTTGCTTTACTAGCTATTTTTTTTCTAGTGCTAACATAAGCTTGTACTTTAGACCTAAATATCCTAAAGGCACCTGATCCCATTTGATCTTGGAGTCAGCTATGATTAGTATTTGAATGGGAGACTATTGCCTGTATTTCAGAGGAAGGAACTGGGAAAACCACCTCTGAGTATTTGTTGGTGATTCAAGTTTCCTAAGGCTTCAGCCTTTGTTAAGGAAACATAAGTATTAAGACAAGCCTGTTAGGGTCTAGCTTTTAAATCAGCAGAGCAGCAGAAATATGTCCTTGCTTAACTGCTTCTCTCAGAACTGAAGCTGACAACACAAATAGCATGTAGTTTAAAAAAAAAAAACTTTACTAATGGCTTGAACATACATATGCATGGAGGCTACATCCTAACTAGCTAATGAATAATTCAGGTAAAAGAAGAAATCTTTATCTCACCATCTTTTGGAAGAAAGTTGATAGAGCAGGGAGATGGGAGACCGGATTGAAGCTGGAAAACCTCTTTGTGAGAAAACTTCCCAAAGGAAGTGAGCTGAATCACATGATTTGTTTACCAATTTACAAAGGTATTTATTGCCCCTGTGATTTAGCAAGAACCAAATGGGATGTTTGGAAGAGGGGACACAGCAGAGTTTGCATGCAGGGAATATCCTATCTATATGAGTAGGGGAAGAGAGAATGCAAAGATTTTCCAACAATCCTCTTCTCATTCTCTTGGACTGACTTCAAGGAGTTTCATATCTTTGCATAGTCTCTGCAACCAGTCTCTTTGTAGAGGCTTGATAAGTATTCCTTGCCTAAGAAAACCCTATGAAATCATGGGGTTGCCATAAGTCAGGGGTAGGCAACCTTTCCCCTTTAAGGGCTGAGGGACTTCAGCTCCCAGAATCCCAGGAGCTATTGGCCAACATGGGACTATTGGCCAACATGGCTGAGGCTTCTGGGAGCTGAAGTCCCTTGGCCCTTAAGGGGAAAGGTTGCCTACCCCTGCCATAAGTCAACAGGCAACTTGAAGGCACATGTATACATATGACATAAGCTCATAATGATTCTATAATGGTTCACATGTTGCTCCCTATAACTTGGTTTTCATGTGTTGTTCATTTCCAAGGGTTTCTTTTTAAAAAATGATGGCTTTAATTCAAGGGTGTCCTGTGTATTTCTATAAGGTGATGTATTTGTGTAAAAGCCATTAGTCATTCTTAAGAACTCACCAAGCACTTTGACGTATGTGCAAAATGACAACTCCAAAGGCATTGGTAATATGCAGCTGAAATCTTTGCACTCAATCTAGCACTTCATAAGGCTTACCTCTTAGTCCCCCCCCCAAAAAAAAAGTCTGGAGAAGATACAGTTTGATTAATCTATTTTATTTTCCAAATACATGCACTGCTCATCATCAATTAATCTTAAAATATGTACTTAATGATCAGTCCTTGAAATATGAGCAGGACATGCTAAAATTTTAGCAGCCCCCTTTATATACTCTCTACAAGTTCTTAAACAATGACTGTAGTAAAGGATGAGACTGCTTAAATTAGGAAATTCCCATAAACTTGGTCAGACTAGCTAAAAGATTGCACTGTTCTGTGGAGTTCCAAAAGCCCAGCAACTACACCATAGCCTAGAGTAGAGGTTCCCAACCTTTTTGACTCATGGAGCCTTTATTTCTATGGTGGAGCCCCTAAGAGGTTTACCCTATGTCTTATAAGTTAATGATGTTTGGGGGTATATATAAGAATATATTCTTATTCTTTAATTTCATTCAATTGTTATTTCTTTCATTTTCCTGGAGCGCTAGTCAAACAACATCTTGAGCTTCAAGTTTGGGAATTGAGAGTGGCAACTCCAAAAGATCTGGGAACTATCTCATCTATGCCCCCTGTAGAATCATAGAATTATACAATCATAGGACGTTATCACACGGGGAGTTGCGGGGAGAAAGTGGAAATAAACGGGCATGAGCGGAAGTTTTTAATTTACGGGATTTGTCCCGTTCTGTCTCATCTGATAACTAAATTTGAATTTAAAAGGAGGTTAATTCGAACGCAAACCTGATCTTTTCATTTTCGGGATTTTTGAGGATTTGAAAAGATCAGGTTTTTGTTTGAATTAACCCCCTTTTAAATTCGAATTTAGTTATCAGACGAGGCAGAACGGGACAAATCCCATAAATTAAAGTATTCCGCTCGTCCGGTTTATTTCCACTTTCTCCCCACAACTCCCCATGTGATAACATCCATAGAGTTGGAAGAGACCACAAGGGCCATCCAGCCCAACTCCCTGCCATCCAGGAACTCTCAATCAAAGCATACCTGAGAGATGGCCATCCAGTCTCTGTTTAAAGACCTCAAATGAAGGAGACTCCACCACATTCTGAGGGACAGTGATTCACTGTCAAACAGTCCTTACTGTCAGGAAGTGCCTCCTAATGTTGAGGTGGAATTTCTTTTCCTGTAGCTTGCACCCATTGCTCCGGGTACTGTTCTCTGGAGCAACAGAAAACAAGCCTGCTCCCTCCTCAATATAGAATCATAGAATCATAGAGTTGGAAGAGACCACAAGGGCCATCCAGTCCAACCCCCCTGCCATTCAGGAACTCAAAATCAAACCATCCCCAACAGATGGCCATCCAGCCTCTGTTTAAAGACCTCCAAAGAAGGAGATTCCACTACACTCTGAGGGAGTGTGTTCCATTGTCGAACAGCTCTCACTGTCAGGAAGTTCCTCCTAATGTTGAAGTGGAATCTCTTTTCCTGTAGCATGCATCTGTTGTTCTGGGTCCTATTCTCTAGTGCAACAGAAAACAAGCTAGTGCCCTCCTCAATATGACATCCCTTCACATATTTAAAGAGAGCTATCATATCCCCTCTTAACTGTCTCTTTTGCAGACTAAACATACCTAGTTCCCTAAGTCATTCCTCACAGGGCATGGTTTCCAGACCCTTCACCATTTTAGTTGCCCTCCTCTGGACACGCTCCAGTTTTTCAACATCCTTTTTGAATTGTAGTGCGCAGAACTGGACACAGTATTACAGATGGGGCCTGATCAAAGCAGAATACAGTGGCACTATTACTTCCCTTAATCTAGATACTATATTTCTATTAATGTAGCCTAAAATTGCATTAGCCTTTTTAGCTGTGGCATCACACTGTTGACTCATGGTCAACTTGTGATCTACTAGGACTCCCTTTCACATGTAGTCTTGTTAAGCCAGGTGTCCCCCATCTTATATCTGTGCATTTCATTTTTTTGCCCTAAGTGCAATATCTTACATTTCTCTTTATTGAAAGTCATTTTGTTAGCTTTGGCCCAACTTCTTAATCTATTAAAGTCATTTAGAATTTTCATCCTGTCTTTTTGGGTATTAGCTATTCCTCCTAATTTTGTGACATCTGCAAATTTGAGAAGCATGCCCACTATTCCGGATTGGTTTTTCAATAGGTGGGGTATTAAATAAATGTTATTATTATTATTATTATTCCTTCATCCAAATCATTGATAAAGATGTTGAATAGCACTGGGCCTAGGACAGAACCCTGTGGCACCCCACTGGTCACTTCTCTCCAGGATGAAGAAGAGGAGCCATTGCTGAGCACCCTTTGGGTTCATTCAGTCAACCAGTTACTAATCCAGTTACAACTAACAGCTGTATTGTCTAGCTCACATTTTACTATCTTGTTTGCAAGAATATTGTGGGGGACCTTATGAAAAGCCTTCTGAAATCAAGATATACTACGTCTACCACATTACCTTCATCTAGCAAGATTGCAATTTTATCAAACAAAGAGATCAAATTAGTCTGGCATGACTTGTTTTTGAGAAACTCATGTTGACTTTTAGTAATTATGGCATTCCCTTCTAAATGTTCACAGACTCTTTGTTTAATGAACTGTTATAGAATCTTTCCCAGTATTGATGTCAGACTAACTGGGAGATAGTTCTTGAGAGCCTCTTTTTTCCCCTTTTTGAAGATGAGGACAATGTTTGCCCTCCTACAGTCTGCTGGGACTTCTCCTATTCTCCAGGAGTTCTCAAAGATTATTGCCAGTGGCTCTGAGATTACATTTGCCAGTTCTTTTAATATCCTTGGATGTAGTTCATCCTGTCCTGGAGACTTGAATTCATTTAGGCTAAACAGGTATTCCTGTACTTCCTCTTTACCTATTTTGTGCTGCATTTCCCCTATTGTGTCCTCTGCTCCATTTTCCTCAGGTTGAACATCCTCTTCCTTTTGTGAGAAGACTGAGACAAAGTAGGTGTTGAGTAATTCTGCCTTTGAATTCCTCTTTAGTGATTTCACCCCTTTTCCATTTCTTATACATCTCCTGCTTAAAACTTAGTTCAGTTGAAAGTTCTTTTGTCATTCAACCTGGTTTCCTGAGACATCTCCCATTTTTCCTTCTCATTGGAACTGTTTGATATTGTGCTTCAGTATCTCCCTTTTGAGAAATTCCCATCCATCCTGGACCCCTTCTCCTTTAGTATTCCTGACCACGGAATCACTCCCAGTGTTTCCCCAAGTTTATTGAAATCAGCTCTCCTAAAGTCTAGAATGAGTGTCTAACTATGCCTAGTTTCTCCTTTCCACTGTATAAGAAACTCCAGGAGAACATAATCACTCCCACCTAAGGATCTCACCACTTGCACCCATTGACCAGGTCATCCCTGTTGGTTAGGATCAGATCTAAAATAGCTGATCCCCTTGTTGCCTCTTCCACCTTTTGGACAAAGAAATTGTCTTCAAGGCAAGTGAGGAATTTGCTAGACCTTGAAGTATTGGCTGAGTTTGACATCCAACAAATATCAGGATAGCTGAAGTCACCCATCTCTACTACATCTCTCCTTTATGAGTGTGTGGTCATCTGTTCTAGAAAGGCATCATCCAATTCCTCAGTCTGACTTGGGTGTCTGTAGTAGACTCCCACTATAATATCCGTGTTGTTTCCTTCCCCTTTAATTTTTATCCAGAAGCTCTCCACCTGATTTTCAGGATTTAAGTCCTGGATTTCTTCACAGGTGTAAACATCCCTGACATATAATGCTATTCCTCCTCCTTTCCTGTTTGGTCTTTTTCTCATAAAAAGGTTATACCCTCTATTCCTACATTCCAATCATGAGACTCATCCCACCAGATTTCAGTGATGTTTTGATTCATATTGATTTATATCGTATTTGCTTTGTTGTGCTAGGAGTTCAAGTTCATCTTGTTTATTTCCATGCTCTGTGCATTAATATAGAGACATCTAAGAGCATGTGTCCTCCCCACTTGCTTCCTGTGTGAGTTTTTTCCCTCCCTCTGTTGGGCCCTTGCATTGTTTGCCTTGTTCCCTCTATAACACTTTGACTATTATCTCCAGCCCATGATGTATTCCAAGATACTTTCCAAGATACTGTCTCCCTCCCCAACATGACTCAGTTTAAAGCCCTTCTGATCAAATGTTTGAGACTATTGGTAAAAATGATTCTGCCAACTGGTGTGAGATGCAGCCCATCTCTTGCTAGAAGTCCACCCTCATGGAACCGCAGCCCGTGATCTAAGAATCCAATCCAATATGACACCCCTTCAAATATTTAAACAGGGCTAATATCACCTCTTAACCATCTGTTCTCCAAGTTAATCATACCCAGTTCCCTAAATCGTTCCTCATAGGGCACAGTTTCCAGACCCTTCATCATTTTAGTCACACTGCTTTGGACATGCTCCAGTTTCTCAACATCCTTTTTGAATTGTGGCGCCCAGAACTGGACACAGTATTCCAGGTGGGGCCTGACCAGAGCAGAATACAGTGGCACTATTACTTCCCTTGATCTAGACACTATACCTCTATTGATGCAGCCTAAAATCACATTGACCATTTTGACAAAAGTGGAAGTAGCCTTGTGATCAGCCCTTTTCCAAAAATACAGTTTTAGGACAGAAAAGACTGTTCCTCCACCTCCCCAAGATTCTCTGAAGGCATGGTTTTCCATCTTTTATGGATTTCCTCCTTCCCTCTCCCCAGCAATGGGATATTTCAGATGAGGTCTGCATAATTTCACCTCAGTTGAAAGCATTCAACATTAGACTAAAGGTGGGGAGGGTTCTGCACACCCTTGTAAATATTGCTCAGGTCATGATTTAAAAAAAATAGATTGAATTTTGAGAAGCAGATGCAGTGAAACACACTGTAATGTTTCTTGTGATGTTAACAAAGGGGAAATAAAAAGTTTAATCAGCATACCTGCCCTGCAAAGAGAGAGAGAGGCAGAGAAATATGCTGCCAACATTAAGAGACAAGAGAGAGAACTCTTGGAAAACAGATGAGGTTTTTAAAAAGCTTGGTGGAAAAACTTGTAACTACTGATCCATTTCTGAATTTAGCTGAGAAGAGTTCACTCATCACTACTTCTCTCATTGTAGGCTCACTAGCAATCTGTGTTCATGGTCAAACATTCTGGCAGTCAGTTGATTTTTGAAACAGTGTGAGCACAGTGGTCTCTATCCAACCATGTCAGTGTAGATTATGTGAGTTGTCTTCAGTATCATCAAAATGAGGAAGTCTATTGAAAGGAGCCTGTTTTCTTATATAGCTGAAAGACTGTATCCTGTGTCAATAAAACAATGTGATTGAGAAGTAAAATGAAGCACAATCCTTCACAGATGACTGTATTGCATAAGCTTCTACTGTATTGAAGGTATTATTAGAGGCATGTTTATCAAGACATGTTAGGAGACTTTCATTTTTCCTGTATCCAATTTTCTTTCTTCTTTTTTATTTAGCAAAACTGCAAACAAGGCAAAAAATCTGCAAATGAAAGAAATCACACTATTTTCAACATTTAATATTAGGACTGTGCCAAATGCTCACAAATTGAACATTTTCCATGCAAAAGGATGGGCTTTGGAGAATGAAAATATTCAACAAAATTTCCTTCTTTCATACCATGTTCCATACTCTTCAATTGTCCCACTTTAGGTGGGACAGCCATGCTTACTTATCTAGCCCATGCTTACTCCCACTTTTACACCTAAGGACATTGTCACACTAGTTTCCTGTCTCATGGGAATGGTGTTATGAATTGAAACAAGAGCATACTACTTTGAAAACATTTGTTATAAAACTTCTCTTCTTTCCAGGACTGCACTACTTGGAACCCTACCCTCTGTATGATAAGCCTCTTCACTCCAGTTCTGGCATTACAGCCATGAGGTGCCATGAGAGGGCCTGATTCTCCCCACCTTCCACTCTCTGTTCCAAAGCATGATAGCTCTGTCCCTGTTGATATATTTATTTTTAATTTTGTTGTATTTGCAAAATTATAGAAAAATTATTCAAAATGATTAAAATTGTTTTTATTTTATTTCATTATTTTGTCATAAGTATGCTAAGACAACAAACATAACAATTTAACTGACCAACAGGCATGGAGTTAGTCTGCTTTAAAATAGCAAGTGGGGCAGGGAGAGAGGAGGAGAATATGGCCCCATCTTGCCATGTGACTGTTGTAATGCTGGAAATGAAGCGAAGAGGCTTTTTGCACTATAATACCTGTGCTGTAATCACAAGATGGAGAACTCATTTATGGATTTTACCCATCAATGAAAAGATGCAGTACAGCAACAGGGCAGCAGCAGGATGGACATGATGGTATCTGATAAGAACCAGCCAAAGATGCTTTTATCTTGTTAAAATTCCACTTTTGAGCCTCATGTGGTAATGTTATAATTTTAAAATGTCCTAATTTTCCTCTCCAAGCTTTATCATATATGTAGAGATAGAGAGTTAAAGCTTTCATATATATATATATATATATAGAGAGAGAGAGAGAGAGAGAGAG
>CM034708.1:57860823-57881417 GCA_020142125.1 Phrynosoma platyrhinos
AACTAGAGCTGAGCTGTTGGGGGGGGGGGTCATGGAGGTGGTGGCAGCAGCAGTAGCAACACTACTTGCAGTCAACTCCAGGTTGGCCTATACAGCTCTCCCAGCCAAGTAATTGGGTGGTACAAGAGCAAAATCTGGTTTGGGGGTAAGATTCAGTGGGAGAAGGGTGGGGAGATGGCAGTAGAGTAGCAGATACAGACCCAGAATGGAAACAGCAACAGTCATTGCATCTAGGGAAGGAAAGAGCATTGTGGCCCAGCTTTTCATATGTCAAACATTGGAGGGTGTGCTGCTCATGTTCCAAAGCAGCGACTGCTTCACAATTGTTTCCTCTAGATCAATTTTCTTCCCACCTTTTTTTCAGCATATGAAGCTTAATATCATCTAGCTTGTTATGCCAGAGTGATAATCATGCAACTCTCCAGATGCTGGACTGTTGTGTTATCAGCCCTAAATGGCATAACCGAAGGTGAGGGCTTCTGGAACCTATGAATTAAAGCCATTGTGTGTGGTTGCTTTGGTCCCAACCTGGTGCTCAAAGGGGCAGTGTTACGCCACCCCTTTATGGCCATCTGTTTCATAATTGCTGCCAATGATAAATATCCAAACTAGAGAGAGAAACAGAAAATATATCAAACAGGAAATTTAATTATATAACGAAATAAATATGACCAACATGAATCAGTATGCAAAGTTATCTTCTACCACCTTTGAGACTAACTGAAAGAGAGAAGTTGGCATAGACTTTTTGTAGATTTGAGTCTATTTCCTCAGATGCATGAGGCTTGAGTCTACGAAAGCTCATGCTACCAACTTTCAGTGAGTCTCCAAGATGCTATAAGAGCCCTTTGTATACTTATTTTTCAGACTAACATGACTATGTCTTTGAATTCTTCCAACATGAATCTGATTATCTGTCTCCTCCTCCTGAGAATGGGGTACTATAATTTTGCATTTCATTTTGACCCAGTTAGCCAATCTGAGCCCCATTTTGGGGCAAATGTGAAGTATAAATAAAGTGATGGACAGATGAATGGATGGCTGGATAGTTTCAAATTTTATTAAATACTGGCACTCCCACAAGGCATCCTAGACTACAAATATGGCTAAAACACATTAGTATACTAATCACTTTCACCCAAGTCCTTGTTCTTGTTATAGTAAGTTCTTGTTATAGTAAGAAAATCATCTACAAACTCTAGTAAAAGGTTCATTTTCAAAGTTAGTAAGTCAAGGGCAGGTTTCCCATAGTGTTCTTCTCAACTTTAACTGACATATTTTTGTGAATGTATTTCTCTGCCTTCTTTTATTTATTACTTTGGAGAGATAAGCATCAGAGAGAAAAAGGGGCTTTCAAATGACATTAAAGACAGGCAGAAATCTGCAAGGGGAGGAAAAGCATAAGGGATCTGTTTCTGATGCTGAAGTAGCAGAAGATAATATTTCAGAATTAAATTTTAAATGTGAGAACTGCAGGCAATTACATTTCTTTGTGTTTCTGTACTCTCTTTGAAGCAGCAGTTGAAGTTTTAGGCAACATTTTCAGGAAGAGTTTCTTCCAGGAAACAGAGCATGGAAGATTTATGGTGCCTCTTCACCATATTTAGTAGACGTGGTTCATTGTTCAGTATGCACAGTATGCTGAGCTTCCATTATAATGGCAAGCCAAGCCAAATAAAATGAAAGCACTGTGTGTGTGTGTGTGTGTGTGTGTGTGTTTCAGTTTTATGTTGCTGCATTTTCTCTTTTTCTAAGTCAGAATGGTTGACTCAGATGCTTAGGTATGTAAAAATGACACACAATGTTAATCCCTTGCCTACTCTTGCAGAGAATAATTAAGCATCACACAAATGCCTATACTCTCTTTTTACAGAAAAAGCTGTACTTCTGGATTGTACACAAAGCTAATTCAAGAAGCTTGATCCTGGTTGCACAGCTAGCTGTTCATTGGCCTGCTGTACATTTTAAGAAGCATTTTAATATCTTTGTTCATCTTTATATCCTAAATACATGGGATCACACTGCATGACTGAAGAAGAAACAGAGGTGACCTCAATTATCTGATTACAATCAAGTAGAGAATGAGATAAACTGGAGATTATGTTTTTCCTGGCAGGATGTGAGACATGAGGTATTAGGACCAAATTTCTCTGAGGCAACCAGAAGGATCTAGGTGGGATTTTAATCCTCTCCTTTTCTTTGTTGTCTTTGGTTCTTGTTTTTTATCAAAGACATTTATTTGGAAAAACATGGAGACAATTCATTTAAGGTTTGATGCTTAGGACCATGAGAATCAAGATGGTGTTGTGCTTTGAGTGTTGAACTATGATTCTAGAGACCAAGGTTCAAATCTCCACTCAGCCATGAAAATCCATTGGTTGATTTTAGGCAAGTCACATTCTCTGCCTCAGAGGTAGACAAAGGCAAACCTCCCTTCCCTGAACAAATATTGCCAAATAACCCCTGGCCTCAAACAGACCAGCAAAAAAAAAAAAAAAAAAAAAAAAATCAATCCTGTTTTTTCTTAAAGTGGGTTGAAACCCCCCTGCCCACATGGCCCACTCCCAAGGTGGGCCAAATATACATGGCCTGACTGCATGGTGCTGTGTCAAGCCGCACTGCTGGGTAATATTTTTTGTTGCCTTCCCACATACACACACACCATCTCACAAACACACCACCGGTGACCCCCCCCCCCCAAGTACCTCCTATGTTTGTCCAGATGCCATCTCAGAGCATTACATGTGTAATGTTCTGCCCATATCGGGCATTGGAACATCAGTGTGTGAGTAATACATTGGTAAAGCACAATTATTGGAGTGGGAGCTAATTGACATGTACAGTAGATTTACCCATGACCATGGAAGGCATTGCAACATTTGGTTGCTCCACAGTGGGAACTAGTATAATTGTACTGCACTATATTTATATCACATTAAAAGTGGATAGGATCTTGACTCAAAATTCTATGCATCTAGGAAAAGGACACCATATTACTAGTGGAAAACATCACAGAGTGGAAGAAATTACTAAGCAAGGTCAAAGGAGAAAGTTCAAAGGCAGGCTTAATGCTGAAGGTAATATAACAACCATGGAAGAGATAAATCAATGAGAAAACAAAATAATTAGAGTCAAACATTGATGAGAATGGTGACTGCAGCCAAGAAATAAGAATAAGATTAACAATGGGAAGGGCAGCTATGAATTAACTAAACAAGATCCTATAGAGTAAAGATATACAGCTGAGCATTAAAGTTAGAATCATCCAAGCCATTGTATTCTCCATCACCATATATGGATGAAAGCTGGATAGTTTAAAAAATCAGATAAGAAAATCAAATAATTTGAGATGAGGTGCTGGAAAAGAGTGCTGAGAATACCATGGACAGCAAAAAGGACAAACAAATAGGTTCTTGAGCAAGATCCTAAAGAGACCCTAAAGCCTGAAATCTCCTTTGAAGCCAAGATGATCAAACTGAGGCTGTCATATTTTGGCTACATTGTGAGAAGGCATGACTCATTAGAAAACACAATAATGCTAGTGAAGGAGAAGGCAGCAGAAAGAGAGGAAGACTCCACACCAGATAGATGGACTCAGTCAGGGAGATCATGGGACTGAATTTGCAATACCTAAGCAAAGCAAGTGGAGGATAGAGGGTTTTGGAGATGTCTCATCCACAGGGGTTGCCATAAGTTGGGGTCAACTCAAGGGAAGTTTACAACAAGAACAAAAGAAATGGATACATCTTCACTCAGCCATGGAAACCCACCAGGTAATGTTGAGAAAGTCACACTCACAGAGGAAGGAAAGGGCAAACTCCTCTGAACAAATTGTGCCAAGAAAACCGCATTGTAGCTTTGACTTAGGGTAAGCATAAGTCAGAAATGAAGGCACATAACAACAACAAGGAATAGGATTAATATTCTACCCAGCAAGTGCAGCAGGAATTCTAGACAATCCAGAGAAGAGACTGGAAAACTTTAGAATTTAAGATCTCTCTCTCACACACCACACACACACACATGGTCCAGCCAAGAGCCCACAAGCAGGCCATGACAGCAAAAGAAATCTAGCATACAAACAAGCATATTTTCAAAGAAAGTACTGTATTTTAGTTAAAAAATTGACCCCCAAAAAACTGGATTGACTTATCCATGGGTAAATGTAAGTACTGTACTTTAACTCTTAACAAAAAAGGAACCATCCTCTTCTCTGATTAGAGTGTCAAAAGAAGAGAGAGAGTAGTTCTTTTCTGGGATGGAGTGCTGCTTCTGTCCCTTTTAAATGCCTGGATGGAAAAATGATGGCTGTGGCAACTCTTTGGCACTTCCCCTCAAAGGATTGCCAAGAACGGTTGGGCTTTTAAAGATTTGAATAAGAGATTTGTGATTTTGTCAGCTTTGCTGAGTTAATGCCAGGCAAAGTTTTCACACCAAAGGTGCTATTTACTGCTCCATCGGGCTAGCCTGAAAAAGAAGGCCTCCCTGCATCCGCCATCATCAAAAGGGAGAGAAGGGAAGGCTAGCTCCAGGCCTAGCCATAGTAAGAAGAAGGGCGTCGTTCCAGTCCATCTGCCTTGGTCCAGGCTTCAGAGGGAGGCAAAATCTGCTGGACTTATTCCTCTTCCCTACCACCATTCCCTTTTCCTTTTGTGTCTTGTCTTTTTAAATTGCAAGCCTGAGGGCAGAGAAATGTCTAATTAACCATTTGTAAGCCACTCTGATAGCCTTTTGGCTAAAAAACAGGATATAAATACCCCAAAATAAATAAATAAATAAATGTTGCCACCATCTTTGCCTTTTCATCCTTTTTGATATGTTCATCAAAACCATAGTTCCTGCTTCATCCCCCTAACCTAGGGGTCGGCAACCTACGGCTCGCGGGCTGGGGCCAGCCTCCCGAGGCCTTTGGACTGGCCCCTGCCACCTTTGGCCCCTGCCACCGCTGTGCGATTCGCAGCCACCATTTTGTTTTTCAAAATGGCAGCCACAACTCGTTTACACATGCGTAGTACTCCTGCACATGCATGAATGAGCCACGGCCACCATTTTGTTTTCCAAAATGCCGGCCACAGCTCGTTCATGCATGTGCAGGAGTACTGCGCATGCGCAAACGAGTCACACCTGCCATTTTGGAAAACAAAATGGCGGCTGCGAGGTGTGCGGTGCTGGTGGCCTGTAGAAGACCAGGGGATCCCCGGATCGGCCCCAGGTAAGGGGAACTTGCCGACCCCTGCTCTAGCCTTTAGGGTGAGAACAAAAGTTATGCCAGCAGGCATAACTTTTGTAAGTTCTTTGGCATCATTTTCCTTTACTTTCTCCTTTATATACCTTTTTACATGTCCTTAAGCTTTTCCCTCAACTTATCCAAGGATCGTATAAAAATCCATAATTTTGTACATGAAGTCATATAGTTGAGTATATATGGTATATTACAATTTCTCAAAAAAAACCCTCAAAATATAACTTTTTACTGTGACAGAAATAGTGTTTATATTTGTTTCTTGTACAGAAAATGTTGTTTTGTGTGCAAAACTACCACATGAGAATTTTTCTCAGAGTAAGCCCTGAACTAGAAGCAGTCTTCAAAAATTGTGCAAAGACTTTCAGATTGTTAAAATTACATATTGCTTTCTTCAAGAAGAAAATTAGTGAGTGCCCAAGTATATGGCACTCAGGTGACAATCACCCTTGCTGGTAGTAATTTCTATTTTTTTTAAAAAAAAAATCCATTTAGTTTTGATACCTTTTTGAGGAGTCCTCTTTCCATTGCCCAATACTATATGTTGAAGTGCTATAAAATCTAAAGCTCTTTATTCTTCATTTTTCTCCCCTCAAGTTCTTTGGCACAGCAGTTGAAGATTGCCAAGAAATGTGTAGCTTGGATGCATCTGGAGAAGATTGTTTCATAAATTATTTCCCAAGAAAAATGTCATTCCCCTCCACTAAAAAGTCTTTCACATAAGGTAAGGACTAACCTTTCTTACACTGAAGCATAAATGAGAGCTATGTTTTGTTCTTCTCCTCAGCAATGCATATAGCAGCCAGGAGGCATTTTAGAAAGACAGGGTTGCTTGAGGTACAGATGAGGAAAGAAATGCATTCTTAATGATGTTTACTCAGAAATGGCTGGGAAATATGACTTTAATTTGATTTTTAATATTAGAAACTGTTAACATTTTTTCCCATTTGATACTTTACATGGCATTAGGGTGGGTATTATTGATTCCAAATTAAATACACCAAACTGAAATGTAGCTCTTTCCCTTTTTTGTGCACTGCTGAACAATAATAAGGAGATGGCCAGGGGAGTAGCTCAAATTAAATCTAATATATTTGGTTTCAAAGTCAGTAGTGGCATCTAGTGGGGATATAGAAGAATAGAGGTAAAATCTCTGAATAAAATCACACTTGTTTAGGACTAGGGAAGGGTCATACTGGATGTGATTCTACATGCAATCAGATCATCCTTTAAAAAATTGTGTGTGATGTTTGTCAGGATATCTGGGGAGGAGCCTTACTTCTTTCCTCCCATGCCCAATAAAAATCTTCCTCCCCAAAGATAGGCCCCCATTGGGTCAGATGTCTCATTTTGACCATTACCCATCATAAAATAGTGACACTGGAAAACTCCATCACTCTTCTACTTCAAGCTACATGTTGAATGAAACTGAGGCTATGGAGAAGCTGGATAGGATGTTAAAAACTTGCAGTTTCTAACCACTGGGAGATGGAAGTCTTAGGCAGAATTTGTCCTCTCTTTTCATAAAATCTCCATCATACAATAGTTAGAAGCAACAGATTTTGAGACAATACCATATTAATCATTGTCAAGATGCCCAAGGGCACACTGTACAAGTACTAGGTCAGCTGAGAATGGTGCCTGGAATGCTAGGTTTGAAAAATCAATGTCATATTGTTAAAACATTGGAAAGTGGGGAAAAGATTCATTACCACCAACACTAATGGTTAGGTGAATTGAATTAGTTAAATTATCATTAATTATCTCATGTTTAAACCATTATTTTCTGGGGTTCCTATGGCGAATGGCAGGGAGTTGGTCACCATTGATGTCAGGGACACATTTCATTATTGACATATTCAAAAGTGCCCCTTTCTCTCTTTTTCCCACTTGGAATAATCTTTTGGGTGAACTACTAAACACATTGTATCATTGCTGACCAACCATTGAATTAAGAGACCAGACACAGTAAATGGGTTTCAAAAGGGCCACTTTATTAAGTTACCTATTTAATATTTCTTGGAAGAACTGCAACTAAGCAGCTGCAGCAGGTGGACCTTACATAGACCTCTTCTGCAGCTTTCCCAGGGCAATGACACCTGAGCCCCAAGGATAACCCTCACATTGGGTTAATCCATGGCTGGCCCACATCAGGAAAGCCAACCTGGAAGTCCCTCCTCCAAGCCCCAATACTTAAAGAGAGAGTTTATCCTTCAGGCCAGCCTCAAAGGAAGCCCCTTTCACTGCCTCCTCAGTCCCTAGACTAAAAGAGGAAGTTCAAGTGACTCCCTTCCACCAAAATGGTAACCTAGGTGCTCATCATACTCCAAATCTCTCCCCATTATCTGCCACAGATAAAGGGCAAGAATCTGTTTAGTCCCTATCCCCCACCAGGCCAAAAAGAACTTCCCTAATACCTCTTTGCAGGTCTCCCAAGAAAAAATCATTTCCAAGATCAGATAGATGGATGCCATCTGCTCTGTAGAGCTCAGGCCACTCAAAAACAATGTCAGGATGAGGTAAGTAGTGGCCCAAACCCTTCAGGATAGTGTTGCGAATCTTTCTATTAGCTCTCCTCCTTGCCTTGTCGAGCAAGCGGGGGTCCCTTTCACTCCTCCAAATTTGCTTGGGAAGCATTGACAAGACAATTTCAATCTAAGGCCAATAGGCCTTAATAATCTTTATGTTATGAATGACTTGAAGAATCAATGCCTTGCACTTAAGCAAGCCTAAATCATTCCCACTTAAATGTAGAACAAGAACATATGGAGGAGGACCATGGCACTCCTCAAACAGATATGGTAACAAACCTTGCCAACGGAGGCCTCTCCTTCCATGCCACTTGAAAACAGCACCTTTGTTAGCACATGTAAGACCTGAAGTCTACACACAGAAGATTCATGCCAAAAACAAATGCTACAGAAAGCTCTACTGTACAGTTCAGGCAAGCTGGAGAAATCCTTTCTCCCACACAGAAGCTGCAGACACAACTGCTGAGTTCTCACCAAGAGGCTTTTAATCTTTGTTTTAATATTTTAATCTTTGTTCCAATATTTATATTTATAGATATTTATATTTATAGTTACTTATACCAACTGAAATAATGCTCTGCCAATATCTACTATACACACCCATAGTATTTGTACTTCTCCCCTAAATATATGATCTCCAGTAGAGATTCTAGTCCAGCCCACATCTAGTGTGTAACACCTTTTCCTGTTCCCCTTGTGCCATGACTGTGCATTATTGAAAACTGATGATTTCATGTCTTGCCTTTGTGTTATCATCTTCCTGTGATTCAGCTCTCATCAAATGCACTGTCATCATGGCTTCCTGGTAACCTTTAATTACCTTGTAGCCTTTGTCTTACATTGCTGCATCTATGACATTTTTGACTGGATGCTTTCTCATCCTGACAATCCCCTCCAAAATGTTCTAGATGCCCAGCAATGTCCATCCCATATGTCTATAGTGTAGGAGTTTCACTGTGAATCTTTGAGTTTAGATCCAACCAGTTTGCCATCTATTTATGTCTTTCAACAGGTAGTGTCTTTGTGAATATGTCTGCATTATTCTCTTCCGAAGTTATATATTGCAGTTGTAGAATTACATTTTGGACCTACTCATGCACATTCTGGTATCTAACTCCTATGTACTTGGTTGTGCACTTCATGTTTTTGGCTTCCGCCATTGCTATTCATGCCTGTGAGTTTTCATGTATTGCTGTTGGTGTACTACATGGTTCTCCAAGATCAACCATCAGTTGCCTAATCCACTGAATTTCACTTGCTATTTTTGACAAAGTGGTGAATTCAGCCTCTGTGGTATTCAGTGCTATGCAGTTTCACTTTCTGGACCTCCAGACTATCAGACTGTCAGCATATTTGATGGTCAAACCAATTACTGACTTCCTTTCTGCCATCTCAGATGCAAAAGAGCTACATAGCAATCCAGCTGAAACAGTCTTTTTCCATCACTAGACATGTGTCTCTGGTCCCTTTGCTATATCTAACCACATGATTCAAAGCTGTCCAGGTTTCCAGCCTGGGTTTTGATGTTTTCTTACTCAACAACCCTATTGAAAAACTTATATCAGGCCTCGTGTTGTTTGTGATAATCAGCAAGCTTCCTATTACTGAGTGATACAGTTCTGTATTCTCAAAAAACTTTATCTGACTTTACATTGCCAAAATCAGGTGTCATTGGGTTTCTGACCACCTTTGCATTAATCAGGCCACACTTCTCTGTAAGTCTGTCAATTTTCTTTCTCTGACATAATAAAAACTCCCCTTCTTGGGATCTTTCTATCTCTATTCCTAGATAATTTCTCAAATTGTCTGAATTCTTCAATTTATATTTTCTGGCCAATTCCTCTTGAACTTTCTTTACATCCATTTCCCTTTTGGCAGCCACAGAAAGATCATCTACATAGAGCAACAAGATGATGTCATCCTTTGTGAATATACATGCATGCGCCACACTGTGTTTATAACCTAGCCTTACTAATGCTTCATGTATACATCTATTCCAGCATCTGACACTTTGCTTCAGCCCATACAATGTCTTCTTTAGCTTGTATATCTTATTGCTGCCAGCACAGTCATACCCTGGAGCCTGTTCCATATACATGGTCTCCTCCAAAATTGCATTCAGGTATGCTGTCTCGAAATCAAAATGTCTGACAACAAGGCTAAGGCTTAGACCATCCTTCAGTTTTCTGGCTTGGCAGTGGGAGAAAATGTTCTGTCATAACTCTCAAACCTCTGCTGTGAATACCCTTTTGCCACAAGCCTGGTGTTATACTTCAGGGTACCATCTGGCATCTCTTTCTTTTTATAAACCCATCTGTAGCCAACTATCTTCTATTCTGTTGGCCTTTCCACTATCTCAGAAACTTTTCTATCAACTAATGACTCAAATTTTAAATCCATTGCCTCATTTCAATTCTCCTGTTCTTCCTTAGGATATGTCAACAACTCCTAGAAACTGTCAGGCTCCTCTACAATCACAGTGTAGACCAGGGGTAGGCAACCTTTCCCCTTTAAGGGTCAAGGGACTTCAGCTCCCAGAATCCCAGGAGCTATTGGTCAACATGGAACTATTGGCCAACATGACTGAGGCTTCTGGGAGCTGAAGTCCCTCAGCTCTTAAAAGGGGAAAGGTTGCCTACCCCTGGTGTAGATCCTTGCCTCTTGTACAATAAACCTCTCAAGTTTCCTTCTTACCCTTTGAGTCCTCCTTGGAATGATGATTTTTGTCCTATCTGATTCATCCTCGCTGTTACTGCTGGTCTTAATATTGTTGGTGTTGAGTGTGTTGAATCTATCACTCTTATATTTCTACCTGCATGAAGATGGATGTATATAGTTTTCTCTTTACTATGTGATCATGAATAAAAACCTTCTTATGAAGAACTCTCTGTTCTGGGCTGGATTAATGGCAAACTGCCTGAAACTACAAGGAGCTGCATACTAGAGTGATGAGGTCAGCTCAACTAAGTTCCAGAAGGAGGTAGCTGATGGATGGATGCCTGGCATTTTCGGCACAAGATCTCTGCTAATACAACACAACCATAAATAAATCAACATCTCTACCCTTGGTACAGTTCTGAAAGGAATGAGACCCCTTACAAACTGAACATTCATGCTTGTACTTGCATGGTTTCTGACTACATACCCCTTGGAAACTATACTCTCAGCATAGTAATCTCTGCTGCTGACCCTGAGGCCCCTGAGATCACAAGATGGAATTGAAAACTCTCTGAACCAATCAGACACTGTGAAACTACTCCCCCTTCATTGGGTGAGCTGCTGTCATAAGCTGCAACCACACGTATGAATGCAGCATACCCCACCAGATGTTTGGGCAGAGGGTAGCACACATCCTAAAGGCCTCATCATAAAGAAGCCAAGCCAGGCTTGCATAGTCCACATAGGCCCTGTGAATAATATTCAAATATTGAATCATAGCAGGGCCCTGCAGTGTATTGGCC
Source organism: Phrynosoma platyrhinos (assembly GCA_020142125.1). Classification (NCBI taxonomy): domain Eukaryota; kingdom Metazoa; phylum Chordata; class Lepidosauria; order Squamata; family Phrynosomatidae; genus Phrynosoma; species Phrynosoma platyrhinos. Next base: position 57,872,058 of record CM034708.1, read on the forward strand.
TTAGAAATAACTCTGGCATAAATGCAATACCAAAAAAGCCAATTTGTCCAGTTGTGATCCACTTTCCTCTTCTTTATCTTCTCCTTCTCCTTCTCAACTAGCTCCTCTTTATCCTTCTTCTCCAGATCCCTATACAGCAATGTAAACACATCCACATATTATCCATGAAGTATCTTATCTTTCGTAGTGTTACTAAATATGCTCCATTTTTCATATATATTTTAGCCATGTGGAGTTCCCTATGACCCCAGCCTGACCCTTGGGAGATGGCAGCCATAATCCCCTAGATGTAAGGTCAGGTAAGCAAGCTGAGATTGCTTAAGATCACTAGAAATCTCCTGGACAGGCAGGTTTTGCGAGTTGCCCTTGGGAATATCCCATTATATTGGAAAAGATACCAAATGGTGTTTGTTTGTTTTGATCTCACATTTTAATGAGACAGTGATCAGATTTGATTGCACCCCTTTCTTTAGCTTCCTTTCCTTGATAGTTTTGAAACCAAATGCATTGTAGACCATGCCCAGACTTAAGTAAACAATGGTAAATCCATCAAGCCTTTGTCCATCTATTGTTTAACTCATGGCCAGGAGGCAGAAATTCCCTATAAGAACCCCTGGATTTTAGCAGACCTCATGCTACCTTGGAAGTGCATGGTGAATCTCTGTCAGTCTGGGCTCTGAGATCGTTCCCGTGACCCCCCTCTCTTGCCAGTCATGCCCCTTCCTTGGAATTCATCCTCATTTGCCGCCAGAAGCCCAGAGGAGTCTCTCGGGTGTAAGTATATCTCCCTCTATCCTGGTTTCCCTCTCTGTCTCCCCCACTCTCACTCTTTCCCACTTATTCCTCTAGTGTGTGTGTGTGTGTGTGTGTGCGTGTGCCACATTTGGATGTTTGCTGTTTTTGTGTTAATAAATATTTTAGACTTTAATTGGAGTTTGGTCCTCTTTCCCACTTATTCCTCTAGTGTGTGTGTGTGTGTGTGTGTGTGTGTGTGTGCCACATTTGGATGTTTGCTATTTTTGTGTTAATAAATATTTTAGACTTTAATTGGAGTTTGGTCATTCCCTGTCAGAATTCTTTCATCTCTGGTAGACAATTGGACAAGATCTCAGAAGCGAAGTTGGGCGCTTCCCTCTCACATTTGAGCTAATTATAAATTCCCCAAAATTAGATCTTAGTTTCCCAACAGTAGATTGCAGCAAATGGGAGTGTTAGTTCACCAAAGGGAATAGCCAAAGGAGATACCAATGCATAAGGCAAGGCACTTGGAGAACTAAAGGATGCTGGATCCCTACATGCAAAAGGGGGCATTTTAACCAAAGGGCCACCACTCCAAGGGATAAAAGCCTGTGGGTATCAAACCCATGACAAATGCAGGGAAGATAAAGTATTGGGAGTTGGGGGTGTACCATGCAAGGTACCAGGAGGCCCATATATATCATCATTACCTCATGGCCAATCATAACCATATTGTGGAACTGTCTGTGATTCTGAAGTCTCACCTGGCTGATTCGACACCTCTGGAGTGTCAGCACCACCTGAAGCATCAGCTGCTGCAACCAGAGCAGATTCAGCTACAGGAACAAATGCAGCTGCCTCTGCCTGTTGAGCATGCTGTTGCTCTAAAGCAGGGATAGGCAACCTTTCCCCTTTAAGGGCCGAGCGACTTCTGCTCCCAGAATACCAGGAGCTATTGGCCAACATGGGACTATTGGCCAACATGGCTGAGGCTTCTGGGAGCTGAAGTCCCTCGGCCCTTAAAGGGGAAAGATTGCCTACCCCTGCTCTAAAGCATCAAGATGTGCAAAGATTTCAGTGACATATCGCTTAGACTCAGACAGCCTAGCATCCTTATGGACTCATTGAGAAGACTGAGCCACCAGCATCCCACTCTTTTCCAGCACCTGAATGCGACTAATAATCTTGTCATAAGGGATTCCATCTGAATCAGATTCAGAGGAATAATCCACCAAAGGCCTCTTGGTAGGCTGTGGAACCTGCACCTTGCCCTTATCCTTGGCTTCACCCTTCCCCTTTTTGGACACCATGAACACTCAAATAGTAGCCAAAAACGCTAAGAACAAATCACCACAAGCAGAGAGAGTGCCTCCCAGCAACACAAATTAATTCCTGAACCTGAGAAAGTTTGACCTTAAATAATGGCACACAGGGAAGGATGTGTGTGTGTGTGTATACGTATACTCAAATGTGACTAATCCCCTAGCAAAAACTAGCCCACTTGAGCTAAAGAAGGCCCAGTATGCAGGCCAAGTCTAAAATAGGCCAAAAGGCCTGACAAAAGAACTCATGTAGGCCTTAAAAGCCTAAGGTATGGGGGGGTGAGGCCTAGTGCAGTCACACAGCCCCAACAGGTGGAGGCATAGTGCAGCCGTGTAGCCTTTACTGGGCCTGATGCAGCAGTATGGGCCTGATTCAACCTCAAGAGGAATATGAATACGAAGGGGCAAGAGACTCTGCACAGCCATGCCACGCCTCCAATTCCTAACCCTTTCAGACTATCTTCCTCATACTTCCAAGGAACTTATCCACATCATCAGTACTTATAGACTGAAATTTATCCAGTATAATCTCACTAACAGAGTTGCAGGTGACCTCCTCAGTTGATTTGGATGCAACACTGGCATCTAAGTTGGCTCTTGTCTAAGAGATTTTATCTGCAAAAAAGTTGTTCAATGCATCACAGCAGGCCAGCATCAGGTTAAATAGAGGGTTCTGTGTGGGAGAAACCTGTGTCAGCTCCCCCACCACCCTAAACAGCTCTGCTGGATGGGACTCTGCAAACGCAATACGTGCAGAGTAGAAGGATCTCTGCACTGCACGCATTGCCTCTCAATAGGAATGAAGAAAGTTCCTATGATGAGTCTTGTCAGATAAGAGTCAAGTTCTCTGCCAGATGCACTCTAGTTGTTGTCCAATCTGCTTCATCTTCCTAAGGTCTTCTGTATACCATGGCTTTCATTTTCAAGCAGGTTGGAAACGACGCTTGGGAGGGATTGTGTCAATAGCCTTGGTAAGATTGGTGTTCCAAGTATTAACCAAAGCTTCAACAGAATCATCGGTGCTACCAACCATTAAACCTTCTAAGGCTTTCTGGAATCCTATCGGCTCCATTAGCCTTCAAGGTTGGACCTTTCTAATAGGTCCACCACCCCTGGACAGTGGTTCTTAGTTCAGCCTTGACCAGGAAATGATCCGTTCATGACAATGTGGTGGTTTTAATAACCTCCATTCATGGATATTCCTGTTCCATACTAAAGACCGCATAGAGGGTATGACCCACACAATGTGTGGGCCCAACAACCAATAGGGATAGGCCCATGTTTGTCATGGATTCCATTAACTCCTGAGCCGCACCTGTTTGACAAGCTGGTCTCGAGTGGAATGTTGAAGTCACCCAAGACTAGAAGTCTGGGCAACTTCAACAGCAATTCTGAGATCAGCTGTGTCAGCTCGGTTAGGGAGTCTGCTAGACAACGGGGTGGTCAGTATACTAGCAGAATCCCCCAACTATTCCTGGTCCTCAGGCTCAGGTATATACACTCAAAGTGGACTGTATTCCAGACAGATGTCCTGATCAAGATAAGGTTGTTTTTGAGCATAGGATCCCTATAAAAGGGTCATACAAATAAACACTTTGTAAAGGAACAAGAAGAAATAAAGACACTGGAGGCAATACACAGAAGATTTATACAAAAGAGATAAGAGAATGCATGATATTCAGAATGAGGAGCCATATGAAGACTAACCCCAAATTCTAAGAAGTGAAGTGGAATCTGCAATTAAGGAGATGGGGAAAAATAAATCACTGGCAACAGATGATATCCCAATTAAACTGCTATAGTGCCTACAGACATATGCAACTTTAGTGCTAACTTAAACATGCCAACAAATATGGAAAACAAAGCGGTGGTTAACAGACTGGAAATGCTCGATATACATTCCAATCCACAAGAAAGGATATACAAAAGACTGCTGCAACTATAGAACAATAGTACCAATCTCTTTCATGCAAGCAAAATAATGCTCAAAATTCTGCAGAATAGGCTCCCACCATGCATGGAGAGAGAAATTCTAGAGGTGCAAGCAGGATTCAGAAAAGGAAGGGGCACTAGGAACCACATTGCAAGCATATAATGGCTAATGGAGCACACCAAAGAATTCCAAAAAAGGATCAGCTTGTGTTTCATAGACTACAGGAAAGCATTTAATAGTATACATCATGAAAAACTATGCAATGCACTCAAAGAGATGGAGGTGCCACTACATCAGATAGTCCTGATGATGAATATATACCAAGGACAAGAGGCCACCATCAGAACAGAATTTAGGGAAACAGAGTGTTTCCCTATAGGCAAAGGCTGCATCCTATCACCCTTCTTCTTTAACTTATATGCTGAAAACATCATAAGAAAAGCAGAATTAGAAACAGAAAAAGGATGAGTTAAGATAAGAGAAAGTAACATTAACAACCTAAGATATGCATAAGATATCATAATATTTGCAGAAGACATTCAGGAATTGGAACATTTAATAAGGAAGGTCAAAGATGAAAGTGCAAAGGCAGGCCTGATGCTGAACATAAAGAAAACAAAAATAATGACGACAGAAGAAATACCCAAATTCAATCTAGACAACAAGGAAATTGAAATAGTTAAAGAATTCCCATATCTAGGATCAAACATTGACCAGAATGGAGACTGCAGTCAAGAGATAAGACGACTAGGAACGTGAAGGGCAGCTATGAAAGAACTAGAAAAATTCTAAAATGCAAAGATATACAACTCAGCACAAAAGTAAGAATCATATAAGCCATTGTATTCCCTATTACCATGTATGGATATGAGACCTGGACAGTTAAGATAACAGGAAGAAAATGAATTCATTTGAGATATGGAGATGGAGAAGAGTGCTAAGGATCCCATGGACAGCCAAAAGGACAACAAGTGGATCCTAAAGCAGATTAAGCCAGAAACCTCCCTCAAAGCCAAGATGACAAAACTGAGATTGTTGTACTTCAGACACATTATGAGAAGGGAGGACTCTTTGGAAAAAACAATAATGCTAGGAAAGGTGGAGGAAAATAGGAAGAGAGGAAGACCACATGCCATATGGATGAACTCTATTAAGGAGGTCACGGGTATGGAGTTGCAGGAATTAAGCAGAGCAGTGAAGGACAGAGAGTCTTGGAGATGTCTTACCCATATGGTTGCCATGAGTTGGAACCAACTTGAGGGCAGCTAACCGACTTGAGGGCAAAAAAAAAAAAAAAAAAAAGCACCGTTGTAGGCAATTTTATATGCCTTGAAAAAGATTCTAACTGTTGTAGAATCTCCATTCCTGGGAAACCTGTACCTACAAAATAGATGCATCTTCAGCTCTGAAAGGCATCAGAGCACTATAAGTAGAAAAGATGGTTGAGAGAGAGTTCACTGAGTACATTAAATTGCTCAGGCTACTGATTTTGCATTGCAGGTCACACTGTTATGGAAAATTGTATTGGGGGGAGAAAATGAGTGGTGGAGAGAGGAGAAAACTAGGGTAGAGTAGGGATGAAATAGGTGTGTGACATCCTATGCTAAAGTTTGCTGCTCCATAGATTCAGTTCTTGGAATAGGGTGCAAAATTGGCCTTAGCATGGTGCAATTACTGCAAGCTGCAATCCCAAAAGAGATGCAAGGAAGTACACATGCAGCAAGCTCATTTCTGCAGACTTTGCCCCTTTCCTGCCTCTATGCCCATTATGTGTTGTTGTTTTTTCATGCAGAATTTTTTAAAAACAGAAGTGGCTGGGTTTTGTGCACTTTTTATTGTGTTTTTAAATTGCCTGAACTGTTTTTGCGCATCCACTGTGACTAAAGCAAATTTGTTTGCATTTTTAAAACATGCAAAGTTTTTTAAAACAGAAAAACTAGTTGGGTTTTGTACACTTTTTATTGAGTTTTTAAATTGCCTGGACTGTTTTTATGCATTCACTGTGACTAGAGCAAACTTGTATGCATTTTTAAAACAGAGTTTAAAAACATGCAGAGTTTTTTAAAACAGAAAATCTGGTTGGGTTTTGTGTACTTTTTATTGCATTTTTAAAATTGCCTGGACTGTTTGTACACATCCTCTGTGGTGACTAAAGCAAATTTGTATGCATTTTAAAAATGTATGGATGTTTCCATTCTCTCTTCTGCTATGCACATATTGCAAGAAGTATTTTCCCTGTCCTAACAGATGCTGAATCATACTGACATTTTCATAGGTGCCAGAAACACTGGGGAAAGGAAAACAGAGGTGGTTTGCATCCACTGTTAAACTACATAATTCTCATCCTCAGAAGACTGTCATTTCAGAAACATATATTAATTAGCTGAGTAACAGATCTGTAAGCTTCAAAAATGTAATTAATGAGCACCAAATGCTGCAAATTTTATTAGCCCAAGCAGGATCTCTAGTTACCAAGAAGCAAAATTCCATTTTATCTAGTAAGCTCTCATATTAAAGAATGAAGTGACTATTTATCATTTTGTATATATTAACCTTTTTACTGAAGAATTGTTTTATCTGTTTTTGCACAAGGATAACCTTATTAGAATAACTGCCTAAATGCAAGATGTGGAATGCTATGCTTAAGACCTTTACAAGCCCTTAGCATTAGGATTAACATATTTTCCTATCAAATAGTGCATAAATATTCCATGCTTTAGTAAATCCCTCATAAAAAGGTAACTGATTTTCCAATATTAAGATTATTTTTTTAAAAAAAATGTGCTCATGTGGGGAATCCTATGTCCCTATTGACTTGTTACCCACTTATTTAATGGAATTAAACAACTTATTTAATTTTGAAATGTTTATAAAGATGTGTCCCAATTGTCAGTCTAGATATCTTTGGAAGATTCCACAAGATTGTTTTGAGATTATATAAATTTCCCACCAATGTCAGTTGGCCTCCTTTTCTTCTGTGTTTTTTTGAAGCCAAAAAACCAGGGAACCTTCATTATCTTCACCAAGGGACAAACAAGGAAAAATTCAATCACACTGACAATCAGAAACACAAAAGTGCAGATACCAACCTCCTTAGGCATTCTCTTGAGAACTAATGAAGCACTGAACTTCCCTTGAAAATGACATGTATGTGTACAGTGGGAGACAAAAATTAATTAGTTTTATATCTAAAAGATGCATTCATTTAAAAAAAATGGAGTGTAAACAGCAGAGAAATAAAGCCAAGCAAGAAGCATTTAGATTTATATAGTTAAACAAACAGACTGGTGTGTGTGTGTTAAACTGAATTTCTACATGTGTGGTTGATACTTGGGAACATATTGAATATAAAGTTATACAAAATATTAAAAAGAAATTTCAGTTTGTATCTTGATTTAATCTAATACATGCAGATAGGAAACAGCATTCTGCTGGAGGGATGGGGAATAATACAATCTTTTTCCGGGACCATCTAAAGTGAAAGTGAAAGATAAAGTGAGAAAGACAAATTAAGACATACATACACACATATCTGTTCTTGCCAACATCACTTGTAGGTTGTTATCTAAACTATCATTTCCCCCACCACACTGAATCATAGACTGCATCTATACTGTAGTTTGGAGCTGATTTAACTGCCATGGCTCAATGCTATGGAATCCTGGGATTTGTAGTTTTATGAACTATCTTGTTTTATCCATCAGAGTGTTCTGGTACCACAACAAGCTACTAATCCCAAGATTCCATACTATGGAGCCATGGTAGTTAAAGCAGTATCAAACTGAATTATTTCTGTATTGCAGATTCAGCCATATGTCTATATTAGGTACAGAAAGCACTTTTATGCAAACAGTGCAATTTTTCATGTAGAAATGCTATTTCTATGCAAATAGCCAAGTTTTGTTTTGTTTGTTTGTTTTGTTTTCCACAAGTTCTGTTTACAAATGTTCTTTTGTTTTTAGTTAAGTGATGTAGAACTTGAAGAAGGTGTAGTGACCTGTCGCTGTTGCTCCTCCATACCACCAGACTTCTCTGAGCAAGAACTTGCTTTGATTTTGCTAAATCATGTATTTTGTATATTTGCCAACTAAATGTCTCTAAAAGATGACATGTAGCTAGAACAGCTTGGGTAGAAACCTTAAACAGAGATACAGAGATAGCAATCTGATTAGTGACCTTGAAGTGTTAGGCTCATGGCTGGCACATGTGGAGATAACCACTTGATTGATGGCCTTGGAGTGGTGGGATCCTAATCATGGTCCATGTCAGGTGTAGATACTTACCAAGTCATTATGAGACAGATAAGATCTGTTTTAAAAAAATCTAAGATATGAACACAAGGTTGGAACTTCAGTACAGCAGTGTCCCACACCAGAGTGTCACTTGGTGCAGGGGTGGGGCTTCAGGCCAGAACTAAAAGGGCCCACTCTCTGCCCCATGCAGCTTTACTTCAGAGTAAAGCCATGCAGGCAAGGACAGGGGGTGCTGGGCATTCTGCCTCCCTGTCCCACGTGGTTTTACTCTAAAGTAAAGCTGCACAGGGCAAGGGATAGGGGGGTGCCAGGCCCTCTCCCTCTCTGTCCCACATGACTTAACTCTGAAGTAAACCATGCAGAGCAGGGGGGTGCTGGGCCCTCTGTCTCCTTGCCATGCACTGTGGCAAGCAGCAGGGGGTAGGGGTGCTCACTGTTGGTTATTACCTTTAAAGCCCTAAAGCCCTTATCTTCGGAACCGCCTCCTCCCATATAATCCTCCCCGTGCACTCCGGTCCTCTGGGAGGAATTTGCTTCAGCCACAAAAATCTAGGCTGTCTGCAACCTCCCAGAGGGCCTTTTTGGTGGTAATCGCCCCCAGATTATGGAACGGCCTGCCAAACGAGATCCGTCAAATGACAAGCTTGAGTAGCTTCAAAAAGGTGTTAGACAGATCTCTTTCAGCAGGCCTTTCCTGACTAGATCCCGGCCTCAGGAGCTGCGCCCTTGGCCTTTTGTATCTCTGATTCACCTGCTGTTTTATTCAATTTATTTGTTTATTCTATGTTATTTTAAGATTTAGAAGGATTTTAATGGATGTTTAGTTTAATACATTTTTATGGGTGAGGGTGGGGGTTTGGGGCTTTTAGATTGTATTGATGAAATTTTTAACTGCTGCAAGCTGCCCCAATTGTTTTTAACAGAGGAGGGGTAAAAATAAATGTTGTTGTTGTTGTTGTTGTTGGGTGCCACCCTCCTTCAGTTGTGTCACACAGTGTAGTCTGCACCCCCCCACACACACACACCTCTAGTGATGCTACTGCTTCAAGTAAGGACCTTTAGGTCTGAGGTGTCAGTGTGTGGATGATGGGTGTTGCAGTGATGCTCTTTGACA
>CM034708.1:57892163-57906161 GCA_020142125.1 Phrynosoma platyrhinos
GACATTGAGCCTTCTCTGTCAGAGAACTCTGATGCCACAATAAAATACTAACTTGGTAAGTGGACTCAATTTGCACTATTTCTGGCAGTCTGCAAAGGCCCTTAGTTAGCTCTGTCTGTAACTGCTACCCATTGCTAATGGTTCCTGTAACCTGAAGGAGAGAATTTAATCCCTAGGCACAAGAGTGCTTAGTCATTACCTCATTTTACACAGATGAAGAAAAAGCAGATGTAAACCATTTTAATTCTTTGTGATCTGGAATGAATTTTTAATCAGAACTTTTGTGATTTTCTAGCATGTGTAGTTCCTAATACATTAATATATATAACAAGATGTCTTTTACATATTAAATCCATTCAGATTTAACTTTCTGTTTCAGCAGTGGAGTCTAACAAGAATAAATGACCCATTTCCTTCACAAATATTGGACATGATGTGTTTGTTCTACTTGCATTAAATAATGCATTGCACATTCAAAGCTGGTATCTCTGAGGAAAGATAGTGCCTCAGAGTGTATATATAGTTTGTATAACTTTTTTAGTTATACACATACATTTGGCAATCAATTCTAACACAAAAATGTAAATGGCACAAAGTCACCATTTCTAGTTCATAAAATTGTTAGAGACTTTATCACATCAGTCTGCTAAGATGCTACAATCATGTTAATGTAGGAAACACAAATATACTGGTTTGGGGACATATATTTTCACAAAGCTCTTCAAAAGCTTCCTGGTGCTGCTATAGTTCCATGCTCTATCTTCTGCATGGTGGCATTTATAGCCAAGCCTTCCTATTCTATTCCCATCTCAGTATGACTTTTGTCCGTATTTTTTCATTTTTTCATTTTATTTTCAATTGCAGTCACAGCAATTGATTAAAAAAGAAAAGAGAAAGAAAGAAAGAAAGAAAGAAAGAAAGAAAGAAAGAAAGAAAGAAAATCTGCTTGAGAATAGGAAAGGGGACTGGAAGAGGTGCAGAGGAGCATAATTACACCCACTCACACATGTGACTGCCTGCATATTGGAATTGCACTGGGAGAAAATTATCACACATGAATCAATAGTGGAAAAGCAGTGCAATTGGGAGGCATGGATGAGTTTTGCCCATCGATGAAAAGGAGCAGGTGGAAGATGAAGCAATTATAGGACAGGTGGAAGATGGAACAGGTGGAAGATGAACAGCTATAGGACAGACACAGCATCATGTGATAAGGAATGGTCACAGATGCTACTATCCTTCTGTAATTCCACTTTGTGTGATAAAGGCCCAAAACAGAAGGGCAGACAGGGATGGCTTCTGGCTGCTCTGGGAGCATGGCATTTACATGACGCATAACCCCAGAACACTAGGAAGCAGCCCCAGGGCCACACCTGGACCGACTAAGGTGGCCCAAACCTGGACCTAAAAAGAGTGGCTTTTTTCCATTCCTTGGCATGGTCCATTTGGGACCACAAAAGGAAGTGCTCTCGGTGCCACAATGTGTGTTCACTGCAGCCCCAGGGACATTGCAGCCAGAAGCTACTCCTTCCTCCCCATCTGTTTAGCTGTTTAGCTGAATGTTGATTTACCAAGTTCCCATTGACTTTGTGGGCACAATCTAGCTGGCATTAACAATTGGATTTAGGCCATGAATTTGAATCCTAAAATAACCTAGGTTAACGGGCCTAAGCAGACTGCCAGAAATAGTGCACATTAAATTGAGGCACTGCCCTGGCTCAGTGCTAGGGAATCATGGGAAATGTAATTTATTGTGGCACCAGAGCTCTCTGAGAGAGAAGGCTCAATGTCCCAGAAAAAAAATACAGTTCCCATGATTCCCTAGCACTGAGCCAGGGCACTGCCTCAATTTAATGTGCACTATTTCTGGCAGTCTGCTTAGGCCTTTAGTCCCAAAACAGATGGGCCAAATGATGCAATTTCCCACTGCATTCAGGGTGTAGTATTTAGATGATGCGCACCCTGAATGTGGTGGGAAATCATGCCGACACCACATCTTCCAAAAAGAACCAAACCAAAAAGGAACAGAAAAATCTGCTCCTTTTCAGCAGCTCGGTTCAGGACCATGACAGCAGCCTGGACCAGGGCCTTGGAGCAAATGGTGCTGGTGTGGCCCCACTATGGTTCTTTTGGCCTGTGTGTTTTGGGCCTTAGAGAAGTTATTGAAATGAAAATTTTGTAACTTCTACCACCCAACCAACTCCCCCCTCTCAAAACAACTTTTCTTAGTTGTTCTGTACAACTTGAGAAGGATGACAGGAATTTCTCTTAAGCTATACCCAACTATATTTTGAGATGAGTGCCTCAGATACACCTTCCAAAAACAAAGCAAACAGGACCATTGTACATAAAGCATGAAAAAACTACAAGTAAAGATGATGCACATTGTTAAATCTGGATGAGATGGTGTGATGATCTCTGGGCTTAGAGCCAAACACTGCAACCCTGTTCTGGCTCTTTGCAAACATTAAATCATCAGTTCCCAGTCTCCTGGATTCCTGTTCCCAGTCCCTGCTGAATGGAATAATACCTTTTGAGACCATATATACAAGCTGCCTCCTAGGGACGTTTTCACATGGGGCTTTAGGCGGAGGCAATCCTACCTCCCGCCGGACCCACTCCGGCTCCTCTTCCAGCTTGTTCAGACGCACGTCGCAGAAAACCCCGCCCCTTCCGGTGCCATCCCTGCGTACGTCCGGCTTCTAGCTCCGTGTGTTCAAACGCACGGAGTCTTAAGTCCGGCGTCCTTCCGGCGTCCCTCCGGCCTCAGCACCTCCAACTCCGGCTTCAGCGGCGGAAAGGTAATTCCGACTTTTAAAAGGAATTAGCCTGCCGCCGCCGGAGCCATTCCGGAGTGGGGCAGGCGGGAGGTAGGATTGCCTCCACCAAAGCCCCGTGTGAAAACGTCCATAGTGAATTAAAATGACTTCTCTTGCAGCACACTAGGGCTTTGCCAGGGATCTGTAGTTTTCCTTTTCTTGCTAACTTAACCAGTAGTAACTGAGCTAAGGCGTGTGAAAAGGAGTGGGAGAGAAAGTCCAGGTACTTTATAAAGAAAAGCTTTTATTCTAACTAAGGAATCATAAAGCAAAGGATATCACTACACACAGGAGCCCTTTCCTGTAGGCCCAGAGACATAGAACTTACATAGTACAGTCATTTCAGCCAAGCCAGTAAAATAAACAAAATGGTCTAATTGCTCTAGATAATACCGATCTAACTACTCACAATCACATGGGATTTGTAGTCCTTAAGGTTTCTGGATGCTGGGAACCTGGACTCCACTGCCCAGCTCAACCAGCATCCAGCTCTACCTCAGGCCACACCCTGAGGCCAAACAAAGTTAAGGCTCAAACTGCATGGTTGAAGAGGCTTCTTAAAACCTCTGTATGGAAATCTCTTGAAGTTCCTGGTTCTGCTCAACTGATTGCCCAGTTGGCATTTCATTAGTTGTGATGCCACCCTCATTAGAATGTGATGCAAACTCTCATTAGAATGCATCTCCCCCCAACATTTAACCCTCATTTATCTGAGAAGTCCTCAGATGAATGAGGAGATCTCATTCATGACAGATGTGTTTAACACTAGAAAGTAGTGCCAGACTGTCTTTCACAGTGATCTAGAGGAGCTTTCAACTGCTAGCAGCCTTATTTTTCTATAAAAATAGATATTAAATTCCATAAATTTCACACAGGACAATGTATGCAACATCTGTTTAAATTCTTGTTTGAGAAATGTAGGCATTTAGCTCATGCATTAGAAAGTGACACCATTAAAGTCAACTCAGTGCAAGAAAAAAGGGAGAAAAGTGATATTTGGCATTACTACCAATGTCTCACCTTCATGCCTCATAGTCATCTGTGCCTGTTCTGATTTATCTTACATGGCTGGCACTTTTGCAAGATATCTTGCTTTGCTTTTGCCAAAGAAAGTGAGAGAGTGAGCATCCTTTTGCTTTAGAAGTTTGTCCTAACTCCTGTTGATAGATTAATAGAATCAATGGCAACTTGCTCTGTCCACACTTACATAATTTTCATTAATTCAATGGTCAACTCTGCATTGAGGCCTAAATGTTTATTGACTGAATTGTCCTTTTATTGAAATGTCAGAGTGGGGTGTGGGGTAAGATACTGCTGAAATATTTTGATGACAATAGTGCCACTAATTTAAAATGACAAGTCTTATATCTTATTTGCTTTGAGTATGTGCATTATTTTTGCATAACACTTGAAAAATTGCTAGTAAATATGATGTAGATCTCATTTTGCACATTTCATATTCTCTTAATCCAGAAAATCAGTTCTGCTTGATGTTAATACAGTTCCAGCTTAGATCAACCCAGACCAACTATTGCATTGAGGCTACAAATTAAATTTAAAATAAATAAGGCTAAAATATTTGGCTCATCCTCAAGCCATGAGATTTATGTATGAGGCAATGTAAAGCAGAGCAGATGTCTAAGCTACATTTACTCTGATTGTAGAAAATAAGTGAATTACTTGCCAAGGTTTAGCTATAAAATTTCATATTCATTGCTCTTGATTGCCCATATTATGACTAAAGATTTGAAACTCATGAATTTGAACTGAAACATTTAAATAACTGTTTGAATACTGTAATAAATGGCTTGAAACTACAACAATGAAAACTTACATTTAAGCACAACAAGATCACCTGGGGAAATCAATGTTTCCAATATCAAATAAGAATGTACATTTGTCCAAATTGGAAATGTGCCAGTCTAGTTCTTGTCATCACCTCCATTAATGTAACCTGATATCTAATCATAAAATGGTAGTTCCATATTAGCATTTATTACCCTTTTTAGATTGTGTAACTGATAATGATCAATTGTAAAATGTTTTGTTAGCCACTGAAAATGTCTGACATGTTGCTGAAGCCAATGTTATTGTCCTATTTTACTGCTTTTCATTCTGGTTTTTTTTCTTTATTTTTTCTTTAAGGAATGTTTTGGTTACTCCCACGAGCTGTGTGTCTAATACTGCATTTTCAGTATTAAAACTGATCTCAGTAAGTTGCACATGGTGCTGCTACTTCTTTTTGAAATATAAAAACAACACTGATGATTAGCTACCTTGAATTCTGTGCTGGAGATAGGCAAGAGAATAGACTAATGAATAAATTAAATAAGGCAAAAAAAAAATCTAGCATTTTTGGGTACTGCAATTTGATTGTCTAATAATATGATACTGTGTCATTTTGCAAACTTGCAGACATTTTAACTGATGTATTAACCTAGTCCAGGGTGGCTACAATTCCTATGACAATTTGGGTATCATCAATATACTGAGATTATGCTTTGTATTCCAGATGTCTTTAAAGAAACAGATTTGAGATCATAATGTCTTGTGATTGTCAAGGTCCTTAGACAGCTGAATTTGATGTTTTTGCTAAAGTATTTATTTTAGCAGCTGTCTCAGATATCTGTACTAAATAAAATTTAACCCATTTACTATCCACATTATATAAATATATGAAACAGTCCAAATAATCTGTATGGTTCACTATGGTGCATAGTTTACAAACATCTAGATCTGGGGTAGGAACTCTATGACATTCCATATGCTGGACTGCAAGTGCCAAAAGCCTAGCTAGTGGTAAAGGATGCTGAGAGATGCAGTGCAGCAACATTTGGAAGGACACACCATTCCTGGCCCTGCTCTGTTTTATGTATAGTAGGCCCTTCATATCCACAGATTCTTTATCCATGGATTTATTTATTTACAAAGTTTGACAAATATTTTAAAAATATAAATTCTGAAAAGAAAACCTTCATTTTGCCATTTGATATAAGGAACAGCATTTTACTATGTTATTGTATTTAATGGGACTTGAGCATCCATAGATTTTGGTATCTATGAGATGTCCTGGAACAGAACCCTAGTGGAAGTAGGTTCAAGTCTATGAAAGCTCATGCAACCAGCTTTCTTTCAGTTAGGCTCAAAGGTACTACAAGATCCCTTAGCATACTGATTTTCCAGACTAATGCAGCTATATCTTTGAAAAGGGCCCATTGTATTTATTATGTAAATAAACATCAAAATATGAGGCAAAGTGTCCAGGACATACTGAATCATTGCCAGTGTGCAGTAATGGATTGAATGAAGGTTAATAAACTAAAAGTAACACAATGGAGGCATTTTTAATAGGTGGTTCCTCGGTCCTACTGAGTGATGATGTTTTCTGACTACACTTCCTGGAAGTCTGGGACTGTTTGGGACTGTTCTTCGATTCATCATTATAATAGATGGCATTGGTAGCTTCCATTGCAGAAAGTGTTTGTGTGTTATTGTTTTTTTTTTAATTTAGACCAATTTATCAACTATAACACTATCTGTACTGAGATAGCCTAGCTACGGTTATCCAGATTCAGCTAACCTCTTATTCCGTTTACTAAATGTTGCAATAGATGCCTGTGTTATGCAAACTTATAAGGTGTTACTGTTCCAAAAATGGGAAAACAAGATTACTATCAAAAGCTGAACTATTCCATCATATTATGCCCATGTTTTGTGATCTGATTTGGCTTCCATTCCATTTCTGGTATAATGTAAAGTGCTGTTATTAATTATTAAATCCCTAATGGTCTTGAATCCAAATTATCTGAAGAATTATCTCCTCTCTATATACTTGCCTGGACCCTCAGGGGCTCTTCTTCATGTGTCAACACCTAATAAAGTGAAGCTGTTAAGAAGATGGTGGCACCCTAGTTCTGGAATGCCCTCCTGTGAGAAGTTTGCATGGTACCTACACTGTGGCCTTTGCAGTGCCTTTTCTCTGTAGGCTTTGTAGTTATTTATTTATTTATGTTTTAAATGTGTAGCTTCATATTTTGCAGTGGTATCCCTAGAGTTGGTGTCACACCTAAATGTATTGACATATACATAAGGAATATTTGGTTAAAATGTGATGTTTCAATTTAAAAAAAAATTAAAATTTGAAATTTTGAAAGTTGAAATTTTAATTTAAAAATTTTGGGGGCCTCTCCTTTCTCCTCCCACTGAGCTTCACCCATCTCCCACCATCTCTTAAAGCATTTTAAAGGGAAGCAGATGAATGTCACAGCCAATTTCTGCCAAAAGGAAGATGTTTGAGGAACAGTGGCATCACCCACCCCTTAGGGCAGAGGTAGGCAACCTGTCCCCTTTAAGGGCCGAGGGACTTCAGCTCCCAGAATCCCAGGAGCTATTGGCCAACATGGGACTATTGGCCAACATGGCTGAGGCTTCTGGGAGTTGAAGTCCCTCGGCCCTTAAAGGGGAAAGGTTGCCTACCCCTGCCTTACGGTGTCACCTGGTGTGGTGCACACACCCCGCACCCCCCTAGCAGCCACTTAAATCTTGCACTGCTGCTGACTTCCACTTTGATGTTGTATTGTTGTGTTTTTTTATGTTTTTCATCTTGTAGTGTTTTAAGCTTTTTCATGTACTATGCAGGAGAATTCTACATATTGGGTAGCACGAAATATAATAAATAAGTATTCAGTGGGAGCAATTGCATTGTAACTTGCTCTTTTATCAGATTTTGTATTTTGTAACAGACATGTAGTCACAGCAAGGGCATAATAATCATGGAGGCACACACTGCATTTATTATTTATTTTCTTGGAGTACAACACAACTGCCACCACTCCATCACTGTGACTTCCTCACTCAGAAATGAAATGAAATTTTATTATTACGGTCAATGACTAGCATAAAACAATATAAAATCATACAATAATATTCAATGCCCAATAGAAAAATAATGCAAGCGGTACAATACAAATACAATAGGAATACAGCTTGGAGGCTATAAATCCTGGCAGAAGGTCAACCAAAAGTAGTAAGGTTTACCTGATATTGTTCATAAGACTGATGATATAAGATAATGATGGGGGGGAAGCAGCAGGATGGGTAAAATTATACTTCAAATAAATGAAATCGATAGGATAAAAATTAAAAATCAAAATTACAATGCTTGAACCTAGTGAGGCAATCTATAATCATTTTGGAGAGCATCCTCCTGAAATAGAAGAAAACCTTTTGATACCCATCAGACAATCTAAGGATAAGATATGCAACTTCTCTGGTCTCTGCCTCCTGCCACTGACAAACCATTTAGATCTAGTGATATTAAATGGAGGCATTGAGGGAGATAAACAAGGAGAGTTTACATTTGTCTCCAGAAATGGAACTTCAACAATAGATTACTATATAGTATCACACAGCTTATTGAACTGGATCCTAAAATTCAAGGTGTTAATCCAAACAGAAAGTGACCACTTTCCTTTGTTTCTTTAAATATAAGAGTACAAAATATACATGCTGACTTAGTACCAGGGTTAGATCTGAAAATGGCTCCTAATTTCTCCCATGTAAAATGGTCCCTCAAACTAGATGAAGCCATAAGTTTATTTAGACAGCTCCCTTAAATTAAGAGAGACTCTTCTTTTAGAAAATTCATCAGAACAGATCCTAAGCTCTTACATATTCAAGTCTGTCTGCTTGCAAACAACACTACTACACACAATTTTCAACACTCAAGAACCAACTCTTGGTTTGATAAAGAGTGCAGTACCCTAAAAAGAACTCTAGTGGCAAAATATAAGCAATACAGAAATTCTGGCATGACATCTCTACCGAAGGATTGGTTAATGTTAAAAAAGAAATATAAAAAAGTAATTATGAAAAAAAACATCAGGCAGTGAGAACTAACTGGCAAATGTTTATTGTCACTTCAAACACATGACTCTGCCACATTTTGGAAACTAGTGTCCAGGGGCTGGCAAAATAGTGTCTACCAACTAGACTCCCATATTCCAGTAAAAACTTGGGAAACATTCTTTAGTACAATGTATGCTGGAAGAAAAACAGGAGACATATTAACTCCCCAGAATCCTGAAAATCTTCCCACTTGGCCTCCTGTTTCAACATCCAAAATAGTTAGCCTTATTACACACCTAAAACTTGACAAAGATTCCAGATGTGACCATATACCACCAGAATTACTAAAATCAAACATTGAATGGTGGTCACCAGTCCTAGCTGCCTTATTTACGCAGATAAATCAGACAGCTTCCATTCCATCTGGGGGCTAGCAATTATTGTGCCAATTTTAAAAAAAGGGAAAAGATCTGACCCAGCCAATTACAGACGAATCAGTCTATTAAGTATAATTAGTAAGCTGTATGTGAGCCACCTTCTAGAGAAATTATTGTGCTGGATAGAAGAAGAAAACTTCCTGAGGGAAGAACAAGCAGGATTCAGGCATGGGCGCTCATCAGTGGACCAGGGTCTTATATTGCAACATCTACTAGATAAATATTCATCTCCTGTTGGGGGGGGGGGCGACACGCTACACAGCCTTTATAGATTTTAAATCTACCTTCGACACAATTCCAAGAGACAGGCTATGCAAAAACTGGAGGCCACGAATATCGATAGGCGCCTACTGACCCTCATACGAAACCTTTACGACCAAACCTCCTTGAGAGTAAGATGTGATCAAGAAGGGCATTTGACAGGTGTGATACCCACATATAAAGGGGTAAAACAGGGTTGTGTATTGGTCCCTACTCTGCTCAATATCTATATTGATTCACTGGTCAGAGTATTGTCCGGAGAGAACTTCCATCCACCTAAACTGGCAGGGAGACTTATATCCACATTCCTTTATGCAGATGATGCAATTCTCTTGTCTTTAACTTGTGTAGGACTGAGACACCTCTTAAGAACCCTGGGAACATACTGCAACACAGAACAATTAACAATTAATTATGAAAAATCCAAAGTTCTAATCTTTACCAGAAAAAATGTAAACATTGTTGGCAAGTGAATGGTTAGCAACTTGAACAGGTTAAATCCTACAAACATTTGGGAGTAATTTTTCATTGTACAGGATTCTGGAGAGCCCAAAATCTGCTATGCAATTGCAAATATACAATGGAGTTATAATTCACTTATCTCCTTTTTTTATAGCAAAGGTGGCCAACATGTTCCTTCAGCTATTCAGGTGTTTAAAGCGAAGATCCTCCCCCAAATGTTATATGGTGCACAAATATGTGCGTTTAAAAATATTGCAGCCTTGGAAACTGTTCAATCAAAATTTCTGAGAACTATTCTCAGCTTCTCATGCTGTGTGCCAAATGTTTTATTCAGGTTGGAAACAGGTTTAATTTCTATTGAATCACAAATATGAATATATAAATCTGATGTACCATGCCTCTAGGTAGGTGATGTATGCATGCAGCATTTTGTTCCTTTATTGGATAGGAAGATGAATTTAAAATATGCAAATAAACAATAAATTCACAAGCCAGACAATGCCCATATTTTAAATCAGGGCAAGGTAAGGTAAATTTACAACATATTTCTCATCTTCTTCAAATTTCCAATTATTTCCCAGTTAGATGCATATCTTTTTTCTATGCTGGGTAGGAAGATTGGGCTTACAATTTGCAAAACATAAATAAATAATAAATGCCCTGGGCATTTTCTGCAGATATTTTAAATCTAGACAGTATAGCACATGATTTTGCAACTTTGCAAGGCTGTATATTCTTCAGTGTCCCAGTTGCCTGCCAAGTGGGTACATGCATAGAGCATTTTGTTTCTTTGCTGGATAGAAAGAGGAGGCATGAGATTTTTTAAAATGTATAAATTAATAATATATTCACTGAATAGACTGTGCTTATATTTTGAATTAAGGCAAGAAGAAATGATCAGACAAGTTTACATTTGACCGAAATCGCTGCCTAAATTGTTTATTTAAGGGTGTATTTACACTGCAGATATAAAGTAGTTTGACACCACTTTAACTACCATGGCTCAATGCTATGGAATTCTGGGATGTGTAGTTTTGTGAGATATTTAGACTTCCCTGTCAGAGGCCTCTAGTGCTCCATCAAACTACAAAACCTAGAATTCCATGGCATTGAGCCATGAAAGTTAAAGTGGTGCCAAACTGTTTTTGTTCTGCAATGTGTCAGTAGCCATAGTTTGCTATATTTCTGACAATATAGGAGAGATTGAGAACCAGCATGACCACTGGGCTAGGACTAGGACTCAGGAGACCAGGGTTAGAATCCTGGCTTGGCCATGGAAATCCACTTGGGCAAGTCTCAGCCTCAGAGGATACCAATGTCAAACCACCTCTGAATAAACTACCAAAAAATAGGGTTGCCATAAAGCTCTTTTATGCTCTTTTATCAGGTTTTGTATTTTGTAACAGGTGTGTAGTCACAGCAAAGGCATTATAATCATGAAGGTACACCCTACATTCATTATTTATTTTCTTGGAGTACAACACAACTGCCACCACTCCATAACTGGATGAGCAGCAAAGTTTATCAGTCAAAACTATGACTTCCACACTATTCAGTGCAAAAGCCAGCCTGCAAGTTGATGTACTGTGCCTCTATGTGATTGGTATAATTATCTCCGGTAATTATTGGTATAATTATCTTACCACCATAAGCCTCACCATAACAGGAGGGAGAAAACATCATCTAAAGATACCATATTAAGTAATCTAGGAAAAACCCATTTAATCTATGAGAGAGAGACCTCTCATCAGCCCTACTTATCTTGGCCAATGGTCATTGATCCAAAATAATGGTCATTGTCCAAAATATCTGGGTAGTCAAAGGTTTCCCATCCCTGTTTTACAGTCATAATTTATTTTAATATTAGCACCTCTGAAATAAATGAAAACATTGAAAAAGGACTGCCAGAACTGTACATTTCTTTCTTTTAAAAGAAATTTGGAGCTCTTATTTTTAATGTACAGATTGAGTCTGCCTTATCCAGAATTCTGAAATCTGAAATATCCTCAAAACCAAAGCTTTTTTCATTGGTGGCTGAGATAGTGACACATTTGCTTTCTCATGGTTCAATGTATATTTAAAATGTTGTATAAAATTACCTTCAGGCTATGTGTATAAGGTGTATATGAAGCCATAATCTATAGTACTTGAGCCAAAGAGGTTCAGAAAGGTGAAATCCCCATAACTCTCAAAGGATGAAACCCCATTAAGAATCACTAAATCCAGGGCTAACTGTTTACAAAAGCCAACAAAATTAGAAACTAGATTTTTAGAGTTTCTGTCAGGAAAAGGCCTATTATCCCTCAGTTCTCTTAGGATAGGGCATTTATCTTCCAACTTGTAATTGTTTGGACCAATCCTTGCATTCATGTCACCCATTATAAAAAAAAAAGGTGCATTTGCAATAATTTGTTGTTGATTTTTCAAAGTAGGGACATCTATACTCCATCAGTGGCTAAAGAAATTAATGACAAAACTGTGGCACAATTATTATATAGGTGGTTTATCTCCTGAATTGGACAAACAACAGGCCAAGTTTTAATTTTGACTTCACATTAAAAATTTCAAATTAAAGGCTATCAGCTGGATAAAGATTAAATCTACAGAATAATAATGACAAAAGTATAATAGGTGAAAAAAATGTCCAACAGCCTATGAGGGCATGCCAACAAAACAAAACAAAAAATCTACTTATCCCAAAAACTGATTGTGAAATCCCATGCAGAGAGGTTGGTTGGGAAGAACAAGTTAGCAAAAAGATGTCATTCTAGTTGGTTGTTTTGTGCCTTCAAGTCATTTCCAACCTATGACACCCCTAAGCCAAACCTATCATGGCAAATTTCTTCAGAGGGCTTTTACATGGTCAATTCGAACCTTGGTCTCAGGAATCATAGTCTACAAGTCAAACCGCTACCCTATGCTGGCTCTCTCATCCTAATTTGTACTGGCTTAAATAGTCCAGCATTTCCCATACCAGATGAAATTGTCCAGGTGCATCTTGGCACCGTACTTGGCCTAATGGCTAGGGGACTGAACTTCTAAAACAATTCATTTCCCTGCTGTAATATTAATATGTGTGTGCTTGCATGTATATTACAGCAGATAAATAATGGTTTAGAAACAGAAAGTGCTTTTTGTAATAAGGTACTATAGACAGATGTCCAGAAGAAGAAATCAGAACAAATCTTATCCAACATTAGACTCAATGCTGTAACCTGACACTTACTAAATTTTGAAGAGTATTCTTCTCAGTCTGCAGATAAATTGGACAATTTATCTTGTGATTTACTTCAATCTCTCTTTGAGAGACAAGGCCAAAACTTGCATGCTAGGTTATTTTCTGTCTATTATTATTTCTCTAGAAATGAATGTGTGTAAGTAAAGGATTTCATTTCCTTTTCCCACAAAATTCTTATCTATTCATTTTTATGTATCAAACATTTGTTGAGAAATTAGTTTGAATTTTCATTCATTCTCTCTCTCTCTCTCAAACTTTTTCCACCCCTCCCCCTCACACTTTTGTGACAGCTACTTATTCTAGTTCAGTGGACCCTTTGCATCTGCTGGGGTTTGGTTCCAGGACCTCCTGTGAATTCCAAAATCCATGTATGCTTATGTTCCATTATATACAGTGGGGTAGTAAAATGATGTCCCTTATATAAACTAACAAAATCAAGGTTGTTTTTTTTTTAAAATGTTTGCTAGCCAAAGAAGCTGAATCTGTGATCATGGAAGATCGACTGTACTAATAACTGACAACAGAAGTCCAGAGAACTTCCAGTTTCCCCAAACAGGCTGTGTCACAGTAGATCCACACATTACAATGGCTACAAAGGAAACACCTCCATCCCAATTGTGTTTTATTGAACAAACATATAATGGATAAGTATCATCAAATGCATATATGTTGTTGTTGTTGTTGTTGTTGTGTACCTTCAAGTAGTTTCCAGATAATGATGACTCTAAGGCACACCTATCATTGGGTTACGCATGTCTTTAAATATATGTATAGTTGTAGTTAACTGCCTTCAAGTCGATTCCAACTTACAGTGACCCTGTGGCTAAGACATCTCCAAGAACTCTTATTCTCCACTGCTCTGCTTAGGTCCTGCATGTTCATTCCCTTGACCTCCCTGATTGAATCTATCTTTTGGCATGCAGCCTTTCTCTCT
>CM034708.1:57907488-57926161 GCA_020142125.1 Phrynosoma platyrhinos
AAACCAGTTTTTACACAATGCATACTAGTTTTAAAATCTTCAACACAGCATTCACAACCTCTTAAGATTCAGGAATTTTATTTCTAATTTTAAGCATTTTTCCTTTTCTCCAAAACATTGCCATTTCTGCTTCATTTGCTTTTATTTGTAGTTGTTTTGCAAAAGGAGAACTGTCCAGGAATCATTTCCCCTTGGATTGTTACAGAATATCATCAGTTTTACTGAAGCTATAAACTGCTCAGAAAATCCACTGGTGATTAGCTGTGGGCTTCCAGACTATTTGCTTCTGTCCAATTATAAATACAGATGAAATTTTTATACATAGTATGTGAACAAAACAACTAGTGAACAGTTTATTCATTTTTTCAGTATATTTTTTTCAGATCTTTGGTTTGTATTTAGATGATCTTCCAATATTTTTAGATTTAATGATCTTCCAATATTTTTATGAGCTTCAAGTCACGTTTCCTGTTTGCAGTTGCCATTTGATTGTTTGCTTTTTTAAAATAAGTCAAATTCCTGATTCTTCTCCCTGAAAGTGGTTTCACTGATACTTTTTAAAAAGGGTGTAGATAAGTTAGAGACTAGAGCTCTCTTGCAAGTGAATACATCCATCCAGTCTTAAGTACTCCAGTTTCAATTGATTTGCAGGAAGAGTGAAGCATAGATTTAACTTTCTCTTTTGAAATCAATAGACTATAAGTGTTTAAAATTGGCTGTACCTTGTGCCAAACTTGCAAGAGCCTTGATCGAAAATCTCAGTTTGAAACTGGTGAACAAAGCAGTCTTGACTCAGGTCTTATTGTTTTCAGTACAATTTACTGTACTAAGCTGGATGGAGCCTTTTTTTAAATAAATAAATAAAACTAGATCATAGATTTATTATTTGGTGTAGAAATTGTCTTTGAGGTGTGTTCCAGTGAATAGCAGAAAACTAATAGTCCAAGTGATGCTTTGAAGACACTATGTGGGTTCATGTAAGTTAATGGGGGCAAGAAAGTGCCTCTGATGTTTTCTCTCCTGATTTCTAGCCAGATTTTCACAGTGCTCTGAATTAGATGTGGAAAAAAATATTCAAAAATATTTGGAAAAAATGGTTTGCAAAGTGTCAGGAAACCCTGATGAGGAAAATTAAGACGGGCAAGCATCTTTACCACTCAGGATTTATTTTGTGCTAGATTCCTGAAGGATTTTGTTTTTACTTTTGTTTGTTTGTTCATTTTTGTATAAAATAGTATTTTCTGCACAGAAAATAATATTCCTTCACAGTAAACAATATGAAAAGTTTTCTATGCAGGAAGCTTGTTCCTCTTCCTATGCAATCCTGGGATTTGTAGTTTGGCTGGATACTTAGAATTCTCTGTTAGAGAGTTCTAGACCACTCCAGTGAATTAGAGCACTAGAGATCTCTGATGGAGAATTCTAATTACCTGTCCAAATTACAAATTACAGGATTCCATAGGCTGGGGATCAAACTGATATAATGGTAGAGTGTAGAATAGATATTCTCAGAATTCAAAGTGGAATGTTCCCAGAATAAATAGTTCTATCCTTGATTCACTTGTATTATGTATTATGTCAGAAACTGAAATGAGCTAAAAGGGTCACAAGCAGACCATGTCCCAAGGAGAACCCTAAATCTCATGTCAATGAGAGTTCACTCTATAATGAATGTGGATGTGTTCCATCATTGTATAGCCCTATGAATTGTGCTCTCTTTATGTCTTGAAAGTTCTGGTACAATTCAATGGATTCTAGTTTATCTTCAAAACTGTTGGATAAATGCATTTCCTGTATAACCAAGCATGAAATATATATACCCCCTCCCATCCTCTTTTCTTCAGCTTTCATGCCCTACTTCATGTTTCCTGATATCTGGAAATAATTTCTACAGTTTCTTTTGTTACAATGTGAACTTGATGTGATGCTTAACAAAGCAGAAAAGTTAACATTCAGTGCTCAGGATTTATATTTTCACTGCACACCCAGCCTGAATTTTTTGACATCTAAAAATAGCCTTGCTAAACAGTTACTCAGCCACAAACTGTGTCTTACAGTTCTAACCTGAGAAGTGTGGCAGGAAAAGCTATAAACTATTTCAAAACTATAACATTTAAGCAGTCTTATTTTCAGTGGCTCCATGGATCAGCAGATATTTCAGTCTGGCATATCTGCTTGACTTTGATTGATTGCTTGGTGTCGCTGAGCAGCTCATTATAACTATGTGCTTTGGCAGGCCTGGACCTCTTTTAATTCAACAATAATCCAACACCTTGATCTTGTCACCTTTGCAATTTGCAAATTATGAGCAGCACTTTGCATTTCTATTTTCTGCAATGGCTTTCTGAAGCAAACACCAGGGAGAAAATACATTCCATTAGAAAACATGTTTGCCAGTCCTGATTATGATAAATAATATGAATGTGGAAAGAGAAAACATGGGAGCAGGGATGGTTGGTAGGAAGGGAAGATGCATAACTAGTTACACAACCACAATATCTCACTGCAAACTTTCTTCCCAGCTGCAAACTTTCTTCCCAGTTGTTTGCTCACATACATACAATAGGCTATAATCCAATTAATGACATATGCTGGTGAGTACCTGCATGTCAGTGTTACATCCTGATTATGGCTGCACAAACTGTTGTTCTCAAGATGTTCCTATGTGCAGCCACCCCCATTCATTTTGGCCAGGGGCCTATCAACCATTGTGAAATAGCACTATACATTGGCATAACACAAGTTATGCAATCAGTTTCCTACATACTCTTCAATTGTTCTGATTTGAATGAATAGTTCTGATTAATCAGCTGCTTTTAAAATGTCCCAATTTAATTCACTCACTTTCAGTTTTCTCCTTTGTCCTCAGCTTACTTTAATTGCTGCAGATTGAGTTCATATCGCAAAACTAGTTTACACCCAATTAACTCAACAGGGAATGGGGAGGGAAGAGGAATTTTGCCCTTCCCAGTAGATTCAGGTAAAAGCAAACTGCTGCAGCCTCTCATACCTTGTGTGTTCTTCCTCATTAATAACTGTTGCTATCTTGATCACTCTCTGATGTTTCTTGGCTATATGTGTCTCAGCTTTCATTTGTGAAATGGTATAAGATGTGTGCCCAACAGTGTCATCCAATATGTTATAGTATACCACAACATAGCTACATGGTTTAAGTTTGTACTAGGAAATCTTTCTATTCCATCTTGGTCTCTTAAATTCCACTACCTGTCCAAACTACAGGTAAATTCAAGAGGCCTTTCCAAATCTCATTTTTCACATACTTGTACATATATACCTCAGGTACTACTAGAGGCTATTAGTGCAAAAAAGTACAACCAGAAGCTACCAGAAACTGTGAACAGTGAATTATTAAGCACATCCTCTTACCCACCACTTATTCTATTAAAATGTTCCCCTGGCCCTACCTTCACATTATCCAGAAGACAAAGCACTAGGAATCTATTTTGGATAATGTAACCTGATTAAAAATGCATGAAGAGTTGTACCAACAAATAAGCATGTGAGACAGTGAGCAATGGTTCTCATGGCTGTATTTATTGCACTGACTTTGCAGTCTGGCTCATCTCACTGTTTTCGTTATTCATGAATGTGTACTTTATAGATGCCAACTTCAAGAAAATGTTGTTTTAAAAAATATGACCAGCTTATATTTGTCTATCTGCTTAGACCACAAACCTAATAGATATCCTTTTTTTCATCCTTCCTTTTCTTTCCTTCTCCTCCTCTTTTCCTTTTCTTTTTTTGGATACTACTTTTTTAAAAAAAACAATTAATATATATATTTAAACATTATAAGCTGCCTTAGTACCCAACAACAGGGCAGAGAGAATATTTTAAAGGCTCCATTAGTACATGTCTTCTTCTTATACTAATGGCAGAGCATGTTTGGCTTCAAGCCATTTACATTTTTTTTAAAGTACACTGCCTCAAGGCTTTGGTATGAAAATGGGGTCAAAATGTTATAAATAAAATAAGTTAAACAAAGATGGCTGATAGAGGCTTAGAAATATGTATGAAAACAGAAGGATCTGTTCCCAGTACGGTGATCATTTAGGGCCTCTTCAGACAGGCCCTTTGCAGTGAGTTGGAGGCAGGGAAAGGGAGGGGCAGCCACACACCGGCCGCCCCAACCCCTCCCCGAAGACATCCTGATGCCATGTGCCATTACACACAGTGCGTGGCATCAGGATGTCCTCCCAGCGTAGCGTACTCACGTGCTACACCAGAAGAGGCAGAGAAGAGCCGCACAGCGGCTCTTGGGCAGCATTTTAAGAGGTGACAAATGGGAGAATTGGGGCCGCTGTGTGTGCTAGCAGCAGCCCCGATCCTCTGCTCCCCGGGGCGGCCCAGGGTCGCCCATCTGCTTCCCCAATTTGTCATTGTCAAAGAAAAGGAAATGCATCAACAAGGACAACAAAAAGACAGCAAAGGACACATAGCTGATTATGATAATGATTATGATTATGATAGACACAGGCACACATTGAGAAATAATAGCTATAATTTAACAGAAATAAAATACCTCTCACCATAGTGGGTAATTGCAATCAGATGACCTATGAATATGTTACAGATACCATTGTATTTGATGCCAGTAGAGTATAAATCTCCACCAGTGTAGTTTTGCAGTGGCTGGGGAAAAGATGACTGCTAGAAGGGCAACTGTGTACAATGGTGCTGTCCCAGCACACTAACATCCAATCATCCAGTGACCACATAAATAGACATGGAGCTGTGCCTGGCTCTGTCTGGAAACTGTTGCACAATCTATGGAGAGCTCTTGCCAAGGACCTGCTTGTGAAACAATGAAAAAAATACTTGAGTACTGTAAATCTGAGTTATGCCACCAATTGTCACCAAGAGGATTTGGATGTCAGTCTGCTGCCTGGGTACTAACTGCTGATAAGCAGTTCCAAAGCCGCTATTCCCTTTGAATTCAGGGGTCTTCATCTCTAAATTGGAGAGCTCTTCAAACAGGAATGTTCTGTGACAACCATTTAAATAGAGGATTGTGCTCTGTGAAATAGAATACATGGCCATGTTTGGATGTTGTATTATTTTAAAGTAAAATTTCAATTTGTTTTAATTCTGTTGATATTTAATATGTTTTAATCTTGATCTTTGTATGTTTTTATTTATATGTGTTTTGTTTTATTTTGTCTTTTTGTAAGCTATCTTGAGTCTTAGCCTGGGAGAAAGGCAGAATATAAACAAAGGGAAGACGGGATAGATGGGCATCATAATTCCTACTAAATGATTCATAGTACAATCTTTACTCTTCATGCAAAAGTACATTGAAATTTTAGGCTATCAGTTCAAAGACATAGCCATGTTAGTCTGGAATATCAGTATCCAAAATGATCTTGCAGCACCTTTGAGTCTAATTTATTATTATTATTATTATTATTATTATTATTATTAATTGAGTGAAAGAAGTTGTAGCATGAACTTTCATAGACTCAGGGCCTTTGCAGACTACTAGAAATAGTGCAAATTGATTCCACTTTAAGGGTTAGGGTTAGGGAATCATGGGAACTGTATTTTATTGCGGCACCAGAGCTCTCTGACAGAGAAGACTCAATGTCTCAGGAAAAAATAAAGCAATTCCCATGACTCCCTAGCACTAACCCTAACCCTTAAAGTGGACTCAATTTGCACTATTTCTGGCAGTCTGCAAAGCCCCTCAGTCTACTTATTACAGATTGCAGCATAAAATAACCAAGTAACTGTTCATCATGAGGACTGGTTTCTCTGGACTGAACAGTGGCAAAATCTTTTTTTTATCACAGTATGGCTGGTAACCTGCATGGCTCAGCACAGTACAATTATTCTGTATACAGAACTACACTACAACTGTACATTTACTGCCCTCAGATTTACCATACAGCTGCTTCACTCCCCTCTGTGCATGTTGAAGAGAGGGAGATTGGAGAAGCATCTGGATGTATCCCTGTATCCAGATGGAAAATGATTATAATATCTGCTGGGCTCTGACAGGATCATCTGGAGGTCTCAGTGGATAAAGTATTTTGTATCAGGCTATGGACCATTCCCACATACTTTTCCAATACCCCCTCCACTCTATACCAGGCATGAAGTGGCCATGAGAGAGGGACTCTATAGTAACTATCTAGTAAGATGGGAAGGGGGACTTCAGTCATTGAAGAGAGAGAGGGAGGGAGGCAGGGAGGGAGGAAATACCAATTTCCACGCTGACCAAAAAGAGACATATGCAGGTGTAAGATTCACTTATGCCTGTATGTGCCACTAACAGGACATCAGCCTACCTATATCAATCAGTTCACTTATTCTAGGATGTCTAGGGTTCTCCTCTAACAGGGGTTAGAAATGGCCACTTTTCAAGTAGTTATCACTTTGTGTAAAGTCTTCATTTCATTACCCTTGAGCCTCATTATTTACATTTCCCCTATTCTACCTGTGTCTAACTCAGGAAATACTATAGTCTATGACATTTCATGAGAGCCAGCATGGTGTAGTGGTTTGAGTATAAGACTGAAAATTGGGTGAGTCACACTTTCTCATCCCCAGAAAGCCCCTTGATAGTTTCAGCTTAGGGTCACCATAAATTGGAAATTACCTGAAGACATACAACAAATGAAGCTTCATACTTATATTTCTCTTTATCATAAATGAAAGCCTTATCATAAATAATTGTTTTCAAAGTGCCAAAGTTTCTTTTGTAACTCTTGCTACAACAGAAAAATAAGGCTGCCTCTCTGGAAAGTGATAAAATATTGGATTGACCAAAAGACAAAACCAGTTTGCAAGAAATGGCACTAACCTGTTTTACGTGTTTGCTTGCATGTTTATTTTATATCCTGTCTTTCTCCTAGCATGGGGCCCAAGGTGGTTTGCAACAAAATAAGACAAAGTACAGATAAAATCTTAATTATACACAAGTGCAAAACAATTAAAATAATTCTATTAAAAGCAAGAAATTAAACAGTTTAAAACTCATGCATTCACCAAAAGTCATAGAGGGATTCTGCATGCATGTAGATCAGGGGAACAGATGGGGGTTGCAGACTGCAAGAAATAGTGCAAATTGAGTCCACTTTTAGGGTTAGGGTTAGTGCTAGGGAATCATGGGAATTGTTTTTTTTTCCCTGAGACATTGAGCCTTCTCTGTCAGAGAGCTCTGGTGCCACAATAAAATACAGTTCCCATGATTCCCTAACCCTAACCCTAAAAGTGGACTCAATTTGCACTATTTCTGGCAGTCTGCAACCCCCTAGAGACAGCAAGATGCTGCTGCTCCTTTGTGTCTGTCCAGAATGAATTGAGCATATTTTAAAGAAATATGAGAATTACCAACTAAAAGAATATTTAGGTTTCTTCTGTGAATATTCCCTTGTCTTGTCCTGCCACCTACAGCTTCTAAATATATTATTTTTAAGCAAATGCCAATCTTCATTGAACAGAAAATTAAAAATATAAAGGTTATGGTGACAACCAAAAAACTTAACTTCTCCTTGCATATTATCCTCGTCTTTCTTTTTCATCAAGGCTGCTTTGAAGGTATTTAATTATGGAGGCAGCTGCATATATAATGACATAGTTTGGCAAGAGCTCACAGACATTCTTCTTTGCTTTTATTTTAGCATAAAAAAGTACATAAGAGAAAAGATAGAGGCCACCCCCCTCTTTACCTCAGTATGCCATTTCCTAAAACACTGGTTGGGGTGCCACACTGCCACCCCTTGCAAGACATCAGTGGGCTACACATACCACATTGCTCCCCCATCCTTCCTTGTAAAACTATTTAATTGATTTTTTTTAACTTTTAAAAAATCACCATCTCTCCCCACCCCAAGCTTTTCTAGGGCTAGGTAGAAAATTAGTCATGCCAGTGATGGGAGCCTATCCTGAATGAGTTAGGAAAGAAATAAGGAAGTGGTGTTTTTTTGTTTTTTTAAAAAAACAAAATTCTGGAAACATTGCTTTTTTATTTTTAAAAAAGTGGGAATACTTTTTTGGGGACTACATACTTTTAGATTAAAAACATACAAAAGTTAAAACACATAATCTTAATTTTATAATATATTAACTAGGTTATTTTAACTAGGTTACTGGATTTTTTTTTAAAAAAATTGTTTTTAACGTGCTTTTATCTTGTGACCTGCCTTTTTGGGAAAAAGGCAGCATTAAAAATGAAATAAATAAATTAAAAATAGGTGGAAAGAGCCAGAGGCAAAAGTTTGAGGGACCACTCATTACTCTCTTTCTGACATTGCCCATCCCTCTCCCTCCTTCCCCCTTTCCATCAGGTTGCTGGAGAAAGGAAAGATTGATTTTGCCAATAGTTTGGATCAGTCATTTGTTGGAGTCTTTTGACATTAAGTTGATGTATTAGTGCAGAGGAAAAATTAAGTCCATACAGTGAAGGCTGCCAACTAGGAAACAGATGCCACTATCAAGTCTGGAAAGTTACTCATGACTGCTGGGTTCTTCTGAAGAGGCTTTTTAATCTTAGTTTCAGCAAAGTATTTACAAGCACGCTACAGCAAAATTTACAGAAACTGACATAATGCTCCGCCATCAACCGACATCCACACTACCACACTGTGTATTGGAGCATTCATCCTTTCATACACAAACACAGCTAGGATTCTGATCCAACCCCCTGCTAGTGTTTAATCAACATTCTGTCATGTGTCCACAGTGACAGTGCAGTTTGTACCTGCTATGACTCATCTCCATGCTCAAGTTGCATCAGCTTTCTCTGACTCAGCATTTCCTCTTTAACCCATTACATGCACCTGAGATATTTTACACAGCCTGGGGCAAAAATATACTGATATGATGGGCCCATTACATCAGGCCAATGGCCACTATGGGTCACCCAATCCTGTGCTAAATAATAGAGATTCCAATACACTGAAATTAAGCTTACATTTAGGGGGTGGCTTAGGAAGGCACATTTTGACAACTGCACTTTCCTCACAATCAGACATCAATCTGCATTTTCCCCCTTCAGGATAAAGATGATCAAGAAAGTGTATGATAGAAAGTAATGAAGTTATAAATGATACAGAAAAAGGGAAAGATTTTTCCAGCTCCCATGTAATATTATATCTTAAGACTATTAATATTTGTTTTCATGCCTTTAACATGGAATTAAATATATTGATGGAAGACAAGCCTGTCAGTACCTATTTTGCATGACAGGTAAATGCCATTTCCATGTTCAGCATCAGTATATCTCATTACAGGGTGTTGGTGGCAAGCAACAGAGAAAGGCTGCCTTCATCTGTTTTTTATAATCACTTCTGATACTATGGTGGAAAGATGTCTTGTAACAGGTGGGAAAGTGTAGCTTTTGAGGGAGACAAGGTGAGACAAAGGGGGTGAGAGGTACAAGCTATGAAGTACAAGAAGCAAGGGAGAAAGGCATGGCAAAGGTGTGAAATGAGACAGAGCAAGGGAGTAAGGTAGAGTCCTGTTTACCTCTTCTGAGGACAGCTACACAGAGGAGTAAATGAAGTAGCAGTCAAGACCTTGTTCCAAAAGTCACACAACAAGAGTCCAATACTTAACAGCAAAGGGAGAAGCAGAAGCATAGTCACAAGGCAGTTCCAGAGGTCAGAAAACAGGAGTCCGATAGCAGAGAACAGCAAAACCACCCGGACATGTGCATTGTAAGCTACCTGGTTGGGTGAGTAGACCAAGAAGTCATCCAAGTAGATTATGATAAAGTAGTCCAGGTAGTCACAGAAGACATTGTTGACGAAGTGCTGGAAGACAGCGGGTGCATTACACAGGCCAAAGGGCATTGCCGTTTACTCATAGTGGCCATACCTCATCTGGAAGGATGTCTTCCATTCATCTTTGGCCTGGATCCTCACCAAATTATAAGCCCCTCAGAGGTCTAGCTTGGTGAACACTCGGCATGTCACAACCTTTCTAACAGGTCCAGGATGAGTGGCAGTGGGTAACAATGGAGTGGTAAACAGTCTGCCTCCTTTAGTCCTGATACTTCTGGGGCAGTACCGTGGAGGTTGGATTTTGACTGGAGTCCGTAGTCACCTGCTGTCACTCGGGTCAGCAATGCTCCTGGCAATACTCAGAGGCAAAGAGTATCTCCCGATGAGACCACAAAATATGAGGGTCATGTTGAGTGAGCCAGGGCATGCCTAGCACTAATGGGAAATGCAGAACCTTCGCCAAGAGGAATTGCACCTGTTCCACATGGCCCTGGATCTCAATGATCAGTACTGACATCTAGTGTGTCACTGGTCAGAAGCCAACCATCAATGGTTTCCACCGGGCAAGGTTCAGGCAGCAGATGCCATGGAATATGGTATTGAGCTGCAAATTCCAAATCCATAAATTTGCTGAACTCCCAGAGTCAATCATAGCTCCAACATGGGCTGCTTTATCTTGAGTGAGCCAAAAGCTAATAACAAGGGTCCATTTTGAGTTCCCTGGATGACTCAAATGGATCAGCACCACACTTCTCCAGACTAGTGAACCCACCTCGACCTAGGGTAACCAAGTTTCCTGGAGATTGAGAAAGGCCACACCCTTTGGCTGGGCAATTCTGGGC
This sequence comes from Phrynosoma platyrhinos, assembly GCA_020142125.1. Lineage (NCBI taxonomy): Eukaryota > Metazoa > Chordata > Lepidosauria > Squamata > Phrynosomatidae > Phrynosoma > Phrynosoma platyrhinos. The sequence goes on from CM034708.1 coordinate 57,918,077, forward strand.
AAAGTGGCCATATTCTCCATAGTACAGAGGCTGGCCTGGTGCCTTCAGTCATTTTTAGTAGGCTGAGCCCCACCCACCAGCATGGGCTTGATAGCAGCCTCTCCAGACACAGGCATGGGGCTTGGAATCACCAAAGGTATCCAGGTGGGTGGGGAGCGAAGGTGTCCAAGTGCACTGAGCAGCAGAGTGAGGCACTGACCCCTGGCAAACTCAGCAGTATGTCTCCAGCTTTCCATCGATGTGCAATGCCTGCTCAATTGACAATGGTAAAGTCTCTGGGGGTGATGCACGGGCTAGCTCATCCAGAATGTCCTCTGCTAATCCAGCCTTGAACTGGCTCTGGAGGGCAGGGTCATTCCAGCCCAAATCAGGAATCAAGATCTTGAAGGCAATCACATACTGCAAAACAGTGCCTTGGCCTTGACAAAGACTCTAGACCAGGGGTAGGCAACCTTTCCCCTTTATGGGCCGAGGGACTTCAGCTCCTAGAAGCCTCAGCCATGTTGGCCAATAATCCCATGTTGGCCAATAGCTCCTGGGATTCTGGGAGCAGAAGTCCCTTGGCCCTTAAAGGGGAAAGGTTGCCTAACCCTGCTCTAGACCTCCTGGTCAGCAGTCTCAGTCCTCACTGGATCTCTCCAAAATGTCTAGAACTCCCTTACAAATAAATCATAGACATTCAGTAAAGGGCTGTTGTGCCTAATCAAAGGTGTAGCCCAGTTGGCTGCAGACCGAGAGAAAAGGCTGATAAGGAAGGCAACTTTCACAGTGTCTGTAGAGAAATCCCCTCCTCTCATATTCATATACAACTGGCAGCTAGCCAGAAAGGCTTCTAATCACTTAGGCTCCCCTAGAAACTTCTCAGGCAAAACAATAGGCACCTTCCAATGAGCTGCCCCTGCAAGGTATTTTAGCTGCCCCTGCAAGGTATTTACATTAGCCAACAGCTGCATTACTTGGGCAGCCAGTTCTTGATTTTGCTGTTTTAGTGCATCCATTACGCCTGCCTGAAGAGATTGGTGAGGCAGCCAACAAGATTGTCCTGTTTACCTTTTCTGAGGACAGCACTGCAGAGGAATAAATGAAGGAGTATTCAAGAGTCCATTCCAAAAGTCACACAACAAGAGTCCAATACTTAACAGCAAAAGGAGAAGCAGAGGCATAGTCACAAGGCAGTTCCAGAGGCCAGAAAACAGGAGTCCAATAGCAGAGAACAGAATACACAGCAACTAAGGAGGCTAGAAGACTGATTGCCAGTTGCAGGGAATCATATCAGCTGGAGCCTTTTTTAAAGCCTCAGCATGCTTCAGCTGATTGTGATTAGCTGCGTTTGGCTTCTACCCTAGATGAAGGATTCTTTGGCTTATCTTCACTCCACAGGTCATGGCACCAGCAGCATAGAGTCTGTCTCTCCCTCTGCAGTCTCCTGCGTCCCCTCTGAGACTACAGCGCCTCCAGGTAACCCTAGATCTGTCTCCTCCTCAGGCTCAGAGTCTTACTCTGCCTCTAAAGCAAAGTCAGACCCAGGACAGTCTATGACAGGTAAAAAAACATGGCAAAGGTTCAAGGTGTGGCCAGGGAGGGAAGAAGAAGTGCACTAGGAGGGAGGAAAAGGAAGTGGAAGAGGAAGAAAAACAGGCACAAAGCAAAACAAGGTGCAATGTCTTGATCTGAAGGGTTCTCAACTTGCTATTAAAAAAAGTTAAACTAGGCTCTTTTCTAATTATTTAAAAAATAATTACATCTAGGAGAGATCACATAACACCTGTCCTCAAAACACTCCACTGGCTGCCGATCAGTTTCCAGGCTCAGTACAAGATGTTGGTTATTACCATTAAAGTGCTACATGGCTTGGGTCCAACCTATCTTTGGGACCGCCTCCTTCCATATAATCCAACCCGCGCACTCCGGTCCTCTGAGAAGAACTTGCTTTAGCCTATTAAAACTAGGCTGTCTGCAACCTCCCAGAGCGCCTTCTCTGCAACCACTCCCAGATTATGGAATGGCCTGCCGGACAAGATCCATCATATTGCCAGCTTAAACAGCTTTTAAAAAGCTGTGAAGACAGATCTCTAATTTAATTATTTGTTTTTCTCTTATTGTTTTAATCTTTTGATGTTTAATACTGTTTTAAGTGGTGGGTGGGTTTTGGGGACTGTATATTGTGTTTTATTGTTGTAAGTCTTTGGTCATCAGGTAAGAAAAAGCTTTGGTGATCTGATGAGAACAGCAGCAGAAATGTTTGCCTATGACAAAATGTCATTATTGTTATAAATAGCAGTAATCCTGCACCTGGAATATACATGGGCACTTTTGATGGTCCCTGATTCACTATTAATCCTCACAATCACCATATAATGCAGATTTGCTGGTGCTTTAAGTACTTTTGTTTTTAAAGAGCAAATTAGACCTCACCCTGCTTATGATGCTGAAATGTTTGTGCTATTTCCTATATTTAAAAAAAATCTATGTAATCACACAATACAGCCCTCTTTGCAATCTACTTTGTGGTTGTTGGTTGTTGTTGTTGTTGTTGCTGTTGCTGTTGCTGCTGTTGCTGTTAACTGCCCTCAAGTCAAATCTGACCCTGTGGATGAGACATCTCCAAAAGACCCCTTGTTCTCTACTACTCTGCTTAGGTACTGTAATTTCAAGCCTGTGACCTCCCTGATTGAGTCTGTCCATCTGGTGTTCAGTCTTCCTCTCTTTGCCCTCCGCAATTCCTAGGATTGTTGTCTTTTCTAATGAGACACACCTTCTCATGATATGGACAAACTATGACAACCTCAATTTGATAATCTTGGCTTCTAAAGAATTTCTGGCTTTATCTGCCCAAGGACTCTTTTTTTGGGGGGGGGGGTCTTTTTGGTTCTGCTGCACTCTTCTCCAGCACCACATCTCAGATGAGTTGATTTGCTTCTTATCTCCTTTCTTCAATGTCCAGCTCTCACATTCATACATGGTGATGGGGAATGCAATGGCTTGGATGAGTCTAACTTTAATGTTTAGTTGTATATGTTTACTCTTTGATTTTGTCTAGTTCCTTCATAGCTGCCCTTCTTATTCCCAGTATTCTTCCAATTTCCTGACTGTAGTCTGTATTATGATTAATGTTTGATCCAAGGTATGGAAATTCTTTAATTCTTTCATTTTCTTCATTATCCTTACAAAAACCCTGTATAGCCTCAGAGCTTGGTAATTTCTATACTAGGATGACAAAATATCACAAAAGCTAGCATTTCTTCACATAAGTAATCTTCCTAATGGAGGCACTATTGAAATCTGATTTTGGGATTATCTTATAGATCACATGGCTTGCTCCTCACATATACAGTATATTGAGAGACAATGGCTATCCAATAATCATGCACTGGGATAAAACTTAGGGCCTAAGCAGACTGTCAGAAATAGTGCACATTAAATTGAGGCACTGCCCTGGCTCAGTGCTAGGGAATCATGGGAACTGTAATTTATTGTGGCACCAGGGCTCTCTGGCAGAGAAGGCTCAATGTCTCAGAAAAAAATACAATTCCCATGACTCCCTAGCACTCAGCCAGGGCAGTGCCTCAATTTAATGTGCACTATTTCTGGCAGTCTGCTTAGGCCCTTAGTGACCTGTCCCAATACTTTTCATGTCACAAACCTAAAATAGTGTTTTGTGGTACTTGACTGTAGAACAAGTCTATTATATATGTCTGGTTTCAGTTCTATGACTCACAAGGTGCTAATATAATATTCTGATTTTATAGCTGAAGTCGCCTCTCCTCTTTCTATTTATGATCTTTCTCCTCCTTCCTCAGCCCACTCCAAGTCAACCACTCTGTCCACTACACACTGGTTGTTCCTGATCAGTTGGAAAAGGTATAAAAAAAGAAGTGTTAAAATGTGGTATAAACATTTTGACTAGCAGCTCCGTAACATGCAAGAAAGTTATAACAGACATTTGCTGCCCAACCCCAGAAATAATGAGACAAAACACAAGATTGGGATGAAAATAGGGCCATTTATTAATTGACCTATTTATTGATTTCTTAATGGAACTGCAACTAAATTGGGAGAACAACCAAGTGTAGGAGAAGCTGCAGCCAATGTCTTTCTCCAAACACCACTGCAGCTTTTTGGGATGATAACACCAGAGCCTTCAACAATAACCCAAAAGCTGGGTTATTCATTGGCTGGGCTGCATCAGGAAGTCTAACCAGAAAGTCCCTCTCCCAATCTGTGAAGATTAAAGAGGGGGTTTATCTTTCAAGCCAGACCCAAGGGCAATTTCTTTCTGCCACTGCCCAGATCACAAGGCCTAAAGAGGTGGTTCCAGAAATGTCTCTTCCACTCAAACAGTGTCCAAGATGCTCGCTGGAATTTAATTCAATTAATTATGCCACAGATATGGGGCAAGCGTCTGCTTAGCCCCTATCTCCTACCCAGGAATCAAGCATACCCTTTACACCTTGTTGCAGATCCATTAAGAAAATAGCATTACCAGTTTCAGAAAAGAGAAATATCAATGGCTATGGAATGACCGCCACACTTCCATTCATGTTGTGAGAGCATAGCTGACCACACAATTTGAACAAGTGGCCATGACTGCTTAATGAGACCGAATTAATGCAAAACAAGCACCTTTCGTTTCAACAGTCCAAGGTCATTGCCCCCAAGGTGTACCACCAACACTTGAGGAGGAGGCCCTCAGAGCTCCTTAAACAACAATGTTCAGGAAATCAAAGTACAAATACCAACCATGGTTAAAAAGTAGTTTCTTGGTTCATTTCTAGTACAAAAAACCCAAAATCCAAAGGGTTTGTTTGGGAGGAATCTGAAGTACTTGACAGACTGGATCCAAAGCTTTACTAGTCTTCATTAGGTAGCACACAAAGTTATCATTAGACAACATGCCAAGTTTAGTGACTGTGACTTACTATGTGTCAGTCAAAATTTAAATTAGTCAAAATTAGAATCACACTTCTCAGTTTCTTCCATCCTTCAAAATGTGTACACAGAGGAACTCCATCTGTCGGAAATGGTTTGATTTTGAGTTCCTGCATGCCAGGGGGTTGGACTGGATGGCCCTTATGGTCTCTTCCAACTCTATGATTCTATGATTTTTCCAAATGAACAAATACCTTTATATCATACATATGTATGTATGTATGTATATTTGTATTGTTTTATTTTTGTATTTGTCTCCTGGAACTACCTCAGACTACCTCCATTCACAGTCAAATGCTGCTGTGCACTGCAAAATTAATGCAGTATGGTTCCATGCTATGGATTCCTGGGTTTGTAGTTTGTTGTGGCACCAGAGCTCTTTGACAGAGAAGGCTAATTATCTCACAAAATGACAGATTCCAGAACCCCATAATATTGAGCCATGAAGCTAAAGTGGGGTCAAACTGCAACCATTCATCAATATAGATGCAGCCCAAGAGACAAAACTTCAGCTGATTATGTTGCTTTGGTTCAATGTAGCTACATTTTTCTAAAATTAGTGAAACTGCAATATTTAAGGAAACAAACTTATCACTCTGGTCACTAATGATTCTACTATTCCCATTCCTCACCAGGCTGTAGCCAGACTGTAGAATGCAGTTTGACACCATTTTAACTGCCATGACTGTATTCTACAAAATCCTGGGATTTGTAGTTTGGCAAGGCACCAGAGCTTTCTGACAGACCAGGCTGAATACCTCAGCAAACTACAGATCTCAAGATTCTGTATGATAAGCCATGTCTTCATGGGCAAGAATACTCAAAGAGCAGCCTAGAGCATTCTGGCTCCAAAGTTGTCCCAATATTCCACAATTACCTGGCACTCTGTAGTGACCTGCCAGGCAGCTATTCACAAAGGCACTACCACCATTGCTGGCACCAGTTACTCCTTCTGAGATCATAATAAGGTACTCGGCATCGATCATATGGCTGGGCATTTCACTCAGAGGGAATGACTCATGCTGGTGCTGGAAGAGAACACATTGCTCCCAGATATTCTGGAAAGATCTAGAGCAAAAATGAGGTTTGTAAAACTCAGCTTAAGCATGGGTATATTGCAGGTTCAGTGCTGTACTGGCCATATATTGTCTAGATAGTTTGCACCATAGTTTGGGCTGCCCTGCCCCAACTGTGCCTCCAGGTTGGCCCTTTGGGGTGGTCTACAGAGACCCTTAATAGCAGCTCCTATGTTGCATATATTCATTTGGAGAAGCCTGTGTTTATATCCTATTTTGCAAGCAGACATAGGATAAGCTTTACAAAACTACATCAGCAAAGATGACAATAGTAATAAAAATTGCATCCTGCAAACTGAATTATTTAGCCAATTGCTTATCTAATAGCCTTTTTGGTATGAAAAATAGGGAGAGCTACAATGATTGCACTTTAGAAAAATAAATGAATTCAGTAGTAGATCCTGTATACTCCCAGTATGATGTCACTTTGGAGCTCAGGATGAAAACTAGAAAAATAAATTTGGTAGGCATATACAAATTAGATGTTGGGTTTTTTTATTTTGCCACAATTGACTAGAATAATGTTCATATTTTTAAAGAATAGCATGAAACATACAAAGCAGAGTAACTTTATACAAAAAACAACTTTTTTTTTGAAGAATCAGATTATAGAACAAACAGACAGACAATTTAATCATTTCTCTAGTTATATTTATTGCACTTCTAGATTGCCCAATAACCAAAGTTGTCTGTTTTAACACAAAATATGAACAATTAATAAAAACAACAAATGATAAAAATAAGATAAAACAAACAGCAAAGAGTAAAACACTACAATGCAGAAAAACAAAGGAAAACCAGCAGCAGTACAGAAGAATGCTAATTTCTGAAGACACCCTAAAATAATTCTTACAATGCCTGGGATTAGTGTGTAGAGAGATTTTGTAGCACCTTTGAGACTAAAAGAAAGAAATTGGAAGCATGAAGGCAAACTTCAGTCTACTTCCTCAGATGTATTTGGTGGAGTGGAAGCTAGGCACAGGCATATATATACCATTGGTATGTGAGGATGTCCATTCAAATTCAAAATCCTTTGTGTATGGAAATGAAGTTGCAGGTCCAGTTTTAACAATGGTTGTTAGTGGACAAAGGCATAGGAAACTGGTCTGTGCATGGAGATGAACTGGCAGATCCAGTTTTGCAATGGGACTAGCCTGTGGTGAGGAGAATAGATGAATGTAGGGCACCCCCATGAGCATGGAGTCAGCTGGTGTTGAAGTGTGTGTATTGGTCAGGAAACCATTGTCTTTGTTTAATCCATTGCTGAGGGACTGTGAATGAATTCCAATTCTGCCATGGAAATCCACTGGGTGATCTTAGGCAAGTCACATACCCTCATCCTCAGAGGGAGGCAAAGACACCCACCCCTTGAACAAATATGGTGTGGGGGGGGGGCAAGTCTGTGCTCAGTTTGCCCTAGGGTCACCATAAGTCAGAAATGATTTGAAGGCACACAACAACAACAACCCTGAGCCTATCTAGAACAAGATACCTCCACAATGTGCCCCCAATTGTTTTTAAACTGGCCATATTATTATCTGACAAAACTCAGTAAATGACTATTTCCTCAAAGTAGAAGGCCACACCTTAGGATATAGCAAACAAAAACATAAAGCAGCTTCATTTATATACCACTTCATATCACGCATGGGATGTCTAAGCGGTTTACAACTGTGAGCTGATTGCCCCCCAACAAGCTGGGTACTCATTTTAGTGACCTCAGAAGGATGCAGGCCTGAGTCAAGCCTCAGCCCTGGCTGGTATTGAACTCGCAACCTTGTGGTCTATGAGTGAGTGGCTGCAGTACAGGCATTTAACCACTGCGCCACCAGGGCTGATTTTGAAGAATTTTGAACATAGAAGAGATGGTGATAGTTCTGTGGTTCTTTCAGCACATTTGAACATCATAATAATAATAATAATAATAATAATAATAATAATAATAATAATTTATACCCCGCCCCTCTGTTAAAACAATCGGGGCAGCTTATAACAATTAAAAATACATCAATACAATCTAAAAAAACCCAAGCCCCCACCCTCCCCCATAAAAATGTATTAAACTAACATCCATTAAAAC
>CM034708.1:57939519-57953573 GCA_020142125.1 Phrynosoma platyrhinos
AAGGTGGTCCTTAAGCACAAAGTATCACCTGAGCCAAAAGCTGTTGCTTATGCCCTAAATGGGTGTTTCTAGAGCACATTCCATTTCCATTGTTATTCTGCTTATTATTAGAAATATGAAATAGGGGTTTTGTTTTGTTTTTTGTAAGCAGGATACCAAGTAAAACTTACTTTTGGTCTGATTGAACAGAGCTTTTCCTATACAGCCACCCCTCCATTTTCACATGGGAGCCGTTCCGGAGGCCCCCTCCCTGCAAAAATAGAAAATCACAAATATTCAAGCCCCATAGGCTTGAATGGCAGTGCGTGCCCATGGACGCACGCCCCATTTGTCCCCCTCCATTTGCCACCCGTGAACAAGTGAGGGATGTGGACCCCAATCCACAAAAATGGATGGGTGACTATATTCTGAACTTCATAATTTTTTTTCACAGGGAAAATTGTTTTATTCTATTGTAGCACAAAAACAAAGTGCTGCATGGTGACCTAAGAGTACCAGATTTATGGCAGCAAAACATTCATGATTACAATCCACTTGAACACATTCATTGAATATAATGTTCAAGTGTATATATACACACAGATCATGGATCAGGTGGGAATATGAGATCAGAATAAATTGGATGTAATGACAATGATAATTAAACTATTAACATGGACCATTAACTAAACTATTGGTGACACCACAAATATCCTGACAGTAAGAGAGCTACCATGCCAATTGTTGGAAAGAGTGTGAAAGCATATGAAGAACTAAACAAATTCAGACAAAAAAGATATCTAGTCCATCATTCTGCTATCATAGATGCCAACCAGATGCCTATGGGAAGAGACATGATATGAGCACACTAGGACAGTTCTGCTCATGTTCTTTAGCAACTAGCATTCAAAAATATCAAGCTTCTGCACCTAACAGTTACAAATAGCCATCATAATGAGTAGTCATGAGGAGTTTTTTCTCCATGACTTTGTCTAATCCATTTTTGAGATATGTTTCTGGCCACCACTATATCTTGTGGGAGTTCCATGTTTTAACTATGCTCAGTGTAATACATGGGTATGTGCTATTTCTGCTTCCTTCTCATTCAAGTTGCTTAGAATAGAAGAAAAGGAAGAAAGTCAAGCAAAACAGGTTGAGGTGGACTAGGGATAGGCTCTAATTAACCCTAACCTATGTTCCAGTATGATAGGCTAATAAAGGTGTGCAACCATAATATTCAGAGTATGCATAGGTGAGGCAATAGAGAATTAAGTGAAAATAAACAGCAAAAGTGTTTATTTTGTTGTCCTGAGGAAGAGCCAGTACCCAATGTTCTGGTTATTTATTATCTTAAGTGTTGATTTCCAGCATTCCTTTGATGGATGACTCTGGCTAAATCTAGTAAAGATGAAAACACTTAGATCAGTCAAAACTGAAAATATGCAGTTGTTCATCTTCCTTCATTTTTATTCTTCCTTCCAGCATGAGGCAGGGTAAAACAAAAGACAAGACAAAGTATTCCACTGAATACCTGACCATTTTAATACAGACCTAGGAATGTGCACAGCTATAAATTTTGTGACCAGTTCCAGGGATCTTTCCCCTTCCCTATTCCTCATAGTTCATTCCCAGTTCCCTTCATGGTAGTGGTGGCTGTGATACTGTTATGGAATAAAATCTATCCTTTTCATTACTTTTTCCAAATGTGCACACGTTTGTATGCATATTGTGAACTGTATATATTGCTAGAAAGCATTGTCCTTCTATATTAAATTTTAATGAAGCAGCATTTTGCGTACATTTAAAATATGTCTTTTTTTTCTATGTACTTTTCAAAAAGTACAGATGCATCTACAACCATATATCAGTTCCAGCATCTGCATTGTAGAAGGTTCAGAAAATGTTGTTGAAATGAGCTTCAGATGAAATGAGATACTTCACACATCCTTTTCTGGACCATTTTGAGACTCTGTCTTCAGTCTGGTGACACAGCAAATAACTTTATTATTGTTGTTACTGCGTGCCTTCAAATCATTTCCCACTTTTGGTGACCCTAAGGCAACCCTATCATAAGGTTTTCTCAACAAGATTATTCAGAGGAGGTTTACTGTTGCCTGAGGACATGTGACTTGCTGAAGCTCACCCAATGGGTTTCCATGGCTAAGGGGAGGACTGAACTCATGATAAGTTGAAGAGACACAACCACTTTGAGATTCAGGTTTTTGTCATTAGAATCCAGGAGACTGTTGGCAAAGAGTTTTTCATCAACTTGTATGTGGTTTTGTATCAACATCTCCTGATCAAACATAGCCTGGCCATTGTTGTCCATGCTTAGTAACTTGTTCAGGGACAGCATTGAAATCTCCTAACAACATAATAGAGTTATACTTCACGTTCTTTAATTGTCTCAGTATCTCCCCATAGTATAAATCTCTCTTCTCCATTGGGGCATATACACCTACCACTAACATTGCCATATTTTCCATTTTCACTTCCACCCATGCTTAGTAACTTGTAGGACTGACAACTGCAATATGTTGTACATGAGGTTGGATTTTGAAACTGTACAAAAAATGCAGTTGGTTCAAAGTAAACTAACCATACTGTTTACTGCTCAGTTAGAATATACTTTGTTCAAGTTGAAAGAGCTAAACTGGCTTCTAATTTATTTCCATGCATAATTCAAAGCTTTGCTGCCTACCTTTTAAACCCCATATGGCTTAGAACCTAGGGACCAGTGTGAATGCCGGCTTCCATGCTTCCATGGGGATGTCTTGAGGATCCTCCATTAGGTGCTTCTGTTGCCTCAGATGAAGCAGTTGGCAGACAAAGAGTCCCATCTCGATCATGAGCCTCCATTTGTGGAATCCTTTCATCAGCAAAATTCATCTGGCATCCACACTGCTATATTTTCCAGAGACTAGTGAGAGGCATTTTAAAAAAATTCTCTATAAGGTATTATTTCAAGATAATATATTACAATATTTTGATCCAATACTCATATTATTATTATTATTATTATTATTATTATTATTATTATTATTATTATTATTATTACATTCTGGAAACCTAGTTGAAGGACAGTATGTGAAGCCTATAAACAAGTAAATGAACAGATATTTGGTTTCCTTGGGTCTACTCTAAGTATGACTAAGTCTGGTTCAATTTTTTCTTTGAAAATGATCTGGATTATTGGCTGTTTTGTCATCTTATATCTTCAGATTCCTTCTGGGAAAGGATTTTATCTGTCCTTTCACAAATTAATGCAGGCACTTATTTCTAAACTAATTTAGAGATTATCTGTGTAAAACATGAGATAAATCGAATCTTAATCTCTCATTAGTGCATTTGTTTATATTAATATAGTAAATATGAATTTGGATAAGAAAATGCCTTTGAATCTTAAGATAAGAAGCAATATAGGCTGAGCAGCCAAATTAAACCAAATGAAGCAAAAATCAATTAAAGCCAACGAAGATGAATTCTCTTTTTTCTGTGTTTTCAAATAAGAAGATAATTGCTCTGCAATAATAAGGATTAATGGAATATTTCCCCCTGTATTGTTTTATAACTGCCCTAATGTTTTAAAATTAAAAATAATCAATTTCTTTTATCTGCCTTACTTTTTATGAATGATAAAAAATCCTTCCACATTATTTATCTGTAAGTATAATTATACAAAAGCAAATAACTGGTAACTGGAAAAGAAAAGATCTCATGGTAAATAGTGCCTAAACAATTGGCCTAATAGTAGTGAATAATAAAGGCAATTCTTTAAAACTATAGAGAGAAGGATTTCAGCTAGTCATTGCCTGGAAAGAAAAGTGCCTGAGAGCATAGACATTGCTACAATACTTCTGATATCTTGATCCTAACTTGGAAATATTTTCAGTTGATTTATTATTTCGACGTTTCCAAAGCAGCATCCAGGTGCTGACCTAAAACCTTCAGGAAAGGTTCCACAAAGCACACAGGAAAATTTATAACTTTCCATATGTCATGCTTTTTGATAGGTTGCTGGTGAATGTTCTTGCCATTTGATAAGGATGTAATTCTTCAGTAATCTTCTTTTCAAAAGAATCAACCATTTTAGCAATTTTCTTCTCATTGTGCAGTTTCATCCCATACCTAAGACCAACCCAAGTGTTTCATCACTTTACCTTGACCACTTAATAAGTCTCAGGTGTTTGCAATCTATCACAGGTGTTCTCAATATACCTTCTATACCTTTGTCCTTGGCTCTCAAGGCTTCTTAATTATATTATCTTTTTCACCTGTGTATCGCCCTGATTGCTCCTGCTTAGTCACTTTGACATTCACATACATATTTTTATTTCTATTACTGTATGTCCCATGTTGCTTTTTCCTTGACATGAACAGCACAACCCCTAGTTCTGGTATGAACAGTCCAGATGACATATGGCCATTCTGCACCAGAACCAGAGCATAACACCCTTTGTTGTTGTTGTCATTGTTGTTATGTGCCTTCAAGTAGTTTCCAACTTATGGTGACCCTATCATGGGGTTTTCTTGGCAAGAGTTGTTCAGAGGAGGTTTTTCATTGCCTTCCCCTGAGCCTGAGAGAATGTGACTTGCCCAAGTTCATCCAGTGGGTTTTATGGCCTTATACCAGATTTTAAAATTATCTTTTACTCCTGATCATCCAGGGTGGCTTTCTGCACAGGCATCCTACTGAGCTGCCCAGTACATCAGCCAGCAATGTGGATCACTTACTCTGATGTCAGAATGAGACACGCAGTCATGTGATTGTCTTTGCATGCTTCATGTGATTGTCTTTGCATACCTCAGACATGTACAACCCACAAAGGATGCACTGAGTAGCTCAGCAGGATGCCCATACAGACAGCATAGGAATGGAGGACCAGGTAACAAGTAAGTCAGAGCAACTCTGGGGCAAGGATACCCCAGGCTGTTCCTGGAGTATCCTGGCCCATGTAGGTAGGACCTTAGTTGCAATTTTTAACAAGCAATTCCAATTCCCGTTGCTTTAAGTGAAAGAAGGACCACCAGCCACTAGAGACCATATTTCATATGAAACTAACTTCTACATAATCCAGCTGTTCATTTATCTAGACATGTACTAGCTGAAATACATTACAGTAAGGTCACTGTTGATTCATGCTCATCTTGAGGTCTTCTAGTTAGCCAGATGTCATCCATCCTATGAGGGAGGGAACCTTAAAGGCCATACATAGTACAATATGTTTAGTACAATATATTTATCCCTTCTGAAATTCATTTTGTTAGTTTTGATCCAGCTCTCTAATCTATTAAGGTCATTTTGAAATCTGATCCTGTTCTCTTTGGTATTTTCTATCCCACCTAATTTGATGTCATCTGCAAATTTCATAAGCATGCTCTCTGTTCCTTCATCCAAGACATTGATAAAGATGTTGAATAGCTCTGGGCCCAGGCAGAGCCCTGTGGCACCCCGCTGGTCACTTCTTTCCAGGATGAAGAAGAGCTATTGCTGAGCACCCTTTGGGTTCAACTGGTCAACCAATTACAAATCCACTTAATAGTAGCACAGTCTACCCCACCTTTTCTAGCTCTTTTGCAAGAATGTCATGGGGAATCTTGTCAAAAGCCTTACTTAAATCAATATATGTTACATTCACAGCATTCCCTTCATCTACCCAGATGGTAATTTATCCAAAAAGGAGAGAGATAAGATTAATATGGAATGACTTGTTTTTTAAAAACCCACGTTAACTTTTTGTGATTATGGCATTCCTTTCTAAATGCTTACAGAATCTGTTTAATTATCTGCTTTAGAATCTTTCCTGGTATTGGTGTCAAGCTGATGAGGCAGTAATTATTTGGGTCCTCTTTTCTTTTCTTTTTTGAAGAAGGGGACAATATTTGCCTTCTTCTAGTCTCTGGGATCTCTCCTGTTCTCCAGGAATTCTCAAGGATGATTGATAGTGGTTCTGAGATTCTTTCTTTCTTTCTTTCTTTCTTTCTTTATTTATTTATTTATTTTTAACAGATTTTATTAATTGATTTGCAAACCATCAATATAATCAACACAAAATACACTCTATGAGTCTTGGGGGGATGACAAAAAGAGTTTTACAGGAAGATGATTTATACTGGGATAGTGGTAACACTCAGAGTCCAGGGTGTCATCTCACCCTGTGGCAGCTGGTGGAACTGAGTCCAGAGTGTTTCTGCAAAAGATAGTTTGATGGTTTGGAGGTACAATATTGTTCATGTTGTTATTAATATATTCACTAAAAACAGACCAATCCTCCAAAACTGTGTGTGTCTTCTTTTGTCCACTGCAAGACTTGAAGGTGTAGGAGAGTTTTTCTGACAACAATGTGTCCCAAATCCTCTACCACCAGTTGCTCAGTTGAACATCTCCTGTTTTCCAACATCTTGCGATTTCAGCTCTGGCTGCTGAGATGAGAAATGTGACAAGTTTTTGATTTGTCAAGTGACTATTGTCCTTGCTGTAAATCAATAGTATTGGAAGACCTGGGCAAAATCATGCAGGTTGTTTCACAATAGCAGAAATTTGGGTTAAAACAGCATTCCAGAAAGCTCTAACCTTGGGACAATCCAACCACATGTCTAAATAGGAACCAATAACAACCTGTCCAGCATTTTGGGGAGGTGTCTTTTGCCATTTTTGATAATCTTGTGGGTATTAAATACCATCTATGTATGGCCTTTAAGGTTCCCTCCCTCATCAGTGCTGACTGTGATTTATATGAGGGGGTCCAATGTGTGACCTTGTGGTTTCAGAGATATCCATGTTTAGATCAGATTGCCAAATTATCCTGGCAGGTTGACTCTTGCCATAGGTGGATTGTATTCAATTTATATATATAAAGGCTGCCTTACCTTTAGATCTTTGTCATTTTGCTATACAAATTTGTTCATAAAAGGTCAAGGGATGAGGGCAACCATCTTTTATCAATTTGCTTTTTGCAAAGGAGAGCACTTGCAGCATTTGGAACCAGGACGATTTGGCATGTCCCAAGGCATTGAACAAATTATCTGTCATTTTGAGCTTTCCATGTTCAAATAAATTCATAATTCTGTACAGGCCACACTCCTTCCAACATTTGAATTGAACTAATTTATCCACTTCATGAAAATGGGGTGTAATAGGAATGGGCAAATAGGGGAAGGATCAAGAGCTAGTATGTGAACCCATTGCTTCAAACAAGGAGGGAGTTGTAGAGAAATGGGTTTTGAATCTCCTTCAACATCCTCTGTGTCCTTATAGATAAAAGAAGATTAAGTCCAGCTAAACTATAATTATCTAATTGCATGGGTACTTATTTGGTAAAATATTGCTCCATGACAAGTTGGGAGATTTGGGGCCTTTGCAGACTGCCAGAAATAGTGTAAATTGAGTCCACTTTAAGGATTAGGGTTAGGGTTAGGGAATCATGGGAACTAGAGCTCTCTGACAGAGAAGGCTCAATGTCTCAGAAAAAAAAAACACAATTCCATGATTCCCTAGCACCAACCCTAACCCTTAAAGTGGACTCAATTTGCACTATTTCTGGCAGTCTGCAAAGTCCCTTGGTTTAGTTGAAAGGCATAATAATACAATTTGACATCTGGAATCCCCAACCCTCTTTCTCCACTGTTAGTATATCTAACAAATTTAGGGAATCTGGGTCTTTTTCTGTTGAATATGTAGTCATTAATAATCTTTTTGCCAGAATTTGAATTTGAGGGGAGTTGGAAAAACAGGTATATACTGAAATGGAAAAAAATAACAAGAAATATCTTTACAATGGCAATCCTCGCAAGAATGGAGAGGTTTAAGTGTTTCCACTCCCTTATTTTTTACTTTCATCCATTTAGTGACTATAGTTCCTGGGCACCAATTGAGATAAATCTTTTGTGATAAGAATGCTTAGATACATGAATCCAGAGGCACATAGTTTGTCAACCTGTCCTGGTCTGAAGGTGGAGCATTCAGACACATCAGTTTTATTCATTTTCTTTTGAACTACTCTGGTTAATAGGTGTGAGTTTTTGTCGCTAAATTCATAGTAATGTGTATTAGTATATTGTAGTGAGACTTGGATTTTCCTATGATCTAAGTCTGCTAGTTCTGTCTTCCTTTTTTAGAAGTGTGGCTATATGGTTGGGCTTTTGGTGTTTATGTGTGCCTATTGTAACTGTTAAATCTCAGACATAAGGAACCGTCTATACAAATCTATAGGTTTCTTTTTCCAAGGTCCCTCTTGCATGAATAAGCCCCAAGTACTGGTTTTAGTGTCCCACAATAGGGCCTCTGATGTGTCTGTCTTTTTATTTTCTTTGTAAACATTCTTAATGGCCTCTCTAATTTGGCTTTGAAAGTCTACATCAGATAGGAAGGAGGGGTTGACTCTCTAAACCCATGTTTTTGAGATGCCAGGACCAAGTCTCCAGTTCATGGTCACAAACACGTGATTGGAATGGGAGATAGGATTGATTTTGACATAAGTGACTTCAGGAAGGAGGACTTTGGTAAATGAAAAAAATAATCAATCCTAGAGTATGATTTATGGGTGTTAGAGAATAAAGTATATTGCCTATCTTTTTTATTATTATTATAACAATAACTATACATACATACTTATTCTTCCACCTTACATGTATATATACATATATATAGAAAAATTTCAAACTTAAAGTACCTTCTTTTCTCAAAACTTAAATTAAACTACTTTTGCTTTGTATATTACATGTGTGGTTTACATAATTTAACATTCTTAGTACACATCCCTTATCCCAGAAAAGGAGGTGCGTGCAACTGCAATAAATAAAACCTTATTTCATTTCTTCACTCCAAAGATTCTTAATTTTTTCCATTTTCTTTGATATCGTTGTTCAGATTTTCCTTTAAGTGCCATTGTTAATTTATCCATTAACATTAGGTCATTTACTTTAATTATCCATTCTTCAAATAAGTGTTCATATTGCGTTTTCCAATATCTTGCATATACAAGTCGCGCTGCAGATGACATATACAGAATCACTTCTATTTCCCCCCTTTTCAATTTGGACTTCAACCCCTCCGTTATATTTAATAGATATAATTTGGGATCCATTTCAAATTGAATTAAAAATAAATCTTGAATCCTTCTATGGATCCTCTCCCAAAATCTACATGCTTCTTTACACCCCCACCACATATGGAAAAAAAATCAGCATTTTGGCAGCCACATTTCCAACAACTATATTCTTTGTTTTTATTTATGTTTGCTAATTTTCCAGGTGTTAAATGTCACCTGTAAAACATTTTATAATAATTTTCTATTAAATTTGTACTTTTGGTAAATTTTAAATTCTTTGTCCAAACCCTTTCCCATATGTTCAGCGGGATTGTTTCTTTTAGATCCTGCATCCACCTAACCATACAATTTTTAACAGTTTCTTCTTCCATTTTGATTTCTAACAAAATTTTATATAATCTTGATATCATGCGCTTATCACCTTTTTCAAAGATTTTTTCCATTTCCTTTTTCTGAATTTCTATTCCTGTTTGTTTAATATCTTTTTTAAACCTTTCTTTTAATTGGAGATGTAATAGCCATTGTATTTGTATTCCTTCCCTTTGTAATTCTTCTATAGTTTTAAATTGCTCCCTTTTCCCTATTATTTTAATTGTGTCTCTATAGGTTATCCATTTGTCTTTGAATGTTTTGTCTGTTTTATGAAATGCTTCTTGCACTGATATCCAGCTTGGTAATTTCATATACAAAAGTTTCTTATTATTATTCCATACTTTATATAAAGATTTCCTTATTATATGATTATTAAAGTTTTTAAATGATATTTCCTTCTCATAACAAAGATATCCATGCCATCCATATTCTAGTCTTATCCCTTCTAGAGCCAGTAATCTTTCCTCTTTCAATACAACCCATTCTTTTAACCATGTCATTGCCGACGCATTATAATAAAGTTGAAAATTTGGTAACCCCAATCCCCCTTTATTTTTAGTATCCTGCATTGTTTTCAATTTAATTCTAGCTTTTTTCCCTCTCCAAATATAATTTTTAATATCTTTCTCCCATTCATTAAATATAGCAGTTGATGTTATAATAGGAATAGTTTGGAAAAGGTACAAAATTTTGGGTTGTACATACATTTGAATTAATGTTATTTTCCCCAATAAAGATAATTGAAGTGATTTCCACTTTTCTAGCTTCTCTTTAATTTGATTCCACTTTTTAATATAATTATTTTTAAACAAATCTGAATTTCTATTTGTCATAATTATACCTAAATATTTTGCATTTTGAACTACCTTTAAACCTGATATTCTTTCCAATTCATTTTCTTCCTTTCTTGTAAGATTTTTTTATCAATATACCACTTTTATCTTTATTTATTTTAAAGCTGCCAAATTACATACCTCTTCCAAAGTTGTCCATAATTTTCCAATACTATTCTTAGGATATCTAACACTATAGCTATATCATCGGCAAATGCTTTAATTTTAAATTGGTGATTCTTTATTTGTAGACCTCGAATTTGATTTTCTTTCCTTATTTTATTCATCAAGATTTCCATCATCATTATAAACAATAAAGGTGATAGGGGGCACCCATGTCAGGTCCCTTTATTAATTTTGCATTTTACTGTTTTTTTCCCCATTTACATCTATCTGAGCATATTGCTGATCATAAATCACATTTACCCATTTTTGAATGTTTTTGCCTATTTTGCTTTGTTTTAATACTTCTTTCAAGAAGGACCAGTTTGCATTATCAAACGCTTTTTCTAAATCTAATAAAATAATACCCTATTTCCTCTCCTTATATTTTTCATAGAACTCAATTACATCAATCAAAGACCTAATGTTATTTTTAATTTGTCGCCCGGGCAAAACCCCTGCTTGATCTTCCTCAATCCATTGTACTAAAGCTTTTTTAAATTGTTCTGCTATTATTAGAGCAAAGATCTTATAATCTGTATTCAACAGCAATATAGGTCTATAATTCTTTATTACACAAGGATCTCTATCTTCTTTGGGTATTAACACTATTGTAGCCATGTTCCAAGTTTGTGGATAATAATTCTTTTCAATATTTTCAATTGTTTTGTATAATGGTGTTATTGTTTCTTCCACAAAGGTTTTATAATATCTAGCTGTTAAACCATCTGGTCCTGGTGCTTTATTGTCTCTTAACCTCTTTATAGCTTGTTTTATTTCTTCCTTTTCTATTGGTCTATTTAAATAGTTTATCTGATTTTCTGTGAATTGTGGAATCTTTTCTTTCTTAATAAATTCTTGTATTTTTATTTTTCTCCATTCTGTGTCCTTCTCTTCTCTATAAAGTTTTCCAAAATAATCTGCTACGATTTGTTTTATTTTCTTTTGTTGTTCTTTTTCTTTTAACTTTATTTTTTTCTCTTTGTTTTTTAAATTTTATATGCCAACCACCTACTATTTTTGTTTGCATTTTCAAAATACCTTTGTTTTAAATATTTAATTCTATTAGCTATTTGAATTGTAATTTTTTGATTAATTTGATTTCTTAACCTTCGAAGTTCTTGCTCTAATTTTTTATTCTTGGGGCTTTTTTAATTCTAATTCTTTCTTTTGAATTTGTTCTATTAATTCCTTCTCTTTCTGTTGTTCTAATCTTTTTTTCTTTGCCTCCTGTTGTATAAAATAGCCCCTAATTATTGCTTTGCTAGCATCCCAAATTATATGGGGTGCTATCTCATGATTTGTATTTTCCTTAAAATATAATTTCAATTCTTGCTTTATTCTTTTTATCAATTCTTCATCTCTTAATAAGTAGTCTTTCTTTCTTAAAGGTTCTCATTTCCATTTTAATTGCATTATGGTCTGATAATATTTGGGGTAATATCTCTATTTTAGAAGTTTCTTTAATTAGCTGTTTTGAAATACATATTATATCTATATGGGACCATGACTTAAATCTATTTGAATAATAAGTATAGTCCCTTTCATTATTGTGTATTACTCTCCATATGTCTATTAAGTTTAAGTTTTCTACCATATTTACTGCTAATTGCGGCAGCTTTCCTCTGTTCTTCTTTTTGATATTCTCATTAATCCTATCTATTTCTGGGTCCCACACCCCATTCCAGTCCCCTGTTATAATCATTTTATCATATTCCAAATCTATCATTTCCCGGTACAATTTCTTATAAAATTGCTCTTTGTTTTCTTGAGGGGCATATATATTAACTAATAACATTTTTTCTTCTGCATATGGTATTTCGATTACAATATAATGCTCTTCTATGTCTGTAAATATCTCCTTTGCTTGTCCTTTAGCTTTTACATAAATCACTACTCCTTTCTTTTTTTCCTCTTTCTTACAAGCTACAAATACTTCCCCTAAATAACTGCTTTCCAATACAATTTATCTTTTTCTCTAATATGTGTCTCTTGTAAACAGATAGTCTAATTTCAATTTACTCAGAAAACAAAAAAAATCCTCCTTTTATTTCTTGAATTTAAACTGTTTACATTCCATGAAATTATTTGTATTGTCATCAATTACAAAGCTATCTACTTTGATCTACCTTTTCCTTGTTTTTTGGTCTTTTTTCTTCCCCTTTCTTCTTTCTTTCTGTGGTTTTTTTGTTTTGTTTTTATTTCCAAGTCCTTTTTCCTGTGATGATGCTGAATTTGATACATCCTCTTGTTCTGATTCTGTTTCTCTCTCTTCTTCTGATGTTTGTCTGTCTATATCCTCTTCTGAGCTTTCTTTTCCTTCCCCTGCCTTCCTTCTCTTAAATTCTTTTTTTAGATCTTGTCTCCATTTTTGTTATTATCTCAATATTTTCTTCTTCCCTTTTATCTTTTCCCATTCCTTTATTCTGTTCTTCTTATTCTTCTTGCATTTCTTTCTGTTTGGTTAGAAATGTCCTCATTTTCCCCACCAAATTAATTATAATTCTCTCCTTTTTTAATGTAAAAGAGATTCCTTCTGGTCTTTCCCATTTATATTTTATCTCTTTTTCCCTTAAGTATTCTGTTAACATTGAGTACTCCCTTCTTTTCTTCAGTATCTGTTGAGGAATTGCTTTATAAATTTTGATCTCTTTACCTTCTATTTCTAGCTTCTTATTAAAGCTCATTTCGATTATAAGATCTCTTACTCTCTCTCTAATAAAGGAGATCGTAATATCTCTTGGGAGTTTACGATTTCTCTCTATCCATGAATCTACTCTATATATGCTATCTATTTCCAAATCCAGTTCTCCTGTCCATTCAATATAATCTGCAAGGGGAGGGATTATTCTTGTGGCTAGATTTTCATTTATTTGTTCACTTAATCCTCTTAATTTTAATGTTTTCTTTTGTAGACGTAATTCTATATTTGCTTTATAATATTCCTCCTGTTGTTGCTTGTCTTCTATCTTACTTGCTCTCTTTTCTAGCTCTCCTGTCCAATCTTTAATTTCTATCATTTTATTATCCAATTCCTTTACGTCCTCAGTTATTTTTTATCATCTCTTTAAATCCTTTTAGCTCTTTTTGCAGATCTGATTTTATCTCCTCCCCTAGTCCCTTTAGTTCTTCTTTTATTTTTGTTGATATTTCTGTTTTTATTTCCATTCCTATTTTTCTGATTTCTTCTGCCAGATAGCGACTGATCTGCATTTCCTCCTGTATACTCTGGTCTTCTCGTGTCTCTGAAACTTCCTTTAATTCCTCTTTTTTATTCATGTCAGCCATTCTCCCCCTTTCTTATTTTTAATTTCCTTTTCTCTCCAACAGATTCCGAATGTTAAGAATTTCCTTCAATTATCCAAGATATTATTGATCTTAACACTGATTAATACCCTCTACTATTTGTAACAAAGGATTTAGAAATTGTACAAAGTCTCTTCTATTGTAGTGCCACCTTCCTCGTCTGGAGCTTGCCTGGTACCTTCCTCCTGCTCTGGGCTCGCTTGGGGCTTGCCTGGTGCCTTGGAGTGAGGCGGGGCAATTTTTAATGCCGCTGCCACCTTTCCCACTGCTCCGTCGCCTTCCTCCTGCTCTGGGCTCGCCCGCAGCTTGCCTGGTGCCTTGGAGTGAGGTGGGGTGGTTTTTAATGCTGCTG
>CM034708.1:57962266-57980424 GCA_020142125.1 Phrynosoma platyrhinos
TCCATTGGGCGGTATAGAAATAAATTTTATTATTATTATTATTATTATGGGAGCTCAACCCATCATGCAGCACCTGGGTCTTGAACTGCCAACCTACCAATCTTGTAATCAAGAGAGTCAGCATCTTAACCACTTGAGCCACTGTGTCCCCACAATTTTATCAATTCATTTGAGAGATACAAAAGAGAGAAAACTTATTAAAGTAAAGGAATTAAACACAGGAAAATCAGCGATAGCATAAATTGTTTTGTGCTTACTTTCCTTCCTGCAGTGTCTCTTCTACCTACCTTTCCTCTTGGGAATGGCATTCCCCCTTAACAGACTCTTAAAGGTATTGACAAGTTATCAGAGTCTTGTTTGCTCTTTAGGTTCAATCACATTCATCTCCTTTTTGGGAATATCACTGCAGTTGTAAACAGCCCTCTAGCTAATTTATCTTGTGCACAGTTCCATTATTCTGAATAATTTTACACTCATTTACAACTCCAACAGTTTTGCCTCCAGACTTTAGATGATACCATTTTATCACCATTATGCACATAAATCAGATTAAAATTAGGCCATGTGTGGAAATAAACTGAAATACATTCATTAACACCTGGTCTGTTACCCAAATAACAGGTGGTGAGACTGGGATTCCCACCAGCTGTCAGCAATACTTCAAATATTGGGGAAATTAGATTTGCAAGCGGCTTGGGTGACCTTTGGACTGTTGACACCAATATATACCATATAAGACAGTACTAACAGGAAGGACCTCAGGTTGTGGGTGAATTCAGAAGGATTTATTTAGTAAATATACAGAGTGCAATTACACAAATATAGCAATCCAAACAAACACAGTATACAAAGCTAATTGAAATGGAAATATGGAAAAGGAATAGTGGAATTTTTAGAGATTGCATTGGCCTTATAATCTGTCATAGAGTGGCTCAGACTGGGAGGTCTGACAGTGACACAGGTCATACATAGAGTGCATGTGTATGCAGGCTGGGCTATGTGCATAAAGATTAGGTTTCAAACCATATTTATCCCTTAAAACCAGCCCTAGGTGATGGGCTATCTGGCCAGATAACAAAAGCTGAATGACTTCTCCCAGGAATCCTAACTGGTTGATGGTTTTAACAAAAGCAATGATTGGATTGGGATATTCCTGAGATGGGTGAATGGAGAAGTTTGACTAGGAAGACAACAGAGGGTAGGCAGAGAGAGATTGGCTTACTACTTTGGGTGTGAGGATATCCTTTGTCTCAGGTTTTGAGAGAAAATGCAGATTACCTGATATGGAAATGGAAGATATGGAAATGGGAACCAGTTACATCATCCTGGGGGGTAGTTTATGATAGGGTATTAGTTACACACACACCCCCACTTTCTCCCATCCCAAATAATCTGAATAGATATGGCAACAACCCCCTTGGGTTGAAAATGCTGCTATTGAATGCAATGGGAGTGCAGGAGTATGTGGAGAGATCTTGTAGCTCCTTTAAGACTACTGAAAGAAAGACGTTGGCAGCATGAGCTTTCATATACTGAAGTCTACTTCCTCAGATGTATTTGGTGAAGTGAAAACCAGGCACAGGCATATATATGCCATTTAACGATGGTCTTTTGTGAACAAAGGCATTTGGAACTGGCCTTTGTGTATGGAAAAGGTATTCATGCTAATTCCACAGATTAATAACACTGGCATGGCCTGCCCTGGGACTGATGAGGAGAGGGACTCTGAGTCTAATGCAGAAACAGATTTGGGGTGCCAGGAGGTTCAGTGGAATACCCTGGGCTGGGGGATTCCCCTGCAGCCTCAGAGGGCAAGCAGCAGCAGGAGGAGGAAAAGACAGATCTTGCTGTACCAGTCCCAGGGCCTGCTGAGAGATGACATGCCAAGGAATTCCTGAGATGCTCATCCCAGCAAAAGGATGGCTAATCGACAACAGCTGAGGCATGCTGATACTCCTTAAAAGGAGCCAGCTACTTCACTTCATTGTGGTTGACAACTTGTTCTGGGTTGTTGTGCTGCTGTTGTGCTTCTTGTTTGTGAATCCTGATAATGTGGATTGGACTCAAGCTACTAGACCTCTGGAAAGGAATTTTAAACTATGGCTTTGCTTCTCCCCTCTGTCTTAATACTATCAGACTAATCTTCAAAGTCTGTAAGTTTTGCCTACCCCCGCTGGCATTCTTGCTTTGATCTCCTGTTCCCTGCTCACTGCCAGCTAAAGTAAACAGGACAAATACAGCTATATAATTGATGTCAATGAATGCTAAGACAGCTGCCATCCAGGACTTGATTCTGGATGAACATACTGACCTACCATGTATTACAGAAACCTGATTGGATAAGGCTGGGTGTGTGTGTTAATCACTCTCAGCTTTGCCTACCGGAATTCTCTGTGCAGCAGCAGGCGAGACCAGGGGTGTCTCCATCTCTGTGTTACCTGCTGCTTCTGGTCAGAGGGCTGACTTTCTGGATGCACTGGGTTATCCGCTTGGGTAGTTTGGCTCGAGAGGTCTTTGCCCTCTGCTGTGCCATTGTTTAACAGCTATAGCTTCAACAATGTCATGGCTGATCTTATTCCATCAGGGAGTGTGGACATCTATTGATATTGGCAGAAGAAGAAGAAGATTTATTTATAACATCTTTTTCACCAAAGGGCAGATGGTGTGTGTAATCAAGAATGAAACAGAACATTATAATATACTAAAAAGAAAATCCCCGATTCACCAGCCCTGGCTGCAAATAACATTCAAAGTGATGTACAATTTATCTATAGCCAATTATAGTGCAAAGAATTTCAAATAAATACAGCAATAAAAGCAAACTGGCTTTATTTACAAAGACTTTCTATGAATAATTTACTTGTTAGTAAAAGCTAAATAAGTTAAATGTACTTTTCTGGAGGATGATGGGGGTGACTTTACAACAAAGATAGGAAGTCTTGCTCTGCATTGCCTCTGAATCACACCTCCAACATTTAACAGAGGAAAACAGATATATTCTGATAAACTTCTATTATCCTTGTTTGCACTCAGAAAATTATTACTGCTGAGATCTGCAAACCTGCATATTATGGCAGATTGCTGCAGGCTCTTCATTATAGTGGTGGCTTTTTTGTTCAGCTACCCTAAAGGTGGCTGGAACTCTGTTTTCCATTCCATTTGTGCTTCATGGTTTTCAAGTTAAATTTGGCTCCATTTCTGCCACTCTTACCAACTCTTCATATCTAAATTACAAAGGAAGAATAGTTATATTAGTCCATTGTGGAAAAAACAACAGAGTATTGTGTTACCTTAAAGACTGATATATTTTGATTTTATTTGGGGTTTGTTTTATGGGATAGATTTTGTTGAGTCCAGTTCTTTCTAGCTCATTTTCATGTGTTGAAGTAGGCTGGAATCCAATGTGTCACACTATACAGTTATACCACTTTGAGTCCTATGATTACATCCTATGGAATCTTGATGTTTGTAGTTTTGGGAGGCCCTAGTGCTCTCTTGCAGATCATTCTAAATAACTCATGCAATTTCAAATCCCAGAAATTCATAGGATGGAGCCATGCTTAATATAATTGCATAATGTGAAAAAAGAGCAAGAAAGTTGATGCTAAGTAAAACATGTTGGTTTTCTAAGGTGCCATAATATTGTTTCTTCCATCTATAACTTCACTACATTTTTCATTATATGCATTAATAATACACACTGTATTTATATGAATTTTGTATCTGAATTAGCATGTGTTCATCTAAGAAGTGGATAAGTCACTCTTCCAACATACAATGGATCTCAGAGGGTTCCCAGCCCATGCTACTCCCACACTTTTTCTCCATTTTTTAAAACTCAAAATGATTTCTCACATCCACCAAGACAAAGCAGGTGCTCTGTTTGGCCAGGTGGGAAGGAAGAGCAGCCTGTTTAAGGAAGCTAAAGTTGAAGCAAACCAGGAAATATGAAGAAGTCAGATAGCAAAGCAGAAGCCAAACTGTGCCAACCAAAAAACCATGGCCAGAATTCTACATGCACTACTTGGGGCTAGTCGACCTGTAAATGTATTATGTGAATTGCTGCAGATTCTTGCACATTCATACCAATACTTAAATGTCTTCACTTTCCTGTGCAAATCCTCATCTATTCACTCTGTCTCTGCTGAAAATGAACAGTTATGTGAATCCAATGGCCACAAGTTTGATAATGTGCATCCTTGCAGATATGCATAGATACTTTGGTAAAAAGTGTGAATCCTTTTCCTGCAGAGTTTATGGAGTTTTATGGAGTACTTGTGTACAAGTCGACCTCATGTATAAATTGAGGGAAGGTTTCAGGGACAAAATCCTGGATTTTGATATGACTTGTGGATAAGTCAAAGGTAAAAGTTAGGGGGGTATAATAAAGGATGGAAAGTGAGAAATACCACTTCCATCCCTCCTCCTCCTTCTCTGGACCTCTTCCCACCACCTAGCACCAATTCCCAGGTGCTGGAGGAGACATTTTAACATCGGATTGAGAAGGGAAGCAAACAGTGTTGAATGGGGAGTTTTTTCATGGGAAAAGAAGTCTTGTAAAACAGACTGGGGAGAGAAGCAAGTGGTGTTAAATGGGGAGTTTTTTTTTCCATGGGGAAAGAAGGCTTGCAAAAAAGACTGGAGATGGAAGGAATAGGTGTTAAATGAAGAGTGGGGCATCAGGCTTTCTTGTTTTAGGACCTTTCTAAGCAGTACTAGTGTGTTGGCCATATATAAGTCAACCCAGGATTTTAGGGTCAATTTTGGGGCATACATTTCTCAACTTATTTGGTAATCCTGGACTGTCAAGAATTGTTGCAGTCAAGACTCATTGTTGTGTGCCTTCAAGTTGTTCCAAATTATGATGACCTATCACATGGTTTTTCCTGGCATAATTTGTTCCTAGAGGGTTTGCCTTCCTCAGGTTGAGATATTGTAACTTGCCCAAGGTCACCCAGATAGTCTCTTCATATGAGCCCTGGTTTCTAGTCATGTGCAATGGTCAAACCACTACTCTGCACAAAACTGATGTGCAATTGTTTTGCACAGAAAACAGCATTTTTGGCACAGAAATGTGCAAAAAAAACCCACCTGTGACTTTTTGCTTTGAATAAGTCTTGAACTTGCAGCAAAAAGAAAATTGCTAAAATTGCTAAAAAGCAGACTCTGATGTGAACCTTGCAGTAGCTGGACTGCATTAAAAACACAATCATTTTTTGCACAGTCATTTTTTTTTTCAGCAGGCCATTACAAGAACTAGAGATGGCTTGAAGAGGTTATCAGGGCAAAAAATGGTTTCCAGCACTGGGCAAACTACATGTCACAATTGTTCTGTTATATACTATTCATTCATACCTAGATCTAGGAGAACAGTATTTTGGAACTGAATTACTTAACACATCTCTGGTAAATGGGGTCTCTTGAGAGGAATGCTGATCTAATGGAAGTGAATGAAAAGACTCTAGACTAAGCTCCTTTGTTTGATTAACAGAATGAATGGGAAAGTCAGTGTGGGAACAGGTGCTTCAAAAGATATCTGCTAGTACTAAGCATTCAGGGTTTTAAGAGAAATAATCGACTGCTTGGATAGATCCAGAAGTTAATAGTAAATGCAATCATTATGCAAGGTATAGTAAGATAGTCTTGCTTGCTTTTACCAGCAAGCAATCAAGTAATTTTGTTTGAGAACCAATCTGAAGTATGCAAACAAGAGAAGTTCAGTGTAAAGCAAATTATATAGTATAATATTTTCTCAAGAGCAGTTCAGTGTAAAGCACATTACATAGTACATTAATTAAAGTGTAAGGTCACCAACATATGAAGAAAAGTAGCAATGCTTCAATTGCATAAGAAACCACAGGATTAAAGAGCTTTTGGGTATGTTCTCATTAGTTTTTGTCAGTATCCTGTTTCTAAGGAAACATGGGTTCTTTCACATAGAAAAGAAACAGATTGACAGTGAAATTTATACATCCCATTTTTCATGATCTCTGTTAACTTTCTGCTTCTTACTCGATGGTTTCACTTGGTCTGAACTCTGCTTGTAAGAAGTAAGGTATTGTGTGGGAGCTATCAGTTCCCTGTTCCTGCACTCATGTTTTCTTCTTAAAAATTGAGATACTCAAATACAAACCAGATCTTATTCCTACAAAGAATGAATCTTTTGGAAAAGAACAAGACCGTGCCCTGAAGGATAAATATTTTACTCTTTAGAGTCCTATTCAGGTGCTAATCCAATTTATAAAGAAGACACCAGGCCAGCCAAGTGTCTCCTAACCTAAGAATGAATGAAGATAACAATTCCTCACAGCACTGGTGTTTCTGGGTATACAGTAGGGATGTGTGAATCTGCCATGTTTGATCTCATTATGGTTCTCAGTTGTCCAGCACTAAGCTTATTCCAACTTTCTTTAGCATTGAATTGTAAGTCTTTCTCTACCACTACATTTCACCCATTAATTACAGTGTTTTGTGCACATTTTGCAAATGTATGCATTTTTCAGTGTGTACAAACATGTATGGATTTTTGAATGCTTGTTTTTATTTTACTTTTTATTTTGCTTTGTTGTTGTTGTTTTGGTTTTGGTCTGTTTGCTCATTTTATTTTGTTGTTAACCACCCCTGAGTTGATCTTGACCCATGGGGATCCTGTAGATGAGACAATTCCAAGACTCTCTATCCTTCATGGCCCTGTTTAATTCCTACAAATTCATACACATGATCTCTTTAATAGAGTCCATCAATTTAGCATGCAGCCTTCCTCTCTTTCTGTTTCCTTCCATCTTCCTAGCAATTATTTTTTCCCAATGAGTTGTGCCTTCTCATAATGTGGCCAAAATATGAAAACCTCAGTTTAATCATCTTGGCTTCCAGAGAGATTTCTGGCTTGATATGTTCTAGGGCCCATTTGTTTGTCTTTTTGGTTTCCATGGAATCCTTAGCACTCTTCTCCAGCACCACATCTCAAATGACATGATTTTTTTCCCTATCCACTTTCTTTACTGTCCAGCTCTCACATCCATACATAGTAATAGGAAATACAATGGTTTGTATGATTCTAACTTTTGTGCTCAGTTGTACAGTTGCACAAAAGACTGTAGCAACTATAGGACAATAGCACTAATATCCCGTGCAAGCAAAATTCTGCTCAAAATTCTGCAACATAGATTCCAACCATAGATGGAAAGAGAAATCTCAGAAGTCAAGTGAGGTTCAGGAAAGGAAGAGACACTAGGGACCACATTGCAAAAATATAGTGGATCATTTCATTATGAACCTGGAAATCGGTACTTAGGGAGAGGCAGGAAATATACATTTATTATTATTATTATTATTATTATTATTATTATTATTATTATTATTATACAGCTTTCTGACCACAGGTTGTAATCGGGTCTTCCAGGAGATGCAAACTCAATAGCCACAACCCAACAAATTTCTCAACTATTTCTAAACTTTGCAATATATAACTTAGCATAGATAAAGAAAGGAAGTTGTTGAGAGATGGTGTTGGAGCTATTCTTTTCTCTTCATGTGATGTATTGGCATGCATTTTCATTTCATTCATGTTCTGAGCCATTACCATACTAACAAGATATTCATGAAACCAACTATCCTACTCACAAAATGTAGTAGCTCAAGGCATCTGATGCATCTGAGATTACTGCTCCCTAAGCGATTCTTGAAATCACTTGATCACTGCTTGTGTTACATGCTCATGAGGAGTGATTCTATGAGCACATAAAGTTGCCTTATAGTGAGTCACACTTTGGCATATCTAAACCAGTACTGCCAAATATGACTAGTAATGGCTGACCAGAGGCTCAAGCAAAGATCTTTCCCATAACCTATTTATTATAATAATGTCTAGCCTGTGATGCCAGGGACTGAAGCTCAGACCTTCTGTATGAAAAGCATGTGTCTATCACTGAGCTATCACTTGTCTTCCACTCTTAGTTTCATAAATGCAGTAACCCTTTGGGCCTGTCTAAATCCCAGATTACACACAGATATGGAGTTGTAAACTTTTAAATCTCAAACAGTACTACCAAATTAGTGAACAAGCACTTTGTACAGGCTATTTATGTGGTTTCTGACTAAACAGAAATTTGGAGAAATATTTCTCTTTAATGTAATTTCTTATTATATTATCACTATCATACCATCTAAGCAATTAAGATGGCAATCCTACTTATTATACTCAAACACATTGATGGAGAAGGGAAACCCATCAAGTGGCATCACTACGTTTGCTGTCACCCCAGCACAGCTCATGGTGTCACTCCCATGGCTGCATCCCTTGACAACCAAAAAGTGAGGGTGAAGCCAATATGAAAAATGTGGTTCCCCCACACACCTGCATGACACCACCACCCATCAATGATCAGCTTCTCCCCATGTAAGAGCATGTGCTGGTCCTCAGAGACACACCCCCATTCTCTCCCTTCCATATTCTTGGTTTGCCTGGGCACTGCTACTCACTAGATGCTGCATTTGGGTGAGGAGGGTGGGAACAGTGGATCCTGTTCCCCTCCTCCCTCCTCCCAAGTGAGATCAGAACAGCAAGAGCCAGTGGGACAAAGGTGGTGGTAACCAGCACAGAAGTTCCTCAGCACTTGCCGCTGCCCCTGCCTGCCAACCAGATGGATGTATCCTTGGGGGGGAGGGCATGCACACCACCTCAATTGCCACCCTAACAGTGTTACTCCCTTTGAAAGGTGTCACTCAGTGCAGTGCACACCCCACCTTTGTCACTCCCTAGTGATGTCACTGGACCCATCTAAATTACAGGACGTTATTTCTTTTTATTATTATTTTTAAAAAACTTTATTTACAACATAACTATTCAATATAAACAACTATCACAATACCACACATACTAACTAAGAGATACATAAGACCAACAAATATTCATTAATCCACACATGTTACTTCCTTTCCTAAATTACAGGACCTTATTTCTGAGTAAATATGTTTACTAAAAATTAACCATGTAAAAAGCCTATTTGAACTCTAAAATGTACTCAAAATGTGAAAAAACAGGGAAATAAAATTTTAATACAGTGACCCCTTAGTATTCACTGGGATTTGGTTCCAGGACATCCCATGAAGGCTCAAGTCCATATATATATATATATATATATATATATATATATATATATATATATATTCCTAGCCATGGATGGTTGAATCCATAGATGCAGGCTTTATAGATATGGAGGGCCAAATGTACATAAGATTCAACAGTCCACCATTTCATCTTGTATATGACTGGTAGCTTGAACATATTCTGTCAGTCTTCCTCAAAAGCTAAAGTAAAATTTAATTTGTTGAGTAGCAGAAATCCTATCTGCTTCCAGCTTCATACCTATTCTATCTGGTAACAGCATTTCTGAATTAAGATCTCAGCTGCACCAGAATATACAAATCTTTCCAGGGTACATGTTCATTTATTTTCGGTACTTGGAACTAGCTGTTGTGAGTTGATACAGATAGTATCAGATACAATAATGAATGTCAGTCAGAATTTTTCTTTGCAAATAATGTCAATTATAATTTTGTTTCAGGACAAAATACAACTGACAGATTGTACAACTCCTCCAACATCTGTGCTCAGCTTCTCTATAAATTGGGTTAAAGTGAAGGCCAGCTAGAAGGCACTGGAAGAGACTTCACAGCAAAACAACAGTCAAGGCTAATGTCAAAGATTTCTGCTTTACACAAAAAGAGGCTGGATGAATTCTGAGGCTGGAATAACTTTCTTGCCTTGAATAAAATTATAGAATCTGCTGAGTGTGTTAGAAATGTTAAAAGTTCAGTACAGCACTAGAAAATGGCTCAAATACACTAGAGGCATCAGATCCCATATGATCTTGGAAGCTATGTAGACTGAGCCCTGGTTAGTATAATGAAGACAGGGTGCCATAGGCTGTATTTCAGAGGAAGGAATTGACAAAACCACCTCTGAGTATTCATTTCCTATGAAAATCCTAGGAAATTCATGGAGTCACCATAAGTCAACAGCAACTTGAAAGCACATACAAACACATAGCACTAAGAAGCACAGAAATTGCATTGAAAGAATGCTGCTCTGATTGGCAGTGCCAACCAATTTGATTAGCAACACCAGCAGATCATGAATAGCTTTGGGCACATGTGCTACCTTTTGGCCATCAGACTACAAGTTGGCATACACCCACCTGATGGAACCAAAGATTCATTTACATGTTTATCATGCAGGCAGTTTCCAAGGCATGTGCAACCATATGTGCCTGAAATATGAAGCTAATAAAATAGTATTATATTTAGCTTGGCAATTGGTCTATCTGCCCTGATATTCCTTATTCTAACTTACAGTGGATCATCTACATGGTATAAAGTATAAGGGTATCCCCCCCCCCCCCCGCTGTCTCAGGTCCTTTTAAACTGGAGATGTTGGAAAGCTAAACATGGAACTATGTGCCACAAAGCATGTGGTATATCACAGAATTAGAGCCTTTGCCATGAATAGGGCTGTCTTAAGGCATTCTAATTCCTCTGGTGAGGAACAAGAAGGCATTCTTTGCTATTCTTGAGATAGCATAGACCTTTCTTCAGTACTGCTTATTTGACAGCAATTTCCACTACACCTGAAAAGGTAACAAATGTAATTTATGAGGCAAAATCCAAGACTCACATCTGTCTCTCCAGCACTCTGTTGCTGCTTCCATGATCTGATGGCTTCACTCTGCCTAATTGTAGGGCTGGCCTTGCCCATTGTTTTGGTGAATACAAAAGACAGGTTACATTACAGATTTCATTGGATTATGCTGTGACCTTTCTTACTTTCTTTTTTTCTTTTGATTATTTATACTCCACTCTTCAGCCACAAAGGCTCTCAGAGCAGTTTACAGATTGTTAATTTGACTGCCCTCAGGTTTACAATCTAACAAGACATGACACAAAAGGAGAAGGGAATGGCAGTGGGGAAGGAGATCAAGTCCAGCAGATACTACTGGTTCTTCTCTCCCACCAAGCCAGTGTGGTGGCAGTTAAAATGGAGAGAGGGCCTTGTTTTGAAATGACCCCAGCTTTGAAGATTAGTATTTTAGTCAATATCAAGCCATAGTTTATTCACTAGCTTGTAGCTTGACCCCAGCTTTGAAGATCAGTATTTTAGTCAATATCAAGCCATAGTTTATTCACTAGCTTGTATGTTGTTCTCACACATTCAGGCATACCAGTCAAGGCTGCTTTTGTGCCTACATTGCTACAGGCTTTTTTTTTTTTTTTACTTTAATCAGGCATTGGTGTTAATGTGTTCTGCTCTCACTTCTTCTGTTGTAGGAGTAGGGGGGAAAGTAGACATCAGTCTATGCATATATTAATAAAATTCACTGTCATTTTAGCTTTAAAATATGTACATTTTTAACACATAAAAATCAACTAATGGCTTTTAAAAAAATAAAACATCATAATTTATTTATTTGTTTAGTTTTTGGAACTTGTTCTCCTTCCCTGCAAAAACAACAACAACCCACCCCCACCCCCATACTCAAGATATAAGATTCCCAGAATCTTTCAGAGAGTATGCTGTCTCAGTTGAACAATTCACAAACTTGTAGTCCCCCCATAACATTTTCGAGATTTGGAGTAGATCCATTGGGTTGCCAAAATTACACACTCTCAATATTAAAATGATAATCTCAAGTTTAGGGAATAATACTAAGCACAAAGGAAATCAGCTTCCTTACACAGTTCCAGGGAAGGTTCCTTTCTCACATCTGCTCTTAGATCAGTAAGAAATGCCACCTTTGGATGTGATATTCTCATGCAAACAGACTTATATCTGTCACAGAGAGATATCCTTACCCCGTTTCTTGTACGCACAGCTATGTTGATCCCAGATAAACAGAATAATTATTTGTAATTACTTCAAAAGATATTCTACTCATATAATTTTAGTTTTAGAAGAGGCAATATTTCTAATTTAAAGGAACTCTACTGTTCCATGTTTTTCTCAATCTGTTTTAGGTTCCAGCTGGCATAAGCAATTCTCTCTTCCAGTCCTTCCTGTACTTGTGCCAAT
The DNA here is from genome assembly GCA_020142125.1 of Phrynosoma platyrhinos. Classification (NCBI taxonomy): domain Eukaryota; kingdom Metazoa; phylum Chordata; class Lepidosauria; order Squamata; family Phrynosomatidae; genus Phrynosoma; species Phrynosoma platyrhinos. Next base: position 57,974,334 of record CM034708.1, read on the forward strand.
ATTATGCCAAGCATTTAAAAATAGCATGGATATACAGCTTGAATAGACACTGGTGGTCTGGATAAACCAAAATTGGGGCAGATGTCAATTACATCTATGTGTACTCACAAGCTTCTTGACAGTCTACAGTCTATTGTGAGCTTCAAGCTTGCTTTTCCCTTATTTCCTGAAGATTGGTTAATGGTCTTAATTTCTTAGAGAACAGTCATCAAATTCTTGAAAAGTTTATGTTTGTCATACAATATCTGAGATTTTCCATTCTTTACTGCCCATATTTTCTCTGAATCAGGTGCCCCAACTACTCCTACCACTGTATGACCAAGGTATTGCACTTTCTCCCCCCCAAAAAAACAATTGGCTAGTTGAAATCAAAATTTTATGTAAATGTTTCATGTTCAAATACTACTATAGATATACCTCAGTTAACAAAGAACCCTGACCTCCAGTGTAATTGCAAAACAGGAGCCATCTCAGGTCAATAAATGGGAATACAAATGTTTGAAGAACTCATGGTGAAAAAAAGATACATACATACATATAGTATCTTGAAACTGATTTATATATAGTGATATTCTGGGGGAAAAAGGAATGATATTTTATGTATCAAGTACCTCAGTTATACAGAATAGGAAGCTATAGACATGTGATTAAACAAATAATGAACGTGGTATAGCCAAGGGGGAAAAACACTCAAAAGGAGCTGTATAAAGGCTATCCCAGAAAGCAATATGTTAATACTTGAAAGCAGAATTGGTAGATTGAGCAGCTTGTTCAGTCCCTTCCAGTTCTTTGATGGAGATGATCAAACTGTTCATTCAGCTACCACTTCTTTTAAGTTTGTTATGTTTGAACAGTCAGAAGAGAAGGAGAGAGGCAAACAGCCCCTAGAGTTATGTTGGGAGAGATCTGAAGAACCTTTAAGAATGAAATAACATCCCAAATAACATTTTTAACAAGCAGAAGGCAGTGGAGATGAAGGATCTACAGAGCTTTCAAAAACTGAAATAATCTTACATCCCAAGTTCAAGTATAACTTAAAAATATGGCAAAATGCATAGACAGATGATAGATAGATGGGCAACTAGATAAGAAAGGTCTATGCCTTTACCTGAAATGAACTTATCTGCAACTCCTGAATAAATACAAGGTAGAAATGGAATGGAATGAATTTATGAATAAACATATGATATGGACAGCATGGAAACTGATCTTCCCAACCCTACAGAAAAGCAGAGTACACACAGTTCCTGTCAGCAAATGATCACAAACTTTATAATCATTTTACTGTGACAGTGTGACAAGGTAAACATTTCTCCATTGGACAGTAGATGCAGGCTGTTGTTGGATATTGCTAACTTGTGGCTTTTCCAAACTAGAGTAAATAAGCCTGTGTTCTTGAACTACAGATCCAGGGTTTTTGCCATCTTCTTGTTGCCTTTGCATCCATTTTTTTTCTCTTCTTTTTGGGGGCTGTTTGTAGTAATCCTTGGATCTGAAGTGTGGCTCCTTAAAAGTTTCTTTTTAAACTGGGAACATGGTTTGCAGAGTAATTAGAGTTTGAAGGAGAATTTTCCTCTCCTTTCTTTTTTCTTCTTCTGCAGTTTTATAATGCAAAGGTGGCATTTCACAGCTGTAGAGCCACACTATAACTTTACAAAAGAGTGAAAGAGGAGGGAGAGGAGACTTTTTTGTTCTGATGTCTTACAAGGAATCAAAGAAATTGTCAAATCTCTTCACCATTCCCCTTTCCTTCCTTCACTGCTTTTTCCTCCCTGCCCTCCACACAGAGCAGTTTTGCAAAACAGTGGGGGAATCTAGAGACAGACAGTCTCATCATTCAGGCAGATGTGAGTTCAGGAATAAGTTCTCTCTCATACACAGAGAGAGAGAGAGAGCACTGCAGATCAAACTTAAAAATTACAGAAGAGGGGTATATTGAATGAAAAGGAGAAGCCTAACAAATCATAAAGCATCAGTTAAAAAAATAATAACACCTTATAGACAAAAAGACTTGGGAAAGTGATTTGGGTATATATTTGGCCAATCTGAATGACCTCCTAGAAATAAAAAGAAACCCACTCCAGTTTGGAATAAAATGTTACAATTGCTGCTGGGAATAGCCTGAAAGAAGTCTAGAACAACAGAAATTTCATTTGGATTTTTTTAAAAAATAAATAAAAATAAACCAACAACCCTGAGAACTACAGCAACACATACCACAACCTCCTGACACATTAGCCCTATCTGGAGGCACACTTGATATTTCTGTTCTTCTAGCCATTCATCAGTCAGGTTGCCACTAAATCTTCTTTCCACTATTCATTTAGCATCAGGAATGTAATCATCCTACTATTGTGGTGAACCTTCAAGTCGTTTCCAACTTATGGCAACCCTAAGATAACTCTATCAAGGGTTTTGAGAGGGAAGGTCTTCTCAAAAGAACATCACAATTGCATTCTTCTGAGTCTGGGAGACTATGGACGTTACCACACGTGGCCCAGAAACTGAAAATAAAGTGGAAATGAGGCATCCCGAAAATAAATGGGAAATAAACCTTCTTTCTGCAAATGTGATTACCTTAATTGTGAACACACAAGAGAAAAAAAACGTAAATGTAGTAGAAATGAGCCTCTTGCACATGCGCAAATAGAGGAATGCTCTCTGGAACCATGGCAACAGCAGGGAAATGCTCCCCAATACGCATTTGGCAATCACATTACGGTAAATGCGTAATTACCCTAATTACTTATTTGCATTTCCTCCAGACAACTGAATTACAAAAGATCGCGGTTAACACCAGTTTCTGTCCACTTTCTGTCCAGTTTCTGTGCGACGTCGTGTGAAAACACAGGACACTAATCCAGTTTCTGTCTGGATGTTATGTGGATTAACCAGCAGATTTGCCCCCGTGTGATAACGTCCTATGACTTGCCTAAGGTAACCCAGTGAGTTATCATGGCAGAGCAGGGATTTGAACCCTGGTCTCCAGTTGTAGGCCAATGTTCAAACCACTACACTTTGTTGGCTTACAATCATGCTACTACAGAAGGGGCTGTCTAGAAGGCAAACAATAGCAGATATATGGGGGAAGATGTAGTGGGTTAGACAAGTTAGGGTTGTTTGTTGCTATGTGACTTCAAGTCTTTTCTTGACCTATGGAAATGCTATGCTTAAGCTATCATGGAGTTTTCTTAGTAGGATTTGTTCAGAGGCAGTTTGCCTTTGCCTTCTTTTGAGGCTTAGAAAGAGTGTGACTTGCGCAAGGCCACTCAGTGGGTTTACATGGCCCAGCAAAGATTCAGACCCTGTTTTTGCAAAGTCCTAGTCCAAGGCTCAAATCACTAAACCATGCTAGGTCTCTAAAGAGGGTGAGCAAAAGCCTGGGGAATAACAGTGGGATGGAAAGAGAAGGAAAATAATTGAGAGGAAATTCAGCTGTGGACCAAAAACATGATGACAAATAACAGACTCATAAAAAATAAAAAAAACAGCTGAAGCAAAATGAGTAAATCATCTCTACTATCTAAATGATAATAATAGGATATGGTATCACATTAATTGTCTTATCTAAGAATTTTAATTTTACTGTAATTAAATTTGGCTTAATTGCCCAGAACAGAAGCCTAATAAAGCTTCAGTAACTGCCTTTTAAAAAGAAATATAATTATAAATATACATGGGGAATGAAATGAATCAACCATTTTTTGATTTCATTGATTTGCTAAATTCCAGGCTTTTATATCTTAACTTTACTGTGGATAAGACTCTTCACTTCTAAATCAAATGATGTCCAATTAGGACTTTTTTGGCTAGAAAACACCATTACATTTTGAGTTGAATATAGGAGGATTATAACTTCCACTTCCCTCAATATAGGAGGGCTATTACTTCCTTCAAATACAAGTTTAAAAATTTGCCTTCTTTGTTGCACCATTACATTGTTGGTTTATATTCAATTTATGATCAACAATAATTCCAAGGTCCTCTTCACAAGCATCAAAAAAGTACAACTCCAGCTGTTTAATTTGCTTCAGCAATGGCTAGACCTAAACTGAGGCCTCATTTATTGCTGGCCCAGCATTGTTCTTCTCAAATATTCCCTTCTACATGGGTGATTCTGTAAATACAAACTGCTGCTTGTCATATGTAATGAAGCCTATGTTCTATTACATACTCACTGTCACTGCCAAATACTGACTTTTGAATGCCAACATACTTAAATAAGATATTGTTGTTCCTGACCACTCTTGCATGGTCACTATCATTTGTTAGTCAAATACTAGCAAATGCTAACAACTGCATGTCAGATTTCATCAGATACTGCAGGGATGAGAATTACGGTATGTGGCCTGTCAGATGCTGTTGAACTAGAACTCCCAGCATTCCCCTTGAGCACCAAAGGTTTTGGTATCCATGGAGGGTCGTGGAACCACACCCCAGTAGATATCAAAGACCCACTGTATTGTCAAATGTGGTAAAATTCACAACCACTTTGTGGATGCAGTATTCATAGTACTTTTCAAGCATTCACACAACTAGAAAATGCTTTCTAACAAATCATTGCAGAAGAGCATGAGAAAAGGGAATGAATTTCAGCTGTGAGCCATTTCCGTCAATGCCTAATATTTTTACTTTAAATTCAGACAGTCTAGGCCTCAAATGACAAACAGTACATTTAAGCAGGAGAGTAATGCTATTCAGATCAATCTCTCAAGATAAAGCCATCTTTAATACAATCCCAACAAATGTCATTACTGGCTGACATGGCATTATTGATCCATTCAGCCGTTTCTCATGAAAATCATTTACTAGATGACAGTCTTGTATTAGAGAAGTTCCTCTCATAAGCACCAAAGGAGTGACATGTGGAAAGTGCTTTTCCAATTTGTTGGAAAGTGCTTTTTAAAAATTATGCTACATAACTATATATCTGTATGTGAAAGGTTTAGTTTTTTTATAAAACAACAACAACACAGCAACTGTATCTTTAAGTGGAAACAGATAATACTTGTAATGCAACAGTGTGTGATGGTGTCTGCTGCTTCAATCTTCAACATGCTTCTGAAGTAGATAGAATAGCTTAGAGATATTGAGCAGAATGGGCTTAACTATACATTTGACAGGTTATTTTTATTCCTCCACCTTGAAATGAAACAGCTCTCAGTTATATTGAAGTTCAAGAGTAAGATTGGACTGTAACCATTTAATATATGGTCCCAAACTGGAAACAAAGCTCATCTGGAGAACCAGCACCCCCACTCAGCAAACTATTAAGGACTAGGTCTGATTCAGCATCAGTAGCTTCACAAATCAGAAAGTGGGGAGGCTCCCTGCAGGGATTGAGAAAGCGCTTGTAGGTTCTGCTTTCTTAATTGTAGCTGTGACTGCTTATCCCAGCCAAATCAGTGGAGTGGCAAAATTGAGTAGACAAGCTCTCAAGCAGCATCTGTTCTAGTCAATTTCACTTCTAAGAAAAATGGGACTGTTTTTCTTTTCTTGTAGAGGTCTACATGAGATTGGGAGAAGTTACCTTTTGGACTACAACTCCCAAGATCCTCCAGACAGCATAACTGGGAACTGTAATCCAAAAAGTAAATATTTCCATGCTTAGCTTTAGCTATCTCATCATAAAATCACAGAGCTGGAAGAGAATTGTAATCCAAAAAGAAAATATGTCCAGCTCTCAAGCAGCATCTGTTCTAGTCAATTTCACTTCTAAGAAAAACGGGACTGTTTTTCTTTTCTTGTAGAGGTCTATATGAGATTGGGAGAAGTTACTTTTTGGACTACAACTCCCAAGATCCTCCAGACAGCATGGAACTGTAATCCAAAAAGTAAATATTTCCATGCTCAGTTTTAGTTATCCCATCATAGAATCACAAAGTTGGATTCCCAGGAGCTATTGGCCAACATGGGACTATTGGCCAACATGACTGAGGCTTCTGGGAGCTGAAGTCCCTTGGCCCTTAAAGGGGAAAGGTTGCCTACCCCTGGCATAGTTAATGGTGAAAGATGGTGGGAGTTGAAGTCTACCATCATTTGGAGTAAGGTGGATAATACTAGAGAGGTGATGTTCTCAATGGTACTGTTC
>CM034708.1:58008905-58028785 GCA_020142125.1 Phrynosoma platyrhinos
CCTTGTGGTCTCTTCCAACTCTATGATTCTATGATTCTATGAACCCAAGGATGACTGCAATAAGGTGATCTGGTCTGAATTAACATCTGGTACAATGGAAGCTACTGATTGAAACCCGTATGAAATCATATTTATTATGGGCAAGGCCTGGCCGGCAATATAAAACTAAGGGGTAAAAATGTGATGACTGGAAATTATGTTTAATGAAACAGAGAACTTATGTCTTTCTGTCCCTTCTGTCTGACTGAGGAGTCACTGGTTGTCATTGTTTTTAAACAACTGATGTTTAGTTGAACTACAAATGTGTTATATCCCAATTATGGTACCAGATTAAAATCACAAAAGTAAGAAAGCACTCAGAATACAAAGGACATTCATGTAACACAACAAGAAGAGTTTGAGTAAAATCAATCACATACATGAAAGGGGAAAGAATAGGATGTCAAGTGAAAGCTTACAAGATAACTACACTCTGAAACAAAATGTGATATAATTGGTGTTGCTGGGTCTAACATCTATTCCATAGGATTGAAGGATTTGAATAATTTGTACTATGTACTGCGTTCATAAAAAAAAAGATAAAAAAAAATCTATTCCAGTTGGATTGCAATCAGAAAATGTCAAGTAGTCCCATTTCCCCTTGCATGACCAGAGTAGGTATCTGTGGGGAGATACTGGCAAAATGGAATGTTCAGAACAGCCAATCAGGAACAGGCTGACAAAAAGGTGGGGGCTGCCTAATGAGAGGCTATAAAAAGTAAGAGGAGCCATTCAGCAGGAGGAGTGTGTCACAGAACTGCCAAGAGTGCAGTTGGAAATAAGGTTTCAGCCTGAATGGGATTCAGACTTCCATATAAGGAGAAAGGATTTTTAAAAGGACAAAAGAAGTCCTGTGTAATTAGTTTAAAGTAATATGTTTTTGAGAAGTGGAGAGTCAGTTAAGGAAGGCTCATATCCACATTATTCTGTGGAATTGTAACTATGAGATAAAGCTAGAGTTTCATAGGATTTATACTCCTCATGAATGAGCTTTAGTGGAAGGTTGTGTAAAGAACTAAAACACAGTTGAAGTGTAACTGAAGTCACTGGGGGAACCGGAACAAAGTCAATTTGTGACAAGTGAAGGGAAGTACATGTTGTAACCACAAGCTTTGAGAACCAACTACCAAAAGAGATACCATCATAAGTTTTTTTTTCTGTCAATAAAAGTTATTTTTTTCTTGTTCACAAAGGAGTGGCTGGAAATGATAAAGTAACGACATCAAAAACACGCTACCAAGAATATTAGAAACAATAATAAAGAAACCAAAGAAAGTGGGAGATTAGAGAAATAGTTCTGAGGGAAGAAAAGCTTCAAATATTTAGGATAAGACAGGATAGGGATCTTGTGTAACCCGGTGGTCACAGTATCATTTACTGCATATGAGCCCAAATTTAGGAGTGCATCTGAAAGCCCTGCAGCATAGGCACACATTTGATTCATACTTGAGTCTACAATCTGTCTTCAGCACTCAGTCTTGAAATACATGAAGAAGTGCTGAAGAATGAGTACCACTTAGGCCTTGTTCTCACTATGATTTAACCTGAATTTCTGATCAGGTTATATGACCATCGTTCCCACTTGAAACTGTGCTTGGTTTAAATTGCAAACACAAAAGAATCTCTCTTTCCGGACACTAGTTTTTGAGTGGTTCTTTTGAACTGCATTCAACAAGTGGTAACAATGGGTCGGATTTGCATCGGAGGGCTGTGCCAGCTCTCGCCAGCTTCTTTCAGCCAGCCCCGGTGTTCTGGTGCCATTTTGGGCTCAGCCAAGGCTGGTAGGCAGGGCAGTCCATCCTCCTTTCCTCCCCCTGGCAAGGCTTTCGTAGAGCCAAGGCAATCTGGGAGCTTTACCAGAGTCCTTGGAGCATGGCTTCATCTTCTCTTCCTTCCTCTGCCTTTCCCACCTCAGCCATACTCACTCCTTTTGTAGGGCATGAGTAACAAGCTTTGTCCCATTACTTGTTACAGAAATGTGGCTTCTTTAAAATGATGGAGGAGAGTGAAGCAATACTACTCACAAAGGCAATTGGAACTGAACAGGGGCCACCTCCTCTAACCTCCCTGCTCTAAATCTGCAGAGAACAATCTAACCTACCTTTCCTGTTGTTTTGAAGATAATTTTTGCCATGACCATCATGATGGATTTGCTAGTGAAGGTAGGAGTGACCTTTCAGATAGTCTTCAAAAAAAAGTTCAGGAACTCCTGGAACTCCTTATTTTTTTAAAGTCCTAAATAACATATTATGTTACTTATTATTTATAAACAACAAGAAGCAAGAAAGAATCACACTTAACTTGGAAAAAATTATGACAAATGTATAATACATCATAATATTTTGGATAAACTTTCAAGCTCTATTTAGGAGGAATAAGGGGGATGCAGACCAGGGCGTCCAGGACGCCCTGGTCCGGAGCGCCGCGGGGCCATGGCAGCCACACCGCGGCGCTCCTGCGGCGTCCCTGGAAGGAGCGCTAAATCAGCGCTCCTTCCTCAAGACAGCAAAAGTGCGCCCTAAACGCGTAGGGCGCACTTTCGCTGTCTTTTCCGCCGCAGCGCATGCGATCGCTGCGGCGGGAGGTTGCCCTGGAAGCGCCGGCCGTGCGGAGGGCCGGCAGCTTCCAGGGCGACCTCAGGGAGAGGAAGGAGCGCCGCGCGTGCGGCTGCTCCTCCTCTTCCTGGGCTCGGAGACGACTCTATTAGTCGTCTGCCGAGGCCCATAGTTTTCTTATCATCTGATGAAATATCCAGGCAGAGTTATCATCTTTAGAACCCTGCTAGCCTTATGTCAGTACAGAGAAGATCTGAAACATTTTTTATTGGATATACTTCCAGGGTATTCATATAAATGGATGACAGTTCAAACAGTAGGACTGAATGGTAGTTGGTAGGATTCTATCTTATTATTATTCTTTCCTATTCTTTCCCTTTAAGCAGAAAGAAGGTGAGAAAAGTTCATTGATAACTCCACACTGAAGAGATTTCATTTTGAACTGTGGTGATCAGATTAGCAACTTGTGAGCTCTGTGACGTGAGCATATTTCACAGATCAAACCACATGGATCTTCTCATCTTGAAAGAAATGAGGTCTCAACAGCTGATAATACCACTTTATTGCAGAACATTTGCTGGCAAAAAATGTTCTACATTAGGAGAGTGTTGAAAAGGCACAGCTGACACTGCTGTGGGGAACAGTGAAATGAAAGGATCAGTAGGCAGAAAAATGAACATTAAATGTTAATGGTATCAATAATTCATACTTAGTCTATGTTCCATTCAGAACATAATTTACATGTCCCTATATTGATCATTCAATCATTTCAAAATTACAGCAAACTCCAGTTTGAAATATGATAAATATTAAAGAAATGGTGAGCAAACAGTGAGCAAAGTGTAGCCCTGGGGTTAAATGCAGCTCCCAAGTCAGGTTTTGAAACTCTCAATCCTTCTGACAAATCCAGGGAGGTATGTGGTTTGAGTGCTGGACTGGGACTCCAGGACAGCAGGATTCAAATCTTCACTCAGTCATGTAATCCCACAGGGCAGCCTTAGGTAACTCAATCTTTTTCAGCTATAAAGAAAGACAATGGCAAACATCCTTTGAATGAATTGTGCCAATAAAACTCTACAATAGGATTGCCAAAAGTTGGTTGACTTGAAGGCACATAATAGAATCATCCCCTCCAGACTCTGCAGACAGTCCATTTTGTGGCAAAAGGGATGTGTGTGTGTCTGTGAATTGGCTCTCTTGGAAACTTCTAGTAACAAAAATTAATCTTTCAAATATATTACAGAATTTAACACTAAAAAATCCAATAATTTTTAAAAACCAGAAATGGAAATTTAGAAGCCAGCAGAGAACTCAGAAAAGCAGAGACTTTGGGTTGAGCCAAAGGGGTTTCACACAACACTACTTTAGTTGAACCATCATTTTGTTCAGAAACCATACCATGCAGAAAACCAAAGGGATATGTTATGATCCCAGGGTATGACATGTTTTCTCTGCTCAATACTAGGTTGACTGCCAAAGTCTGAATTTGGAACAGGGGTTATTAAAATGGTTTTATTCTAAAATTGCCCGATACAAATGTAAATCTTAATATCTGAGGCAAATCACCTTAAGTTTTGAAAATATATTGAAACCACAAAGAAATGTGGACATTAAAAAAAATTCCCAGACCACTAGATTATCCTTGGTAAAGGGTGGAAGGAAGGGGGGAATAACATGAACAATATCTTTGCATCTTTTAATCAATGATTGAGAAGATATATTTAAGATATACCTCCACCCCAATGATCTTCGCATGGCCCCATTTAAGGATGGATGAGGAACATTGCTGTGGGCCTAATATTGTCTTTTTGGATAATTGTTTAAGTATTTTAATTGTTTTAATTGTTGAACTGTGGTTTTAATTCTATGAATTTAATACTGTTTTAAGGGGAGAGGAATTGTTGGTTTTGGGATATTATGTAAGATTTTATGGTTGTGAGCCACCCTGATTGGTTTTCTAAAGGGTGGGATATAAATAAATTTCATTATTATTATTATTATTATTATTATTATAAACTGAGACTTGAAAAATATCAATTTGGTCATTGCCATCTTATCCTCTAGGAATACTGTGAAAAGCAAGCAAAGCAGTGAGTTTTGGTTCCTCTGGGAGCACTGAAATGTAAGGCACAGCTGAAGTGTTTGTGTTCAAGGAAGATTTCTTTTGCTGATCTATTATTCAATGGCAAATGCTGGTCTCTTGTTCTGTCAACAGCTGCTTTGGCAGATGAACTTTTTAAAAAATTAATTCCATGGTGGACTTCATCTGTCAGTCATGGACACATGGTAAACCAGCCTTTCCCAACCTAGTTCTCCAAATGTGATGGAGAATATTTCCCTTCTTCTCTTGCTAGCACAGCCAGGTTGTTGCATTTTGATGAGTTTATCTTTAAGTCTGAAATCCTAGTAGTGACATATGTGGGCTTATCATCTGACTTTGGAGACACTGAAGGAGGAATACATATTCAGGGGTAGACTTGTTGGCCATATAGCAAAGTACAATAACATCAAAAATCCACAAAACACTATTATATTATATTATATTATATTATATTATATTATATTATATTATATTATATTATATTATTATACAAAAAGGTACTTCCTCTGAAATCCAAGATATCTCCATTCTTTGTGAGGTCACAGCCCCCTTTGCTAAGCAGAGAACATGGAATCTCTCAAAAAAAGCCTCCGTGCTTTGTATTAAAAAAAAAATTAGGTTCTGTTTTGGTAAAACATGCCAAATGTACAGTTGGCCCACTGCGTTTCTGGCTTTGACTTTTGCAGATTCGATATGGATTTGATTCATCTGTTCTTTCTAGGAATCTCTAGGTTCCCCAGAGTGACTCTATGGTCAACATCCACCATAGTTGTGCTGTAGTCAACCTCTGGCAGAGGCTGACCACAGACTTGCATTGGAGAACTTTGAAATACCTAGATAGGTTCTCTTAGGTAAAAAATATTAGTGTTTTTGTTATTTGATTTCCCCCCCCCCCACTTTCACAGAAGTCTTGCAGCCCTACCCCCAGTGAATGTGGAGGGCCCACTGTAGTCCATTTTTTTAAAAAAAAAATATTAAACTTTGTTGGAGCTAGAAACCTCAAATATTAAGGTCCCAGTCTATTGGCTTCCTCTTTAGGATTTCCCTGTAGCAGCTAAAATGTGGTATCTTCACATCCAGAAGACATATTCAGGGGTAGTCATGTTGGCCATATAGCAAAGCACAATAACATCCAAAACCCACAAAGCAGTGATACTTTTATTTAGTCAACCATAATGCTCAAAATCATAAAGGAGATAATGCATCTGTCTGCCTTTTATCTGAAACCCCAAGAAAAGCCACAGCCCTGAGTTCATTGTACCAGATTGCTGCCTGTATACATCTCTGTTGTCATCCAGACATAAAGAGCAAACAACCTTAGAGAAGTGGGGTGGGCTAAGAGCATCATTTTTCAATTTGAGATGGCAGAAGTCAACACAGGCTCTCTCCTTCTCCTAGCAGAAGCCAATGGCTTTTTCTTGTAGAATGAAGACTGAACACTATGGCATATGTTTCTTAGAAATACTTAATTCTCTATGATTAAAGCAAACTTCTATTATTTTTGAACCTTCAGAAGATGTACAGCAGAGAGTGAAAGAGAGCAAAAGCTGCCCAATAGGGAATGGGGGAGAGTATGGGGCCTTGGGGCATCACAAACCCCAGTAGCTTTGGAGCCAAATGAAATATTTCTATCGGATTTCAATTATGTGCAGGTGAACTGCAAGAAAAGGGAGATGCTCTGTCAATGGAAGGGCCTCATCTTCAAATAGAACACCATCTGTGTAAAGCATATGTAAACAGAATGCCTAAATAACCTAGTCTGGCATTTTCTTATTTCTTAACCTAAGGTATATGGTAGAAATGACATATGGAACACTGCAAACTGACACAGAGAAAATTTGTTTAATGAAACACAAATCAAGCACATTTCTTTATCAAATGCATCATCTGTCTCAGTATCATTGGTATGCATTCATTTATTCTTTTGGAAAGCATCCATCCTATGCTACTACCAGACAGATTCTTTGAATAAAAAATAGATGTCAGAATAAAGAAGAATATGTTTTAGACAATGAACAGTCAGTTTCATTCACATTCTACTAGGATCACAGAAATGCCTGGGGGATATTATAAATTACTGCCAATTCTGGATGATGTTTTCATTAATTCACATCTTCCTGTAATGTAAAAACAATCAGCTTAAACTATCATAGGGCCAGGACAATTCTGAACACCCTAGAAGAAAAAGATAAATGAAAAATCTGTCATTCAAACTAAGGAGACAAAAAGTAAAAAAAAAAATCTTTGGTCAGACAGAAACAAAAGCAGAATAGATTTAGGGCCTAAGCAGACTGCCATAAATAGTGCATATTAAATTGAGGCACTGCCTTGGCTCAGTGCTAGGGAATCATGGGAACTGTAATTTATTGTGGCACCAGAGCTCTCTGACAGAGAAGGCTCAAGGTCTCAGAAAAAAATACAATTCCCATGACTCCCTAGCACTGAGCCAGGGCAGTGCCTCAATTTAATGTGCACTATTTCTGGAGTCTGCTTAGGTCTTTACTTTTCTTTGTAGCACATGAAATAAGACATATTCAGTCATTTGAATTTGAGGAGCAGAAATTGGGACCATAGCCACTGACTCAACTCTTAATGCATCCCTGGTGTTATCCAAGCATTTTATAAGGCTACATTTTCAACTTTTCAATTTAGATAGACATTTCCACAAACCTAAGTTTGCTTTTTTGGGAGGGGGGTATAAAAAGCTAAGGCAATTTGAATAGATTCAAATTATTCTTGTTGCTAAGACAAAAAATATAACTAATGAATCATTTACAGTGTCACAACTAATCTTGAATTTGATGTTCAGTAGGTTAAAACCATTCTATATTTTATTAGGTTTTCTTCTTAACCTCTTTTTTCCCCTTGACATTCATGATGATTTAATTTCTTGACATTCATGATGATTTAATTTCTTATGGTAAAAATGATCAGCTTTTCATTGGGAACGCAGCTCAGGTTATTTTTTTTTTTATTTTATTTTATTGGAAGGCAAGCATCGCTCTGCATCTGAAGAAGTGATTCATACTTGATGGCATAAATTCTAGTTCTTTATTCTAGAGAAGTGGCACAATAGCAACAAATTCAGCTAATCAATTAGTAATCAAATCCTTATGGAGTTCTACAGGTCTGCCTCCCAAGGATGTAACTACAGAGGGGACAAAATGAGGGCATTTCTCCAAATAAGAATTCTGCTCCTCCCAAATGAAATTGAATCCCCAAATTTCTAGTAGTGCAAACTTCAGGCATGCATTTAGAAATACAGAATGGTCATCCAAAGAAAAGGGGTAGACAAAAGTTAGCAATGGAATGTTAAAACAGTAAATAGAAAAATTCTAGGTGTAAATGATGTTCAATGTCTTACTCTTTGGAATGCTAGCAATTTGAAGACTAAAGAAAATGTTCATGGGGGGGGCTGAATTCTTATTGGGAGCAATGTGTTTGTGAAGTCGTAGGCTTTCATGGCTGGCATCCATAGTTTTTGTGGGTTTTTCGGGCTGTGTGGCCATGTTCTAGAAGAGTTTCTTTCTGACGTTTTGCCAGCATCTGTGGCTAGCATCTTCAGAGAAAAATCTGAAGATGCTAGCCACAGATGCTGGCAAAACGTCAGAAAGAAACTCTTCTAGAACATGGCCACACAGCCCAAAAAACCCACAAAAACTATAGCAATGTGTTTGTTTTGCCCCTCCCCATAGCTAATCCCTGCAACATATTATAAAGCTTTCTAATCAATGCAGCTGGAAAGCCTAAGGCTAAGCCATACATTAGTATATGCATTTGAGAGCCATCCTATGGTCATTCTTTGCAAATTGCTGCTAATGCCCCAGAGTTACAGTGATACAACCCATTCCCAAATGAAAACTAGGAACACCTACATATACAAGCAATAACACAGCAACAATGACAAATGTTCCCAGAGTAACCATAGTAACATTGCTCCAACACTCCTGTTGAAATATTACATTTCAACAAGGCATGCATTATCATGTGTGTAAGGAAAACACTAACCAGTACTATCACAAGTGTATGTATATGCATTCATAAGGCACAATGAGGAGCCAAGATTCAAATCCCAGTTTAGCCATGAAAACCCACTGGGTGACCTTAAGCAGGTCACACACTCTCCACCTCAAAGAAAGGCAGTGACAAACCTCCTCTGAACAAATTCTGCCAAGAAAACTCCATGATAGTTTCAGCTTAGGGATGCCATAAGTCAGAAACAACTTGTAGGCACCCAACAATGGCAAAGACACAATGATGCAGCTATGGAGATACAGCAGCAATTCTTCCAGCATACATTCCATGGTCACATGGCAAAAAGGGCAGGACTCTTGCAGCCTGAAATTACAGCTATCTATTAAGGTAGAAGTTTGAATCCAGACCAGTCTGCACAGACACACCACTCTTAATCACCCCTTTTGCAAAATAGCCAACAAGGGCCAGGCAGCAAAGAAAAGATTACCATTTCATTAAAAATTAGAAGCCACTTCCATGGTCTAATAAGCTTGTAAGGAAATGGAACTAGCTATTTGCTATGTAGACAATCTCATACACATGGAAGATCAACAGATGAAGCAGGAAATTCATATTAGACAAGTCCAACAAGCCCTTCAACTAACTTGTTGAGAAGAAACACTGTAATGACAGATAAAAGAGGGGCTTGGGTCCTGTCACAGAGAAATGTTCAAATATCATCTCAAAGACAACCCTTACCTTTTCCAGCATTCAGGTAGCAACAGCTGTTTAGCCTTCTCTGTCAGAGAGCTGTGGTACCACAACAAACTACAAATCCCAGGATTCTGCAGGATGGACCCATGACAGTTAAAGCAGTGTCACACTGCATGAAATATGTAGTGGGGCAGCAGCCTAAATTTTAAAAAAATCAAAATGAAATTTAAACTGACAAACAGCCAAAAGGGGGAAAAAAACACCTTACAGAATCTGGATAATGAATGAACAAATATGCCATCAATACCTCATACAGCAGAAAGAAACAGGGAAACAATTTTTACATTTACATATTATGTATTACATTTTTACTATTATTACATACTCATATTACATATTGTATTACATACAAGTGGCCATGAATGTCATTCTAATGTTCTACAAGGTGGCAAGGAGAAGAAAATCTGAAACCCTAGCTTCCTCCCCTAACATCATTGCTCCGCTCAGCTATCTTTGAGTTCAACAGTTCCTTAGCATTAGCTATTGTTCTTTGAATCTTATTACTGGTTAACATGTCCACATCTCTGTCCACACTCATCTCTATTCCAGTCCAATGTGTCCCCAGTGGCCATTTTGACAGGAGAGTTCTTAGAAGTGCATTCCAAAAAAGTTACTTTTCTGATCCCTCGCTACTGTTCATTGACATTTATGGGCATTATCTGCTTTGAGTTCTATGAAAGAAGGCTAGCATAGAACCAAAGATGAAGATCCGGTTAGGATATTGGAGGTTATAGATATGAAAAGCAACATGGAAAGCATCTTTATAATTTCATAAACAAGATGGTTAGAAACTTCTTTAAAAAATAATCAAAATGGGTGAGATGAAATGAGGTTACCCTTTCCCCCCAGCTCATATTCCTGTAACATGTGAACAGTGTTTGGGGGAACACATGAACAAGGGAAGAAATGTCTACCTCTAGGCCCTTTCAGAATTGTCCAAGAAAGCATGCATACTTGCAATATAGCTCCTTGGGTTTTGTCAGCTCTTTATTTGCTTGTGTATTTATTTAATTAATATTCTGTCTTGGTCCTGAATGGGACCCAAGGCAGCTCACTAGCTCTTGTACTAGTATGTCTTGGAACTTCAAAGAAACTCACATGAAGATGGGAATACAGTGTTGCTGCGGGTACCAGGAGTTGTCAGAAAACATTTTGGAACAACACAAACATCTGTATTCGTTAAAGAAAACAACTACAACAACAAATATCACAGCCACTTGCACCAGCTGATCTACATTTCAAAAGAAAATTGTTACTTTAAAGAGGGCACTGACAGAGAGCTCTAACCTGACTGTGAGCTTCCCACAAGAGGGAAGAGGAGGAAGTTTTGTTTTCCATGTGCTACAGACTGTTTCCTTTAAACTGGCTGGTGCTTTTTGAAGGAGATCTTCCATGGTATGATGGATTTGTTTGATGAAGCACTTTGCAGAAGACAGTCCTCCACACCATCCCTACTCTTTCTTGTCAAGTGGTTTGCAAAGGGTGTTCAGATTACCATGATTCCTCCACTCTTTTTTTTTTTTTTTTTGTGCATTAAAAGTGACTTTTTCATCATATAACCCACACATCTCTTTCAAGGAAAAGTTCATATCTTCCCTACCTCTCTTCCAAGTCAATTTTGTTGAAATAAACAGTACACAAAAATGTTGTGCAGCTTACATATCCCTTTTTCTAAAAGTGCTCCTGTGACATGGTGGATCATACAACTGCTCGGTAATCCAACTGCAGAAGAATGCTTCTCATTTTCTACAACAGACATTCTTTCTGCAGATTTCAGAGACATAAATGTAGAAAGGACACACCACTTTTTCATTTATTTTGCCTTGCCATTATCTGTTGCAGAGAAATTAGTTACAGCCCTGAGAACCAGGTACACTTGAAATAGTCCTTGGGAGACAGGAGGGCACACTATTGATTCTGCTAGCACTTAGTGGCATATGAAAAAAAGCCCACAGATCATGAAGTGATATCCAGAAATATATATATTTGGATTAGTACTATGTTCCCCGCATGTATCTGTACTTCCTGGCAGTTATAACTAATGACAGTTCTTTTGTGACATCTGTATATGCAAAAGTTTTTTAAAAAAAAAAACAGAAGAAGGGAAGGGAAAATACAATCACACTATCTTTTTTGCCAGGAATCTTTATATCAGCGTAAAATGCCCCTGCAGTGTCATTATCCAAAAAGACACACAAGAGAATAATTGACCTAGCTTCCCACATTTTCAAGTTGTAAAAGATTGCCATAAATATGAGACAAATAGTCATTTATGAAGGCATCAAGGGATAGATATTCATTAATATAAATTGTGGATTCAGTAGCAGAAGAGTAGATTTAAATTGTATTTCTGAGAGGAATGCTTCCTAGTTGAAATATATTTCTTCTAAAAGGCAATGTTCTGGGAAATTCTATTCTCTCCTTTCTTAAGGACTCTCAAGAAAATATCACAATGACACTGGTAAGGAATGGTTGGAAAAGTAATCCGCAGATTCCTGGTGAGATTGGATTGAGTTGATCCATCAGTTATTATATGTAGTAAAAATGGTCATCAGATTCCTCTGTAATGCAACATATTCACAGTGTAATCCACATTTTTTTCACTGTTATTTCTTATATGTGATGTACCAGTGCTCCAAATCAGTGTAACTAATTAACAAGGCAGGCTGTGTGTCTGATAACGCAAATAAAATTAGCAAGTCTAATGTGCTTATTTTGCAATGTGCAGCCTTGCTCCTATCTGGCACTGGAGGGAATGGCTTAGGGCAGAAGCCAAATGCATACAGAAATAAGACCAGCCATGCTGAAATTCTGAGTCATCCCAAAAGCATATTGTAATATTATTGAAGGAAGCCTGGTTTATACAAGCACAGAATAGGTGCTTGTGGCTGCTACTCCTGGGGGAAGGTATCCAATGGGATGGTAACCAATAGCCACTCTTGCCTCATATGGCCCAGTGTAGGCTGTTTAAAGCTAGAAGATGGTTTCATGCAGTTAGCCCATTGCTGGTTTGATGCAGTTAGCCCTCTGCCAAGCTTCACTGCTGTGTGCCAGTGAAGACTTTTACTCCCTTTAACCCAAGCTAGATTAAATATAAGGAGTATCTTTTCACTTGTTCCACACTTTTTTCACTTATGTTTCTAGTGCACTATCCTTTCAATAGGGTGAATGTTTGATAACTAAGCATATTGTCAACTGAGGCCTGAAACAGATGTGCCAAAAGGTGCAGGTTCCAGCCACTTCAAGGGTGTGGCATGCAGTTGACACATGTCCCTGAAGCAGCTGGAAGCTGCTCTGAGACCCCCTAAGGCAACCTGAAGCTACCAGAAAAAGGAGTGGAAAAAAATCGACTCCTGCCAGCAGCCTGTTTGGGACAATGGTGGTGGCCCACTTCAGGAGTGGGTAGTGTGGGTGCTGTGGTCCTGGTATGATTGCAGAATGATTGCAACTAGAGGGGCCAGAGGCCACTCCTACGGACCTTCTGTTTCACCCCTATATCTTAGATTTAACAATGCAACTAAGGAGGAAATAGGAAGAAGAAGATGCTGATTGATACTCATCACATGGAGAGTGAATGAGCCTCAAATCTTTTAGATAGTGTCTTGAGTAGGGATGAAAACCATAAAATCAGTTTCTAAGTGCTGGGAATCCCTGATCAGAAGAATCCCAGAGAGGCAAGAATATATCCGCACTACTAAGTCTGAGCCAATAGAGGATTATTTTATCTTTAAGTGTGTCACTTTGAAGTTTCTCAGTATGTCTGATATCTACACCTGTTCTATTTCTGCTTAGTAATGTCAAGGCTATTGTATGTAATTTGGCAAGATATGACTAGTTTAATGAGGTGACATTTTTATTCTATTCTGAATCACTACTATAGAGTCAAAATTGAAAACAATCCATATATCTGTCCACAATGATAGGAAAGACTTTTTAATCTGTAATCTGTGAAAACTCAAAAACTAAAAGACACATCAAAATGATGTGTTTCTCTCCATAGAGTAAGTGCTACTCTGGAATCAAGGAGTGGCATCAAAAAGATGTCTATGAGCTAAATTGTATTAAATTAGAGCATGGAGACATTGCTTTTTTGACTATAGCTCCTTGAAAACTGCAAACAGCATAGCCACTGGACCAAGATTTTGTTCCTTCCAAATGTCAAAAAACAGGGATACATTTGAGAAGGCTTGAATTTGTTTTGAGTTGGGTTTTTTAACTGAAACATATGTTGAACTAGACAACACTTAATGTTCTTGTCAAAACAAAACCAGCAGGAGAGAAAGTTTCACAATATTCAGGAACACTGACCCTAGTTTAATCTATTCCTTGTGTGTAAAAGTAAGAATGCTGTAACTAGTCCTGTTTGAGCATTCAGTCTCTGATATCATTACAATCACATAAAACAGAGACAGGGAATATACTCACTTGTCTGTCCTATCACAGCCTTAATGATGGGCTGATGCCATTGCCATCTAAGCATGGGGATATAAGGTCTGAATGGTAGCGAGTTCTGCAGCTGCACATGAAGAGAGATGTGTGCATGTCAGCCTTTCCACTTTGGATGTTCAGATCCAAGAGACTCAGTAATGGTGCCAGGCTTTCAGAGAGGGACTGGCAGCCACAGCCCTGATCTCCTACTCCGTTGGTTGTTATCAACAATGGTCAGTGTCTGTATTTCAGCATCCCATCTAAAATAAAGTGTTTTGTTGGAATAGACTGAGAATTGTCTCCCAGTCTACTGTACTATGACAGAGGTAAACAAAGGGCAGTCCTGGAGCCAAATATGACCCTGAAGCCTCCAGAGACACCAGTTCGCCTTTATACACATCACAAGATTACTGTGTACCTTCTTAATATAAAAAAAAATCCTGCAATTCAAAACCAGATGTAGATATGTCTAGTTTTCATAGTTCCTATGGATGTTCCAAACTTTTTAAAAAATAAGTGGTCCAACACTCTTCTTGAAGCACCCAAATAATCAAATGTAATGTCCAAATAAGCTTCTTACCTGGTCATAGTCTGATGTGTTTCTCAGGGTATCTCCACTGAATGAAGTAAGGTGGATAATACTAGAGAGGTGATGTTCTCAATGGTACTGTTCTACTTCTGAATGCTTTCGCTGACAAGGTCTGGATGGAATCAACACTGTCACCTTTCAGTGGCAAGTGAATACCTTTTTCTTCTTCTTTGTCATCAATGGGTCGGTTGTGGTCATCTAGATGTTGGAGTCCAAATCTAAGCAGCTCTACATAGCATAGCATAGTTAATGGTGAAAGATGGTGGGAGTTGAAGTCTATCAGCATTTGGAGGGCCACCCTTTCCAAGCCATGCTACTTGCTGTTTTTTAAACCTGTGTCACTTATTTTTGGTCCATACAATGCTTTTTTCCTCTGCAGTTTGTTTTAATTGGTTTCTGTTATAATAAGAGAGTGTTAATTTATTTTAGACTTTATGCCCCCACCCCCCATCCCCATTTTATGCTTTTAAACCTTTATTTTGTAAATTGGCTAGAGAGCTTCATCTATGTTGTTGTTCTGTGACTTTAAGTCATTTCTGACTTATGGTGACCCTAAGACAAACCTATAATGGGGTTTTCTTGACATGTTTGTTCAGAGAGGGTTTGCCAGTACCGTCCTCTAAGGCTGTGATTTAGCCAGAGCCATCCATTGGGCTTCCATGGCCGAGCTGGGATCCAAACTCTGGTCTCCAGAGCCATAGTCCAATGCTCAAACCACCACACCATGCTGACTTCATCTATAGAGAGAGATAAAAAATAATTCATGGCAGAAGAAGAGACTCAACCATATCAAATATTACTCAAATAAAATAATTTATATTATCAGCTGACCCAAGGTTATTTGTTATATTCATTTGGTGGCTTTTTTAAAAAATTGTTCTTTTCCAGAGCTATTTTTGATGGTCCTCCTTGCACAAAGAAGCAAACCTGTAAGGCTGATACCATCCATTTTTCATATTATGCCTGTGTTGAAAAAAATATGTTGATGATGAATATACAGCTTACAGTCTTTGAAGTCAAGTCATCAAGACATCCAGATCTTCATGCAAGCTTTCTTTTATTGCAAAAATCAGCATGAGCAAAAACAAATAATAATAATAATAACAATAATAGCATTTTCACTTTAGCCAGAATGGCTAAGCAGGAACCAAAACTTTAGCTGCTACATGTTTAGAGTTAGTTAAGCTGCAGCATCAGGAAATATTTTAATTAGTCCATTTCAGCTTAAAGGTTAAAGAACAAGTGAGAGACTTTTCAGAATCACAACTTTCAGCCCACATTTCTCCACCCCTTTGGGTGTAGCCTTTACAGACTGATTGGTTGAAGCTACATGACGTGTGTTAGCCCAACCTGTAATTTCCATATTGTATCATGTGACTGCAGTTCCCAAAACATTCCTTGTTTATAAAACCCCTTTTGTAAACAGAACTCACAGAACTTTAGCTTGTTAACTGGCCTGTTTAGACTATAACACACCTGTGGCTGATAATTGTGACTCTGGCCTAAGAAAACAGATTTTCTCAGCAAGGAAAAATACAGACACACATCTTTACATTTCAACATTTTAACATTGACTATATATCCCATCAAATCCTAACAGCCTGCAGTTACAGTGTAAGAAAAAAGCAGCATCCCTACTTTTATTATTATATACTCTTTTCTTTCTTACTTTGTCATGACCACTGTTCATCTGGGCTGAGTGCATTTCATTTCATTTTAACATGAGGAGTGACAGGAGGCCATTGGCCTAATAGAAAAAGTGGAGAAATAAACTCCTACTTTCTTGTTCAGTATAGTGGCTCCATGAGCATATCCATAAGAAAGTATTAATCGGTGAATTGAGGGATGGGAGAATGAAGAATGCACATTAAAACCAGTCAAGTAAATATGACAGAAAGAATAACTGGTTTTGCTTTTCCAAGTTATTTTGCAGTCCCATGAAGCTGCACTTCATGACCCAAGATGAAAGTCTTCTGACAGCACTAGTGCAAAGGATCTATGAGATTCATCTCTGAGGTCACATGCTGTTTGGGGAGAGGGATATCCTAAAAATAACCATTTGTACTACAGGTAATATATATTACCTGGTCTGGACTGCTAAAATGATTTTGAGAAAGGAAACTCATGTGAACCATTTGAAAAGAAACAGTAAATATAAGAGACAGCACAACAGACAAAATCTTTCATTAGCCTGTACAATATGGTCCTTCAACAGTGACACAAAGAGCAAGTAAAACATGCTTTGAGGGATCAGGTTTTCTTCTGGTTTGTCTATGTGCCTTACTTGGCTTGTCTATTGCCTTGTTATGTTATATTTTTAGGATCTTATCTTTAATTACTTATTATGGTCAGAATCCCATATGGAATTTACATATGCATAAATCTTGACCCGAACCCACAATTCCATCCCCACTTACTGTGAAGCAGCTGCTGCAATCAATGGGGATTGTATATAACTCATAAATAACTCATGACTGTTACATATTCTTGATCCCTACCTAGCCCCTAATTTAAGATCGACATAGGGATAGTGAAAGTGCCCAAATCTCCACTTAATGGACAGGGACTGTTCTGTGTTAATCAAGAAGCAGCTAACTGACATTCTCTACCCCACCTCACTCCATGTAAGCAGATCTCTGGCTACAGGGGGAATTGTGGCAGGGCCCCTAATTTTGCCTATTGATCCAGAGATTACTCATGGAAGGAGGTGGAAATGGCTTACCAAATGACTGGGGAACAGGCCTTCATTGATTCCAATGGCTTCTCCCCAGTAAATGGAGATGAGGGGACTTCCACAGTCCCTGTGTAGCCATTAATGTAGACACTACATAGGGATCACAAACATGTAACAGTCATGAGCATGTGGCTCTAGGCTATGCCTTCATAACTGCCATAGAAGATTCCAACCAATTTATTTAGAATACATATACCCTGCTTTATAGCTCCAAAAGACTTACAAAAGATCTTCAAAATAAAATCATAATCAATTCGTATTAGAGATTAACAGTATTTTTCTTGTCTCAATCTGGTTTACATATACTCATTCGTTAGTGTACCCCATGCTTTTCCTATAAAAATCTATATTTTTCAAAAATCTCTATGCCAATTCACATTATTTTAAAGAATTTTGTCCATAAAATATTCACCTAGTCTGAATACACATATTTTATATGTATTTTGAACACTTCAAAATTTGGGGAGGTGTGAAAAAAGTAGTTTCATTACAAGATAGTTATTATTTCCAGAAGTGCAAATCAAGTCAGTTTTATGAATTGAACAAAATCTTAAAGTATTGTGCCTAATCCACATGGGAACATAGTTATATAGGCATTTCATGTCCTGGAGTTTCTCCTTCCATGGGATTATACCAGAAATCCACTTTTACCTTGTCACCTAAAACGAGAGTTGTACTGAGCAGCTGGAACTCACTCAGACTGTAGGGAAGCACTTTTTGCTTCTTGGAAATACCATATATAAATGTCAATTTTAAGGCATGATTTGTTCGTCCTTAAAAGGTTTCCCTTACCAATATGCCGGGCAATTGTTCTCCAGCATTAATAATTTTAATAAAATAATAAATATTCAAAGCTTGGAAATAAACATTTTTGGACTATAACTCCAGGAATCCCTCAGCCAGGATGACCCATATGATCAACATTTGAAAATTCATATGCCCTAAGATAATTGAACCAAATGGGGCTTACTTCTGAGTTAAATGTACAGGGTTACAAAAAAAAAAAAATCTTAGGAAGAATCATGATTACAACAAGGGGGAGTTTAAATCTGGTTCCAGCAGCAGCAGCACAAAATACTCCCTTTGCACTCACTGTTCTCTGGTACATCTGCAAAATGAAGAAAAAGGCAACCCGTAGCCCATTTCACAAGGGGAAACTGGGGCACTTTCACTAAAAGATAATGACTCCAAAACCATATGTGTGAGAGAGAGAAGAAGCAGAACCTGTGCATCATTTGAGGAGGTCTGGTACAAACTTGCAACATAGGTCTGCTTCCCTCACTGACATCACTATCCCTCCCATACTTACAGTCTCATGACTCATGAGAAAAGTTGGTTTTAATGCTGAAATTACTGTTATATCTTCTACGTGTCTCAATAATGCCTACTTTTGGTACTTTTATTTATTAACAACACCTAGCCTGAGAGTCCTACAGATCTGCTAACCATTTGGTAGCTTTTAAATAATTAATAAATTGATTGTCCTGCCAACTTCTTAATCTCATTATTCTAACAAAATAACTTGGCTGAAAATTAGTATAATTAACTTTGAAGTTTTGTTTTTCTTTTTCATTGTAAAATGATGAGTTAGCCCCCCAAAAGATCTTTTGCAAGTTCATATTTCAATAGAGACAATGACAAAGTGTCCTTTTGTCCCCTTGTAGAACACCTGCAGTTTTTGATGAGTGCTAACCTCATGAAATTTCTTCTGTATTTGCAAATCACTGACAGTATGTAAAAAAATGTATAGGCCTATGCACACTTCACTAGAAATTACTTGCAGTTCTTCCTTGTCACTCATATTTACAGTAACAATATAAGTGGGAATACTTCATATACTTTTCCAAAAGTAGATATGAATATTCTTTTTAGGTGCCAATTATTTCACAAGGAAATTCTCAGAAATATCTGTTGGATATCTAGTGTCACCTATTATAGGACTGAATGGAATTTAAAAGAAATGCTATTAGTAGCTTTGAATCTGTCTTCCAGTGTGCAAATGGATTGAAGCTGACTGGATGAATTAGATATTTCCTTGGGGGACCTTCAAATCCCATCTGATGAACACAGGAGCATATGAAACTGCTTTATACTAAATCTACCTAGCCAACTCTTGTTAAGAGCTAACTCTTACACTAAATCTACCTAGCCAACTTTGTCTGGCATCAACTCTCCAAGGTTTAAGCCAAAATTCTTTCCTAGCTTTACCTGGAGATCCGTAATATTACATGGTAGGCCTCCATTAATACGCTAACCAAGCTCAACCATCAGAGCTTCTAAAATCAAAAAAGAAGGATATGCATGTTAGGCAAGAAGGAAATAAAATGCCTCATTGCCATTTTGTTCCTTACGTGAAACAATGGTAAAGAAGGAACATTTGCTCTTGTTGCATCAGCACAAAGGACACTCACGCGATTAGTATGGGTGAAAAATTGTCCACAACTTTTATTTTTACAGGGTCTCACATATTTAAATTACCAATGTAATTAACAATTTTGTTAACAATATATATAAGCATTTCTTAAAATAAATTTTATTTGATGCATGCACACTTGTTCTAAGCACAAGTGCTATTGAGAACTTAATTTTAACACGGCATGCATCAAATCCTTTAACTTAAGTAATCTCATAACAATTACATAACCCCTCCCCAACCGAATATGACGTCAAAAGCATTTTCATGACATCACCACATTATGACATCAT
>CM034708.1:58036197-58053442 GCA_020142125.1 Phrynosoma platyrhinos
TAGCCCTTAAGGTGAACACTTTAACCCAAGGCATTGTAATTTCAGCTTTACATTGCCTGGAGCAATTTATCTCCCTGGGCCTCATTAATGTTACTGGGCTGTTCTCTAATTTGACTGTTGGCTGAGGGGTTATAGTCCTTAACAGAAATGCTATAACCCAAAGGCCCTTGTAATTTTAGTCTGAAGGAATTTTACCTCACAATAAGTATTATGCTAAGTGGCGTGCAACACCAGCTTGCCCTACAGCTAGTCAGTTGGCAACTAAGTGCCCTGTAATGCCCCAGGGTAGGGCAGCGAAATTGTCTCACACCTGGCCCAGTTGGGTCATACTATGCAGGCATACATAACGGTGTGTGAGCAATTGGCCCAGAAGAGGGTGCTGGATGTTTGTTTCAGAACCCCGGCTATTTCAGCCCATTTCCGGTATGGGGGAGGATGATTTGTTGAAATTGTGTAACTAATTTGAACAGGACGTTCTTGACACATGTTGTGATGGGCATGGCTTAATCTTGATTGATACTGCAGTTAAGTACAAGGACACATGTGTCCAGAACAAAATTATGGTCAATTGAGAAACTGTTATTGAAAGCTGTTTTAAGACCCTGTACAGATAAATAAAGTTGTGGCCAATTTATTATCCAAGAAAAGGCGTGCGGACTCTTTTGTGCCGGTGCAAAGTATATGTGGTTGTTTTTCCCTTTTTATCCATGACTGAAAGCTTTGGGATTAAGTTCTCTGTTCAAGGAGTGGTGCGCCCAATTGTTGAATCAGGCTGGCTTTAAGCTGGTCCCTGGAATTTCTTTTTCAGAGGAGGGTTTGAGATTGGATGGCAGATTATTATGAATTTTGCATGCCTGGAGGTATTTTTTAAAACATATTTTTATTTAATTTGCTGTAATCTGTGAGAGTTTGTTAAATGTTGTATTACTATAATATATTAAATCAATTAAATAAATTAAATGAAAAAGAACTATTATTAAGTGTTATACAATTTTTCAAATTGTATAACATTTAATAATAGAACACTTTTTGTCTGCCAAAGTAACCTGTAAATATCCAGGGGTAGCTGTGTCAGACCCATTTACAAGAAATCCAATAACATCCAAGCAATGATACTTTAGTAGACCAACTGAAATGCACAATTACATGTTACAAGCTTTTGAAGCTGCACTGGCTTCATCGGGCATAGGAGAAAAAAAATTGAAGATGTTAGTCATAGACCTACATTCTGTTGTTTCTGGTCTTAGTTTTATATGGTAGGGAGTGCAATTTGCAGGCAAGATGTCACCTCCTCCTTTGGCTATGTGGTCACTGGTAAAGGAAATTTAGGGTCGATGCAGAAGGACCTAAAGGGCCAGCCTGGGGGTGGAGTTGGGGCTAGGCAACTGCACGCCAGTCACCCTGACTCTGCCTCAACTCTGCCCCAATGCTGCATGCCCATCCAGAGCATTGTCAGCTCTTTGGGGAGTGGCAAAAAGCTGGATTGGGGCCACAGCATGTGGTTGCCATGGCCCCAATCCAGCACTCCCATCTGCATTGGCCCTGAATGTCCATTTGTAATTCAAAGAAGATGCTTTATTTGGAATCCAGCATGTCTCCTTACTGTGTGAATCTGCAGGCAACTTTGTAGGTAGAGAACACTAAATTTCTGAAGAAGCCTTCATGTTTTGCATCAGGAAAACTTTTGGTGGAGTAGGCGTAAATCATGCCAATCTAGTCCAAATATTACCAAAAAAAAAAAAGATTTAGCTTTGTTAGAAGAAGAAGTCTCAAATAGCAAAGTCCCAGTATACTGGCTCTTTCTTTAGGATTCCCCTGCAGCGGCTAAAATGTGGTATCTTGACATGTAAAAATATCCAGGGGTAGTTGTGTTGGACCCATTTACAAGAAATCTAATAACATCCAAACAATTATACCTTTACTGGGACAACCTTAATGCACAATTACATGTTGCAAACTTTCGATGTCTCTCTGGCTTATTCATCTGGCATCATTGTTTGGAAGTCTCAAATAGCAAATATTAGATTACAAGTAAACTGTGTTTGGTTTGAGAAAGGAAAGGAAGAAAACCTATACAGTAATTTGCAGAAAGCTTTTGATTTATTATTAGAACTTCAGAAGTAAGATTTATACATGCTTAGATGCCTTTTAAACATAAATAGTACAGTACTGGATGATGGATTTTCTCATATTATACTGTTTATAGCAGTGCTACTCAATGTGGTCATCCATGGATGAGTGTCAGTCCATGAGCCACCTGCTGCCAGTCCCTGGCAAGTTTTCAGGAAAGAAAGAAACAATTGTATCCAATGGGCACACTGGTACATAGGGGGAATTGGCAGTCCCCCACATCAGACATTGATTTTTAATATGGATAGCATAACAAATAAATATTGTTGATGATTCTGAATTCTTTGAAATGCAACTCATTCTAAACAGGGCACGATTTGCAAAAAAATATAAATAAAGAAAAATTAAGAACAGAAATCAGATAATAAATAATGGGAGGTCAATACATGTAACCACAGAAAAAACACAGTGTATACCATGACTGAAAGAAGTGCAATGTTCTTCCATGCTTCTATGGTAGGAAAATAATCATTTTTTCTTACCTTTTAAATAAATATAATTTCAATTAAACAGTAGCACATATATGTCATAATGTAGCCATTTTCCTCTTCTTCCCTGACTGCTGGAAATGTCTTTTAGTAAAGGCACCCTGCAAGTCACTCTCTCAAAGATCCCTGGTTCTTCCAGGTATAGACCCTTCTTCTGTTAATATGTGTAACATCTCTTCAGCATTCATATCTTTGTTCTTACTTTACTATTTTCTCCCTCTGTCTCCTGTATGTGTTGTATTTAATGATCCTTCTCTTTTTATCCTGAAATATTACTTCCATTTTCCTCTCAGCATGTTTCTTTCTGTCCAGTTTTTCACCTCTTCCCCACAGCAAATGCCAAGATCCTTTTCCATTGCCTGATAACCTGTTCCCTTTCCCCAACCATTGCTGTATCTGTATTTGAGGCCCTGCCTGCAGTATTATACTTAATAATAGTAAACTATATATGCCTACATTCAAATGTTAGTGCCAGATAGAATAAATGCATTGAATGTATGGAATTTATCTATATATTGACTCATCATTTAATATAATCCATTGGTTCTACCCTAATGGAGATGAATCAATAGTATTCAAGCCAAACACTGTTGGGATACATTTAAACCAAAACTGGGTAAACATTTAGCAGTTCCAGTGATGAAATCATTCATCATGGGTTCTAAAATAATTTCTTCTTATTTCGTTTGTGTACATGTAGAAGCAGCAGATACGCAAGACACTTCTGTATTATGTGATTATGTGCATATGTTTTCACTCTTTTTTATATCACTCAGAGAATGTTCTCCTACTGTTGATGATGCAGGTATGGCATGCAAGACTGTACCAGTCTGACAACATGTTTGATGAGATTTTTGACTGTCTGTGCTCTCTTCTTAATGATTCTGAGATCCCTTTATTGTCTCCATTTAAGCTATTGCAATTACTATTAGAAGGAGCTACAGCTGGGCCTGAAGCCTGGTCAGATCAAGGTCACAGTTATAAACACCAAGGTTCACTCTGCGCTCTTCTGAGCTACCCAATGCCTTTCGTGTGAATCAGTTACTTAAGATATTTTCAATTTTAGCAGTTGGTCCATGACAGGCTGTTTAAACCAACACTTAATTTCCAGTGTTATGTGATCAATGTTGTTGTGTTCCCCTTGTGGCATGACTACAGATAAAAGCTTGTCGGCAGCACAGCACTTTATCTATTCCTCTGCCAGAATCACCAACTGTCTGAGAAACTTCTAACAACCATGCACATTTCAGAACTTATGCAGATGTCTGTGCATTGTCCAAGGTGCGGACTGGGCCCATAACCCTTGTTGGTGCATTTTTGACCCAAAGTCTAGATGCTGAAGTTTGTGCACCAAGAACACATGCCACAGAAAGCTCTACTGTGCAGTTCAGTGCAAGCTGGAGAATTCCTTCTCCCACACACAGAAGCCGCAGAAACGACAATATGCTGAGTACTCTGAAGGAGGCTTTTAATTTTCATTCCGATATTTACAATATCTCACACTGACTGACCAAATGCCCCACTCACTATATACATCAACACCACCACACAAGGTATTGGAGTTCCTCCCTTATATACACATTCATTGCTAGAGCTTCTGGTCCAACCCTTACTGGTTTGCAACACCATTTCCTGTTCCCCATGTGACATGACATTGTAGTATTGAAACCTGGTAATGGCATGTCCTGCCTGTGTGTCATCATCTTCCTGTGACACAGCACCCTTCCAACTGCTTGCTCCTCATGGCTGCCACATGACCTATAGTAACCTTTTGTCTTTGTCTCATATTGCTTCACCTAAGACATTTTCCTCTGGATACATTCATCCTGACAATCAATTATAACAAATAAATCCTTCTGGGGAGTTTTAGTTGCAACTATAACCATTGGTAGCATTGGCATCTTTTATGTTCAAAATGTACTGGTAGTTTTCTAACTCTTGGAGTGTGAGGGTTGTTTTTTTTTTTTTTTTCAAACTCACCTTCTCAGCAGCAATTTTTGTCTCTTGCCATTCCCCTCCTCCTCAAAGCACTCTCTGATCTTAGATTTGATGGGGTACAAATAAGCATTTCTTCTGCTTCTTTTGCTCCTGCTGTATTTTATTTGGTGCTCTGAAGTGTTCTGACAAGGTCTTTGCAGGGCAAAACTCCACTGTGGGTGTATCTGGCCCAACTACTGTTTCATATTTCCCACAGAAGTTGTTGGTAGCTTTTTGCTGTTGCCTTTCTGTCATCTTGGAAGGACTCTGGATGCTCTAGGATGTCATGATCTTTGCTTATTTATTTTTTTCATACTTCTTGTGTGGACTTTACTTGAAAAGCCCATCAGAATTTTTTATGACTGCAAGAAGAAGAATACTATATATATATTGGCTAAGATCATGGTCTCACTGTCATCCATCACCTACTGCATCATTGGTCATAATGCAGCTTCAGGCAACCTTCCGCAGAGTCATCTAGCAAATTGTTACAATAGTGAAAGCAAACAGACTTGGCTTGAATATCAGCGGATTCTAGCTATACCATCAAAGCAGAGACCACACAAAACATCAAAATCACACCCTAGTTAAATGATCATATCTTTCAGACCTGTGGAAAGAGTACAAGCACTAGAGTCAAGTGGGTTATGAACACCAAGGTATTCTTCTTGTGTATTACATGATTTATTCTTTTCTTAATATAAACATAAAGTAAACTGATCATTTCCAGTCACATCTGTTATCTCATCAACAAGTATTCACAAAAAGGGGGGCTAAATTTAATTTCTTTAATGATGCCCTATTGTAGTTTTTGAACTACAACTTGAATTACCTCATTTTAGATATCACCACTCAGACATTTGTTTCTTCATGTTACTTTTTTTTGTCAGTTTTGTTTCTCAGTTTCTCAAACCATTTCGTTGATAAGACCAATTGCCATTATCTATGCCACACAGCTGGCAGAAAATACAGTGGTCTTTTTCTTTCTTGAAGATCATTTGCAACAGGTTGATTTTTCTTTTTGTGGGCCTAGTAAAATGTCAGGCACCGGTGGAAGGATGCAGGGAGATAAAGTACACAACCACCATAATTTGGATAAAATGAGGCCACAACTTTATTAATCACTGTTATATAGGCTTTGCCTGGCATGGGGTAACATATCTGCACTATTATTATTACTCATTATTTCTATGCTGTAGTTGCACCCAAAGTTAATGGCAGCTGCTTCCTTAGCATCCCCCCAAAAATCCTGTTTTTGCACAGAAAACAGTGTTTCTTTCATACATTTCTTTCATTTTCTTTCTTTCTTTCTTTCTTTCTTTCTTTCTTTCTTTCTTTCTTTCTTTCACAAAAATGTTTTTAATTGAAAACTTTACCAAAAAAATGGGAGGGGCATAACAGGAGGAGATTTTTTTCCCCCTTTTTGCTAAAGAGCAAAAGGTCTAACAGGGATTGGCACTTTTTTAACAGTGTGTCTCAATGGATTGAAGCCACCTTTCACAGTGAGGATGAAAAAAATCTACAAATATTTTTACATTCCTACTGCAAACACTGAATGAATGCAAAACAAAAATTCCATGCTTACTATTCTACATGTATGGTGGAGGGACTTTTAATGCAGTCTGAAAGGCATTTATAACAAGTAGTTCCAAGTGGATTACATTCCCTAACATATTCTTGATTTAATTAAACTATAGAAATTTTTGCCAGGACTGGAGCAATAAAAGTATAAACAAGCCTAAATTTAATTTTGATTTTTATAATAATTATTGTGCAAGCTTCAATGACTGTAGTGCAATAAAATCTGGAACAGTCTACATAATGTAAATATATTTTTAAATATGCTCTCAATGCTTTACCAGAAAAATAATTTTATTTTTGGTCTTCTATATAGTGAACTCATTCTCCATGTTCTGTCACTTCTGGCACCATTCAAACACAAGAGGAAAGTGTCAATAAGCTGTTAGTGCCTGGAAAAGTCATTTTTTGTGCACAACTCTCAGACTTCCTATTCAATTGGAGGAAGGAACATCAGCAATATGTAGATGACACAGATTACTGAAGAAAGTCAAGGGAAAGAATGCAAAGGCAGGTTAACAGCTGATTATTATGAAAACAAAAATAATGAACATGATGATTTATATAACTTTAAAATAAAAGACATTAAAATAGTTCAAGATTTTCCATACTTTGGCTCTGTCATTAATCAGAATGAAGAATACAATCAAGAGATCAGAAGACATCTAGAACTTGGAAAGGTAGCTATGAAAGAACTAGATGAGAGCCTGAAGTATAAAGATATATCATTGACTATTAAAGTTAGTATTTTCCATGCCATTGTATATCCCATTCCTATGTATGGTTGTGAAAGCTGAACAATGAAGAAAGCTGATAGGAAGAAATGTTGAGAAGAGTTTTACTGATACTGTGGAATGTTAAAAACACAAATAAATGGGTCCAAGAGTAAATTAAGCCTGGATTCCCCCTTGAAGCCAAGATGACTCAGCTAATATCATGAGAAGTCATGGCTCACTAGAAAAGACAAGAATGCTGGGTAAGATAGAAGGCAGTAGGAAAAGAGGAAGACCTCACTGCAGGTGGATAGACTCAATCAAGGAAGGCATGGCCCTGGGTCTGCAATATCTGAGAATGGCTGTTGATTTGGAGGTCACCCATTCATGAGGTCACCATAAATTGAAGTCAACTCAACAGCAGTTAACAGCAACAAAGGAGGAAATTTCAGCAAGTGATACTTGTAAAACATGGCAATCCTGGAGCCTAAATAAAATATGGGAGGCTTCTGCTGCAGATTTCTCTTTCCTATATATTGGAGGGTAGCAAGGCTGGTAACAAGAATGTGATGGAAGAGAAGGGGTCAATCCATACAACTTGTGGTTGTTTTTGTTGTTGTGTATCTTCAAGTCATTTCTGACATATGGAGACTCTAAAGTGAACCTATCACATGGTTTTCATGGCAAGTTTCTTCAGAGGATGTTTGCCATTGCCATCCTCTGAGGATGACTTGCCCTAGATCACCCAGTGAGTTTCAAGGCTCATCAGGGATTCAAATCCTGGTCTTCAGAGTCCTAGTCCAACACTTAAACCATGCTCACTGGCATTCAAATTATTTAAATCCCATGGGGCAGTAACAGGATTACTGCTGAGGTTATGTTTCATATTAATTAATATTGACAGAATGTAACAGCTTTGTTCCTGCTAATTTACTTTTCATCTGAAAAGGACAATATTTCAGTTATGAAGCATTCCTAGTAGAAATCTAATAATTATTCTTCAGACAGCTCTCCCACAGGAGGAAGAAACACAAGCAGCTTCTGAACACTTTCAGTAGAAAATATTTAAGTGATCCAACTGCTGCTTGGATTGAAGTTTCAAGTAATTATTCATTCTTGTTCTCTGTCGTTTTTTGGGGGGGGGAGAGATGGTGTCATGTAAATGGAAAAATGAGAAAGAAAAGAACTGAACTGTGACTGCTAAAAGCTGAAAGAGTTGAATTTTAAAATCTGAAAAGAGTTTTCTTCTCAAAGTTGGAGAAAATCTTTTAACCACATACATCTGTGTTCTACTGAAGAAAATTGTGAGAGAATGGAGCTTTTAGGTGAGAAATAGTCTTGAATATTTTTCTGTATCAAACATTGAGTGGATATTTTTCAATTTTGCCCACTTAGCAAAGAGAAAGTTCCCTCTTCATCAATGACAGACATTGGTATGAACACTTCCATATTTAATTCACCAGACAAACATTTCTAGAGTACAAATGTGTTTATGTATGTCTGCAGTACTCTGCAAACTTTTCCTCTTGAATCCCCCACCCCAAGAAGAAATCAAGGCTAGGCTGACATGCTCCATCTCTCATTTCTACATCCTCTGCCAGCCCTCTGTCCATCTGGCCTGAGATGCAGGGAGAGTGTTATGTGTGCTCCACCATCATCCCACAATTGATACAGGATCCCGTGTCAGCATCTGCCAAGCAAGATCCTGTTTTCAGACTATTCCTGTCAATGTGGAAAGGGGGGAAGAGGTCAGAAAAGGATCTGATGATAGGATGAAGTCAGTGGCTATGACCCAACTGCCAGGGAATGCTTTAAGATAGCATGTAAGCTGACCATTAACCACATAGGCTTCATCTGAACTGCAGGTCAATCCTTTTAATGCCATGGCTTAATGCTATGGAATCCTGGGAACAGTATTTTGTCGTGGCACCAAAAGTCTCTGACAGAGAAGGCTAAATATCTCACAGAATTGCAAATTCAAGAATTCCATAAAAGTGAGCCATAGCAGTTAAAATGATATCAAACTGCAATGCAGATGCAGTCATAGAATCAATATCTTCAGTCTGGTCCACTTTAGGTTGAGCAAGGGGTGAGCCTGCATTTTACGTTGTCATAAAATGATTTAAGGATTGCTTTGGGGGATTGCAAAATGATTCAGACTAGAAATTGATTCAGACTAGAAATTGTATTTGATTCAGACTAGAAATTGTATTTATTTTAAATATGCAGCTAACAGTTATGCATTTCCCCCCTTCTCCTCTGAACCTAGTCCAGACTGGGATGCTAGCATGAGCAAAAGGAATTTGTTTCACTGAGCAATGGGGTGCACCTGCAATTTAATAGATAAAGTGATTTATTTATAGCAATAGCAATAGCCAGTACATGTCTATACTGCTTATCAGTGAACTAGCACTCCCTAAGTAGTTTATAATGTGTAAGCCAATTGCCCTCAACAAACTGGGAATTCATTTTACCAGCCTACAAAAGGATGGAAAGCTTAGGGGACCTTGGAGCCCTCCTCTAGGATTGAATTTACAACATTGTGGCTGCAGTACCAGTGCTTAACCATGGCATCATCAGGGCTCCTTCTGCACCACCAGGCACAAATGAATCACTTTTTGGTATTGTAACTTGTCTGTGCAGGGGGGGAGGGGCTGATCCATATGGGGCCACTGTAGGGACCAAAAGAATGGCATCCAATGGTCCTTCATTCTACAGTCCCAATGTACAGTTTGGGCATGCCAAGGGAATTGTGGAAAAAATGTTACTATCAGCTGCCAAGACCAAGTTATCAGGCGTGAAGATTTCAGAGCAAGCATCAGTACCAGGGATGAAGAAGTCTGACTCACTTTCTATAATGGTCACATTTTTTTATTTATTTATGGTTGTGTTGTATTAGCAGAGATCTCGTGCCGAAATGCCAGGCATCCATCTATCAGCCACTTTCATCTGGAACTGAGTTGAGCTGACCTCATCATGATGGTATGCAGCTCCTTGTAGTTTTAAGCAATTTGCCATTAATCTAGTCCAGAATGGAGAGTTCTTCATTAGAATATGTTTATTTATGATTATATAGTAAAGAGAAAAACTATTTATATATCCATCATGTAGGTATGAAAAAACTTGAACTCACACACAGAAGACAGTGTAATAATTTGTAAGAACAAAGGAGGCTCTTAGCCAAACCCCAAACTCCTCCCATGGGTGGATACCTCCATAGACAATTTGCTGAATAGCTTCTAACCCAGCCTTTTGCTATGAGTCAT
Organism: Phrynosoma platyrhinos; assembly: GCA_020142125.1. Lineage (NCBI taxonomy): Eukaryota > Metazoa > Chordata > Lepidosauria > Squamata > Phrynosomatidae > Phrynosoma > Phrynosoma platyrhinos. The sequence continues at coordinate 58,046,350 of CM034708.1, forward strand.
GTGTCATGTGATCCTGGTAGCCAGACAAGAAATATGACCTCATTGTTTAGGTGCTATCTGTCTGTTCCCAGAACACTGACCTAGTATGAAATTGTTTATATGTTTGCCAACCTGCAGGCTCCAACTCTTTTCAGTAAAAATTTTCCCACATCTGTACATTTCCACTTTTGACTACATATCCCAGCACCCTTAACATTCCCCTCCAAAATGTATAGATGTGAGTAACAAAATATTTACAGTATTGAAACTTTTTCTAGCTCAATAGCTAGAACTGTGGACTTATGGTGGCATTCCAATCAGACGTGACAGTTGTTCATGTCTTTTACTGGATAAAGCTTTTGTGAAAATGTCTGCGATATTGTTTTTGGTGTCAATATATTACAATCGCACAACTCCATTTTTAATCAATTCTCTGACATTCTAATATCTCACACCAATGTAGTTAGCCCTGCATTTTAAATTCTCAGCTTTTGGCATCACTAGGCATGAATGTGAATCTTCATGAACCAAAATAGGCTCAGTACAATTTTGCCCTAAATCTTGAAGCTGTTTAATCCACTGTATCTCATTAATTATCTCAGACAAAGCTCCCAATTCCATCTCAATTGTATTTAACATTATATAACTCTGTTTTTTGCTATGCCAAACAATTGGACTTTCTTCAAACTTTATCAACAAACCTATGACTAATTTTCTATCATGTTGTTCTGAAGCAAATGAGCTGTCCACAAAACATTCAAGCTGAACCATACTTCCCTGTATCAAAAGCTTCTGGTCTTTGTTACCTTTCAGGTATCTCAATACGTTTCACTGGAGTCCAGTCCTCAACTTTAGTATTGCTTATCTTTTTGTTAGGTATGCCAACTGCAAATGCAATATCTGGCCTTGTGTTGTTTGCTATGAACATCTCGCTCCCAATGATGCTTCTAAACAATTCTGGATTTTCAAACTCTTTTGTTGACTCACCACTGACATAACTAGTAGCCATTGGGCTTTTCATTACCTTAGCACTTTGCAGTCCACATTTCTCACTCAGCCTTTCTATCTTCTTCTGTTGATTTAACAAACACCTACCATCTTCAGTCCATTGAACCTCAATTCAAAGGTAGGCTCTGAGAAAACCCAAATCCTTAATCACAATTTTTTTGCCAATTCTTTCTGCACTGCTTTAATTTTTTGTTCTGACTTTCCAGCCACACACAAGTCATCAACATAAATCACCAATGTAACATCACCCTTTGTGTAAACACATGCATCAGCAATGCTGCGTTTGTACTCTAATTTAACTAACTCTTCATGAATACAATGATTCCAACTTCTTGTACTCTGTTTCAAACCATACAAAGCCTTTTTCAACTTGTACACTTTTCTATCACTGTCTTGTTCAAAACCCAAAGATTGTTCCATTAACACATCTTCCTCAAGACAAGCATTTAAATATGCAGTATTAAAATTAAAATGTTTCACCAACTGGCCCCTCCTTGTTGCCAAAGCCAAAACCAATCTGAGGCTTTCAGGCTTAAATGTATGAGAAAATGTTTTATCAAAGTTCTCAAACTTCTGCTGAGCAAAATCTTTTGCTACCAGCCTTGCCTTGTATCTATGACTACCATCTGGCATTTCCTTCCTCTTGAAAATCCACTTACAACCTATCATCTTATGATTCTTAGGTTTCTCAACAACTTCAAACACTTCCTTGTCTATCAATGACTTGTACTCCTGATCCATTGCAGAAAACTACTTCTCCTTTTCCTCCTCAGGAAAACTATGCAAATCTTTAAAACTCTCAGGCTCATAAGACACTACTGTACAGGCTCTAGCTTCCTGCTCTACAAAATGATCTGGAGGCTTTCCCACTCTCTGAGTTCTCCTAGGCAGGAATGTCTTTGTCCTACCTCTCTCATTATCTGAACTTCTGTATCTCTGTGTCTCTTTATCTCAGACATCCTAGATGTGGTTGGTCATGTCTATGTAGAATGATCTGATGTATTAGACTCACTGTCAGAGGAAGCTGATTTTTGTTTTACCACCCCTCCATTTCTAGTACTCATTTCCAACTGCCCCAACTTATGAAAAACCTCTTTGTTGGAATGTAACTTCTCCCAACCTGAGTGTTTTTCAAAGTTGGCACTTCTGGATAGCAAGATTTCCACACCACCAAGATTAAACCTGTAGCTATTCCCAGAATATCCCACAAACATTGACCTGTCCCACTTGGGCTCACCCTTCTTCCTGAAATTTGCAGACACATACACATTTACATACTGTCCAAACACTCTCAGGTATTTCAGGTTAGGTGGTCGTCTATAAAGCATATGAAATTGGGTTTTCTTTACAGCTGAATTCCAGACCTGATTTACCAAATGGTTAGCTGTAAGAATTGCTTTGCCCCAAAGCTGTTCAGATATCTCTGCATCTAACATCATGCAATCCTTCATTTGCTTTAGGACACCTATTCTTCTCTCTGCCAAACCATCCTCCTGTGGAACCACAGGTTTGGTGGTGTTGTGGTGAATTCCCTTCTTCCTCAACAAGTTTTTCAAACTATTTGATAAGAATTCTCCTCCACGGTCTGTGATCAAAGATCCCACTTTGTATTCAAATTCCCTTTCAATCATTAACCCAATCTTTGAAACTTTCTGATGCTTCACTCTTTTCCTTCAGAAGCATCACATAAAAATATCTGGTAAAACGATCCACAATTACCATGAAATACTTATTGTTTTTCAGAGATTTTTGAAAAGGACCCACAAGGTCTGTGTGAACATATTGGAAAAGTCTTTTTGCTATGAGTTTGCTGCATTTTGCCACAGGAAAAGCCTTCAACTTTATCTTGCTCCAAACTAAGCATTCCAAGTGATTTGTACATGGAGACATTTTGAATTCTGGACACACTTCCTCTAGTTTCCCAAGACTATTGAAACCAGCATGTCCCAGCAGTCTGTGAAAATAATGTGCACAATCAGAATGTAAAGGAACATTATTGACTATTGCACATTCTGCTTTTTTATCCCTTTTCACAGCTTTTGTACAAACCTCATCATTCTTGGTGATCACACACTCCTCCCCCACAAACCCTCAGTGGTCAAAGCAGACACACTAACTAAACAGTTTTGCAATTTAGGCACACATAATACAGTATCAAAATCTTTACCAAATCCTGGGATGAAAACAGTCCCCATGTCTTTGATTTCCCTTGCTGCTCCATCAGCCAAAGCAACTGAAGCTATATTGGAGGGTTTCTTACTTTTGATAAGCTCGGGAGTGTTTACCATATATCCTGTGGATCCAGAATCAAGAATCTAGTCCAGATTGATCTTGACCACCTGTTGAGTCATACTGTCACAGCTCTTTGCCACAGCCACAGTGCTTTTTCTAGTCCCAAAGTCTTTGGGTTGATGTTGATGTTGATCTTTTTTCTTCTTGTCTTCTTGCAAATTTCCTGTAATCTTTCTTAAGATGACCAAGCTTATGGCAATAAAAACATGCCTTGGACACAGTGGCTTTCTCTGGTTGCATCTCCCTGGAAACCTCAGGAGCATGCATGGACTTTGGCCATGCTTGCGGCTACCTCTGAAGTCCTGTCTCAAACCTGTGGTGCTGGATTTCTTCCAATACCCTTGAAGCAACCATTTCCATTGTCAGTTGTGCTTCAGGGACTCCTTGAAGCCCATACAGAATATTATTAAAGTCTCGTGAGATACTCCCCAGCAAAATATAAGCTTTTTGTTCCCTTGGGATTTGCACACCTCTCATCTGCACTTGATTAAACAGATCTTGCATGACCTCAAGATGCTTTTCCGGACTCTGCCCAATTTGCTTTTTTTGAGCATAGAGTCTGCGGCACCAAATCATTTGAGTCAACTCTGTACTAGATTGTTGAATGTCTTTCAGTGCATCCCACACTTTTTTAGCTTATGTTTTATCTCTTACATAATTTATTTGATTTTCACAGATTGATAACAGAATAGTAGCTTCAGCTTTGGAATCTCTGTCCACATCTGCAGCTGCAGCTCCAGCCCCAATCTCAGTTCGGACTATAACCTAAAGATCTCTGCGAACCAATAGGGATTCAGCATAAGTGCTCCAGGAGCTGTAATTTGTGTCATTTAATTTGGGGAACTTGACTGTTTCCATAATTAATCAATTAGTACTCAAAAGAATCCTAGCAGCCTTCCCTCTTTCCACTGTCTTAAAAGTGTTAAGACTCAGAGTACAGTCCTTGTGAGCTTAACACATCTGCCTTCCCAGCAACACAGCTTTGAAATAAAAACAGCAGTAGTTTCCCTTTACTTACAGCTAATGAAATCCAGACACATCTTTGCCTTCTTCCAGCAAACTCTGCATGGCAGGAAGCTCGTCTGGTGCCATAACCTTTGTTGATTTATTTATTGTTGTGTTATATTAGCAGAGATATCGTGCTGAAATGCCAGGCATAAGCCACCTCCATCTGGAACTGAGTTGAGCTGACCTCATCATGATGATATGCAGCTCCTTGTAGTTTCAAGCAGTTTGCCATTAATTCAGCCCAGAACAGAGAGTTCTTCATTAGAAGATGTTTATTCATGATTACATAGTAAAGAGAAAAACTATTTACATATCCATCATGCAGGTATGAAAAAAACTTGAACTCACACACAGAAGACATGCAATAATTTGTAAGAACAAATGAGGCTTTTAGCCAAACCCCAAACTCCTCCCATGGGTGGATACCTCCATAGACAATTTGCTGAATAGCTTCTAACCCAGCCTCTTGCTGTGAGTCATGTGTCATGTGATCCTGGTTCCCAGACAAGAAAGATGGTCTCATTGTTTAGGTGCTATCTGTCTGTTCCCAGAACACTGACCTTGTGTGAAATTGTTTATACATTTGCCACCTGCAGGCTCCAACTCTTTTTAGTAGAAATTTTCCCACATATGTACATTTCCACTTTTGACTACATATCCCAACACGTCTAACATTTTTTTCTGGCATTTTCATACATACCAAAAAAAATGTGTATGAATTTTGGTACACGTATCCCTAATGTATGCATTTTCCAAGCAACTTTCCATGGTATATGCACATCATGCATACACCATGGAAAGTTGCTTGGAAAATATTTCTCATGATTTATGCATTCTTGTATGGACTTTAAAATCTGAGCTAAGTACTGAATTCCCCTCAATGTATTAATCTGTGGACATCCTCCCCAGACTCTAGCAATTTGAGTAACAAAAGGGCTATGCAGAGTGGCACAAAGGGCTGGCTTGGGGGTGAAGTTGGGTTAAACTCCACCCTGATGCCATCCTGATGCCATGCATGCGGCGTCAGGATGCCCTCCTGGTACAGCGTGTACACACACTGTGCCAAAAGGGTGCAAAAGAGCCATGGCACCAGATCTTAGGGTGGCCTTTTGCCAGCCCCAAAAGGAGCGACATTTTGCTGCTCTTTTGGGGGTGGCAAAAAGGAGGATCGGGGCCACAGTGTGCAGTTGCTGCAGCTCCAATCCACTGCTCCCAGGGGCAGCTCTGTGCCACCCCTGTAGGTGGGTCTGCAATGTCCCAAAGTCTTTGCATTTGATGGCAGCGGAGATTTAGGCAAAACTGTGTACTAAGTGATAAATTCTCTCTCACACACACCCCACAGCAATTTCCTGGGGTGGTGGATAATAATACTAGGGCTGTTATCCCAGTGAACCTGTTATAGATCAAAAGGCATGTCTAATTTATCTAATTCCTATACATATTGTGAAACTATCACAAGATTTCAAACTAATCATTGGAGACTTGAATGCTAAAGTTGGCAATAAAGAAGAATCAAAAACAGTAGGAAGATTTGAATTAGGAACGAGAAATAAAGCAGGAGAGTGTCTGATAGAATTCTTTGAGGCCAATAACCTAGTCATTACAAATACCTGCTTCATACAACCAGATAGGAGACTATACACCTAGTCATCACCAGATGGCAAACAAAAAACTAGATAGACTGCATAATTGGAAGTGGAAGATGGAGAAGCTCTATCCTTGTAGCCAAAACCAGACTAGGAGCTGGCTGTAGCACAAACCATGAACTTCTCATAACAAAAATCAGAGTTAAGCTAAAGAAGAAAGCAAAAACCATCATTATACCAAAATATGATCTGAATAACATTTCAGATGAATTCAAGGACAATGTAAGAAACAAATTTGAACTATTGAGTATAATCAACTGTGAACCTGAAGAACAATGGACAAAAGTCAAAGACATAATTAAGAAGGAATGCAAGAAAACACTAACTGTGGCCAAAAAGAAAGATAAGAAACAATGGATGACAGATGAAACACTTCATGCAATAAAAGAAAGAAGAAAAGATAAAGCAAAGGGAGATAGGAACAAAGCCAGAAATATGAACACAACTGTGCAATGTCTGACATGCAGGGATAAGGAGAAATGCTACAATGACCAATGCAGAGAAATAGAAGACAACAAGAAAAAGGGAAGAACAAAAGACCTCTATAAACAACAAGACCTTGTCATTGTTTTTAAAACAAAATGATAGAATCTTGCTATTTTCCTGCAGGGCTATTTCACACCACAGGGAAACTGGCAGGTGTGTTTCATAATACAGAGAGAATTAATAAGAGACTACCCAGGAATCATTCATTTCATACAGTAGTGTTCAGTGGGGCATATATTTAATGTAAAAGGTTTAATTATTTTAGTAGCTGCAGGCAACTATCACGAACTAAGAAAATACAAAATGGACTCAGGACAGTAAAATAGTATGATAATGAGTCAAACTCCTACCCCAACATGTCTCGTTCAACTATGAATTAGAAATTTGCTTACATGCCTATATAAAAAGTATTTAGGGTAGAGTTGGCATATTCCACTTCCTCAAATCCAGGCATCTTACAATCTAATTTGTATTCTAACAATGCAAATCAGAAACATTAATTGTTGCTTTTATGTTGGTTTCTGTTCTGAAGAGTTTTTTTAAAATGTTGCTTTTTTTCTCTCTTTTTGACATTTTGACTTGATACAACTTTTTAGAGTTACAACTGATCTGAAAGAACCAGTACAAAATAATGTTTAAAGTGCTGGACATGGATCAGGGAGATCCAAGTTGAA
>CM034708.1:58083202-58097234 GCA_020142125.1 Phrynosoma platyrhinos
TCTTGCTGCTATGACAACAGATAATTGGGGCCTGATTTGCATGATCCTGGAGTGAATTTATAGACACAAAGATCTGTTCCAATTATTGTTTAATTGGTTCTGATTTTAAAATCCTGGATGTTGAATGTCATCTGCAAGAATTTATGATGTCTGTGATCCACATGGGCAAAAGCAGCATGGAAAAAGATGATGATACTGCTGTCTGTTATTATTACTTCTGGTTTTAATAATACATGTCTGTTCAGAAGTACAACCCGTTAAGCTCTGTAAGTTTTATTCCCAGGTCAAAACTACCTCTGAGTATTCCTTGCCTAAGAAAATCCTCTGAAATTCATGGGGTTACCATAAGTTGACAGGCATCCTAAAGGCACATGCACACACAATTGTCTCTAAGACTTAATGCATTTCTCTGATATGAAATTTATTTACTGCACACTTGTATGCAGGCTAAGCACAAGATGATGGTTTACAGCATTTACACTTTAATTGATTCTGGTTTCTTATGAGCTTCCTAGGAGAACCCACTGTTTTGTGTGATCTCCTGCAGAGAGCCAAGTCAGCCCTCTGTCTCCTTTACTTCATAGAACTGACTACCAGAGAAAGCAAGAGAGAAGCAATTAGCTTACTTCTGTTATTCTCACCAGACCTGTGAATTATTAATATATTCCTGGGGGTGCAAGGAGAAATGAGTCATCTTCTAGAAAAATCTATGGCCTAAGATAGCTTCCACTCAGCTCTTCTGTTCTCCACCACAGTAGGAAATCTGTCAGTCTTAAATTTGCCAACTGCTTTGACCTATTCTAGCAATCCTTTTCACAATCATGCTCATTAGGTTGAGGAGGATTCTTGAAAGGTCATTTAAAATCTAGCTCAGCCCCACCAGCTTGAGCAGATATTTGCCTGTTCTAAGCAACAACTGCCAAGCATGTGTTGTTTTTCTGAGCAAAGGGAACTCCATGTGCGTTTGAATTAGTTAGTGGAAATCACAATTTAAATTTGGAATCACACTCAACAGAACAGTATTATTTATACGATCTGAAGGGAAACCAGAGTTTTCCTTCATACATATGCATACCCATTCAGAGGTAATCCCTATGGTGTTCAAAAAAGCTTATTCTCTGCTAAGTGTGTAGAGCAAGGGTGAGAAAGGAACATGGACCACATAGATTCCCCAAGACTAGTTTTGAGTCACTCCACCCACCCCAAAAAAGCTAGATTGTTTGAAGGAGGAGAGTAAAATGCCCCTTATATCCCTACAGGGTTTGGAGGGGATGAACAATTTCACTGTGTCACTCCTTCCAGAACTGTTTTAGGCACAGAGAGTGATCTGGAGGGTAAGGGACTGGGGGTCATTTTTAGGAGTGCAGAAGAGTTGCATTCCAAGGTTCCCCAGCAATCATCTACTTCTGGTGTATAGAACTGCAGTCTGAACAAACTTTTGAAGGTGGCATATGTTATCTAGTGTCTTGTTTGTGACATATGCAGATATAAGTTGTTCCATGCATGCAGTTGTTCTATGCATGCATAATAATCATATTGGTGATTCTTGTACGTGGTGGAAGTGGAGTCCTGCATATATGTGGACGCACATATCAGGTTACTAAGTAACATGCAGGTGCACATTCATATTGTGTTGCATGATAACAGGCATGCACATTGGCCCACAAATGCACATTTGTTGTGCTGTGTTGCTATTCAGTACAGGGACTGATCATTGGGAGTGCAATGTCATTCTATGCTATGCTGAAGTGATAAAGGATTACAGCCATTACCTGCAGAATGTGGTGGCATTTTCCCTTGCCTCCCTTCCACTTGAAATAAGTACATATGTATATTCAAAATAATTAAAAGACTTCACTTTGAGGCTTCTTGTACAATCTCATCTCCTTGTGGCTATGTATACATCTTTTCTTTTCTTTTCTTTTTATGCTACCATCCCCTAACTTATGGTCTGTACATTCCTATTGGAATCAAAGTTCAGAAATTTCCTGACCAGGAATTCTCACCTATTAACTGTACAAAAACATGTGAGCAAAGGCAAAAAATTTTTAAAATATCCTCTAAGAGGAGGATGGGGGGGATAACATTCAAGGATCCATAAATGTGTCTGGGGAAGGGATCATTGGCAAACTCAAAAAATTTACAACAGTGGGAGGAGGTCTTCATTCTTATACAGCCAAAACATGCCAGGTTTCTTAAAATCATTATTATTTACTATAATAACTATATTCTGAACATCCTGAGACATGCCTTCAGTTTCTTCTGTGTGAGGCTCACCAGTTTCTGTTTGTTTTCACATCAAAAATACTTATTGTTTTAAAGACATTTGGCCTCCTGATTTTCTTTTTTGGCCTTTTTGGTAGTCTGTCTGGCCTCAAGGTAGTCTGCCTAGCCCTGTCCTAAATAAAACAAAACAAGGTCCTGTATAGCCTGTCTAGGAAAGCACACTGTATAGTTGCATATGAAATCCAGGAACTGAGCTATTATGCAGTTAAAAAGAAAAACATTCACCAATTATATTGATATCACAATTAGAGCAATACCACCAACCATGAAGTAATGAATATTCTCAGTTGCTTCTGGGCTATAGAATAAATCATAGCTTTTCAGCTCACATCATGGAGCAAGCAAAACAAAAGAGCCAGCAGCCTTGCAAGCCAGGTAATCTCAATGTGGGTGAGATGTCAATAGAAAAGAATATGAGCATTTGGAGACTGCCATTTTCATTTTTAAAACATTCGATACCTGCAACAATTTTTTTAAAAATGGCATAAACAATCTATTGTGTTTATGCAAAGGCTGGGGGGAACAGTGAGACGTTCTACTTTTATATGTTTCTCTTAAAAATAAAAATGCTTTTCATTAAAATAAAGGACTATTGTCATATGAGCCAGTGTGAAGTAATAGTTTGTGTGGAGTACAAATCTGGAAACCAGGGTTCGAGTCCCCACTCAGTCATGAAAACCCACTGGATGACCTTGAGCAAGTGACACTCTCTCAGTGTCAGAAGAAAGCAAAGGCAAACCTCCTCCGAACAAATCTTGCCAAGAAATCCCCATGATAGGGTCATCTTATGGTCACCAGAAGTCAGAAATGACTTAAAGACACACAACAAACTCTCCCATCCCAATAATCTAGTTAGTCATGGCAACAACCCGTCTGGGTTAAAAATAATGCTGCTTAATGCCAGGTCGGTGAATGGTAAAACAGCTGCCATTCAGGAGTGGATCCTGGTTGAACAAACTGACTTGGCATGTATTATAGAGAACTGGTTGGATGGGTGGTTGGGGTGGTGGTGGTAATCTCTCTCACTTTTGCCCATCATATTCTCTGTGCAACAGCAGGAAAGATCTGAGGGGCAGGGAGGTGGGGTTGCCATGATCTATTGGGAAAATATCTCCCTGACCAGTCTGAAGAGTTTGTGTTCATTTAAAGGTGAGTAACTAAGACAGACTAGGGATGCTGTTAGTGTTCTGCCCACCCTGCTGCTCAACAATCTCCCATCCTAAGCTAGCCAGGGTGGTCTCAGGGATGGTGTTGTAGTCTCTATGCCTTCAAAAAGTACTCAGAAACTTCAGTTGGTCCAAAGATCTGCAGCCAAGTTGTTAACTGGAATTGGTTACAGGAAGCACATAAATCCCTTGTTGCAATAGCTCCATTGGCTGCCAATCCATTTCCAGAAACAATTGAAAGTGCTATTTTTGACGTATAAAGCCCTATACGCCAGGAGTCCAGGTTATTTGAAGGACTTTATTTCTCTTTATGAGCCAAATAAAGCCCTTCTTTCTGTCTCACCTCCCTCTCAGGTTCATTTGGTGGGAACAAGGGAGAGGGTCTTCTTGGTGCCTGCTCCCAGGCTCTGGAACTCTCTCTCTAGAGAGGCCAAAATGGCCCCATCCCTGCGGTCCTTTCAGCGGCAAGTAAAAAACATTTTCATGCTGTCAAGCTTTTTCATACTAATGAGGATTGGGCTTTTAAATTCAGGTTTTTGGTAAGTATATAAATTTTTAAGTAATTTTAACTGTTTTAATTCTTAATGTTTTTAACTTTATAAATTTTTAATGGGGTTTAAAATGTTATACTTATGCTTTTAAATATTTGTAAAGGTAAAGGTATTCCCCGTTGACAAGGTTGTCAAGTCATGTCTGACCATAGGGAGTGGTGCTCACCTCCATTACTAAGCTGAATTCAGTGATCATGTGGCCAGCATGGTTGCAGAGAATGCTGTTTACCTTCCCACTGAAGTGGTACCTGTTTACCTACTGGCATTTGCATGCTTTCAAACTGCTAGGTTGGCAGAAGCTGGGACTAGGAGTTCACCCCATTATGCAGCACCTGGGCCTCGAACTGCCAACCTGCTGATCTTGCAATCAACAGAGTCACGTGGGTCACTTCAGCCCTTTATGCATTGTTTTTAATTTGTATGGTTTTAAATTTGCTGTGAGCCTCCTTGAGTCCTTGTATCAGTAGAAATGCAGAATATAATGAATAAAATAATAATAAATAATAATGTTGGTGTAAACAGTTAAGATGAAAATAAATAGCTTTTAAAGGTGTTTTAACTGAATGAACTGTTCTAGTGTCCTACATATCAGCAATATAAATTTTCATGTATTTTGTTCTTGTGAGCAAGAACAAATAATTTAAACAATTTTTTCATTGCTGTAGGAGAAAATGGTGCACTTTTGGAAGGTTACTCATAGTTTGAGACTTTTCCAAATGAGTACTTTGTGGGAGGAAAAAAACCCTCAACTTTTTGTGGAAAAAAATGTCACTTTGGCTGCATTAACATGTGGGGGCCTTTCAATAAATAATGATAGAACTATAACTGCTATGATTCTATCCTATGAAATCCTGGGATTTGCAGTTGAGAGGTGGGCATTTAGAATTCCCAGCCAGACAGCTCCAGTGCCTCTGACCAAACTACAAATCCCAGGATTGTATAGGATGTAACCATAACAGTTGAAGCAAAATCAGTTTGTGGGTGTATCCAGTGGCCAGTAGAACCTCCCTAAACTCCTCATACTCAGCCCTTATGTGTATATGATTGCATACATGTAGAAGCTTCAATGTAATTAGGAGCCCTGTATTAATCAAGGTACTAGAATCATAAAAGCATAGAATCCTAGAGTTGGAAGAGTCCACAAGGGCCATCCAGTCCAGTCCCCTGCCATGCAGGAATACACAATCAAAGCATCCCTGACAGATTGCCTTTGTTTAAAGATCTCCAAAGAAGGAGACTTCTCCATACTCCAAGGCAGCACATTCCACTGTTGAACAGCTCTTACCTAGTAAGTTCTTCCTAATGTTAAGGTGGAATCTTTTTTCCTGTAGTTTTAATCCATTGCTGCATGTCCTAGTCTCTGGAGCAGCTGAAAACAACCTTGCTCCATCCTCAATATGACATCCCTTCAAATATTTAAACATGAATATCATATCACCTCTTAACCTTCTCTTCTCAAGGCTAAACATACCCAACTGCCTATGCAGCTCCACATAGGACATGGTTTCCAGATTTTCATGGAAGACCTTTTATAAACATGGCTCCTTTTCATACATTTGGTGAAATGTCTCAAGGTCAAAGAGTGTGGCTAGTACAAATACCTCTCTCCACCTTCAGGTGAGAAAATGTGAATCAGGCTATAGTTTCCAACATATGTTTTTCTAGGTTATGTGGAGAAAATGGCTGTGGTATGTTAAACAAGAACAATTGGGACTTGATGGTTGATGGCCTCCTGGTCTACCAGCATGTAGAGAGATCTCATAGCACCTTTGAAACTAACTGAAATAAAGATGTTGGCAGCATGAGCTTTCATAGACTTCCTCAGATGTATTTAGTGGACTGGAAACCAGGGACAGACATATATATACCATTGGTATGTGACAATGTCTTCAAATTCAAAATCCTTTGTGTATGGAAATGAAGTAGCAAGTCCAGTTTCAACTATGGTTGTTCATGAACAAAGACATTGGGAACTAGCTAATGTGTATAGGAATGAAGAGGCAAGAACAGTTTGTCATAGGAAACTTGCCTGTAGGTGAAGAGAATAGATGAGTGTAGGATGCCCCTCTGAGAATGGGGTCAGATAGCATTGAAATGTGTGTAGTGAGGCAGGAAGCCATTATCCCTGTTCAATATATTGCTGAGGGACTGTAGTTGATGAATGAATTCAAATTCTGTTTCTCTTTCCAATCTACATTATTGTTCTTTTGTTCAAGGACCACTGTTCTGAGGTCTGAGATGGAATGCTCAGGGAGATTGAAATGTTCTGCCACCAGTTCATGTATATTCCCATTCCTAATGTCTGATTTATTCCATTTATCCTTTGGTGCAGGGACTGGCCTGTTGCACAATGTAGAGTGCTGATGGGCATTGATGACATAGTTTGGCATACATCACATTGGAGGATGAGCACATGAAGCCCCTGTTGGGATTTGTAGTTAAAGTGGAACTGTACAGATGTGGGAAAATTTCTAACTGTGAAAGCTTTAGCCTGCAGGTGGATTTTACAAAACAAAGTAGCCAAGGTCAGTCTGTGTCTGGGAAGATGGAAGAAAGAGCATAAACAGATTAGGTCATCAGGTTTGGTGATAACCAGGGTCACATGACACATAGAAGAAGGCTGGGCTTAGAGCTGTTTAGCAAATGTCATAAAGGTAACACCCTGAGGGTGGAGTTTTTCTTCAGTGGCTTGCTGGGCTTGGCATGGCTTGGCACAGCATTTTTCTTTTTTCTACTGGCTTTTTTACAATGTAAATAGTTACCATGTTAATTCTGCATCTGAAGAATAAAAACCCTTCTTTTGAAGAGAATCTGGTCTCTGATCTGGTTCATGGAATGCCAGAAGGTTGCAGCAAGTTACAGATCCAGAGATGTATGGAACTGGTGAAAGGCAGTCCTGCATACATTCTGCACACTTTCTAACCATAAATCAACAGCCGCCCCCCCCCCCAATGGTACCAATGGTATATATTGTGGGTGATGTCATTAGGTCTTGTGATGACATTTCCTAGATAAATGTACAGGCAGAGTTGTCATCTTGGTTTGTGGCAAGGCTTAGAATCTATGTCCCCATCTGTGTCATGTGTCTTCCTGTGGATGAGTACCTATTTGAGGTTTGGAGGCTGTCTGTAGGTGAGTAAAGGTCTGCCACCAAGAGCCCTTGAAAGAGTGGCACTATTGTCCAGAATGGGTTGTAGTTCATTAATGATGCACCTGAGAGGTCCCAGTTGGGAGCTGTATGTGACCACAAGTGGAGTTTTGTCATTTTCTCTCTTCAATCTGTTCTGTAATAGAGTAGTCCTGTGTACTTGTCTTGCCTTTTTTATTTGTTGTTGTTGTTTTATTTCATGTGGTGGGTACTGTACCTTGAGGAATGCTTGTTGTAATTCTTTGAATTTGGCATCCCTGTTTGGTGGGTCTGAGTAAATGTGATTGTATCGGAGGGCCTGGCTGTAGACTATGGATCTGGTGGTGTGTTTAGGATGGAAACTGGAGGCATGTAAGTTTGTGTAGCAGCCCGTGGGTTTGTGATATAGTGTAGTGCTTGGATGTCCATTTTGCAGCTGTACTGTGTTGTTCAGAAAGTGAACTTGTTCTGTAGATAATTCCAGGCTGAGGTTGATAGTGGGTGGAAGTTGTTAAAAGTCTGGTGAAATGTCTTGAGTGAGTCTTCTCCATGAATCCAAATTATGAAGATACCATCAATGTACCTCGGGTAGAGGAGTGATTTCTGGGTGCAAGAGTTAAGAAAGTGTTGATCTAAGTCGGCCATGAAGATATTGACATATTGTGATAATACACATACTCTACATACTATTTCTACAGACTAACATAGCTATATCGTTGAATTCTTGTCTACCAGTTACCTTGTCTTGAAACATATCTCAGCTATCATGTGATCCTTTAAAGAACACCAGCTGAGAATATTCACTGGAAGAAGAGTACACAATTGCTCCCACTTTTTTCCCCACCAGGTTATATGATGATTAGGGAGATAAATCACACATTTTGACAAAATATGTCACAGACAGTTCCAGCAAAAAACTATTTCAGGCAAGACTGAAACACTGCTGACTAGACCCTCAAATACAGGAGTTTTTAAATTGATAAGGCAATTTGTTTCTCTGTCAGGGGAACTATTAAAGCTTCATATATGCAAGCTAGAGAACAAAAGGATGCATTTTGCTTCACTTACTCCCAAGCTCAGTTCAAAATGGTTTCTACTAGGAAAACATTTTCTCCTTGCTAATTTTAAATATTATGAACTGTGAGGTCTCCTGGGAGACTATTAAACACCCTAATATATTTCACAATAAAAATGAGTCTTCCTACTGTTCAGTCCACAAGTCTTCCTTTAGTCAATTGCTCTCCAGTTCCCCTGTGTTTTTCTTCTTTTCATATTCCTCCATTTGGCAATATCTTCCTAGAATTAAAGTTATTGTGGCAAAAGTGCTCTGTTACTCTGTTACTATGGCAGTAATCTTTCTGGGGAAGGATGAGGAAAAACGCTGGCAGTTACATAACATAATAACAACCCCACAAGTGTGGCAGTTCCATGACAGATAGACAGAAACTTGTCAAAGATCCAGGCTTGATGGAAAACAAATAAGGTTGCTTCCACAGCTTCTCTGTTCGATGTCACAGTTACATAGAATCATAGAATCATAGAGTTGGAAGAGACCATAAGGGCCATCCAGTCCAACCCCCTGCCATGGTGTCCAGAAAACAGGGAAAAGTAGGGCAAGAACCAACTAGTGGACCAACTGGCTGGAGGATTCTGGCAGAAGTACTCCCAAACAAGCAATACTGTCAGATTCTTGAATAGGTGACAAGAAGCCATCTGACTGCTTTCCTGCATCCTGCCCACTTGGAGCTACCCTCCAGAAATTGCTGAACTGCAGCTATGAGTATTTGCCCACTTGGAATGGCTATGCTGGCTAGGGCCATTTGGGAGATGATGATGATGATGATGATGATGATGATGATGATGATGATGATGATGATAATTTTCTTATATCCTACCTTTCTTCCAATATAGGCACTCAAGGTGGTGAAGTTGATGGTCAGCAACATCTGTTCTCCTTACAAGGAAAGTTTCCTTCAGTATTCAAATTTCTAACATTGCAGTAACATAAAAGTTTAGTTGAGGATCTAGAAATACAGTGGACCCTTGCTACCTCTTTAGAAATACAGTAGGCCCTTGTTCCAGGACCATCACCACCCCCTTGTGGATACCAAAATTTGTGGATGCTCAAGTCCCATTATATACAGTGGCACAGTAAAATGTTGTCCCTTATATAAAAAAGCAAAAATAAAAATGCTTTTTGGAATTTATATATTTTTGAAATATTTTCAAGCCATGGATAATTGAATCCGTGGATAAAGAATCCATGGATTTGGAAGGCTGACTTTACAGTTTAGACATCCAAATGAAAGAGACAGGCAAAGCTAGCAAAGGAAACAAAAACACAGCAAATAGTGAAGTTCTAGGTGTGAATGATTTCCAGTTTCTCACTCCATGTAATGCTAGAAATTCAGGACATAAAGAAAATTTCATAAGCAGTCAGAATTCTTACTGGGAAGACAATACAATCATACTCTCTCCTACTAAAGTTACACCCTTGTCCTAGAGTAAATGCTCTTAAACAGTTCCCATTTTTTCACCTAGGAATTTATCAAAAGACATTTTAGCCAAAATCTCACTGAGCAACCCACTTATTCCTTCTTTTGTTGTCTAATGCAGTACATTTTATCAGGGCTGTCAGGCCCCCTTGTGGCCCTTTTGTCTATTTCCAAGATGTATGGTCTTATATTGGCCAGCATATTTTCTCTCATATTTTGCTATTTTTAAAAAAATTATAATTGTTTTGGATCCTGACAAATAGATGCAGAAAAGGGTTGGCTAAAGAGGACTTCCCCATCCATATACATCTATGTTCCTTCCTATAACACACAAAGAATTTCTTCTGAGGTTCAGGGTCCTCCTGAATGAGCTGTGGCAAATGGAGTAGGGAGGAATTCCTCCAGACTGTGTCACTTTTCTTGAGTGGGAAGGTTTCCTTTCCATCAAGAAAGGCTTTGAAGGAGGGGAGGTCAGGAGTCCTCAGGGAGAGCAGTAGAAGAAACATCACCTTCTCTACTTCCAAACCTTCTTAGAATTAATGTAATCATAAACAGTGAGAGTAATAGTGGAATACTCAATTGTATCTACATCACTTAGCTATAGACATTTGATACCAATTTCACTGTCATTGGCCAAGACTGTATATGCTGACACATAGCATAAAAGTTTCACATGATAAAGTTGGCTACAGCTCCCCTGTCACTAGCCACAGAACACTTCTGGTTGCTGGAATAACCCACATACACACCATGCCCATTCCGTGGCTTGTAGAAAGTAGGACAGGATCCCAGACATTTCTGGCTATGCCACCCAAGTCAGACAGAGACTGAAAAACTCTCTCACCAAGATACACCAGGATCCTCTAGATGTGATGGTGGGTGACATCATTAGTCAGCATATGTTTACAAGGAAAAGTTGGTGGCAGTGATAATGGTGGTGGTGTGGTGTATGCCTTCAAGTCATTTCTGATTTTTGAGGACCCTAAGATAATCATATCATAGGATTTTCTTGGCAAGATTTGTTCAGAAGGGGATGGTTTTGCCTATCTCTGAGAGTGAGAAAGTATGATTTGCCCAAGGTCACCCAATGGATTTCCAAGGCCAAGTGGGTTTTAAATCCTGGGCTCCAGAGTCATAATCCAACTCTCAAACCACTATACCATCTCACATCTCATCCTTTCTCTACCAGCACACTAGGGTCAACTATTGTATTAACAGAGCAAGAGCTGGAGGGGCTTTGGTTGTTGTGGATGGAAGAAATCTCTGAAGTGACAAAAAATGAGTACACAAGTATAAGGTGGAATTACACTTGAATATGTTGCTAACAGGATGCCAGTCAATGTTTCATCATAAGGCATTCTAGGATACTAATATTAAGAACTTAGAGAAGTCCACTATACTTCTCTACTGAATAACACTAAGTACCTCATCAAACTACAAATGCCAGGATTCCTTAGGATGGAACCATGATAGTTACAATGCTAATAAACTTATGTAATGTAGTACACTCCTGTAGCAGTGACATTTTACATGTGCTGAACTACTTCTGAAATACAATGATTTAATGCACAGTTCTATCCAGAGGTGGAGGGAGATATAAATTCAAGAAGAGAATCATTAAAACCTTGTTGAGAAAGCCCATTATTCCTTATTGCATTGTCTAATAAAGTGTATTATGCCAGACTAACAGGCCCATTTATTGCCTCTCTCTATCTTGTCTTATATTTCTGATATTTCATATTGACACTTATATATTTAAAAAATTGGAAAGGCAAGTACTGTATAAAGAAAGTCATGGCTTTGCCTGTACTAAAGGCAACAGTTTTTACTAACTTTCTGCTACAGAAGGCTTGCTTTGACCAGCAATATAGCAATGGTGCAGTTTTGTGGAACTGATCACAAAAGTAATGTAGTGTCCTGTATTTCTAATCTGAAGTAGTACAAATCAGGATAAATCCCATTTTGTCCACTTTGGACATCTATCAAGGAAACAATCCATTTTCCATTAAAATGGAATTGATTCTGCATATCCTACCAAAGCTTAATTATATTTCCCTATATGATTAAATTTTAGAAAGGAAACAGTATCATGTCACTGAAAAAACAGCCTTTAAACTACTATGAATCACTTGAGGAGGAAAGATAACAAAATTGTGTGTTCAGTAAAAGACTACTGAACTATTGGTCTTTCTCCACTTGTGACAAACAGCCAAAAGTAGACAAATTGCACCAATTGCCATTTGAAGATTGAAACACCCATGTTAAGTTTTGTTTTGTTCCCCAAGAGATTTTAAAAGAATGCAAGGAAAGTATTGTCTGCTTCTTAATAATTATTTTATTTAGTAATGATTCTCTTGCATACATCTCTCAATACCATTTCATCTGACATCTCAGACAGAATGTAGGCCTGTGACTCTGACATCATCTTCATTTTTTATCTGTATGATTTTTAACATCTTTACTTGACAAAAAAAGCCAATGAAACTTTGAAAGCATGCATAATGTATTTTATGCTTTGGAGTTGGCCCAATAAAGGTATTGCCACTTGTGGATTTCAGATTTTGTTGTATCTCCTGGAAAGATACCAAGAAAGTGAACTATTAAGCTATACACCAAAGAAAGTTGTGGCCATATGTTCTAAAATTATGTGATACATGTTCTTGGTCCCCTCTATTCTGGCTGCCTCTCACTATTAAACCAGAAATAATAACAGCCCCCTGATAAAGCAGCCTTCAGTAGTAGGGAGTGGACTATAAATGTTTCATGTGGCTGTTTTCCCATTCAAAATTGCCTCTTTATATCTTTCTCCTTGATGTGGGGAGACTTAAAAACACTGAGGTCAGAATTGCATATGCTATATCCATATACCATAAAACTGGATCCCAAATTTCACCCATCGTCTACAAATAATTGCTTTTATATTGTTAAGGTAACCAGGTCAGTTATTTTCTTTGCATTTCATTTCCATGGTACTTTTGCATCTTTCATAATTGTATACACTCATGTATAAGTCTAGAAATTTAGGTTAAAAAATTGTTCCAAAAAACCTCAGTCAACTTATCCTCTGGAGCCCAGGATTTAAAAAGGGACCATCTCTTGGTGAAAGGCAAGAGCATAATCTGTACTGGAAGCACTAACCCCTCTCTATTCTCTCATACACCCAGCCTTTAGGTTGATAAATACTTATGCCTGATGCAATTTTTTAAAATTCTTTGGCATCCTTTTCCTTTGCTTCATCCTTTAGTTCACTTGTTACATGCATCTAGGTTTTACCCCCAACTTATCCACAGGTCATATCAAAATCCTTAATTTTGAACCCAAAACCTGCTCTCAATTTATACATGAGATTGACTTATGATCGAGTATATACAGTAATTTTCTAGTTTCCACTTTTTACACATCATTCTTCTAGGACAATATTTCCCTGTCTGGTGCTTTCCCAATGTTTTGGAAGTCTGCCCTCATCGGTCTTAAACACAGTGAGGGATTATGGGAGCTGTAGTCCAAAACACAGAACCAGATTGGATAGGCTGAGTTTAATATACAAATCTCTCTGTCTACTATAGAGAGCCTATAAACTTTAGAGGGCCCATATCTTTAGAGGCCCTATAATCTTCAGAGGATTTGGGGGGAGAGGAGTTGCAGGGAGGATATTTGGAATTCTTGGTGAGAGAGCTATAGTGTCTCACAAAACTACAACCTCCATGATTCCATAGCTTGTTGTCATGACAGTTAAAATAGACTAATACTGCTATAATTTTGTAATGTCAAAGAGCCGAGAGTTTCAGGTGAGGGCTTCCTCTTTCCAAGGTGAACAGGTAGCAATGACGATCAGCCCTTTTTCAGTTGTAACAACATAAGATGTTTTCTTTTGCTGCACTTTGTTTCTGTTTGCCATTTATAATTTCCATTCAAACCCATTTCCACTAGGACTAACAAATTCAGATTCCTGCTTCCAAAGTGACCATTATTAGAATGCACAACCCAAAACAAATGCTAGGATATGTGATCTGCAGTGCAATGCAGCACTTATCATCCCAGAAAAAGTCCCTTCCTGTACAGAAGTATGTATACATACAGGATTGGAACTGTAAAATTTAAAATCATTTGCACATGATAGTATCAGTCAATCAAGTTAGATGGCATATACAAGCTTGTGATTACAGAATCAAAGACATTAAAGCAAATACAGCTAAGCCGCCAATCGACCGTATTGCCCATATCAGAGGTAATTGCATTTCCAAAAGTACATTTTCAGTCTGGAATTAGTTGCATAAGCAAGAATCAAATAATATAAAATCCAGCTGTGGCAACATAATAATACCTTTACATTTCAGTAAATTCAGTTCTGTAATCAGTTCATAGAAGCGTAGAATCATAGAGTTGGAAGAGACCACAAGGGCCATC
>CM034708.1:58097334-58113508 GCA_020142125.1 Phrynosoma platyrhinos
AGGTGGGGCCTGACCAAAGCAGAATACAGTGGCACTATTACTTCTCTTTATCTAGATACTATACTTCTATTAATGCAGCCTAATATTGCATTGGCCTTTTTAGCTGCTGCATCACGCTGTTGACTCATGTTCAACTTGTGGTCTACTAGGACTTTCACACATAGTCTCATTAAGCCAGATGTCCCTCATTTTATATCTATGCATTTTGTTTTTGATTTTTGCCCTAAGGGCCTTTACAGACTGCCAGAAATAATGCAGCTTGAGGCCACTTTAACTGCCCTGGCTCAGTGCTAGAGAATCATGGGAACTGTATTTTTTTCTGAGACATTGAGTGTTCTCTGTCAGAGAGCACTGGTGCCACATTAAACTACAGTTCCCATGATTCCTTCGCAATGAACCAGGGCAGTTAAAGTGGCCTCAAGCTGCATTATTTCTGGCAGTCTGTAAAGGCCCATTGGCAAGTGATTGGTTTAACAAAAATGTAGCAAAGTCTGGCATATGCACCTACATTAGAGAGACATTAGAGAGTACTTCAGCTGTCTCAAGTGACAGTATGGCCATTGTCTAGATACACATCAGCCATCTGTAAGCAAATCTCTTTGCTTGGGAGTTTCTCATGTTTAATATCCAGTTGATAGCTCTCAATATAATGGGAGTACTCAGCATTTAATAGTTATTATTATTTATGAGTCATCTGTCTGTCATTTTCCCTGGAAGCTGATTTGAGAAGTTTCCTGGTTTAACTTTTTTCTGTCCTAAACAAGATTCCACTTAAACCGGCAGTCTTGTGTAGAACACACACATTCTAGTAAGGGTGTGATACAGATACTAACAACTTGGTAGCAAGCCCTTTCACACAGACTCATGCACAGAGGTAGGCAACCTAAGGCCCGGGGGCCGAATGCGGCCCCCTGAGGACTGCTGCTGCCGCCACCGCCACCGCCGCCCACCATGATGATATTGATTATTGTTGTTACTACTTGTTCTTGGGGTTTTCTTGGCAAAATCTCCACAGGGGTTTTGCCATGGCTTTTCTGTGGCATAGAGAGTGTGTATGCATATATATTTTTAATTTTTTAATTTTTAATTTTTAATATATGTATATATATATATTTGGTGCTTTGGCTCCCCAATTGTCTAAGGGACAGCAACCCGGCCCCCGGCTCAAAAAGGTTGCCTACCCCTGCTCATGCAGTTAGGCTCATATCTAATTTCCCCAAAGGCAGTGGTAGAAAACCTTTGGTCATCTAGATACTCTGGACTATGAATTGGAAAATCCTTCCTGTCGGTCATGCTTCCTGAGGCTTCCTGGAACTGGCCCAAAAGAAGTAAAGGACAATAGATCCCTCTGCCTTACAGCAGACATTCCCTCAAATCTGGTTCATATTCCACCCCTATGTTTTCAGTTCAGAATGGGAGAAGATGGTACATGTGTTGGGTTCTAAATTGCTCCTCCTCTCACATAAGAGAGAGTTGTTCCCTCCAAATTTCCTCTCTCTCTGAAATCTTCTGTACTATATCCTACACTAGGGATGGACTATATCCTATACTTTTGCAGCCCCTAAAGCCCATTCCAGTCCCTCAGCCCTGCCAAAAACTCCTTTAAAACTTTTGGCATGTTTTTCAGCCTCTTTTTTGCCTTAAAAATCACTCAGAAAGCCCTTCAAACACACAAAAACATGCAAAAATACCCCCATTACCTTGAAATACCCATTTACCTGTGCAGTTACTCTCAGAATGGTGGTCAGCAGAGATGTACCTTCACTTCTTGTTGCCATTTTGAGAAGGCCTACAAAAGAAGGTCTGCAAAAGAGGTACCACAAACACAAAAAACATGTAAAAAATTTTTTTTGCATCACAAAGACAGAAACCATGCAAAAATTATTTTTGTCTTGGAGACCTTACCTGAACTGAATGGATTTTTCCCAACACAAAATCCACATAAAATAGAGCCTAGCTGTCGAGATAATTTATTCTGTGGTGGGTTTCTACATAGTACTTCCAATTTCAACAAGGAGTTTTTATTTATTTTGCAGACTTTCTATTGCAGACCTTCTCAAAATGCATGTTTTTACAAGTTTCTGGTGCCATTTTGAGAAAGTCTGCAAAAGGAAACAAAGATATTTGAGCTTGATGGGGACATTGCCTATGGAGTTCCCTAGAGGGGAAAAATTGTTCCCTGTCCCCCATGAGGTTGCACATCCCCATTCTACATCCTTTCTGAGCATCCCCCAACTCCAAAGAACAGGTTCTCAGGGTCAGAGGGGGATTATACAGGAAAAGGAAAGAGAATGTTTAGAAAGCTCTTCTCAATGGACCTCAATTGTGTTCCATTAATCAAAGTAGGCCCAAAAGAATAAACCCTAATTGTCTCACAATCTCTGTTGTGCAATTAGATTATGTATTTTCTTGAAACTCCTTCCTCTTTTAACATCAGGAAGCAACACCAGGAACTTGCACATGTATTTTTGTGTCATTATTTACTTTAATACAGTTTTATTCAAGTTCATATTTATCTCTAGTAATGATGTGATCACAAGAGCATCAATAACATTTAATCAAATTAGAAAATAATACCAACTCATTCTCAAAATAACCGTATCTTTTAAATATTGAGTGAGGTGGAGGCAGTGAGCTTAGAATAGAACACTGATTATTTAATGCAATAAAGATTGAACATTAATTCTGTGAATAGACTAGATATTTCAGCAGCAGCATAGCCATATATACTTAAGTGATTGTCTTTGACTTATAACAGGTAAAATGTTTCTGTAGAAATACAACTTTTAGGAGTACAACATTATACATATTCATGCAGATGTAAGTAAGTCCTGTGGAGTTTAATGTGTCTTACTCCCAAAAAAGTGAGTATAGGGCTTGGATTATTGCAAGATATTCTATATGTGGCTGCATTTGAAGAGCATTTGGAAACCAGCTGGTCCAAAAAACTGTAGCCAAATTGCAAACTGGTGCTAACTATAAGGAACAAATAACTCCCTTTTTGAAACAGTTCCACAGAGGTTTATTTCCTGGAACAATTCAAGGCACTGGTTTTGTTCTGTAAAACCCTATACAGCTCAGGTCTAGGTGATGTGAAAGACCATATTATCCTATATAAGCATTCTTGTGTTATAGGATCTTCTGGGGAGCCCCTTCTCTCTGCCCTACCAATTTCACAGGTATGTCTGGTGGGAACATAAGAGAAGGCCTTCTCAGTCTCTGTCCCCTGGCTCTGGATCTCCCTTCCCAGACAAGTTACATGAACATCCTCTTTGCTATCTTTCCACAGACAGATAAAGACCTTTTTGCTTCCACATGACTGATCTCGGGAAAGGACCTTATGTTATAGGCTGGATCTTCTATTTCCTATTTGCTGTTTTTCTTTTAATGGTTTATATTTTTAACAGGTTTTATTTTTTTGATAGTTTGGTTAACGTTAATTTTTGTATGTTGTGAATGTTTAGCCATGTTTGTTTCAACTGTTGTAAGCTACCTTGAATCCTGAAATGGGAAAGGGTTGAAGGGCTGGGGCGGAGGACGAGGAGGCTATCTATACCATTTTTCCCTTCCATGACAGAGGCATGGCTGAATATCTGCTCTTTTACTCTTAATGGATCAGAATCAAAAATAGAGAGGAAAAAAATTTTTTTTAAGTAGAAATAGGCTGTTTCCCCAGCCCCAATCCCAAAGCTTATGTTACTCATTTAAAACAAAAGCATCTTATATGCTTTGCTTGACTAGGAGACACAGGGGAAGGAAAAATAATAATTTCAATTAAAGCATTTTTCAATATTCTGCTGTGAAGGTGATGCTTTTATAACTGTATAATGCAAGTTATTCTGCATTTCTTTTCAAGGTGACATGGGAATTAAACTTCAAGCTGAACAGTGAGTCAATATGAAACATATCTGAAGTTATTTTTTTCAATAAGAGTTCATTCTGGAGGAAAGTAAATTGCACATTCAGTTTCCATTCATCTCTGTTAAAAACTCTTAGGGTATCAGGAAGCATTTTTTTTTCCCAAAGAAAACTTGCATCCAAGAAAAAATTATTGAATTTCATAATGCATGATTCATAGTCAGAGCACAGTGTCCTGAAAACTCACAGAAGGAAATGTTAGCCTAAAACTACTGAATTTCACTACCTATTTTCCCCTCTTATTCCTACCATTTGGTATTTTTGTCTTTAATTTGTTTACAAACATTTTGATTTTGGTTAAATGACAACAACAAAAGTATTGAAGGCTGCTATATAGAAAACCTACTTACTAGAAGTGCCTTTGTTTCACAGTGAAGGTTTTTAAAATAAAACATGATAATTTTTTTTACCATAATCTCTTAACTCTCATGACCAAAGACTCAGATTTCCTATTGTAAAATCTTGGGTGTGATGATAAAGTGGGAATAACCTGCAGGAACCTTTCTGACTTCTAAAAATTGCAAGTAGACCTCCTTTGGCTTCAGAATATTACTGAAACAATATCCCAGCTTGATATTCTTGGGTGTCCTGTATCCAGCCTTACTCAACACACCTTCTCAGGTGGTAGTGGTGTGACTCCTACCAAGCTAGTTTCTTACCAAGCTTCACCAGTTTCAGCCTGGAACAGAATGTCATCTTATTGAAAATCAAAAATGAGGTGTCCTCACATGGAAATCCATTTAAACCTAACTTTTATGCAGGGCCAATACTGTTAAAATGTGTGGTGGGACATTTTATGAAGGTGGCTACAACAGGACCCTATTAAATGTCCATGTTGATATGCCATACTTTTTTTTTTCTAGCATTCAAATCTTGTCTTCCTAGCTGCCATTATGAAGGAGCAATCAAGGTAGGAAAGAAGGGACTATGCATTTCCTGGCTTCCACTAATGAAGATTGCTGAGGAGGAGGAATGGTATACTTTATCACTGTAACTCACTTTTTGGATTGTTGTGGAGGTCAGAATTCTATTATGACCATACAACAACTAAATTGCCCCCCAGCCCACCTTCTAGCAGTGCAGCATCCACAACACAGGCATTTCCATACTGTCAGAGAGTGGAGTTTTCAGCAGTCACGTGTCCAACTATTTTCTTATACCTACATGAACTGCAAGGACACCATTTCAGGAACCTCCCAGGGACTTCTGAAGGTCTCTGCAGATGCTTGCCAGAGCATACCCAGCTATTGAAAAATAGTTGGACAGGTCCCAGTTGACCTTCTCACTGTCCAACAACATAGAAATTGCAAACTTGTGAGGGCTGTGTTGCTTACAAGGGAGGTTTGGGAATAACATCAGAAAATACTGCCACAGAGACATAGCAATGTAACACACGTACATCACCTAAAACCTGGCCACTGTTTAGAACAGGGGTAGGCAACCTTTTTGAGCCGGGGGCTGGTTGCTGTCCCTCAGACAATGGGGGGGGGGGGGGGGGGTGAAGCACCAAAAATAAATAAATAAATAAATAAATAAATATAAAAATATTTTTTTAAAAAATATATATGCATGCACACTCTCTCAACCCCAGAAAAGCCATGGCAAAACCCCTGTGGAGATTTTGCCAAGAAAACCCCAAGAACAAGTAATAACAACAATAATCAGTATCATTATGGCGGGCGGCGGCGGCAGGACCAGCCTGGGGCCGGTCCAAAGGCCTCAGGGGGCCGCATCCAGCCCCCCAAGCCTTAGGTTGCCTACCCCTGGTTTAGAAAAATAAGTGTAGGAGTTAATACAGCTCTCAGAAGCTGCCAGTTAGCATGGTGATAGTCATGCTGGTTGAAGAATTCTGGGAGTTTTAGCCCTTCCCCAATTTTCCCCAAGGTGTGCATTGGATTCCCTTTCAAACATTTGACTGGACATGTATCCCTAGAATGCCCAGCCAAAGCCCCTGTACAACATTCCTAATGCATTGCTGCATGGACCCTGTAAAATAACAGCTTCTGAATTTACCAGAATTCTGAATTCTTGCAAAGTACTTTCTGAATTTACCAGAAAACCAGGAATGACTTGGTGGGCCAAAATACTTTGCACATGCTTTGAATTGAGAAGTTCCCTGATTTGATCCCTGAAATCTCTATCTACATAGGGTTTAGGAGAGCATCCTGCCTGGGGATCTTTTGCCAAGTTCAAGTAGATAATACTGACTTGACCCGTAGCCTCATTTTATATAAGGCAAATTTCCTGTGTCCCTGTTTTAAAAAATGGTTGCAGCTCATTGTGTGGCAAGATATATTTCCTGACTCTGGTGAAAAAAGAGTGGGAAAAGAAATCTAATTGGCTTAGCATGCATAACTGCCAGAAGATATTCAAAAATCCTTTCTGTGGTTAATAAGCTCAACATGGACTCTCTTTTTTTGTATTTTACAAGAACTGGAAACTTGACAGGTCACTCTACAACATACTGCAGGTTTTAAGAGATGATTAAGTTCAAGGTATGCACCACGCTTGGCACAACTGAAAAATGCCCTCTCTCATTTTCTTCTCTGACAGCTTGATACCTTTTCACAAGGCTTAAAAGCTAGCAAATTGCATCAGCTGTTGCCTCACAGCTGCACTTGGAACACTGTATTGTGATGTTTCAAACCAGTTCCTTCTTACTTTTATTTGCTTTTATACCAGATGTTGCAGAAAATACCCTAAGCTCAGGCAAAACTTTAATCATGACTGGGCACAGTTTCCAGGAATACTGAATTTTTGTGAGTAATAAACCCAAAAATGAAACTTAGAATAAACTCCGGATGACAACATAAACTTTATTGATCTGGCACATTTCAAGCTCAGTGGAGGCATTTATCTGTGCACATATGGGCTAAAATTATGGAAAAAAACAACTTCTTTTCCCATCACCCCCCAGGCTCATGGGGTTTTCAAGGGATGTGCAGAAAGATCTTCAAAATGCTGCTACTAAATCCTGAATTGTTTTGCTCTCACTCAGTAAAACCAGACAAGACATTCAAAACAATCTCTTTGCCATAAGACAAGTCCATCTTAGAAGAACTGGGCCATTTTCAAGACTGACTTTTGTGCATTTCAGTTTTCCACAAAATGGAAGTGTGGCAACTCTTGATTTTAATGGATTGTTTGCATCTTTATGATCAAGCAGCCTGTTCTTTCATGCTTGCTGCATGTTACTCAGCTTCACAAACAGAAAAAACACCAGTGTTGCACAGTCTGTGAAAATTATGGAAAACACAACAGAAAAATGTGCTTGGTGTCTTGGTCTTGCACTGGAGGTAAGATCTCTTGTTGGGTTTGGAGATCACCACAAATTTTTCAGTGCAAACCAATATCATTATATTATTATTTTTTTAATCTCCCTAATTTCTACTTGCATTTAGCTGACCATGGCTAAGTTATTATTCCATCAGGAAACCTGATAAGATAGGGTTCCTAGTAATGTGAAGGATTCTAACCATGTTCAACTCAACCTATACATAGAAACCAGATCTTGAAAAGTTTTACTTTGTGGGGGCTGCAGCTTCCAGTATCCCCCTGCCAGCATTTCAACAATTAGCAAAATCCCTCAGCCAGCATAGGTATTAGCCAAGCTGACTGGGAATTTAGTGTGTTATAGTCCCCCTGCTATTTTAAAGACTTTCTGTCTCAACACAGGAAGCTCGCCAAAAGATTTGAATCATTGACAAACATAGAATCATAGAATTATAGAGTTGGAAGAGACCACAAGGGCCATCCAGTCCAATCCCCTGCCATGCAGAAACTCACAATCAAAGCATCCCCGACAAATGGCCATCCAGATTCTGCTTAAAGGCCTCCAGGGAAGAAGACTCCACCACACTTTGAGGGAGTGTATTCCATTGTCAAACAGCTCTCACTGTCAGTTCCTCCTAATGTTGAGGTGGAATCTCTTTTCCTGTAGCTTGCATCCATTGTTCCAGGTCCTATTTTCTGGAGCAGGAGAAAACAAGCTAGCCCCCTCCTCAATATGACATCCCTTCAAATATTCTCTCTTGTGTATGTGCATGCACCTTCAAGTTGCCGGCCAATTTATGGAGACCTCATGAATTTTCATAATGTTTTCTTAGACTGGGATTACTCAGAGATGGTTTTCCCAGTTTCTTCCTCTGAAATACCCTACAGCATCTGGTATTTGCAGTGTCCCATCTAAGCACTAACCAGGACTGACCCTGTTTCATTTCCAAGATCAAGCAGGATCTGTTGCCTTTACAACTGTCTAATTAAAAACTGAATGATAAGAGCTTTTCTTTTTCAGTGGGCATCCTTTTGCATGAGGAATGGCAATCACAGAGCATGTCAGCTTATCTGATAAGCTCTTACAAGGGCAGGTGGCATACCATGGTCAATGGTCAATAGGTTTCTTTCACCCAGGGTTCAGCAGTCCATTATTTTAAAAAATAGCATGAATCCTCTGTTGATAAAATAAACTTTATATATTATCCTTGTACTTTGCCACTTAGGATAATACTTTGCACACAAACACACACTTTTGGCAGTGGTTGTGTAAGAGAAGCATACAGCCTATAACATCTGTTTCAGAGAAGAAGCATGAGCAGATGGCTTTCCTCACTGAAATACTCTTGCAGTGAGAGAGTAAATGATTTTGCAATGAAAAGAACATAACAAAGATCTCAGAGATTAAATTCCCACTTGGGCAGAGCTGATATTAAAAACATTGTACATTATTAAATTGTGAAAATGCCAAATAACCATTGAGCAAGACAGCTTGTGCAGACCAAACAGGAAAAGCAAGCCACTTGAAAAGTCAAACTACATTTGAAGCTCAATCTTTCAATGCTATGGATGTCTGCTCAAAAGTTAGTTCCAGCAAGGCTCTGTTTAAGCAATTTTAAGGAGAGTCCACCACTGTCATACAACTTGTACTGCCAGGAAGTTCTCTTTAATGTTTAGTCAAAATCACCTTCCAGTGATTTTCAGTGCCTCCCAACTAATCCCACAAAAGACTATTCCTGAAAGTGGGAGGACTCTCCAGAACAGGATAGAGCACAACGTATTACAAGGATAGAAGGAGCCTTGTTTTAAATTTCCAATAGGAATGTTACTCTTTTCTTGTTTTTACCCAATCTCATCTTAACAAGACAGCTGAGAAAAGACCAGGGTAGATGGTTCAATATCTGGCCAAGAATGTTGCCCAGCTGCACATTCAAAAGTGACCCTTCCTCATAAACCATAAAACTTTCATTGTGATTTATACTTGCTGTGGTTTACACCTTGAAAAAGTTACCTTGTTGGGTTACAAAAATGCATGGCTTGGGAAAGTGTGGAATTGTGTAAAAAAAATTTTTTTTTTCCAGAACCAAGTCTTATGAGGAATGGTTTAGGGAGCTGGGCATGTTTAGTTAGGAGAACACTGAGAGATAACAAGATAGCTATCTTTAAATATCTGAAGGCATGTCATGTAGAATATGGAGCAAGCATGTCTTCTGCTGCTCCAGTGACTAGAACATGAACCAATGGATTCAAATTAGAAGATGAGGGATTCTGCCTAAACATTAGGGAGAACTTTTTTATTATTATTGTGAGAGCTGTCCAACAGTGGAATATAGGGCGAGTGAATCTTTGTGGATCTTTAAACTGAAGTTGGATGGTCATCTTTCAAGAGTGCTTTAGTTGTGTACTTCTGCATGGCAGGGGGTTAGGCTAGATTGCCTTTTTGGTCACTTCAGACTTATTTCTACAAAGAGAGAGTGTGACAGTAAGTATAAGTCAAAGTAACAAAACATTTAAGCTGTACTGTGCATAGCCACTTTTGTCTGAAGTTTGACTTCCACTTCATTCCTCAGCACCTATCATAAATATCCATTGTAAACAATGACGTTAGAAACATGTCTCACAAAGTGCTGTGAAAAGATACCAAAATGCCTGCCTGCTTCTGTTCTTCTGCATTCATGATTTTTTTAAAGAGCACAGCAAAACACTAACACTACAAACAAAGTTTGAGAAATATGCAGGGAAAGAAACCAAAATACATTTCCTTCATGGTAATGAGGTGTGTGTGTGTGTATGTGTGTGTGTGTTTTATTCCGAAGCCAGAGATGAAAGACATATCTTAGCAGCTGCTGTATTAATAACTGTTGAGTAGTGATCACAACTACCATTAATGCAATTTATTTATGCACTATTTCTGCAATTGATGTGATTTCTATGTAAAACATTTTTCATACTTGCTTTATATAGTAATTATCAGATGTTTCTCTGAGGATTAAATCTGCCACAATACCTATAAGATACTTTTGCATTTGAAGAAATTTCCAATATTATTATTCTTGCAAAAAGTTGGGTCTGGATAGAAATTATGAAATGCATCTATTTGAAGAGAAACTTCTTTCATGTTTTGATTTTTTTTTTGTTTCATCTTTGAATGACATTCAATGTATCTCAGAATTAGTTTAATTCTTCTAAACATTGTAAATCCAAAAATCTGCACTTCAAAAGTAGACTAGTGTTCTTAGATTTTCTTGTATGATGAAGCATGAAATTACTGGTCTCCATTTCTCTCATCTTTATCAAGTGCCTTCTGGCTACTGAATACATACATACATACATACATACATACATACATACATACATACACCACCTATTGGCTATTTATATATCATCTGGATAAAAAGGGTCCTGAAGCTTGGGGTTAGCAATTGTTTTTAAAACCAGTGAAAATGTTTTCAGAAAGACTTGACTTTTCCCATGACATATACTCAATTGTATTCATTTGTTAATCTCTATCAAAGAATTCAAGCAGGTTTAAAAAAATAGTAAAGCTGAATTTTTTTTTTCAACTTATGTGTTATGAGCCTTCAAGTCATTTTGACTTATGGTAACCCTAAGGCAAACCTATCATGGGTTTTTCTTAGCATAATGTTCAGAGGAGACTTGTCTTTACCTTCCTTTGAAACTGAGAGAATGTGATTTACCCAAGGTCACCCAGTAGGTTTCCATGGCTGGTTCTGAATCCCTTAAAGCACACAATAGTTTCTATTGTTCCACTTTCTGGTGCTAGAAGAGAATCAATGGGGGGGATTCTAACCTTACCATGAAAAATACATAGAAAATAAAACAATATCTTGGAGATTAAAGGGGAACTGAAAAGAAAGATAGCCTGCTTCCTTAACTTGGACAATTCTCATATACAGTAAGTAGTAGTAGTGCATTCTTGAATGGGTTAATTGTTTGTTTAACTTTCTTTGATACTGTGTACACCAAAAAAAACCTCTGTCTCCACTTCCCAGTTCCTAGTTATACAGATACAGTATTGTCAAAGTAGTTAAACAAAGTAAAATCCACCCTATTATCTTTTTCTCTTTCATTTGTAATGGTTTATGTGAGAGAAAAAGGGAGGGGGGAGAGGAAAGAAAGAAAGAAAGAAAGAAAGAAAGAAAGAAAGAAAGAAAGAAAGAAAGAAAGAAAGAAAGAAAGAAAGAAAGAAAGAAAGAAAGAAAGAAAGATTTTTAGAAAGAGAAATATAGATTCTCTTCTCAGATTTTAAACATCTATGAGGTATGATAAGCAGCACACCAAAAACAAATAAGCAAAGAACAGAATGTTGCATTTCTTCCTCAAAATGACAGAAATAAAGAGGCAAGCTCTATTTTCATATAATTTGTCCAGTCTAAAACTAATAATAGTTCTTAAACCAAGTAAAGAAGCAATCTCTGTTCCATGTCCTTGAGAGAATTCAATATAACACAGAAAATCAGTCCTTTAGAATAATTCCATATTTGAGAAAAAGACACATTTTTTATTTGGCCATTACATGATGCATGATTTTTTTAGGCAGAAGCATGATAACACTCTTTTAGATGAGAGCATTCATTCCACCTTCTCTCATGTAGGTCTCCTATGCATTGCTTTAACCTACTGCCATTGACCATTTCATATCATCTTAGCCTCTGAGATGGAGAAACCTCCCAAGAGTCTAATCTTTTAATGTATTCTTAACATTCTTTATACAATGGACCTTTTCTGCTCAAGACACTTTGTTTCTGTTGCTGTTACAAATTTTGAGCTACACTCATTAATGACACCCAAAGGGACCCTCTTCCTTACAGTCACTATGATCAATATTCGTATTGGTGAACTGAATGTTTGTCGCTTTTCTTTTTTGTTCTCTTAGCACTGGACTCTCCAAGAGGCCATGTGAGAAATAATGAGACACTTTTAACTGTTTACCATATTTTACATTACAGGGAAATGTTTTTAAATATTAGTTTTGCTCATTAAGATGCATGTGGTGAGGAGGAAGGTTGCTTGGTTTTATTTTGTTGAATTTATTGGTTTATCTTCTTGATGAGAAGAAGAAAATGATGCCATGGGAAAAGGTGCATCTTCTTTTAAAAGCTATTGGTAAGAAGAGGTTCAGATGTCATTAATAAATGTATAAGAATATAGCAGACCTGATAGCCTCAAGCAAAAAATAGGACAATTTGGCTAAGAGGCAAAACTATTCAAGGATCTGGAATAGTAGAAAAGTAATAGGTAGTCTGCCTCCTGTTTGGCTGTTATTCTAGATTATTTTAAAAAATATAGTAGATAGGTACACACCTTTACAATGTCTTCCTTCACCAGGTCCTTATCTGGAGACAGAGGCTTTGAACTGCACTTGTTTGGGACAGCAAAATTGAAGAATATAAATCCAAAAAATTAAAAATAAAATAAAATAGAAGCCCATAGATAGATAGGTTTTCATGTCATATCAAAAATTATTGAAGTAACTTACTTTGCCCTCTGGCAAGAGAGTCCATCAACAGAAAAAAGATGCATTGTGATGAGTGACATTTCCTGTATTTATTCACAGCAACCAGGTCTGACTTCAGCTAGTGTGGTGTAGTGGTTTGAATATTGGACTAGGACTCTGAAGAACAGGGTTCAAATTCCCACTTGGGACAGGTGCCACAACAAATTACAATTCCCAAAATTCCACAGCATTAAGCCATGCCAGTTAAAGTGGTCTCAACCTGGATTATTTCTGCAGTGCAGATGAAACTCAATGGGTTGACTATAGTTGAAACTAGCAACAGGATGCAAGTGTAGTCCGATTATCAGGACAGTTTTAAATCTCTTGAATTGTTTTGGCCAAGGCTGCTTTCTCATCAGCCATTTCTATTTGACTTCATTCCCTCTCCATATTGTTTTCTTTGCTGACCAAATTAGCATTCTGTACCAACTGACCATGCCATACTGACTATGGGCTTGTCTGCATTGGTTAGAAACTGACTATGGGCTTGTCTGCATTGGTTAGAAACACCATACTCACCCAATAGCATTTGTGACCTAGGATATGATGTTCCTTAGGATCCACAGCAGAAAAAAAGAATTACTCCACATTCATCTGGAAAATCCAGATCAGCAATGAAGACACAGCCATGTGGCTGGAAATACTCTGCATTATAGGACATGTGATCGTCACAGGCCCACCATTTTCTTCCAGCTTACTCCAATCTCACCACAGTGAATGTGGTGTTATCAGAGTAACTGCAGACCAAGAACCATTGCTGAGGCTACAAGGTGAGTATGTGGTTTCCCACCAATGTAGACAAACTCCTTGTTCCATGACTCCTTAGTATTTATGCAAATCCAAGGAGCTCCCCCAAGGCTGCCAATATCTCCCTTTTATACAAGAATGGTGCCACTTTGGTTACATGGAAGTTGGCACTCATCCCTAAACATCAGAAATAAAAGGAATTGCCTTCATCAATATATTTATCTCTTAGATAGTATGTTAATACATCCATCTCTATTGCGTCATATAATTTAAATAACCATTCTTTTAAACTTGGGACAGTTTTTAAAATGTTTTGTCTTATTATTTCCAAAACTATTGTAGCACTGTGTGTTCATAGGCATAACAATGCTCAATAAATATTTCACAAGAAGTAATGTATTTTATTTTATTTTTTAAAACTGAAATAGTGGATCTAAACCTCAGGCTGATGCTCAAAACTGATTTTTTTTTTACATCTCATGTGCTACAATAGATCCTTAATGATAAGTACCCATCTGAAGTCTTTAAACAATTACCACCACTCTATGTCCAGTTTGATATTTTGTTTGTCTTTTGATTCATTGCTGCTATTCATACTTTTCTTTTGCTCTTTCCATACAAACAACCTTTGAAGGACCCTTTCAAAGGATCTCATGAAAGCATACAATTTTAATAAATACTTTCTAAAAGGTTTCATCTATGAATCCAAAAGAAAATTATCAATCTCTGCAGAGAAAATTAGGTTTCTGGACTCAGGTTCAATTGGAATGAGATATAATGGATTCAGAAGCCCAAACACTCATTCTTATTTGTACATTTTCAGCACTTAAGTTATTCAAAAACATAAAAGCGAAGAGCTTCTTTTGATCAATGGGAAAAGAGCATGTGGCTGATAATGTTGCATCAGGACATTTCCAAACCCTATAGAAAATGGAAAAACATTGTTTTGACAATGTACAATGGATCTTAAAAGTAATGAGAATAGTACAATGATGCATACCATTCCTGCAATGAAATATTTTCTTGACTTATCATAGTTCTTTCCACATAATACCTGCATTATGCCCTTTTAATACAACATAAAATCTGTATAATTCAAAGAACTACTCCCTCATCTACTTCCTAGAATAGATCACCCACTAAATTCACTAAGACATCTTGAAACTCAAAAGCAAGCTGAAAGCTGAACAAAATAGGATCTAGATCACGAGTTGACAACATTGGACTTGTTTGCTTGTTTGGACAACATTCATAGACTCTACCAGTCACTGTAAATAATGGGTGGTAGATGCTGGGAGCTGTAGTTCAAACATGCAACTTTAACAAGTTCTATACAGATCACAAACAACCTGCTGTCTGTTTTTTGCAGCCAAGTTGCCACCAATGAATTTGCCACTGGGCTGCTAAATTTCAGCAGGGTGGCAGCAGCAAAAGAATAGCAAAAACACTTCCAATGCTTTGTAATCACTTTACACTTTAAACTGTGAAGTGTAACTACCTGGAAACATGGTTGTACTTTAAAACAAAGTGCACACTCCTATGTACCATGTTTTCAGGATAAACAGATACTATTTTGCTGCCAGCAGACTGCCAAAAATTGGCAATGTGGTGGCAAATCCAGCAGTGCAGTAGCAGAGATAGCCTTAAACAGGGAGGATGTCCAATTTGGACTGCTGTTCATGGAGGAACAGCCACACTGATCTGGATAATCAGCCCTAGGAACACCTGCAAATTCTCAAAAATGTCCAACCCCTCAAAATATTGAAATAATTTAATCATTATTTAATATTGAGATATTTAATTAATATTATGTGCACCATTTTGATATTGCCAGTATGTTCTTTCAACAAACATACTCACAACCCAGTGAATTAACTAACCCCATAGTGCCACTCTTATTCACCACAAATGGAAAGAGCCAAGCATACAGGTGGCAAATCTCCCTGTATTCTTCCAAGATTCCTATCTGCATTTTCAGATTACACAAACAAAAAAATACAGGTGGTTGGTTTATTAGAATAAGGTGGCACTGGCCATCCATCCAGTCCTGCTGTGTCATTGTTTATAACCAGTTTGTGAGATTGCATTGCTAGTTACCTTACTCCCTAGTGAATCTCACAGTTTTCTTTTTGCAGAGCACAGCAGGAAAGTCCCTCCATATAGAACCTCACAACATCCTCCATTTTCCATTTAAAATTGCCCAGGTGCTGGGATGCCAAATCAACCCCTCACCTCAAGAAACTCTAGAGGTCTGCCATTTTCACTGCTGTCCCCCTAAAAAATAGAGGGGTCAACATTTCACATGCACAGTGTCCAATGGCATTCTCAAAGCCACTCAAGGATGCTATTAGCCATTTCCCTATGCTTGCAGGTACCAACCTCCACTACTTTTTTTAAAAGTGCACAAACACTGTGGATGGGTCAAGAGAAGATCCTGCTCAAGACATGTCTTAATTGGAAGCAATTCCATCATCTGTAACATGCTAACCAACTTTGCATTCCTATATTCACTGATCGCTAGTTTGCATTTTATCTCTAGGTGTTAGGCACATCATATATTTATGGTAACTTCTTGTTTATTAGGGTTTTCCCCACACTCAGGGGGGTTGCAGACTGCCAGAAATAGTGCAAATTGAGTTCACTTTAAGTGCTAGGGTATCATGGGAATTGTGTTTTTGTTTCTGAGACATTGAGCCTTCTCTGTCAGAGAGCTCTGGT
>CM034708.1:58115691-58150350 GCA_020142125.1 Phrynosoma platyrhinos
CTGCATGTAGAGCCTCCCTGTAGGGATCAAGGTGCTTCCTATGGCGAGTTCTGTTGGATAAGAGACGAGTCTTCCACCATTTGCGCTCTAGTCATTGTCCAACCCACTTCATCCTTGCAAGCTCTTCTGTGTTCCAGGGCCTGCAATTTGCAGCGGGGTGGAAAGGACACTGGGGAGCGATTATGTCGATAGCCCTGGTGAGATCGGTGTTCCAGGTGTTCACTAAGGCTTCAACAGGATCACTGGCATCACCAACCATTAAACCCTCTAGGGCCTTCTGGAAACCAATTGGTTCCATTAGCCTTTGAGGGCGGACCATTCTAATAGGTCCACCACCCCCGGGAGGGCAGATAGTGGCCTTTAGCTCTATCTTGACCAGAAAGTGATCCGTCCATGACAATGCGGAGGTTTTTTTGACCTCCGCCCACGGATACTCCTGTTCCGTACTGAAAACCCCATCGAGGGTATGACCGGCACAATGTGTAGGCCCATCAACCAATTGGGATAGGCCCATGTTTGTCATGGTCTCCATGAACTCCCGAGCTGCCCCAGTTGAGTTGGACAAACTGGTCTCGAGAGAGATTTTGAAGTCGCCCAGTACTAAAAGTCTGGGTGACTCTAGCAGCAGCTCCAAGATCAGCTGAGTCAGCTCGGTTAGGAAGTCTGTTAGGCAACGGGGTGGCCAGTAGACCAACAGAATTCCCAAACTATCCCTGGTTTTCAGGCTAAGGTATATACACTCAATGTGGGTTGTTTTCCAGATAGGCTTCCTGGTCAAGATTAGATTGTTTCTATGAACCAAGGCCATGCCACACACACCCCACCCACTTTCCCTTATCTGCTCACTAACAGAGTACCCAGCTGGGAGAGCCTGCGCCCAAGTGGCGGTGCTGGCATCTCCCAACCAGGTCTCCGTGAAGCATATCAGGTCGGCCACCTCATCCAAGGTCATGGATAATGTGAGTTTTGTTCTTAACTGACCTGGCGTTGCACAGGAGCAGACTAAGGGTCTGTGGAATGGATGATGTGCACTCCAAGTTATCCTGGGAAACAGAGTGGACTGAAGAAGGGATACATATTAAACATCGATTCTTTTTTCTTTTGTAACATTTCTCCACTCTGTTACCACCTAAAATAAGTGTTAGAAGGAGAGAGATTTGGATTAAGGCACAGGGAGAGGGTCTAGCCCTCTTTTCTTTCACTCTTTAGTGAAAGAAACAGTGTTTCACATGGTGAAATGATTTGTGAAGCATTCTGGTATCATATGTTT
The DNA here is from genome assembly GCA_020142125.1 of Phrynosoma platyrhinos. NCBI lineage: Eukaryota > Metazoa > Chordata > Lepidosauria > Squamata > Phrynosomatidae > Phrynosoma > Phrynosoma platyrhinos. Next base: position 58,116,962 of record CM034708.1, read on the forward strand.
ACACTGATGTTTCTTAATAGATACAATATTTTCCTACAGCTGAGTTCATAAGAACACTGACTTAGGGCCTCTACAGATGGGCAGCCGTGGACTGCCCTGAGAAGCCATGGATTGGGACCAAGGCTGCCCCACACCTTGGCCCTGGTCCACCCTTGTGAGTAAGAAGGACATCATCAGAGTGCTCATCATGTGCAATGGCAAGCACTCCGATGACGTCCTCAAGAAGGGCTTGGGGCAACCAGCGTCCAGCTGCCCTTCCCCTTCTCTGGCTCCAAGACGGCGCTTTGCACTGTCTTCATCCCCCCTTAGTGTACAAGATCATAGATTTTCCTGCTGGCTAATAATTTTCACCTTTATTTTGTTTATTAAATTTACTGCCCACATTTCCACTACTAATATTGTTGAAGGCAATGAACAGGAACAATATATAAAATAAAACACAAGATTAAAATAAAATTATGAGTCCTTTTTTTGAGGTTAAAGATAATTAACCCTTTAAAGGGACTCATAATTTTGTTTTAATCTTGTTTTATTTTGTTGTTGTCTTTAAATACCTATTCCATCTTTCCAAAAACAAAACCTATCTAAAGTTTAGCATTTCCATGGCTAGTGATTTTCTGCCAGTAGTTTCTCGTTACACAAAATTCATAGGAGCACATAATGTTAATTTATTTCATAAAATTAAGTGTGCCTTTCCACACTACACTATAAAAGCATTATGATTCCCCTTTAACTGCTATGGCAACTTCCAATGAAATCAAGATTTGCAGTTTAGGAAGGGATATTTAGAAATCTCAGCCAGAGAGCTAGATTGTTTCATCAAACTAGAAGCCCCAGAATTGCATAGCAGTTACAGTGGAATTACAGCACTATGGCTGCATAGTGTGAAAGAGCCAAGCATCAACAAAGGTAGCAATCTTCACTTCCACCAGGAACAGGTCTTCATAAACTGAATGGGTCTTAACTGCATATTCAAGACCAACCCAATCCAAAATACTTCGCATTATACTTTTCATTATGGCAAGTGTAAACAAACACTGTGACTTGTCCAAGATTACTGAATGGGTTTCCATGGCAGGTTTCCAGGAATTTGAATGCTGATCTCCTGGATTTCCAATCCTACACTAAAACCAAGCCTACAATAATATATAATTGCTGAGAAAAATTCATCCCTCCTCCCATCAAAACATAAGAGTTCCAACTCATGCAGAAATTCTCCATGGACAGCAGATCCTACCCACTTCATAACAACACCCTTGATGTATAGAGAGATAATGGAACAAGGAGATGGAGGGGATGAGCCTGAGGCTGAGGCACTGGCACTGCTCTCCTGATGTGTTTATACAGCCTGTTTTCATTTGGATTGATTATGGATTAACAGCCCACAGGACTTGGATCTGAAAGATCTAAATTCACAGATTAATTGTACCATACATCTATTGTAATGTGTTAGGCAAGCTGATAGTATCGGCCTTCATTTCCCATGTGTAATGTTTGGAATGTTATAATGAATGTGACAAATTCAAAGTACTGACCTCATTCTGCTGAAGTTGGTTCCTTTTTTCCTTACCCTTCTTCCTTTGAGAGTAATCTAACAACACTGTCATATACTTTGATATCAGATGTTGGTCTGGAGTGAATGCCTCATTCATAACCGATTTTATTTTCAAGAGACATAGCTTCAAAGTAAGCCTTTCATGTATGTGTGTGTGTGTGCACCTTAAAGTTGCCTGTCAGCTTACAGCAACTCCATGAATTTCATAGGGCTTTCTTAGCAAGAAATACTCAGAGGTGGTTTTGCAGTTCCTTTCTCTGGTGATCTCGCATTAAAGTAGTAACCAGGGCTGACCTGGCTTAGCTTCCAAAATCAGACAGAATCTGGTGCCTTTGCGACATTTAGCCTTTCATAGAGGCTGTTTTAAAATACTCCTTATTTTCATCACGATGCAACAGAAATTCTTTCTCCAGCAGTCAGAAATAGTTTTAGGTGATCTAAATGCAAAGTGCATGAACATATGGAGAGAAAACTATACTTATTTGCATGTGGACCATACCCATGCACAGATGGTAAAGATGTGGAGGTCAGGAACAGTGACATGGGGTGAATTCTGCTTGTTGTTGTTGTAACTTCCCTTAAAGTATTATGACCTATGGCAACTCTATCACAAAGTTTTCTTGGCAAGTTTTGTTCAAAAGGAGTTTGCCATTGCCTTCCATGAAGGCTGTGAGGGTTTCATTTGCTCAAGATCAGCTGCTAGTTTTCCTGGCTGAGCAGGGATTTGAACCCTCTGGTGTCCTAGAGTCCCATTACAATGCTCAAACTACTACACCTTATTGGTTCTTCTCCTCCCTCTCACTGGCATTCTGCTAGCCCTAACTCCCAGCCATATGAAAAGAACATCCATGGTAGGTGACCTTTCCCATGTTTACTACTTGACCTCTTTCTCTTTCATAGAATTAAGATTATACACTTAAAGAGCGACAAAGAACTGGACTCCATTCAAGTAAAGAGCAAAAATTTGCCTCTGATTTACCTCAGTACTCTTCAAAGCAATGATTCTGAATCTTTGTCCTTCTGAGATTTATCTAACCTCAAACTGTGAATATGATATTTGATGACAATAATGATGATAATTATGTTCACTTAGATCTCACCTTTACAAATGCAAACCTTCAAGATAGATTACAAAAGAAAAATACAAAAATAAAAAGATGGTATCAAAACAAAGAAACACATCGGGCTGTTTTTCATAGGGCAGCTGGTAATAGATGGTCCTGCAGAGAAGAAGTGGGAATTATCCCACTCTCCAGAGGTTACTGAAGTGTAACTCTCAGCAGTCCTAGCTTGCATAGCCAATGGTGAGGAGTGATGAGAGTTGCAGTTCAGCAATATCTGGAAGGACTCACATTTTCCAGCCCACTGTAGAAAGAGCCAGATTCAAATACATTGTTTGTTTCTTTATTTGTTTGTTTGTTGTGTGCCTTCAAGTAATTTCCAATTTATGATGATCCTAAGACAGTGATAGTGAAGTGCCCAAACTAAAAGCCCTTCTGGCTCTGGGTGCTACTGGTGCCAGGAGTGGGACTTCTGCCCTCCAGGTAAGGGTCTTCCACCCTCCGCAGGCAGGATTTCTCCCACCCACCCCCGCCCTTCTGGGCCTTCAACTGCTTGTCCAGAGACAGATGAAAACTCAGGGGTGAGGGGGGAAGAACAGGCCCGTGCCTCTTCCTCCTCCTTCCCCCACACTGTTCATGGCCTTCAGCTGCCATAGGTTCACCATCAATGCCCTAAGGCAACCCTAACATGGGCTTTTCTTGGCAAGATTTGTTCAGAGGAGGTTTGCCATTGCCTTCCTAAGGCTGAAAGCATGTACTTGCTCAAGGTCACCAGTGGGTTTCATGGCTGAGCTGGGAATTGAACCCTGGTCTCCAGAGTTACAGTCCAGTACTCAAACCACCGGCTGTATTACTAATTCAAACAATTCACAGACTTAATTGTTTCCATGACAAAAATTTCCATGTGAGTATACTGGGCAGTTTTTCTCCTCCTCCTCCTCTTCCTCTTTACATTATTCATCACCATTTTGAGGCTCATCTCTTTTTTTTGCTCATGATGGGGTAGCTTACACTGACCAAAACAAAAAAAAATCAGCTACACCTCACATTTTGTGGTCTGCAGTGACCCCATTAGTGCCACACTTTCTTGAAATAAACGAGACTCAAGATGTACTGATTGCCACACAGTTCCTGTGCTCAAATGCAAATCACTACAAAAGGGATGCATTTTTTTGTCTTCCTATCAATCAATTGCCTTATTGTTTACCTGTTAATCTCACCAGTTTGCACACCTTCCTCATCTAGTCCTCTTCCACTCATGTCCCTATGAGTGAGGGTGGGAAGTCTAAATGTCTCCTCATGCTCCTTTATTTAAAAAAAAAATTCCTTTAATGTCTACACACACATCTGAAGGAGTAGCCTGATATATCCCCTGAGGATGGGGCAGCAGCAACTAGGGTAAAGCACTCAATTGCCAATGATTACAGAAAAGGAGATGGTCAGCTTTATTCCACAAGGTGTATTAGAGCTAATAGAGCTAACAGTAGAATCATATAGATCAGGCTATCCTTCACATTTCCTCACCACTCCCTGCTGCCCAAGTGAGTGAATGAGGGAGGGAGGGCACATATAGCTGGGCACCCTAACCCCTGCAAATACAGAGGGATGACTACATGTTAATGAAAGTTCATAAAATACTAAATGCACCTCCATTTCAGAAGTATAGCCCTTGCCATTTGGTTTGAATTATCCAAAGGCCATGCACAGCCTGCAGAATAAGGGCCTTGCAGTCACTAGTCCCAACTTCTGTCAACCTAGCATTTCGAAAGCATGCAAATGGAAGTAGATAAATAGGTACCACTTCGGTGGGAAGGTAACAGTGTTCAATGCAGTCATACTGGCCACATGACCACCAGAGTCATCTAAAGACAACACTGGTTCTTCGGCTTAGTAACGGAGATGAGCACTGCCCCCTACAGTCAATTATGACTACAAATTCATGTCAAAGGAAAACCTTTACCTTTATTTTATCTACAACAAACCATGGTAATTTTCGCCCATACATATGACCAAACTATAATTATAAACTATAACAATGGTAACAAACCATGCCAACAAAGTTGAGCCACCAAAAGAGAATGCAAAGGCAGGACCTTAACTTTTCTTTGATCTGTCCCCCCCCCCCCAGATTCACCATCCAGGCACAATTGCACCTGACATAAAACTACCTGACTCTCTCCAATGAAGTCCGTATGAGTCCAGGGCCACAAAATTAGCCAATGAAAATATTGCAAGCTTTCATGTGCAAAAGTGCAGATCCTGCTGTTATATAACCTCACTTGTCTTTGCATTCAGCTGAAACCTGGCACTGAGTAATTTGCATGAAATTATTTCTCTGAAGTTAATGATGCCAAATGTCATTGCCAGTAACTCCTTAGCATTAGTATTTAAGGAAACTTTGGATTTTATAGCAAATATCTTTGTGCATGATGACTTGCTTGGCCAGAATTTCTATTAAAAAGTACTCCACTAATTTAGCTCATACTGTCATTTTAGACACTTTTATTTGTCCTTGATCAAAGCATGGTTGTCTTATTTCACCTTGAATATTCTAGTGCAGCAGTGATGTCATGCATATTCTTTTGAGTATTAACCTAATGGGGGATAAAATAATTATCTTTCTAATTTTAATCCAGAAATTGAGGTTTATAAAGAATTAGGAGATTATCCCACTGCTGAAGTAACCCGGCTTACCTCTTCCGAATTGAAGCCTAATTTGGGAGGCAGCCGGGTCCTATCACAAGGATGTCACTGCTGAAGCCACTGGGCAAGTCCAGCCCAGCTGAAGCCCAGGTCTCCGGTGCACTTCGGTGGCCATTTTTTTGAAGTCAGAAAGCTCACAGTTTTGAAATACAGCTGCTGAAGCGCTCTGGGGACCAAGGTTGGACTCGTCCGGCAGCTTCGGTGGCAAAATCCTGCCTCCCAAATTAGGCTCCAGTTCAGAAGAGGTAAGCCATGTTATTTCAGCAGTGGGATGATATCCTTAGACTATACATAAAAATGTATTATTGCATATCATGGGACTTATTTGGTTTTTAAGAAAATAAGATGCAGGTGCAAGGGGAAGGGTTGACAGGAGGGTAGTTACAGCAAACATACCGGTAAATCTTAACTTTACACTAAGATCTCCTTCTCAAAATCCTGTTTCCTCCAAGAGAGAAGCTGCCATCAGAACTCTACCAAACATGGTAGTTATTGTTATCTTACAAACAAAGCAAAATGACTTGCAATTAGGAAGTTGCAAAAAAAAAAAAGAAGAAGTGCTGATTTGTTAATTTGTGACAAAAAAAGTCATTGTATGAGGCAAATAAAACTATTTTAAAACTATTATAGCATTTTAAAAGGAACAGGATAGTAACTGTATGATCTGTGAATTATAACCAGCCTTGTGATTTTTGAAATAGAGAGTAGCTATTGATTCTTCATCCCAATATACATTGCTAGTTACCTGAAACCTTCACACCTACCACCAATTCATTCAGTTCACAGTCTCCATATTGGGAATGGGTTCATCTATAGCTCTCATGACCATAACATTTATGTTCTGTTTCTTCCCTAATACCCTTATACTTTTGCACCTTGCTGTCTGAGAAAAAATTATGGAGAAACTGAATGCTTGAACATTTTATGGCAATTTTTCCCTAATAATGGTATGATCCAGTTGTAGGGCTTGTTTGAATGTTTCCTGGATTACATTCTCAATTTCAAGCTTGAGGCCAATAAGCATTGTCAGCCAGGGGCTCATTGAAGATGGGGGATTGGGTCTGACTGTCTATTCACCATCTGCCATTTCACCATCCTTATTGGACTTTGGATTCCAGATTCTTGGGTCCCTATGTGATCACTGCCCAAGTCAACCCAGTGGGTTTTCAACTTTAGCTCCTCAGGTTCTTTTGCATGCATCTGGTGTTACACTGTTCTCTGTTGTTTCCTGCCTTGGATGTTAATGAGGATGCTGCTCCTGAACCTCCACTGGTCCCAGTACTGATAGAGGGGGACAGGAATATAAGGTGGCTCAGATTCTGGACTCTTGAACACATTGGGAGTGACTTCAGTGATTCATTGCTTGACTGGGGCACAGACCAGAGAAGCATTCATCGGAGGTGTTTCAGATATACATGCTCCCAACTTGGTTCAGAACTTTCATCACCATTACCCCAACAAGCCTGGTGCTCCTCATTCCAGGTGAGGGGGAGAAATTATGGGAGGGAATGGTGTTATGCCCTGCTTCCAGAACATGGACTCTGACTCAGAGACTGAAGTAGTGGACATGCTGAGAAATGCTGCTGAACCAGAGCAGGAAGAAGTTCCAGTGCCACATCTTTTAGAGACAGACCAGGGTGCAGTAACAGCTCTGGCAGAGAATCCTGTCCATTCAGATACAGAAGACAGCTTGCCTCTGCCTAGCTTTGCTGAGTGGAAAAACAAAGGGACAGCTTGAGGAGGTTCAGGGGATTTATAAGGAGCAGCAATTAATTAAGCAGCTGCTGCATTGAGCAGCTGATCTACACATTTCCAACCCTACCCTCCAGTAGTTATTGGAGATTATCTGATCTACCTGGCTCCCTGTTGTGTTCTTGAACTCTGTGCTTGACCTGGACTGTGTTTGTTGACTCTGAGTGCCATTTACCTGACGACATTGCTGAACTCTGTTTGGGACTTAAGGCTTGTATTTACTATAGCAAAGTTAGTACTGAACTGTAAGTAAGTTAGTACTCTATTGTGCTTGATCATTAGCTGCCAGCTATCATCTCTATAGCAACCAGCCTTTGGCTGGTTGCCCAAACTGTGTTTGGGAGAAATTAGCAGACAATTTTTGCCTCCAAGCCATGTAGAAAACCCCCTAAACACATGAAAATAACACCACATCCACAAGTACCCCAGAACCCTGTCCCAAATATATCCAGTTTTCATCAGCAGGTCTCAAAATTGTGATCTCACTTCCTCTAGCCATTTTAAAAGAGACTGCAAAAAGGGGGGGGAGGTATTGGGCTTGCTGTGGATGATGGTGGGGTCTTAGGAGGAATTGACTCCTGGGCCTCATGCACTTGCCCACCCCTGCTATAAATACATAAAGGTATAGGTATTCTCCATTGACAAGGTTGTCAAGTCATGTCCAACCATAAGGGGCAGTACTCATCTCCATTACTAAGCTGGAGAACTTAGACTACTCTGTGATCATGTGGCCAGCATGATTGCACAGAACGCTCTTTACCTTTCCACCGAAGTGGTGCCTGTTTATCTACTTGCATTTGCATGCTCTCGAGCATAGATACATAGGTACATAGAGCAAAACAAACCAACCATTTTGAATTACATGCTGTTCTTCCTTCAGGATTGACTTCATCCTGCCCAGAACAAGACTCTAACACATTTGCCAAGAGTGGAAACACACTTCTGACCGCTTGCCTTTTCCAACCAAAATATCCAGCAACACATCTTAAATTAGATTATGACAATTAAGCTCCAGTGTTTTGTATGTTTAGCCTTCAATTTGTATGTGTTAATATAGCCTTCTGCTTAGAGATGGATCCACTTACAAGTTTGGCTGTTTTCCCAGAACAGAAAGGCAGGTAAATACTCCAGAGTTCTCATCGTTCAAAAATAGACACAGCATAAGTAATGTGACAGGAGACTTTAAATCAACTGAATTCAAAGAGGCAGAAAAATCATAATGATATTTACATTGTACTTAGCAACGGGGTGGTGGGGTATTGTTTAAGTCACATACTTCATTTTCAGACCTTTGTTTTATTTTCTGCTTGGCAGGCAGGCAGTCTCACTCTTGTTTGATCTCATTGAGCTAGAAATCAAATTCATCTTCTTTTCAGGATGTAGTTTTTGTGTGTCTTCAATGTGTTGTTGCTTAGACACACTTTCTGCCAAAAGCATACCATTATTCCCGATGCTATTCTATTTACATCTCAGCCTATTTATTATTCCAGTTGTACAGTCGTCCTTCCTGATTCACAGGAGATCAATTCTGGACCCCCGCAAAGCAGAAAAACTGCAAATATTCAAAGCCCATTGGTTAAAATGGATGTGCATTTAGCTATCAATTTAGTTGCCTCTCCCCTCAAAATATCCTCGAAGTCCACAGTAGCTGAGCCAATTCCACAGGTTTTTTTGTCAAATTTAAATCTTTCTATCAATTGCCTATATGTAAAGCAATTATATTTATAGCCAATCAACGATAATTCCTCCTGCGATTTAAGAGTCAGGTCTTGTTCATTATTTATGAAATCTTTATAACAAATCCACATTACTTTACTATGAAGCTCCTTTTTTAACAAAGTTTCTACCAGAGATGCCCAGAGGAGAATTTTCCAACACCACTTACTTTTGTACTTCAACCATACTCTAAACAGAGCTTTACGGAGAAAGTGATTTTTGAAACATCTATCAACCTTTGCCTTATCATAAAACAGATAGGCATGAAAACCAAACTTTATATCATGCCCTTCAAGAGTCAACACTCTGGTATTCCTTAATTTAAACCAATCCTATAACCATTCGAGAACACTGGCCTCATAGTACCATTTTAAATTGGGAAGGGCAAGACCACCTCTCTCAGTGGTGTCTTGAAGTGTTTTTATTCCAATTCTTGGTTTCTTTTTTTCCCAAATGAAATCAACAATATCCTTATTCCATTTTTGAAAAGGAGCATCGTTTATAATAATTGGTATGTTTTGAAAATAAACATCATTTTAGGCAGAACTGTCATTTTTATCACATCTATTTGTCCCATCCATGATAAATTTAATTTTTCCCATCTTCTAAAGTTTTCTCTAATTTCATTCCAAACTTTTTCATAATTATTTTGAAATAAATCAGTGTTTTTCAGAGTTAATATAATCCCAAGATATTTAACTTGATTTACCCTTTTAAACCCCTTTTTTAAAACAATGTTTTCTGCCTCTGTTTCAGTAAAATTCATCAGCATCATCCCTGTCTTTACCCTATTAATTCAATATCCTGAAACATCTCCGTATTGCTTAAGGGTTTGCATTAAATCATCACAACATTCTGCTAAATTTGAAATTGTCAAGACCACATCATCCTCATATGCTCACAATTTATATTTTTCTTTCTTAGTTTCAACTCCTTTAATTGACTTATCATTTCTAATTTTATTCAACAAAATCTCAAGGGTGAGTATAAATAAAAGTGAGGCTAATGGGCAACCCTACCGAACACCTTTAGTAATTTTTAGTGTTGATGTTTTCTCAGCATTTACTAAAACAGAGGTCTCTTGCAATGCATATATCTTCCTTATCCAGTTTATAAAGGACTCACCTACATCAATTTTATTTAGGACCCCAAACATGAAATTCCATCTTATATTATCAAATGCTTTCTCAGCATTTAGAAAAATCATTGCCAATTTTTAATGTAAATTTTGTGATGTATTTCTGTTAAATTTAACAAATTCCTAAAATTTTCTTTTATTTTTCTATTTGTGAGAAAGCCATTCTGATCTAAATGTATCCAATTATCTAAAATCTTTTTTAACCTTTCTGCCAATATCACAGCAAATAATTTATAATCCGAATTCAAAAGAGAAATTGGCTGATAACTGTTTGGGTCCAATCTATCCTTATCTTCTTTGGGAATTAAAGATATATTCACCAGATTCCATGTTTGGGGTACTTGATCTTTGAAGATTCCATTCATAGTTTCAAGTAGAGGGGTACTTAATTGCGCTTCAAAAATTTTATAGTACTCATTTATGAATCCATCAGGGCCTGGAGATTTAGCCATTTTAGCTTTTTTCATCAGCTTTGCTAATTCCATACATGTAATTGGTTTGTTTAAAATTAATTTTTGTTCCTCCATTAACTTTAATATCGCCTGATAGTCTAAATATTTTTGAATTTCTAGTTGTTTTCCTGATGTCTCCTTATAAATATCAGAAAAATGTCTCACAATTTTTTTTTGTATCTGTTTCTTATCAGTCACAATTTTGGATCCCTCCCTAATTTTAGCAATTGATCTTTGTGATCTCTCTCATCTCAAGGCATATGCTAATAATTTCCCTGGTTTATTGGCACCTTCCAAATATTTATGCTTTACGCATTTAATCTTATTTTCAGTTTCCTCCATCATTAAAATTGATAATTGTTTTTGAATATATTTAATTTCATTTAGAATACCCACATTCCTAGGATCATTTTTCAATATATTCTCCAACCTGTTTAATTCTATATTTAACTTAATATCTTTTTGCTTTCTTTTCTTTTTCTGTTCCACAGTTTTTGTATTATATGTCCTCTTATGACTGCTTTGGATGCATCCTATACAATATGCATCGGGGTACCTCTATATTTTCTTCAAAAGAATTAGTTATTTGCTTTTTTAAGTCAGAACAAATTTTTTCATCTTTCAAAATATTTATGTTTAACTTCCAATTGTATTGTTTTTTTTCCAAAATTGTAAGTCCATTATCATGGGATTATGATCTGACCACACCTTTGGAAGAATTTTTAATTTGGCAATTTTGGTTGTTAAGTGACCTGAAAGCCAGATCATATCTAGTCTCAACCATGAGTTGTGCCTGTTCAAATAGAAAGTATAATCCTTAACATTTTCATACCTGAATCTCTAGGCATCTTGCAAATCCAATCAATCCGTCAATTCAAAAAAGAAAATCATTTGGTAAATTCCCTTTATTCTTTTTCACAATTTTAACAGAGGTTCTATCCATTTCAGGTCTACCATCCCATTCCAATCCCCCATCATGATTATGTTATCATATTCTAATGTAATTTTCTCTTAATTTTTTATAAAATATACCTTTATTTTCCAAGGGGCCATAAACACCGATCAATAAAAAAATTTCCTCATTATACATCAATTCTAAGATAAGGAAATGTCCCTCTGTATCATCACAAATGTTTATTTACTTCTAAATTTGACTTAACATAAATTACCACTCCTTTCTTTTTATAATTTGATGCTGCTACAAATTCTTATCCTAATTTAATACATCGTAAGTGCTTAGAATCCCTTTTTCTGATTCTTGTTTCTTGTAAGCAATATATATCTAGTTTCAATTTTTGTAGATAATGAATTTTTTCCCTTTTCTGAGGAGTGTTCATTCCCTGAACATTCCAAGTTCCAATTTTTAAACTATTTCCCAGACCCATATTATATCAAGTAGATATAAGATACAACACAACTTTAAAAAAAAAAACAAAACTCAGTCCCTGTCAATTATCAAAATACTCTTCTACTCCCAAACTCACTAGAGATTGTATTGCCTCAATTTTCTTTTGTTCTTGACAGTCCAGGCCTACAACCTCTTCTGATGTAATGTTCAATTTTGTGTCTTCTTCTACCTCTTCATCTCCTGACATGTCATCTTCTACGTCACTTCCCCTAATTACAATAGCATTGGAGATTGAAACTCCAGTTGCCCCATTCTCCTCTCCTTGAGATCCTACATCAGGGTTATCACTCTTACTATCCTGAGGGTTTTATTTCCCAAAGCACTGTTTTATAAAATTCCTAGCCTGTTCAGGGGAGGAAATTCTCACACTTTTCTTTTTCCACCAAAATGACAACCCCTCTGGAACCTCCCATCAATATTGGATCCTTTCCTTTCTAAGGAGAGTCATTAAATTTGAATGACAAGTTTCAACACACACACACACACACACACAAAACTCTGATTCTTTTTTTAAAAAAAGAAAATGTTAATTCCCCTAAGGTTTATAGAACAAAAACATCACTGCTTGCTTTCTGAAGATCAGTTAGGTGCTACTGGTACTGGTCTTGAGGAAGAGATTATTCTAAAATTAAAGGAAACATAATTTCACCTGATGTCCCTGCTCCATGTGTGCAGTAGTCTCAATACTATTGTTGTGTACTTTTAATTTGATTCTGATTTATGGCAACCCTAAAGTGAATCTATCATGGGGTTTTCTTGGGAGACGCTGCTTACCATTGCCTTCCTCTAAAGCAGAGAAATTACGACTTGCTCAAGTGCATTTCCATGGCCATTCAGGAATTCAAATCCCAGTCTCACAGTGTCTTAGGGGCAAAACAAATGGGCAAAATAAACAGGTTTCAGGCCAGCTTCAAGGTGGGGCGTTTAGATGATGCACACTTTGAAGCCAGCCAGAAATTGCCATCTTATGGGGAGAAAAGCTGTTTCAAAAAGAAGCTGCTTTTCTCTACTTCTTCCCAGAAAGTGCATTTCTTCACATGTACATATAAATGCATCAACACCAGTGCAGCTCTAAAGGGGCACTCTTTCCAAACCCTACCCCTAATTGTTCATGTAAACACCCCATAGCAGGAGTACATTTAAAAGGAACAGAGCTGCCATACACAAGTGGTGGGGGTAGTAACGCCCAAAAGAGAAACCATGGAACCTCTCATAGAGATGAGTGCAGCATACACAAAACAGACAGTCAAAGAGGGCGCATAGGTGAAGGGGGGGGGGTGAAGAGAGACATGATTGTAGCTTGCTGGCATCTACATGGGCACATTTCTGCTCTGCTGCCCTGTCCTGATGAAGCACTGCACATTTTAATGTGTGCAGGTACACAGGGGTGGCCATGCAATGAGATGGCAGTCTTTGGCAGTTCACTCCTGCAAAGGTGCACAGGGATGGTGGTGGAGACAGTTTAAAAAAGTACCCAGCGGCATGCACACTCCAGCTGCCTTGGGAACTGGCAGTGCAGTTGGTGAGGTTTCAATGTGACTTCAGAAAAGGCAGCTTCAAGCCACTTTTTCCTGCCCGTCTGTTTCATCCCAGTGTCTACCATTCAAACCACTACACACTCAGCTTCAATAATAAAGTGTATATTTTGTAAACATGACAGCAGAACCTTGCCCAAATGTGCATAATATTTGAAAGGTAAGCCCAAGAAACTTACATATGTGTCATTGGGGAGCTCTGTGTAATGTCTCCTTCAGAGAAAATTTGCTGGATATGATAACCCTCTATCATGTACCAACAGTTTTAAAGTTCAGATAAAGTCTGTTGCTTACCAGCTTGTGTTTTTGCTTGATAATATTTCAGTGCTAGTCAGGGGGCAATTGCAAAATGTCATAGCTACATTCGTGATCATGGCAATGGTCATCTGTTTAAATGTCACTGACTTAGAGTTATTTCTCCTTGTTTTAATGTTTTGTTTCAAAAAGTGACAAGTCTAGTTTTGGATTTTATAGCCAGGATCCAATGGGATAGTTCTGCTGGAGGAGCTGCTTTCAATAATATCAGGGTTAGTGGAATTAGTTGGAGCACCAACCTTGGGTCCCATAGCCCCCCTTGGTACCACAGTGGGTGAAAGATGAAATATAAGTTAAATAAATAAATAAATCCCACTAAATCTCTCCAGTCCAGTGTGTTCCACCAAACCTTAGGACTGGGAAACCCTATGGAATCAAGGAAGAGGGGCTGGAGGAAGGGGAAGATGCCCACATGTTGTTGGATATAGGCCCTTGACTGTGGTTGCCAGATCATGACTATTGCTGAACCTAAAATTTCAGTGACAAAGAGATCTATGGACAACCCATTGTAATTTTGTGGGAGTGATTTTATATGAAGAAGTTAAATAAGTGCCCTAAAAGGTCATGCTGCAATAAATCAGTCTCAAAGCTGTTGCTGGATTTCTTCATCTACCCCCACCCTCCACTTTATGCTACTTTTTGTGCCATCATTTACAGTGGACCCTTGTTATCCTTTGTGTTCGAGGACTCTCCCCCTCCCTCCCATGAATAACAAAATCCACAGATGCTCAAATTCCATTAAATACAATGGCATAGCAAAATGGTGGCCCTTATATAAAATGGCAAAATCAAGGTTTGCTATTTGGAATTTATATTTTTTGAATATTTTCAAGCCATGGATCCTTGAATCCATGGATTAAAAAAAAATCCATGGATAAGGATTTTTGTGTGTCCTTCTACAGGCATGTAGGACCATATCTAATCAGGGTTAATAATAATAATAACAATAAAATTTAAATTTTAATAAAATAATAATAAAATAATAATAATAATAATAATAATAATAATAATAATAATAATAATAATAATAATAATAATAATAATATAACCTCCCCCCCTCAAAATGGCATTGACATATGCACAAATGAAAATAACTGTTCAGCTTCTCTGAAAAGGTACAGTAAATTCCTTTCTTTAATTATAAATTTATTTATTGCAATAAATGTAACCACAATAGGAGAAGACATTGCATTTGCTATCTAAGAAAAAAAAATGTGCATTTAAACAGAATTGGTTTGAAATTATTTACAAGCCAATTTAAATTCAGTATTCCATTACAACCTTAGCAAATGAACTGTGATGTGATGTGAGTAGAGATGGAAAGAATATTCAAATGTTTGAGAAGGGGGGACTGAGAAAGGGGCTTTTCAAGTGTCAATGTGAATCTTTCTTATTTTCTTCCTAGTTGGTTCCTATATGGCTCAGGTCCAGGCAATTTGGCCTGTATGATCTGGTCCATACTCTGAGATCCTCAGGAGGCGCCCTTCTCTCAGTCCTACCACCATTGCAAGCATGGTTAATAATAATAATAATAATAATAATAATAATAATAATAATAATAATAATAATAAAGTTTATTTGTACCCTGCCCCTCTGCTTAGCAATTGGGGTGGCTTACAACATGAAAATACAATACAATAAAATCAACCCCAAGCCCCAATCTTCCCAACCCTCAAAAAATTATTAAACAGCATCAAAATTTAAAACAGCTTAAAAATAAATTGCAAATTTATAGATTACAATAATTGCAGCAGCAGTGGTTATGATAGCAGCTGGGATGGGGGGGAAGAGGTACAGAGGGCAGGTTCTATGACTGGGAGGACTAATCAGGAAAGGCCTGCTGGAAGAGATCCGTCTTGACAGCCCTTTTAAAGCTGTCTAAGGTTGGTAAGTGACAGATCTCATTTGGCAGGCCGTTTCATAGTCTGGGAGCAGTCATAGAAAAGGCCCTCTGGGAAGTAGCTGACAGTCTAGATTTAGTCACCTGTAGCAGATTCCTCCCGGAGGACTGAAGTGCGTGGGGCAGATTGTACAGGAGGAGGTGGTCTTGAAAATAGGTTGGGCCCAAGCCATTTAGGGCTTTATAGGTCATAACCAACACCTTATAGTGGGCCCAGAAACTAATAGGCAGTCAGTGAAGAGACTTCAAGATAGGTGTTATGTGGTCTCTTTTAGATGTACCGGAGACTAACCTGGTTGCCATGTTTTGCCAAGCACAAGGGTAGCCCCATGTAGAGTGCATTACAAAAATCCAGACGTGAGGTTACCAGAGCATGTACCACAGTTTCAAGGTCCCTTACTTCTAGGAAAGGGTGTAGGTGGCGTATCAACCAAGGCTGATAACAGGCACTCCTGGCCGTCGCATTCACCTGACTAATCATATGAAGTAATGAGTCAAGGAGCAACCCCAGACTGTGAACTTCGTGGTAAGGACTAGAGGTTGTATCCCAATACCTGGTTTCGGGGCCGCTACTGTAAAGACCTCCATTTTGTCTGGATTCAGTTTCAATCTGTTTTTTTCTCATCCAGTCCATTACCGCCCTAAGACAATCAATTTTTTTTATTATAATTTCATTATTATAAAAAACAAACATAGACATAAACATACATTTAACATTTTTAGCATACATACATACACAACATTTAACCTATCTAACATTAAAATGACTTCCCTTCCTTTAACCTGATTATTATTATTACCTAATTATTACTATTCATTATTAACACATCAATATCATCTTATTACATTTCAAAATGTCTATTACCCCCCCCTTCTTATTCTTCTCAAATTCATTATAATTTTCCCCATTCCTAAGACAGTCATTGAGATGACAGATGCCATCGGGAGCCGAAGCTGATGACTGGGACATGGAGAAGTATATCTGGGTGTCATCAGCATACTGATAACACCCAGCCCCATGTCTCCCAAAGATCTCTCCCAACAGCTTCATATAAATGTTAAATAACATCAGGGACAGTATGGTGCCTTGCGGAATGCCACACTTGAGCTCCTTCCTAGCAGAGCTACTGTCCCCAAGCAACACCCTCTGGAATCTTCCTGAGCTGAAGGAATGGAACCACTGCAAAGCAGTGCCTCCAATTCCCAGCCCCCTCAGGTGATCCAAGAGGATGTTGTGATCAATTGTATCAAAGGCTGCAGAGAGGTCTAAGAGCACCAGCAGGATCACACTACCCCTGTCAATGTTCAGACGCATATCATCAGTCAAGGCAAGGTTGGTGAGGACACGAGAGAAGGCTGCCCCCAGACTCTGGAACTCCCTTCCCAGATAGGTCAGAATGGCTCCCTCCTTGTTGTCCTTCCATCAGCAAGCTAAGACATTTTTATTCAAACATTCTTTTAAAACAGAAGGTTTTTAAAGCAAAATCTGCCCTAAAACCTGGTGTGGTTGGGGGAAAGACTGTCTGGAGATTTTGTTTCATTTTAATTATACTGTTGTTAGTGCTTTTTATCTTTTTAAGTGCATTTTATTATTTTAATGAGTAATGTATTTTAATATTGTATCAGTTTAATTCTATTTTAATGTTCACTTTTTGTGTTTTTTTATTGTAGTTTTTTTAAAAAATTGTAAATCACCTTTTCCACCTTTGGAAAAAAAGCAGACTATAAATATAAATATAAATAAATATAGTAATATAGTGAGCCGTCCATATCCATGAACTATTTATCCACAGATTCAAGTATCCACAACTTGAAAATATTTTTTAAAAATATATAAATTTCCAAAAGCAAACCTTGATTTTGCCATTTTTTATAAGGAATGCCATTTTACTATTTCATTGTATTTCATGGGACTTGAGCATCCACAGATTTTGGTATCCATGGAGAGTCCTGGAACCAAACCCCAGCAGATAACAAAGACCCACTGTAGTTCCCATTCCCCACCCCTCACTCACCTATTTCTTGCCCTCCACCCAGCCAGGAGCATTGGAGAGAAAGCCACTGAAGAGGAGCATTGTCACTGGTTGTGTTCCAATATCCACCATTCTATGAAGATATTTATATCATTGTGAGCCAATTATCACAACACAGAGGGTGAAACTATAGCCTCTAGATCCTCACCTGTCTTTCTCTTCACATTATGTTACACAGGTTATGTCCAGGGAGACCCAGGAAAGATCTTGGAAGGTTGGCTTCCCCCTGCCCATGTTTTCTTGCACCACCTGTTAGAATTATTTTCCCTCTGCAAGATCAAGACAGCTTCAAAAACTTCATAGTTTTCAAAGACATCTGGCACTGAGGGGAGGGGGGATTGATTTGGTTGCTTGGTTTCCTTTGGGGGAATAAATAATTTCACACAGCACATCCCTGAACAGATAGTACTGCTGGACAGCTCATAACCAGGTAACCACATGTGATAAATAGATCTTAGAATGTTACATTTTTAAAAGCAATTAGATCTCATTATGTGTTACTGTGCTTGAAAAGTAACCCATTGGCATTGCTCATTGCAGTGTTGACAAAGGAGCTCTTTACATTACATTACTCATCAGTGGTAGCTGGTAGCTTCTTTGTCAAAAGGGTGATTAAGTCCCTGTTTTATTTTGAACTTTCAACGGATTATCCAAGTTGCTGAACTTTATCTCCAAAATAGGTTCAACACCTTGGATAGCTCCATTAAAGCCTGGAATTGATTCACTGCCCCAGTGGCATGCAAACTATCAGTCACCATCCCTCCTCATTATTTTTCTGTTTCCTTTTTGGAAAAGCAAAACCTGTCATAAAACTTGGTGTGAGGGGACACAATCTCAAATGTCTATAGAGATGGCTTTGAGATACTTGTTACAGCTAGTTATTTTTGTTACATTATGCTAGCAATGTAACTTCAGCATTCCCTTGTTTTGCCCCCAAAAGCAACTAGTTACAGTTAAAAGTAGCTCTGTATATGGATGTATGATACTCCCCTCCCCATTATTTGATTTCACTGTATAGTTCACAAATAGGTTAAAAACTGCAAATCATCTGAAGTGCATACCACACTTCACTTCAAACTTGTTAAAAATAACTCTCCTGCAAAGGAGAGTTTTCTACAAAAGTTGAATCCCGAGTGACACTAATGCTACCTTACAAAGTGCAATTATATTCTTATATGCAGAAGCATTATCTCTATGTCATTCCTTTATTCTGATTTTTAACATTATGGCTGACATCTGCGTGCTCATATTATATATGAGTCAAGAACCACACCTCTAAATGCTGCAATGACCTCTTTCTTAGGCCAATGCTTGCACAGGAGCTATTCTTATTCTTGTGCACAATGCAGCAGCTAGGAATATAGCCAAGTGATGTATATATATTTCACCTGTATTGAAAGAACTGCATTTAAAGCTGATCCATGTTCACAGTTCTGCTGTTGATCAGCTTAGGGTGTAAACATCTAGTAAATATTCTCCAGAATTCTGTGTGACCCAGCATAGCATGTTGAACCACATGTCCCTCTAAATTACCATAGAACTATTGAAGCCCCATCCACACCATTCTGCGTCTGGTGGGGGCAAAGCATCTGACTATGTCCCCATAGCCAGATGTGAAATAATTACATCATTCACTGAGGTCTGGTGGGATTCTCTGGCTTCTCCAATATCCTCGCCACCACTCTCCACACCAGGGGGCTGTCTTTGGAGGCTCATAATAGGTCCAAGGAGGATTTGATTATTGTGGAGGGAGGGAGAGAATAACAACCTCTGCATCATCCAAAAAAAGAACATACACAGGTGTAAGGTTGACTTACACCTGTTAACTTAAATATGGCCACTTCATAGATTTTTATAAGGGCATTATGATATTAGCCATTTTTGGTTTCTTTCCTAATAAATCCTGACACCATTTTCTCCTGCTGCTACTGCTGCACACTGATTGACATAGTCATTTAGCCTTTGTTTCAATTAAAACTCTCCTGGTTGGTCAGTACCAATTCATGGTTTTTATTGCTTTCTAATTGGTATCAATATAATTGAGTTATTCTGAATTTCTCATTTACCATTTTGTTGTCCATTTGCTTTGTCTGGAGAGTTCTTTTTGGTACTCTTTGCTAAGAGTCAGTGTGGTGTATGGTTTAAGCATTGGACTATAGCTCTGGAGACCAGGATTCAAATCCCCACTAGAGCATAAGAACTCACTGGATGACCTTGGGCAAGTCACATTCTTTCAGCTTCATGGCAAACCCTCTCTGGAGAAACTTGCATCGAAAACTTTATGATAGGTTCACCTTAGGGTCACCATAAGTCAACTTGGAGACACAAAACAACAACAACAACAACAAAATCACTAACAGTGCACACATTGGCTGGACTCTTGGTCTACTATGCTAAGCAGTGGCACTTTTTCCGGGGTCCCAAAGCCGTGCCAGTGGACGGCAGATGAAATCTGCCAGCTTTGAGCAATCTGTTTCTCCAAAGCCTTGTTTTCTTCACAGGCACTGCCTTTTTCCTCCTGCAGCTACCACATAACCCAGTGTAGTTACACCAGCATAGTACACCAACAAAACTTCACCCTACCATCTGCAAAATATACACAGTCAGTATTATACAGTGTTTCACATCCCATAGAATGTTGTTAGGTACTATCATCAAGGTAAACCTTCTTAGTGGTTGTGCCCACCCTTTGGAATAAGTCTCTCATGTGATTTTAGAGGCAAAAACCATGGTAAGTTTTAAGTAGCTATTTAAAATGTATTTGTTTATGGAGATATTTCTCAGTTGGTAAGATTAGAACTATAGGGATGTGGTGGTTCAAGTGGTTAAGACGCTGACTCTCTTAATTGCAAGATTGGCAGGCAAGGCCTTGATGCTGCATGATGAGGTGAGTTCCTGTCACTAGTCCCAGCTTCTGCCAACCTAGCAGTTCGAAATATGCAAATGCAAGTAGATAAATAGGCACCACTTCTCAGTAGGAATGTAAACAGCATTCTGTGCAATCATGCTGGCCACATGATCACAGAAAGTCTCTGACAATACTGGCTCTTCGGCTTAGTAACAGAGATGAGCACCGCCCCTACGGTCGGACATGACTTGTCAACCTTGTCAGTGGGGAATACCTTTACTTTTTAAAGATTATAACTACTCTGTTTTTGAGTTGGTTGGTTGGAGTGCTTTTAACTCTTTCTTATTTTAGAATTGTTTTTGTACTACTTTTACATTGTATTAGAAAACCTACAAGTTGGCCATGAGTTAGAAACCCACTAGTCCCCATCCTTACGCTATTCTCCTCTGTTTTCCCTTTTTTGTTTTCCCTTCTTTGGTCTTTCTCTTCCTATATTTCAGCATTTTTTGGCTGTACCAGTTCCCCTGTGTTAGAAACCTCTTAATGCCCAACCCAATACGAATTATCTTTTTTCCTCTGGTAAAACCTCACATCTAGATTTCTGTAACGCACTCTACATGGGGCTACCCTTGTGCTTGGTTCAGAAATTATATCTGGTGCAAAATATGGTGGCAAGATTAGTATCAGGTACATCCAGGAGGGACCATATTACTCCAGTACTAAGGTCCCTCCATTGGCTGTCTATCAGCTTCCTGGCCCAGTACAAGGTGTTGGTTATCACCTTTAAAGCCCTAAATGGCTTGGGTCCAAACTATCTCAGGGACTGCCTCCTCCCATATAACCCTCCCCGCGCTCTCTGGTCCTCTGGGAGGAATTTGCTACAGCCTCAAAAATCTAGGCTTTCGGCTACCTCCCAGAGGGCTTTTTCTGTTGTCGCCCCCAAATTGTGGAATGGCCTGCCGGATGAGATCCGTCAACTGACATCTTTAGGCAGCTTTAAAAAAGCAATCAAGATGGATCTCTTCTGGCAGGCCTTTCCAGGATAGAAAAATCCCGGCCTCAGGCCCCTTCTCAGGCCCCTACTTTTCCCC
Source organism: Phrynosoma platyrhinos (assembly GCA_020142125.1). Taxonomy (NCBI): domain Eukaryota; kingdom Metazoa; phylum Chordata; class Lepidosauria; order Squamata; family Phrynosomatidae; genus Phrynosoma; species Phrynosoma platyrhinos. The sequence goes on from CM034708.1 coordinate 58,138,469, forward strand.
TCTTTTCCTTTCTTAAAGGGAACTCTATCCGCCTCCCTGAAAGCCATCTGTTACATTGCCACAGTTGTCTGTTTTGCTGTATAATTGTGACTGTTGTTTTAATGTTGTTTTAATTTTAATTATTTTAATTTGTAATAGATTTAATAACTTTTTAAGGGGTGGGTGGGATGTAATTTGTTTTTACTATTGTATTGTATTTTATTGTGAGACATCTCGATTGAACCCAAAGGGGCGGGGTATAAATAAATATTATTATTATTATTATTATTCCTCTACCATTTTATTTTTCTCCCTTGTTGGTTGTTCTTTCTCCCAGCCTCAGCACTTGTTCAGCCTGAAAAAGCAGTGTTCAACATCAGTATATTATTGTAGCAGCTAGTGACTACCATGTCAGTGGAGTTATGAATCTATTGCAGGTCTTGGGTAATGGTAAAGGAGGTAATCAAAGTACTGAACCTATTTAGGAATTGGCTCAGGCACCTTTAAAACCTGGATTGGAACTTGGAGTAGATTCTCCAGTCTATGGACATGAGAGCCTTTAGCTGCTACTGACATATTGGATTTCCATTTCAAAAACATGAAGATTAGTTCCTCTAGCACCTCCAGCTAAAGGATCTCATGCAAAATGTGACAGGACTGGGAAAGGCACTGATCTGTGATACTAAAGGCCTACAGCTGTTATAGCTAAATGAACTGCTTCTTATAAACAGATATATGTACATATGCAGCAGCTCATACACATGTCCCATGCAACACCTACCTATTTACTCAAAACATTTTGCCCTGCTTTCCCAGGCCTTCCTCTTTCCACACTGGCAATGTATGCTCTCATATGTATTCTGAGTACTCCTGTAATAAATGTTTGAACCTTGTCATTAATGCATCCAGACAGAGTAGTCCCAATAAACCACACTTACACAGAACAATGTTAAAAAGGTAATTTTATGGAACACACAAGAATCACATTGTGCATAATGATTGTACTGGGAAACAGACAATATTAAGGCAGATATTTATAAATAGAAAACAATAAGGGATAAAGCAAACAGCTAGATAATAAAAGAAGACTCACAAAAGCTGAGAGGGTCCTAAGATCATGGTTGTTATTGCAAGAGGTTAAGACTATGCAATTGAGGTTGAGAAGTTGCTAAGAGGAGAGGAGAAAAAGAATCCTTTGAAGAAAAAAGTTCAAAAATGGACAAAGATCTGATTGACAGAGAACTTTTCCTAACTAACACACACACACACACACCAAAGAAAGCAAGGAACAAAGAGAGAAGCTCCCAATTTGCAGAAAAATACTCCTGCAACATAGATCAAAAGTTGGCAAACATTTCCTTCCTCTGAGGCCCAGTTGAGCTTTCCTTGAGAAGTGACAGGGAGAAATGAAAGTCCAATTGAAGTAAAGCTAGGGAGGAAACCAGCACCAAGACTGAGAAGAGAGAAAAGACTTATGAGAGATTTTCTGGCTAACATCCCAGTGTGGAGCTCAAGAATAGATATTTCTGCCTAGCTTCATGCAAGAAAAGCTTAAGGCATAAATCAGTTATTTCAGGTGAATTTTCTGCTGGCTTGAGCAGAGGAACCAGGTTGTTTATTTGTTTGTTTTTTTGGCTGGGTTGGGGATGGAAGCAAGAGACAGACCAGCACTATCTTTCAGAGGGACAGCAGCAAACATTGGCCTCTGAAATTAAGATCTTTTATAGGAGTTTTAGATGGGGGAAGCCTTTCTGAATTTATTGCACTCAGATATCTTGACTATTACTCTTGCACTGGACTAGTGTGCAGTGTGATACTGGATTGAAACCATTTTTGGTGGGGAAAGTCCAGCAGGGGAAGCATGGTGTAGTGGTCTGCATGCTGGACTAGGACTCCAGAGGGTTGAAATCTCAGTTTGGCCATAGAAACCTATTGGGTGACATTGGGCAAGTCACAATCTCTCAGCCTCATCCTCTCATTTAATAAATCTTGCCAAGAAAACCCTGTAACAGGTTTGCCTCAGGATCACCATGAGTCAGAAGCAACTTGAAGACACACAGCAGCAGCAGCATTAACAACTATTTATTTGTAAAAAAAACCAAGATCTTTTGATGTGAGATGGGGTATTATGATAGACGAATAGATAGATAGATGATAGATAGATAGACAGATAGATAGATAGATAGATAGATAGATAGAACAGTGGGAAGTACAGAAAAACAAAGAACAATTAAGAGATCCACCTCACTGTGCTGGGTGAAATTACAGCTTTTTCTCAGATGGACACCTTAACAGAGCAAGGAGGTCTGAGTGTGTTAGTGAGGCTGAGAGTAATACCATCAGGAGACTAGATTTTGTTCAAGAATCTAGGTTCCTAGGAGGATCACCCAAGACAAAATGCTCAAAGTGGAATCATCCATCTTTTTCAGCGGATCCATCCCCTTCAGGACATCCATCCTTTTCAGGGAGTAACATCAACTGATCAATCCAATGGTGGGGGAAAATAGAGAAGCTCTAGAAAGGAATCTACTGGGTGGCAACAATAGCAGAAGATGATATTAATGAAGGATCTCTCAGAAACAACAGCTGTCACTTTTGCTAACTATTATTAGTTCTGCACAGAAGAAGATACTGGCAAACTACTTCTGAATGGTTAAATGCCTGTACTGCAGCCACTCACTCATAAACCACAAGGTTGTGAGTTCAATACTAGCCAAGGCTCAGGCTTGACTCAGGCCTGCATCCTTCTGAGGTTGCTAAAATGAGTACCCAGCTGTTGGGGGCAATGAGCTTACAGTTGTAAACCACTAAGACACTGCATAGCGTGATATGAAGCAATATATAAATGAAGCTGCTTTGCTTTTGTTTTCCTTGAATGCCTGTTACCTTGAAATGATAAGTGCTGAGTAACATCTCCTGGCCCAAACTCTGATCTACCTTGTAAGTGTCATGGGTCTATTCTCCTGCCATCTGAGTCAGTTCTCCTACCATCGCATGTTTTCAGTTTGCCAAGAAAGTATTGCTGTTTGAGAACATTGAATACAGACCCATTATACTAGACTCTCATGAGTGTGTGGGGAAACAAACGAAGAAGATTATCACATCATGATTAAAACTGGCTTACCTGAGCTGGCTTAAAAATAGAAGCGGGCAGCATCCTGATATTATCAGATTCATTTAGCCTCCAAAATCATCTCCCAGGTGCAGTCCAGTTCCATTGTTGTTCAAAGGGGCACTCCTCACACCTCTTTTTGAAGCTGGGAGTTTTCCGGCTTGAAAAAATGGCTGCTGGAGTGCCTCTCTGAGCAGCAATAGAGCCAGGCTGCACCCAAGCAGTGATTTTGGCAGTTAAATGCATCTGATAATATCAGGAAGCCACCCACTTCTAATTTTAAGCTAGATCTGGTATGTCAGTTTTAATCACGATGCAATAATCTCCTAAAACAAAAAATATAAGAGATAAAGCAATCAGAACCATAATGTTATTATACCCTAAAAGCCCACTGTGCTTAAAATGCTGGAGAGATACACATATTCACTACTGTTAGAAAATCATGCCCGAAAACTAACTGAAGCATTATAAATATTATAAACAGAGCTGAAAGGAAATTCAAGCTCAAATCCTTAAGAACTCAAATGCAAAATAGCTCATCCCCTGACAAAAATAGGCAAATTGGCACTAAATGTAGTCTCCACACCAGAAGACTAGAAAGCAGCCAAAGTAACATCATTGTTGTTATTTTTTTTAAAAGCTCTCATGTGTTCCTGGCAAATTACAGTCTTTTTTAGCATTAAGGCAAATTAATGGAAATCTTTGAAATCTCCAGATCCAGCAGTCTTCAAATATTCATAAATAAATAAAAGGAGATTAAACAGAGTGTAGGAATAAATGGACTGTTCTTACAGTGGAGAAAAGTAATAAGCAAGGTCTCTGCGGATATTTCCATAGTCGTAAAGTGTTTAGAGACCAGATGAGAGCAATGAGGTAATAGAGTTTCTGTATGACAGAACATTATTTTCAATAGTTAAATATACTCATCCTGCAAATAGCTCCAAAAGCATTCCTCAAATGTGGATGAATGGGACAGCACACTGCCAAATGAAATTCTGTATGAGTGTGGAATGATAACACATCAAAGCACAAACATTACATGACAAATAAAAATGCACTTATAGGCTTTGAATAAAAAATGTATAATCAAGAAAAAGATTTGGGGGTCACAGTGAATCAGAACATGTCATTATGTTGTGCAGATCATTTTTCTAATATTCATGCTCTTATTCATACTCCTCCACTCTGCCTTTCTTTATATTCAATTGATAAACTGAAGTAACACTATCGTTTTCATTTTGTTCAAAGGCCATGCACAGTCATCCTCAACCTGATCTTCCCCCCTCTTATGCATATACCACTGATTGAATTTTTTTTTGTATTATTCAGTTGTGGACCAATGGCTAAACTTTTTACAAATGGATTTGTGTTCCAAATACTGCTCTCATTACACATGAGATCCACCATATAAATACAATGGAAGGCTTTAGGCTATCCATTGTTCCTCTGACTCAAGCCTACCTCAGCAAGATAGAAACAGTAGTGGCCCACTTTACAAATGTCTGTTGAGGGCTAATACAAAACTGGTAAATTGCTCCCAAGATTATGGAATCATAATGCTGGAAGAGACTGTATGGGCCAGCCATGGCAAACCCATGGCATGTGTGCCAGAACTGGCACGCAGAGCCCTATCTGTGGGCATGTAAGCCTCTCACCACCAGTGAGAGGAGGGAAGGAGGAAGGGAGGGAGAGGAGGAGGAGGAGGAGGAGGAGGAGGAGGAGCGATGGTCCCATGCCACCAGCCACCCACCCACCAGTGAGAGCTGGGAGGCAGGGAGGAAGAGGAGGAGGAGGAAGAAGAGGAGGAAGAGAAAGCAGCGGCCCCATGCCTCCAACTGCCTGCCCACCACTGGTGAAGGCCAGGAGGGAGGAGGAGGAGGAGGAAGAGGAAGCGGTGGCAGTGGCAGCAGTCCCATGCCGCCACCCACCCATCCACCATGAGAGCCAAGAGGGAAGGAGGAAGGAAGAGGAGGAGGAAAACGAAGAGGAAGCAGCAGCAGTGGCCCCATGTTTCCAGCGACCTGTCTTCAATCCCAGGAAAGGGAGGGGCAGCCAGATGCTGGGCGCCCCATCCCCTTCCTGAGGACGTCATCGGAGCTACAGCCTGTCCACACAATGGGTGCTCTGATGACGTCCTTCTGGCTCAGCGTCCGGACACGCTGAGCTGGAAGAGATGCCAAAGAGGCATGCCACGACTCTTGCAGCGCCCCTTTCGTAGGTGTCCAGGTGGCAAAAGGGAGGATCGGGGCTGAGGTATCCGGCAGCCTCGACTCGATCCTCCGCTTTCAGGGGCGGCCCAGGGCCGCCCGTCTACATCCCCCACATGTCTCAAAGGTGCTACAAAATCTATATATATATTTATTCTACAGACTAACACAGCTATATCTTTAAATTCTACCACTATGGAAAGTACCAAATTTAGCTAAATGAAGTGGAAATCCATCAATCTCTTCTAGTAACTTGCCCAGATACAGACCAATATCTTAATTCCCAACAAGTGAAAACAATGGGATGTTGTTTCTGAGAACCTATGTGTGGGGAGCCCTTTGCAAACTATGTATCATGTAGAGCTCATGGGTTCTACTCATGCTAATTGGACTTGCAGTAGCCAACATTTGTGTTCAGTTATCTTCAGTTAAACTCCTGCACTCCTGTCTGTCCCTGCTTTCAGTCCATCATAAGCATCTGAAGAAATAGACTAAAGTCTATGAAAGCTCATGCTACAAACTTCTTTTTTTCTTTTTTCTTTTTCAGTTGAGGCCTCTGCAGACCGGCCCAAAGGGCTGGCCTGGGGGCACAGTTGGGGTGGGGCAGCCACACACTGGCTGCCCCAACCCCACGCTGACACTGTCCTGACACCGCGCACTGTTACACATGGAGCATGGCATCAGGACACCCTTCCAGCACAGCGTTCTGATGCGCTGCGCCAGAAAGGGTGAAGAAAAGCCATGCACCAGCTCTTAGGGCAGCAAAAAGGAGGATCGAGGCCGTGGTATGGGGTAACCACAGCCCCGATCCACCACTTCCGGGGGTGGCCCAAAGCCACCTGTCTGCACACCCCCTTCGTCTCAAAGTGCTACAAAATCTCTACACATATTTATTCTCCAGACTAGCATGGCTATATCTTTAAATTCTACCACCTGCTGCAAATGAGGGGAGGGAGGGAGGGAGGAGGAGGAAGAGGAAGCAGCAGCTCTGAAGCTGAGAGAGTGTGCCTTGTGTGTACATGTGTGTGCCTTCAAGTTGTTCCTGGCAACTCTAAAGTGAAACTATCATCTTGGCAAGTTTCATCAGAGGAGGGTTTGCTATTGCTAGCTTGAGGTTGAGAGAGTGTGCTGTGTGTGTGCGTGTGTGCATGCGTGTGTGTGCTTTCAAGTCATTCCTGGTAGCCCTAAGGTGAAACTATCATCTTTGCAAGTTTCATCAGAGGAGGGTTTACTATTGTTAGCCTAAGGCTGAGAGAGTGTGCCTTGTGTGTGCATGTCTTCAAGTTGTTCCTGGTGACCCTAAGGTGAAGCTATCATGGGGTTTCTTGGCAAATTTCATCAGAGAAGGGGTTGCTATTGCTAGCCTGAGCCTAGCAATAGCAAGTTATTCCTGGTGACCCTAAGGTGAATCAATCATGAGGTTTTCTTGGCAGGTTTCATCAGGGGAATCGCTATTGCTAGTTTGAGGCTGAGAGAGTGTGTTGTGTGTGTGCTTTCAAGTCATTCCTAGTGACCCTAAGGTGAAACTATCATGAGGTTTTCTTGACAAGCTTCCTCAGAGGGGGATTTCCACTGCCATCCACTGAGACTGAGAGAGCGTGACTTGTGTGTGTGGTTCCTTCAATTCATTTCTGACTTATGGCGAACTTAAGGTGAAACTATCATAGAATTTTTTTGGCAAGCTTTTTCGGGGTGGGTGGGTGCTATTGCTAGCCTGAGGCTGAGAGAGTGTGCCTTGGGATTTCCCCCAGAAGTCCCACCCCCAGATGTCCCATGCCCCCAGTCTCTAAAAGGTTTGCCATCACCTGCCATAGACCATCAGGTCAATGCAGCTCAATGCAGGATCTCCAGCTTAAGCATCCCCAGCAGGTAGCTGTCCAGTATCTTTTCAAAGGCATCCTGAGGAGAACACATGACCTCTCTGAATATTGGCAATTGGTTCTATTAACCAACTGCTCTCACTTCAAGACATTCCTTTTAATGTTCAATCAAAATCTACCCTCCTGTAGCTTAAAACCATTAGACGTACTTCTATCCTCTACAGCAGCAGAGAACAAGCCTAAACCCTCTTTGCTTTAGCTATTGAGATATTTAAGGAGTGTGGTCATGTCACCCTGCAGTCTTTTCTTCACCAAGCTGAACATGCTCCACTCCTTCCTTTCCTCATATGTTCAATTCTTCATACCTCTTATCATCCTTGTTGCCCTTCTCTGAACCTCATCCAACTTGTCTATATCCTTCTTAAAATGAGGCGCCCAGAACTGAACACTACTGTCCAGATGAAGCCTGACTACACAGGATGAATGGTGGGATAAATTCTTCCCTCAGCATGGAAACCATGTTTCTATTAATGTAGGCTAAGATCATTATTACTCATTCCTGAAAACAAGAAAGAAAGTATGGTGGCACTTTCCTTTACTGATTTGACACCTTGCATTCAAGCAATATTACTTTTGCATTCAAGCAGGGCCAGCCCAAGGTATTTTTGGGGCTGAGACCAAGCAACAAATCTCTTCCCTCCAATATCTGAATCCTTTCCATGCTTCTCCTTTTTCCTGGCAACATAATGATTGTCATTGCAATTGTCATGATCATTAGCCAATATTCTCTATCAGCTCCTTAGTTAAGTATTCTTAACTATCTAATTCTTAACTAAGTAACCTCTCCTCTACCAACCTCTGCCAACCTCCTCCAACCTCTGCAAACCTGACAGAAACATAATTTGTCTCTTCTCTAATCACCAACAGAATAGACCTCCTTCTGTTGATGACAGGTAAAATAGGTTGTGAAGGCGGGGGTTACAATTGGGGTGGTAGTGTCATAATTGTGACGAAGTACTGATCATGGGTATGAAACTGTTATGAATAAATAAATCTAGGTAGCTGCTCTGTATTCATGATCAGCTCAGTAGATGATACAGAATACTGGCCCATATCATAAAAATTAAATTACTATCAATTTTATGCCATTCCATGAAATCTTAAGTCAGTTAAGATATAAAATGTTTTTCATTATTTAACTCTGTTGTGAGGAATGCTGAAAAACTGATTCTAAGCCAGGAGTGAGCAGCTGCCAAGAGATATAGGGTCTCATTACTGCTCATAGCTTTTCCTTCTGAGGACTTACCATTTATTTCTGCTCTACGTCAATATAGTTCTACTTTCTCCCTAAGACCACAGCAATTCCCAACTGAAAAGGAACATAATGCAGGGGTGGTAGTGTTTGCCTTCAAATTGTTCCCAACCTATGGCAGCTGTAAGGCAAATCTATTACGAGGTTTTCTCAGCAAGATTTATTAAGAAGAGATTTGCCTCTGAGGCGGAGAGAATGCGACTTGCTCAAGGTCACCCAGTGACTTTCCATGACTGAGTGGGGAGTCAAACCCTAGGCTCCAACTCTCAAACTACTAAACCAGGGGTCCCCACACTTTTTGATCTGGGGGCCGGTTCGCTGGAACACAAAATGGCGCACCACATCACGCGTGCATGCGCACAACTTTGATTGCACAAAGGGCCCAGTTACGCTATTGCAGAGACATGCAATAATGAATGCTCCTAAACTGGTTGTTTCCATTTCTTTTTATTAATGTGATTATAGTGAGACCAAAGCTTATGTGATAATGTCCTAAGCCCAAATAGTTCACTGACACCCATTAAAACTGGAAGCAGATATTTTGTAAACAACAGCAATTCTGTGCTTGCCACCCCCCAGAATTAATGAAAGAAAAAAAGAAAGATTTCAACCTGCAGACCTGCTAAAATTGCCTAGTCCTGTTGTAGATGTTCATCTTTTGGCAAATAAATACCTTGCTTTAAGATTTCTAAGTTAAATGGAACACATTTGCTTGCCTCCGGTTTGGGAGTATTTGCATCAAACAACAATTGAATCTGAAGCCAGAGAGTGATGATTGAACATATGAGTGCTTTGAATACACAATTAATGCATTGTGCTCCAATAAGATTATCCTATTATTCATACTCCTTCTGTTTCATTGGAAAAAAGTAATAATGTGTTGGTGTTAAGCAAATGTGCTCGGGCAACAAAATTACAACTGCAATGCCTTGTATTTTAGAGATCCTTTAGGATTTGTAATCTTCATTTCTTCCTTTTGTGAGCTGACTCACTCACCTGAATTATTTTCTTGGGGAAGTAAAGAATGCAAATGTAAATACCCTTGAGCCACTTTTATAGCTCAACAGCCAGCTGTAAAATAATCCTATATAATGATAAGCAACTTCTGGACTTAGCTATAAATTTCAGGAGGGGGTTGTTTTGTTTTGAGGTAAGAGGACATTGGATATCAGGCCTCCTGACTCGTAAGAGAATTGGAGGAGGGGATTTTCTCTCAAATGCCTTTTTAAAAAAGGAAACTGACAAAGTCTGCAGCAAACAAAAGAAACATACGAAGAGTGAGGGAGGGAGGGAAAAGGAAGCTGATGCAGAGACACTCATCCCTAATTCAGAAAACTTCTTTCATGATGACTAGAATATATTTGTTATCAGTCATCAACGATTGCAGTTTTCTTTGTACAGCAGAGAAGAGTTGTTCATCTGACTGACCCACTTCTCTTAAGGAGATCAGAAATGCTCAGGCTAGTCTAGAATCGTCTTTTCTTTTTCTACACAAAGGCAACTTCTGGTGCTGAGATGTGCAAAAACTGAAAATCTCAAGGAGGACATCTTCCTTGACAACTGCAATGTATTAATTATCTGTATCAGGGAGTGCAAGATCTGTACCTGAAAGCTCCTTTTGTTTTGTTGTTGTTAAATGCCATCAAGTCAGCTTTGACTTATGGTGACCCTATGAATGCTAAGTCATCAGCAGCCTCACTCAGGTCCATGGCTTCCTACACAGGTCTATCCCCCTGCAATATGGTTTTCCTCTTTTGCTGCTGCTGTCCATCTTTCCTTTGACTGAGGTGAATTAGTTTCTCTTACAGCACTTGGTGAAAATACAGACTGAAGCTCATTATGGGCTGAATTGCAATTTTTTTCAGGGAATAATAATAATAATAATTAATAATAATTTTTATTTATAGCCCACCCCTCTGCTCAACAATTAAGGCGGGTTACAACATTAAAACAAACAACGAATTAAAACATTCCCTCATCCCCTAACCCTACCCTCCCAAACCCCTTAAAACAGGATTAAACTTGGAAGATTAAAATACACTTATCCATTAAAAACAGTAACAATAAAAACCAACTACAATGGGAACATAATAATGATAAAAGCTGAAATCACATCTCCCTAAAGCAGATGCTATTCCAGGAAGGCCTGCTGGAAGAGATCCGTCTTTACTGCCTTTTTAAAGGCAGTGAGCGTAGTAATGAGACGGAAGATTTTTGCAAAAAGTAATAGAGTTCCCAAAACATTGGACTTCCCAGCATGCAACTATCTCATGGTACCTGGGTACTCCTGAAAATGCTTGGTAAATGCCTGGTAAAGTTTGGCACTTTGCTTAGCTTCTTTAAAGTTTAGATGTAGGATTTTATCACACAAGGCTAAAAAATTGAATTAGAGCAGGATAGTCATGTGACATCTATGGCCAAATCTTATTGCACAATGTTGTAGCTGAGCTGTAGGGGGTCTGTCCTCCATCCATGATTCCCACATGCCTTTTCACTGATGGGCCTTGCTCATCAATAGGTCTCAATATTGCTGTTGTAGCATTAGCTCTGTGTACAATTAGATTCCAGCAGCAGTCTTGGCATTGGCAGTCACATAATCTCAGTCTCCTCCCTTTCCCACCTGCAATCCCCACAACCAAGTTTTTTATTATTATTTAAAAACTTTCTTTTCTATTCTTCCCCCAAACCTAAATTACATTGCTATAATGGCTAAATTGTGTAAAAAAAAGAGAGAGAGAGAGAGAGAAAATTTAAAAAAAAAATGAAAGGCAATCTGAGTAGAGCAATAGGACAGGGAGGCAGGGCTAAGGAGCAGTCTAGGAAACAGAGTCCTGGACCAGCAATGTCCACTGTAAGCTGCCGTCCTGCAATTGAAGACATGTGATAAGGACTGCTCCCAAACCGGTATATATTTGTTTCCTTTCAACACAACTGTGGCAAGAATGAGGGCTTGTGTGATAATCTTCTAAGACCTATCACTAGATGGAGAAACTCCTCCACTATATCTCATTGGCTCTCAGGCCTGTTGATCAAGAAACTGTGGGAATGATGTCAAGTCTTGTTCACATGGCTCAGTGGACTGGAAATGGGTGAAATTAGCAGTATAGCACTAAATTTTGACATGCAAGCACGCCTCATGACATTCCTCAAGGAAAGCTAAAGAACTGGGTCCCTTTTCCTAGCACAAAGGAGAAACAATTCATCTCAAAGTCAACTAGGAAAAGCAAAATGAAATGAACTTATTAGCCCATTTAAAACTGTGATGATCTCTGAGCGCAGCAGCAAAACATAGCAACCCTGTTCTTGCTCTTTGCACACAGAAGATCATTAGTTCCTGGTATCCTGGATCACCCTCCCACTCCTGCTGAGCTGAATGGGACCCCTTGAGACCATATCCAATCTGCCACCACCTAGTGAATTAAATGAATGGATTCCCATAGCCCACACTATGG
>CM034708.1:58150450-58160560 GCA_020142125.1 Phrynosoma platyrhinos
ACTTGCTAAGTGAGTTATAGTTCCCTCCCTTGCTAACTTACACAAACAGCAACCGAGCCAAGGCATGTGAAAAGGAGTGTGGAGAGAGACAAGGTATTTTTTTTTAAAGAAAAGCTTTATTCTACTAAGGAGTTATAGAACAGAGGATATCACTCATATAAGACCCCTTGTCTTGTGGGCACAGAAATATAATAGTTACAGAATTCAGTCATTTCAGCCAAGCCAAGAAAAAAAACCAAAAAAAAAAAAAAAAACCTAATCACCACTAACTAACACATGTTTCTAATCCTATTTACAATCTCAGATGGGTTTTGTAGTCCTGGATGTTTCTGGATGCCAGGAGCCTGGGGTCCATGCCCAGCTCGACTGGTCTTCTACCTCAGACAAATAGCCCAAGGCAAACAAAAGGAAAGACTCGGCCTACATGGTCCCCAAGTGGCCTTTTAAAATATCTCCATGGAAATCTCTCAAAGTTCCTGATTCCGTTCAACTGATTGGCCAGTTGGCATTTTCGTCAACTATGATGTAACCTCATTAGAATGTGATGTAAACCCTCATTAGCATGCAGGACCGTCCCCCAACCTTTAACCCTTTGAAGTCCTCAGATGAATGGAGGACCCATTCATCACAAAAACCAGACCATCCTAGAATATTTTGCTTTACAAAAGGCATAGTGCACATCAGTATATTGCTGCTAGAAAAATCTACTGTGCAGCTAAACCCATGAGGAACAGAGAGGTGGATGGCACAAAATTACTTCCTAATTCCAGCACTTCAATCCTACAAGTTAAATGAATGAATGAATTCCCATAGCCCACACTAGGACTTGCTAAGTGAGTTATAGTTTTATTCTACTAAGGAGTTATTGAACGGAGGATACCACTCATATATCCTCTGTCAAGACGGATCTCTTCCGGCAGGCCTTCCCAGACTAAAATATCCCAGCCTCGGGATCTCCCCCCCTCCTCCTCAGCTATGTCTCCATAGCTCCCCTTTTAGAACTGTAGTTACAGGGGTTTAAAATTGTTGGTATTATTTTCTGTTTTTAATTTGTTATTGTGATTTTAATTGATATATAGTTTAATAACTTTTTAACGGGAGAGGGAAATATATTGTTTATGTTGTATGTTCTTAATGCTGTAAACCACCTGGATTGGTTCGCCAAAGGGCAGTATAAAAATAAAATTTATTATTATTATTATTATTATTATTATTATTATTATTATTATTATTATTATTATTATTATTACAAGTTCTGGTTACACTACACATGTGCATGAGACCATCCAGCTGTGCTTGTCTATGCACTGTCATCACTCTGTGATAGGTAACTTGTTAAATAACATAAAAGCCACAATGAGATTAAAGGAATGGGCTTTAAACTGGAATCCATATGAATTAGACAAATCTCCTATCTAGGAAAGCTTCTAAACATAATGCATAATCAGCAAGTTTTATTCAAAAATGTCATTATGTAATATTCTGAATTTCCAACATTCAAAGTTCAATTTTATTAGTTTAAGAGAAAACTTTTTAAAAGTACAGCTTGGGGCTCTTTTTTCCAAGAGAACCTAAAATGACAAATATATATGAAAAAATGAATTTTATTTTAAAGAGCAAAGCTACATTTGTTCCTCAAAGAAAGCATAAAGAAATGTGGTTGCAAAGCCTAGGGCTGTGGAACAGATGTACAAAACATATTGCTCAATGACATGCAATTTCAAAAATCTTATGCTGCTGAGAGAAAGACAATCAGGCATATTTTCTTTGAGACTATTCATGCACAACAACAACCAAAGAGGGAGTTTACAGCAGTGGCTGTAACCTGTTCGTTTCACATAATTTCTTTCAAGTGGCTATTTAGATGAATGAAAGCAAGAAAGAGGCACATAGATTTGGGTCCTGCATAAAAAATAAAAGAGGATTAAGGTTGTGCTCAACAGAAACAGTAGAAATGGGTCTGAATTATTTGTAAGCAGTCCTTCTACTAATTTCTTGGGAAGATGGAATATTTAAAAGAAAAGTGGCATATAAAGAGGTTCGTTTACTCAACGCAGTTATTCTCACATAGCAATGCATGGAATTCACTTCAGCTTCTAATTTTCTAAATACTCATGAGATTAAATCAGAGGCTGAAGTGAGCCAAAAGTATCATCAATCACTGGAAGGACCAAAAGTATCATCAATCTCTTGCTTCCTCTTTCTCAAGATGAGTTAAAGTGTTCTATAAAGATAGCATATTGATATTTCCATCAAATATTCTTCACATTTCCTGAGATTGAGGATGGATATCATGAAGCCCTCCAGGAGCTACTCCTGTGATCACCTCTCCCTATTGATTATGCTGGTTAGGGTTGATGAAACAAGTAGTATCAATAGAAGTATAGTGTCTAGATCAAGGGAAGTAATAGTACCACTCTATTCTACTTTGATTAGGCTTCACCTGGAATATTATGTCCAGTTCTGAGCACTACAATTCAAAAAGGATGTTTACTAGCTGGAATGTGATCAAAATGGTGATGGGTTTAGAAGCCATGTTTTATGAGGAGAGACTTACAGAGCTGGGAATGTTTAGCCTGGAGATGAGAAGATTATGGGGTTATATGATACCTGTGTTTAAATATTTGATGGGGTATCATATTATGGATGGAGCAAGTTTGTTTTCTGCTGCTCCAGAGAATAGAACCCAGTACAATGGATTCAAACTACAGGAAAAGAGATTCCAGCTCAACATTAGGAAGAATATGTTGACAGTAAGTTTGACGAGTTATTTCTTTGAAGGTTTTTAAACAGAGGCTGGATGGTCACCTGTTGGGGGTGGTTTGATTTTGTGTTCCTGAATGGCAGAGGGATGGACTGGATGGCCCTTGGTTCTCTTCCAATTTTATGATTCTATGATTCTATGAATGTTGTAGGCCAACAACCTCTACAAGAACACAAATTTCCAATTTCTACCCTAGAGAAAGAGGATGATATGTGAACAAAACAACCACAAAGCATAATGGCTGAAATCTCCAGGACTTTCTTATTGTCTCAATAGAACCATACACTGGATTCTACAAATAAGAAAATGCCAAACTTAGATTTGAAGAACTGCATTAACAATCAGGTGAAATAGGTGTTCAGTGCTGTCTCGGCCATTGTAGGCAATGATGATGTGAATGACGCCATTGTTAACTGAGGCCTAGGGATGGCCTTTGATGATGTTGTTAAGCATTATGGGTTAAATATCAACTATGGTTGTTGACACCTTGTACTTCACAGAGAGAGAGAGAGAATACAATGAATAGACAGCATTTTCACCTGGAAATTAAGAAAGAAATCTTAGCTAAAGGGGCTATTCCCTGATGAAGAAGACATGAGAGGGGATATTCCTTCTCATTTATATAGGGAGATGGAATAAGGAACATTTAATCTAGCTACTTGCTTCTAATCCTGAGGTGTATGCAGAGCAGAGCAGTAGGTGAGCTCTGGCAACACAACAACAGAGAAAAGGAAGAAAATAAATACATAGACTCTGAGGGAGTCTTTGCAGTTGCTAGTTTTGGAAATTGTATCAGGTTGCTGCTTTCATAGATAAAATGGAAATAGTCCTTTCCTCTTGCCTTGAGCTCTTGCCTCCAGCAAAACTGGATAACTATTTTTGAGAAGTCATGGAGAACAGATGAAGTGTCAGAGAACTGGAGATGAGCAAACATTGTCCTTCTCTTCAAAACAGGAAAAAAAGAAAATCCAGGGAACTACATACCAGTTACCCTGACTCGAATGCCAGGAAAAATATTAGAACAGATTATACAGGAGTGTCTCTGGAAGTATCCTGATGACAATGCAGTGATCAGTAGAAGCCAGCATGGGCATGTCAAGAACAAATCCTACTAAACCAACCATTAATCTTTTTTTAAAAAAAAAAAATGGGTCATTAGTTTAGTGAAATCTGGGAATGCTGTGGATGACATTTATTTGGATTTCAACAAAGCATTTGATAAGCCTTGATTAGAAAACTGACTAAATATGGAATAGATGGAAAACCCATCAGATGGATCCATAATTTTTTTGGAAACCCGTGCTCTAAGAATTGTCATCAGCAGCTGTGCTTCAAATTAGAAGTAAGTATCAAGTGTAGTGCTACAGGGTTTTCACCTGGGGCAGTGGTCATCAATATTTATATCAAGGATTTAGATGAAGAGGTGGAGCAAATTCTTATCCCATCTGTAGATGATACAAAACTAGGAGGGGTAGACATTGGAAGGTAGGAACAGAATTCAGAAGGACTTTAATAAACTAGAAAACTGGACTGAAACTAATACAATGAAATTCAGCATAGGCAAATACAAAATTCGATATTTGGGCCACAAAAACCAAATCCATGGGGGAATACATGGCTCAGCATTGCTACATGTGAAAAGGATTTTAGGATTATTGTTGGTCAAACGTTGAACATGAACCAGCAGTGTGATGCTGCACCAAAGAAGGAAAAATGCTATATTTGCCTGCATTGATAGAAGCATAGTTTCCAACACAATTGTGCTGTGATTGTGCCCCTGTTGTGTGTCCATTGGCCAGGTTTCGTTTGGAGTACTATGTTCAATTCTGAGCACCTTATTTAAAAAAGGATATAGATAAGTTGGAGCAAGTTTAGAGAAGGGAAACAAGATGACAAGGGGTATGGAGAACATATGAGTAGAAGTTGAAGTTTGGTGAAGAAAAGATTGAGGGGAGGTCACATGATTTCATTCTTTAAATACCTCAAGCGCTGCCACAAATAGGAAGATACAGACTTGTTCTCTGCTGCCTCAGAGGGTAGAACATTAGAAGAAATTTCTTAACAATGAGAGATGTTGAGCAAGGGAATCAGTTGAGGTGATGGGGTCTCCTTCTCAGGATGTCTTCAAAAAGAGGCTGAACAGGTCCTGATGAGGATGCTCTAGTTGGAGATCCTGCACTGAACAGGGGATTGGACTCATTGGCCCATAGGGCCCCTTCCACCTCAATGATTTTCTGATACTATAACTTTACTATTGATGACAGCAAACTCCATGCCCACATTTTGTACTCGGTTATGCCATGTGGAATAAAGATACATTCAGTACATTTACCCTAGGGTAAAAATCTTTGCTTGAAGATATAGAAAGTGTCATAGCAGAATGGGAGAAGGTCAAAGTCAATATGTAATGTATTGCTTCATTGGATTTTAAAATTAAGCATCCCTTAGAAAGACTGTGGCATTTATTGTGACTGAAGGGAAACGTTCCAGAAAGTCCATGGGGTCAGTGACAAGCAGCAGAACAGTTTTATAGTTTTCATGAAAACTACTATTAGTTAGCATAACAATATATATAAATGGGTCTCTTTTCCTTAAGTACTAGGAATACCTGAGCAGCTTCCAAAATGTCAGAGTCCTTTGTAGGCAAGGTTGCCATAAATAGATTGTAAACAACAACAGCAATAATTAATTTACAAATACACAAGCTGACCTACAGAGAAAGGTAAAAGAAAGCAGTGCCAGGCATATAAACCACTTTTGCAAATCTCTTTAATCAGATATCCAGAGCTAAACAAATGTATTATTACAGGCCTAATTAAAATTGGTGTGTATAACCATGCTTTAGGAAATTTTCTTTTCAATCCTTTGCAGACACAGATTTTCACATAAATATCTCTGGTTTCATCACAGGTTTGTGGTGAAAATAAGAAATCTATGCCAAGTACATTCTTAATAATTCTGCAAGTAAATCATAGGAAAGATGAATAGAGTCATAAATTAAATTGTGTCATTTTATAACCACATTAATGGAATTAAGATGTGGTAATATATTCTGATAGAATTATGCTAGGAAACCAAAGATGTACTATAAATATTGCAATCAGTCTGTTCAGTGCAACAGGGATAAATACCAAGATCTGTCTGCTTAACATCTCTTGATTGTTGTTGACAGTTTGACACGTTAATAATCTATAAAGACAAACTAATCAGAAATAGGTTGATTTTTAACATCCAAGAATTTTATAGGCTGTGAAATAACATTGTTACCTGTAAAGGAAGAACTGTCACAGTAACTGATCTACTTGTACTAAACTAATACAATTAGGGAAAATCTGTATCTCTTATTCTGCTCTGTAATTAATTTTAACAAGCTTGGGAACAAATGTTATCAGCTTTTCTGATTTTTCTCACATAGGGTTTGTCTGGATGGCAGTTTCTCTTGTGAATAACCTCCAATTTTATTTTATTATTTTTAAAGCAAACTGGAGATTTAGTAGAAAGAGAGATATCATTCAGCAGATGGGGTTTACATAAGGCTTACTGGGGTGGAGTGTACATCAGCATGGCATGCCGATAGCCTATGTCTATTTTCTAGATCAGGGGTAGGCAACCTTTCCCTTTTAAGGGCCGAGGGACTTCAGCTCCCAGAATCCCAGGAGCTATTGGCCAACATGGGACTATTGGCCAACATGGCTGAGGCTTCTGGGAGCTGAAGTCCCTCGGCCCTTAAAGGGGAAAGGTTGCCTACCCCTGTTCTAGATTGTGCAAACAAATCCTTAGTATAGCATAAAGCCCCTGGCCTTCCCACTTTTTCCTCAGTTCCAAAAGTACGCCGCCAAGCAGCGAAAACAGGAATTTTTAGTAATGAGCAGGAGACGACTGTGGGGAGGATGGGCAGGATTTGTATGAATTTTCAGATGACCACTCAAAGAAATACCATTAGCAACCTGTCCTTCTTCTTTGTGGTCTCTGCAAATCACACAAATGGATTGGACTGACAAGCTTTGTTCAGTGGAGGAGGGAGTGTCCTGACACCATTCTTGTAAGTTGAAACAAGATGAGATTCATTAACAACAACAAAAACTGTAACTGTAAACTTCAAATGCATTTCGGTGTCATTTGTCCTGAATTCAGGTATGCAATAGAACAGTGCAAGGAATCAGTGCAACCCAGAAAGTAACATTGCCCTCCCAAAAGAGGCTTCTTGCCTGGCCCTTGTGTCCAGTCTATAATGGTTAATAAAAGTCAATGGCTGGGACCAGACAGCAGCCTTGCAAACATCCTCTAGAGCAGGGGTAGGCAACCTTTCCTCTTTAAGGGCTGAGGGACTTCAACTCCCATAATCCCAGGAGCTATTGGCCAACATGGGACTATTGGCCAACATGGCTGAGGCTTCTGGAAGCTGAAGTCCCTCTACCCTTAAAGGGGAAAGGTTGCCTACCCCTGCTCTAGAGGCACCCTAGTCAAAAGAGCAGAGGATGCAGCTACTGCCCTAGTCAAGTGTGCTGCACCCAGCCCAGAGGGACTCTTCCTGCCAGTTCATAACAAGGGTGAATGGTTGATGACACCCACTTGGAAAATCTCTGAGGTGTAACAGGTAGTCCCTTTTTAGCCTCTGAGTAACATACAAATAGTCTCTCAGAGTGCCTTGAACCCAAGGTCCTTTCAAGGTAAAAGGCTATGGCTCTCCGAACATCTAGAGTATGCAGTCTACTTTCAGTGTCAGTAGTCGGGTTGGGAGCCAGGATGGGGATCACAATGTCCTGGTTAATGTGGAAGGCTGACACCACCTTAGGCAAAAATATGATGTCGGTATGGAGGACCACCTTGTCACTGTGGAAACGGAGGTATGGTTGGTCCACCCAAAAGGCACAAAGTTCGCCTATACAGCAGGCAGAGGTGAAGGCCACTAAGAAGGCTGTTTTCCAGGTCAGCAATCTTAAATCTGTGGTGGCCAAAGGCTCAAATGGGTTGGTGGAGAGGTAGAAGAGTACAAAGTCTAGGTTCCATGCCAGAGTCAGTACCAAAGATGGAGGGTGGAGGTTGTTAAGACCCTTGAAGAATCTCTTTACTAACGGGTCCACAAAGAAAGAAGGCCTGCCTTTGAGCTGATAGTGTGAACAGATGGCAGACAAATAGCACTTGATGGAGTTCAAGCGTAAGCCTGAGTTGACCAGAGACATCAAAAATTCCAGGACCATCGGTACAAAGACACGGGATGGAGGCAGCTTCCTTGCTGACAAAAAGTCCAGGAACCTATTCCACTTCAGTGCATAAGACCTTATGGTGGAGGGTTTCTGTGCAGACCAAATCACTGTCTGTACTGAGGTAGGTAGTGATGTTAAGGATGGATCCTCCACACCACTAGGGGAAGGCAGTCCATGTCCAGGTGTCAAACCCATCCATTGTGCATCGAGAGGAGGTTGGGATGGAACTCAAGGCAGCAATTTTGCCCCCAAGCAAGATGGAGCAGAGAAACAAACCACGGCAGTCTCGGCCACCATGGAGTGATGAGGATGGCGTCTGTTCTGTACAGTGTGTGTTCTCTTGGGTTGCGAAGAGGTCGGTCTCCGGACTGCCCCAGATGGAGAAGAGGTGGGAGACTGTCTCGGTGGAGACGCCACTCATGGAATGGATTGGACAATCTACTGAGCTCATCTGTCAGGTTGTTGTCCTCTCCCGTCAGGTGCACCGACTGCAATAGTATGTTGTTGTCGATGCACCAGTTCCAGATGCAGATCGTGATTTGTAGAAGCATCTGGGACCCTGTGCCCTATTGCTTGTTTACGTAGAACATCAAAGTGATGTTGTCCATGGAGCACTACTTTGCCTGACAGTACCATTTGGAATGCTCTGAGGGCCTTTTCCACAGCCAACATCTTAGAGCATTAATATGAAGCTCTCTCTCCCGAGGGGACCATTGGCCCTTGACAGTCAGTTCCTCTGTGTGCGCTCCTCATCCTTACAGGAACACGCCCATCATAAGATTGATCTTTGGTTGAGGAATCAGAAAGGGCATCCCAGTGCAGACGTTGTCTGGGTTGAGCCACCAACACAATGACTTGGCTACAGGTCTTGCTACCGTAAGCCATTTCGAGGGACAATTGCACACAGGAACTAAGACTGTATAGGTCGGAGGTGAAGCCTGACCCATAGGGTAACAAAAGTGGTTGATGCCAAATTCCCAAGGCCACTTGAATGGTGTGGGCCCTGATGTGTCTGTGTCAAAGGCAATCCCTGATGGCTGCCAGCAAGGTTTGAAACCTGTCCTGAGGGAGGAAGGCCTTGAACTCTTCAGAGTCGAGGACTGCTCTGATGAACCTGACTTGTTTTGCTGGGATCAAGTTCGACTTCTACCTGTTGACCATGAGTCCCAGGGAGTCCAAGAGAGAAAGAGTAAACTGTATGTCTTGCTGTAGTTGTTGACTGGTCACAGTCATGAAGAGCCAATTGTCTTAGAAGGGGAAGACCATGATCCCCCACTGATGGAGGTAGGCTGTTACTGGGGCCATGCACTTGGTGAAGACCCTTGGCGCCAAGGAGAGAACGAACGGGAGAACTCTGTACTGGTAGATTTCTGTCCCGACAGCGAAGGCGAGGAACCTCCTGTGATCTCTTCAGATGCTGATATGAAAATAAGTGTCCATAAGATTGACAGTCGTGAACCAGTATCCCTTCTGCAGGAGAGGTAGAATAGAAGCAAGGATTACCATTCGAAAACGTTGGTATTGAACATAAGAGTTCAAGTCCCTCAAGTCCAGGATGGGCCTGATGCCTGAGTCCTTTTTGGGAACAGTAAAATAGTGGGAAAAGAAGCAATGCCAGACTCGAGAAATATCCATGGGTTCGATGGCACCTTTATGTAGTAAGGTGTGCACTTCATCGAGTAGGTGTCTGACGGGCTGGTGGACTGAATAGCTCCAGTAGTCAGGAGCTCTTCGAGCTTGAGGGCAGAGCCCCTGTAAACAATGTCTAGGAGACATGGAATTAACTTATGAATTAGAGAGAAAATTAAAAATAATAAAACAAAAACATTTTGAATATTCAAACAAACCAGGAAAATGGCTGGCTCAAAGACTAAGGAAAGAATATGAAAGAAAACTTATCTTGAAAATAGAGGATAAAAAAAGAAATATACACTAATCCAGACAAAATTAAACAGATATTTTATGAACACTTTTCAGAATTATACGGGGGGGGGAATAAAAGAAGAGGAAAAAGTGCATATGGAAGAATATCTAGATAAAGAAGAAATCCCAAAAATTTCTGAAACCCAGAAACAGGCCCTAAATGCACCAATCTCCATGATGGAGGTTATAGAAGCAATTAGGAGACAAAAATTAGGG
>CM034708.1:58160660-58173114 GCA_020142125.1 Phrynosoma platyrhinos
TGAATTTACTTGTGAAATAAATAAATAAATGGCAAAAAAAATAAACAATGTCTAGGACCCAGGAGTCAGAGGTGATTGAGGCCCAGGTATTAGAATAGGTGTCTAGTCTGTCACCAAAGGGAGGTTCGTTGAAGTACATGTCCCCATCTCATAACCTCCTCTTGCCCGAATCGGAGGGCTTTTTCCTAAAGTCTTGTCGGTACCATGCTTGGGACTGCAGACAACGGCCTGAGGAATGAGAGGGTTGATGCTACCTTGACTGACCTTGAGGCTGGGTTTGATGTTCCTGGTGCTGGTACAGATGTTGGTATAGTTGGTACCAGGAGTGTTGACCCCCGTAGTGGCACCATGGAGATTGGAAGGTGGGGGAAGACATGCCATGCTTCTTGGCCACCACTTTCATGTAGTACCTGAAGTTCAGCTTCTCATCTGTCTCCTTGTTGAAGAGCTCGGAGTCATAGAAGGGCATGCCCTCAATTGTGGTCTTGGCCTGAAAAGTAAGATCAGATGACTGGAGCCAAGCATGGTGGCAAAGAACCACAGAACCAGACAAGATCTTGGTGGCACAGTCAGTGGAATGGTGTGCCGATATGATCTGTTGGCCTCCCAGCGCATGAGCTTCTCCTTGGATGGCCATTGCCAGGGCCTTGTCCTCATCTGGTACTGATTGGAGAAGGGATTCCAGCCGCTCATTGAAGTGCTGAATATCCGCACCGATGCAGGCTGTGTAATTAGCCATCTTAAGGTCCAGGACAGCTGCCATGTAAATCTTTTTGGACACAGCGTCCAACTTTTTACTCTCCCTGTCAGATGGAGAAGAGGAGGTTCATGGGGTTAAGGTGGGCTGCAAGCCTTCCACAATGGCTGGGTTCTGCCATGGGTGCTCAAACAACCAAGACGGCCCTGAGGAGGAAATCCTGTATAGGTTCTCGATCTACCTCGAGGTGAATGGAACAGTAGCAGAGGCCACCCAGGACCACCTGGCAATCCTCTCCAGTGACAGCAGATAGGCAATTGCTAGAGGAGTTGGCACTTTACCATGCATCCTCTTCTCAATCGGGTCCAAGGCCTCATCATCAACCCAAGACATTTCAATTTCTAGGGTGTTGGCCATTCTCACCACCTGGTCAGTGAAAGACTTGACATCATTGGTGGGAGACAAAGATGCCAAGTTGACCAGCAGAGATGGGCTAGAAGATCTTTCCATTTCAGAGTCTGGAGTGGGAGATTGGGACCAAACAGCAGAGCAGCTTGAGGCAAAAGGCTCGGCAGGTGATCATGGAAGTGGCCTGTCCACAAACAAAAAGGCATGCCGGGGTAGAACCAGAGGAAGCAACGTTGTAAGCACTCAAGGATGTTGAGCCACAGTTTGGTGCTCGGGTTGGATGGGAAGGTAATATTGGCCAATCTGAGAGTTAAAGTAAGGTCCAGATACTGCTGGAGGAGAGGGTCTTGTTGGAGCTGTCTGTCCTCCATACTGGCCTGGTCGAGCCCGAGAAGTGCTGGGGTCTGACTCCTCTGCTTGATACAGAGTCAGGGATGGCAGTACCAACTCCCAGATCTCTCCCTCCATTCCAAATCCACCTGCACTGGAGGAGACAATGGCTGTCCAGGAGTAGAAGGAGCCTGCTCGGACCCAAAAGTTGGTGGAGGAGTATTAGTCCACTCCACAGGCTTTTTCTCAGTCCTTTTCTGAATGAGAAGCCTTTTTGTCCTTGGAGGACTTGCCTTTAGACCTCTCTTTGGATCTCCCCCTCTTCTTCTCTCTCTCCTTACTGGAGGTGGAGGATAGTTCACTCAGGGTGGTTTGGGTGGGTGCCGAGGCTGGTCTCAGGGTCTGCTCCCATAGCTCAGCCTTGAGCTTCAGGTCCCTATTTTTCAGGGCCTGTGATCCTTGCAGAGCAGGCAAGCCTTCAGATTGTGTGCCTCACCTAAGCAAAGCACACAACGGTTGTGGCGATCAGTGATGGGGATCTTGGCACCACTCTGGCTGCAATGTTTGAAGGAAGCCATGTCTGAATGACAAAGTGAAGCCACGAGACAAAAACGAAGTCAAACACAGTCCAGGTCAATTGATTCACCAACAATCACCAATACGCAATCCAAAAGAGTAGTCAAAAGCCATGGATCAAGGTTTTTCAAGAGAAAACAAGTGACTCTATTGAGTGAAGTTCCTTGCCAGCTGCTAACGCAGCAGATGAAAGGAACTGAGGAAAGAGCGGGAATACCAGGGGCTTTATTAGGGTGGGTGGAGCTACCACCAAAAAGTTGCAATCAAAGATTTGCCCAGTGATATTAGAACTTTCCAAGCTAGCTGCACAGATGAAGATATAACCCATTTGTGTGATTCATCATGAAGAAGAAGTTAAAAATACAAACCTTAAAATTTCATTAGGACAACATTCCAAGCCCTTATCAGGTTGCAAAGGCCTGCTGGCACAAGAATGTATTTATCTGCCATCAGAAGCACAGCAGGGATGGAGCCATCCTGGCCTCTCTAGGGAGAGAGTTCCAGAGCTTGGGAGCAGCCACTGAGAAGGCCCTTTTGTTCCCACCAAATGCACCTGAGAAGGTAGTGGAACAGAGAGAAAGGCACCTCCAGATGATCTCAATACTCTGGGGAGCTTATATAGGGAGATACAGGGCCTTTACAGACTGCCAGAAATAGTGCAAATTGAGACCACTTTAACTGTCCTGGCTCAGTGCTAGGGAATCATGGGAATTGTATTTTTTTTTCCTGGGACTTTGAGCCATCTCTGCCAAAGAGCTCTGGTGCCACAATAAACTACAGTTCCCATGATTCCTTAGCACTAAGCCAGGACAGTTAAAGTGGCCTCAATTTGCACTATTTCTGGCAGTCTGTAAAGGCCCACAGTCCTTCAAATAGGCTGAATCCAAGTCATATAGGGCTTTATAAGTAAAAAACAGCACTTTCAATTGTGTCCAGAAATGAACTGGTAGCCAATGGAGCTATTGCAACCAGGGAGTTGTATGCTCCCTATAGCCAGCTCCAGTTAACAGCTTCGCTGCAGCTTTTTGGGCCACTTGATGTTTCTGAGCACTTTTCAAAGGCAGCTCCACATAGAGCACATTACAGTAATCCAGATGGGATGTAACCAAGGCATCTACTACCATGGCTAGATCTGACTTGTCCAGGAACGGGCACAGTTGGCACACAAGTTTTAACTGTATAAAAGCACTCCTGGTCACTGCTAATACTTCAACTTCCAGGCTCAGCGCTGGATCCAGAAGTACCCCCAAACTACGAACCTGAGTTTTCAGGAGGAGTGTAACCCCATCTAACACAGGGTGAATCCCTATTCCTGGATCTGTCTTTTGACTGACCAGGAGCACCTCTGTCTTGTCTAGATTAAGCTTCAATTTGTTTGCCCTCATCCAGTCCATTACAGTGGCCAGACCTGTGTTTAGGTTTAGGATAGAAACAGCTTTCTTGGAATTAGGTGGAAAGGAGTGATAGAGCTGGGTATCATCAGCGTACAGGTGACACCAAAGTAACCCATTGGTAATCTGGATAATCACTGCAGTAACTGGTAATCTGGTAAAAAAGGAACTGGTGATCATTGCAGACTTGAAAAATTTGCTATGTTATTCATTACAGTGTTGAAAATGCAAGTTTCCACGCTGTAGGAATGCGGCACAAAGCCAAAGGCATTACTGATGTCAAGCAGTGCTTATTGTTTTTCTATTTATTTCCATCACTTTTTTGAAAGGAGAATATTAAACATTTTTTTCCCAAAAAATGTCTCTTAAAAATTTCTCTAAAAGACACTGTCAAAAGTATCTAAAACTATTACTCAGTATACTATTAGGTAACTTCACTCTCAGTAACTGAATTACTACTGAAATGCAACTTCACTGTATGCTTGCTATCTCCTAAAGTAATAGTTACAGGTAACAGCACTACTTACAACTGATTGCTCTCAAGCACTACTCTACATCCCCAGCCAATGTTCAAAGTAACACGTTGAGATAGTGTCCCAGGGAAAATGTTCAATGTGATTTGATATAGTAGTGACCAGGCATGAAAGGGTCACAAGCAGCCATGATGACAAAGCACTTTCCACCAGGTGCTGAGTCAGGGGAAGTGACATTGGCAGATGGTCACCTGGTGCTGTAAAGCACTACAAAAAACTGTCAAGTCACCCTGGATGAGTGACAGGTGTCAGGAGGAAGAGACAGGGCCAAAAGGCCACATGGAGCCCTGGACCAGGGGTAGGTAACCTTTTTGAGGGGGGGAATGGCAGTGCATGCGCAACCCCCGCCGCCGCGCATGCTGCTGCCGCCGCCACCGCCACCACCACTGCCACCACTGTGCACGCTGCCACAACCACCTCCGCACATGTCACGGCCGCCATTTTGTTCTCCAAAATGGTGGCCGTGAGTCATTTGCACATGCGTAGTATTCCTGCACATGCGCAAATGCGTCACAACCGCCATTTTGGAAATCAAAATGGCAGTCGCAGTGCGTGAGGATGCGCAGTGACCAAAATGCATGGCGGCAGTGGCAGGCGGCGACAGGGATCTGCCTGGGCCGGTAAGCACGGGGACCTGGGCCAGAACCAGCCCGCGGGCTGTAGGTTGCCGGCCCCTGCCCTGGACATATAAGGGAGTTGCCTCAGAACACATGTGTGGTAGTGGTTGTTGTAGTTGGGAGTTGTTGCTGTGTTGGTGGATCGTTGTTGATGTACATTTGTATTATAGTCTTGTACATAGAGAAAACAAGATTCAAAGCCTCATCTGAGAGACACCTGTCTGAAGTGTCTCTGTACTCTATCTGGAAGGGGAGAGGTGCTTCTCTAGCACACAAGCTGCTGCCTGCATCCCAGAAGGTGGTGACTCTGGTGCCACACGTTGACATGGAACATCGCTCGCTGTGTAACCATGCTAACAACTTATGGGGCAGAAAGCAATTAAAGTTACTCTCACAATAATCAATAAAACACATTTGAATATATTTAAGCCACTCACAAACATCCACTCAAAGGAAAACCTCAAAGGTCAGTCTAAAGGAAGAGGTTTATAAGTGTTCTAAAAAGCAAACAAACAAGAACAAACCCTCGATACTGAAGGTCAGTCCAACTTTCATAATGTGTTTCTGGCCCAGTGCTCAGTGATGGTATGTATGTATGTATGTATATAGTTATTTATTTATTTATTTATCATTTTACATTCCACCTTTCACTCAAAGTGGAACTCAAAGAAACTCAGACATAAAATTGGTTAAAAACTTACCAATACCATTTAAAAAACATGTAAAATCATTTTGTCTATACAGTATAAAATTACATTTTAAAAATACAATAGTTAAAAATATAAAAATAAGAGCACAGCGTACACCTCAATATGCAGTAACATATTAAAAGCCTGTTTGAACAAAAATATCTTTGCCTACCAGTGAAAAGAAAGCAGGAAGAGGACCCACTGAAATGAATTGCTATTACCCAAGTTAAAGGTGAGGAATGTTTGACCAACTTCTACAATGTTATACGAAGTAGTTTTTATATCAAAATTACTTCTTCATTCTGTGACACATTTCCATAATGCCCATATGGCAAAGATTGAACACATTTATCTGTGGTTCTTAGAGTCTTCCTGCCTGCCTACATTATGCTCCAGTATACAACATATTTTTTATTAAACTGAGACCATACAGATTGTATTTGCATTCCTTTAGTGCCCAGAGGAAATATATAAAAAGAGCTAGGGAATTAGATGTTTAAATAAATGGCATTAGAACTGACATAAAGTTAAATGTGTGGGTGCAGCAAAACTGGATAAATGCACAGATTCGTGTTATAATTAGGCTTCCATTATATAGTTTCTAAAACGTAGCTGACAAGATTTATCAAAACATTGGTTTAAGGAATTCAGATTGATGCATCTGAAAATATTATCAGATCCATGCATTGGATCAGTCAGCTGTTCTGAATTAAATTCCTAGCCTTAAATTCCTATCCTTTCTGCCACATAATTGTAGTATATCAGCTGGTCTTACTATTGTTTAACTTGAATCACTCTCACCTTGTCTTATCTTCTTATAGAGAGCTTTCAATGAAGTTTTGAACAGGTTTAAAACCCTATTGATTTTATAGTTTCAAATATTAATTTAAAGCAATGATTCCCAAAGTGGATGGCACACCCCCAGGGGACAGTGGAAGGATCCAGGGAGTGGTGAG
This sequence comes from Phrynosoma platyrhinos, assembly GCA_020142125.1. Taxonomy (NCBI): domain Eukaryota; kingdom Metazoa; phylum Chordata; class Lepidosauria; order Squamata; family Phrynosomatidae; genus Phrynosoma; species Phrynosoma platyrhinos. The sequence continues at coordinate 58,166,858 of CM034708.1, forward strand.
GTAGAAAGGGGGCAGTAGGGGGGCAGTGAGGGGGAAAGAGGGTGGCAGGGGGCTCTTCAGTCAAAATATTGGTGTACAGAAAAGACAAGAGGAACAAGTGGTCTTAAGGACCATGGTGAGGATGGGGATTACATTAAACGTCTTTTCAGGATTCCCAGAAAACCACTCCACAACCTCACTCATTTTGTGTGGTGGTGTCTCCCACTCTTTGCCTGCCCATGTGAGTTCACTCTGTACTCTGTTGCTACTAGTGGCAATTGGGAAACTTGTGCAAGGCTTGGGCACAGGGCATCACTTCTGTGGCTCAGAGCAGCACCATTTTGGGACAGACTGGAGCAAGAGTTAGAGCACATGAGAGAAGTGGCGGCAAAAAGGAGCTTTCAAATTTGGGACCTTACTTAAGCTTTGTGAGCTTTGCTGGGACTTGGCTGGCAGGTTGGAGTTGCACTTCTGCTCCTGCTTTCTTTCATCAGATAGGCTGAAAGAAGAGGTAGCAGAAGAAACAATTTTTTGTGAGAGAGTGGACACTTGAAGTTTTGTGGGGAAGACATGTGTCTGGAGAAGGAGTAATTGTGCTTGATCCTTTGAAAGAGTCCTTTGTCTTGGAGTTCTTGTAGTTAAAATCTCCCCCTTTCCAGCCCACACCAGTGTCCAGTCCAAAGCATGTAGCCTTTGTAACCCCCTATATACACACCGGCTGTGCCTTTCTCTGCCCCGATGAAGGATTGAGAGTCCCTCCTCTCTGGGGAGAAGCTTCTGCCTTGCACCTGGTCTCCCTGGGAACAGCAACTGAGCAGCTGCCTGAGCAGCAACCAAGAGGCCTCTTGTTTGTACTGGCCTTTGCTGCAAAGCTGGTAAGGGTGAGAGGCTTCTCGATCAACCAGCTGCTCAGTTGCTCCTACCAGGATGACTGACTGCAAAGGGAGCAGTCAGTCAAACAGCAACCAAGAAGTCTCTCGCCTATGCCAGCCTTAGCTGCAAGGCTGGCACAAGCAAGAAGCTTCTTGGTTGCTGCTCAGCCAGCTGCTTGATTGCTGCTCCCAAGGTGACTGGGTGCAAAGGGAGCAGCAACTAAGATTTGTTGTTTTGAATTTGCAGTAGAAAAGGCAAAGGTAAAGGTTTTCCCTTGACAAGATAGTTTAGCCGTGTCTGACTGTAGGGGGCAGTGCTCATCTCCATTACTAAACTGAGAGAGCCAATATTGTCAGAGGCGATTCCATGGTCATGTGGCCCGCATGACTACATGGAGAACAGTAGACCCAATATTAAAAAATATGTGGAAGGGGGGGTGCTAGGGTTGTTGCCCAAATGGAAAGGGAGCAGTAGCCCAAAAAAGTTTGTGGACCAGTGATTTAAAGGCTCAGGCTCAAGGGAAACCAAGGGTATTTTTTTTATCTTCTTGAAACACGCATACCGAATAGGACAGCATTTGTTTTATCTTATTCGTATCTTTGAAATGGTAGGAGACAATGTAGAAATCCTTGCTACTTTCTACCATACAGAGAAATGTAGGAAAAATGATTAGGAGCCTTCTACAGAATGTGAGAATCATTTTTCATGTTTTATCTTTATTAAATTTTAATCCAAATTAAAAATCACCAACATTGCCATACAATCTGCATTCTTTTTTCTCCCCTTCCCCTCCCCCTCCCTCTCTCTCTCTTCTACAATCATTCTACATACACCTTAACTTCCTAATAATACAATACATTGGTTATTCTTCCTCAAGCTTACACCAGCTTCAGTTATTTCATTAAGTTATTTCCCACAACCCCTCTGAATAGGTTGTAAGTCTATCTATTAAGGCTAGATAACTTAACTTTAGAGTCCATTCTTCTATTGACGGTGCTTCTTTTTCTTTCCAACGCTTTGCATAGCTTATTCACGCTGCTGTTATCGTATATAATACTATACTTGTTTCATCTTGGTTCAGTTTATCTTGTATACGTCTGTAATGTTCAATAAAAAGAGTTCGGGACTCAAAGGTATTTTCTTATGCATTGCTTCTATAATATTCATGTGAATACACTTTCAGAACTTTTTTTATTACTCTACAGTGCCACTACATATGATATAAAGTCCCCAGTTCTTTTTTCACATTTCCAACAGATGTTATTCTTATTCTTTTGTAACTTTGCTAATTTAGATAAGAGTCATATACTGTCTGAGGAATATTTTCTAATCATTTTCTTTGAGAGTATTACATTTTGTGAATTTGAGATTATCTTTCCATGCTTTTCCCCAACTTGTTAATAGTAGTGTTCCCTATATTCTGCATCCATTTTATCATACAATTTTTGATTGTTCTTCTTTTAGTTCATAATCTAATAATAATTTATAGATCTTTGTTATCATATGTTTCTCTCCTGCTTGTAGTATTTTCTCCATTTCTTTTGTCTCATTCTCTATTCCATAAATTTTCATATCTTTTTTAAAAAAATTCTCCTAATTGCCTATACGGAAACCAAAGTATTCCTATTCCTTCATCCTGTAGTTCTTCTCTTAACTTCATCCTACAGCCTTCCTTTGATTTGTCTCCATATGTTAACCATTTACCCTTTAAATAGGTTTTCTCTCCTGTGGAAGGCTTTGTGCACTGAGGTCTATGTAGGGATTTTAGCATAATTTGTTTTTGTTTTTTTTTTCTATCTAGTCCACACTTTGTATAGATGCAAATCAAATTATTTGTTTGCCTTTACTATATCATAAAAAATGCATGCCAACCAAAGTAAAGATTATCACCTTCTAATTCCAGATTTCCTTTATTTTCTAAAGTTATCCATTCCTTTATCCAAGTGAGTGCACATGCATTATTGTATAATTGTAAATTTGGTCATCTGAGCCCTTCTTTTTCCTTCCTATCTTGTAATGGACATTTTGATACGAGGTTTCTTTCCCTGCCATATAGAGTCCACTAAATCTTTATTCCACAATTTAAAACATTTTTGATTATAATTGGAATTACCTGAAATAAATACAGCATCCTTGGTAAAATTTTCATTTGGATGGTCGCTATTTTTCCTGTTAGAGTTCTGATAATTTCCACTTGTTTAGATCTTCTTTTATCCTCTTCCACATAGGTGTATAATTATTTTCATAGAGTTCTGCATTTCTTTTTGTAATTGTTACACCTAAATATTTTACCTTGTTCACTATTTTGATTTAAGAAGAAGAATAAGAAATGACTACTCAATCCGAGGGGTGAAAACTATGAATCATATGTTCAAGCTATGTGTCTTCACTGATGATTTAGTAATTTTCCTAGATAACCCACTAGAACTATAGAGACTAATAGAACTACTAGAAGAATTTGGAGAATTTGCAGGATTTCAAGCAATAAAGTCAAAAATGCAATAATGACAAAGAACATTTTGACAAAAGAAGAACTGAAATAGAAGAACTGAAATCAAAATAGTGAACAAGGTAAAATCCTTTTTCATTTTTAAAATAGCCATTTCATTTATAGAAGAAGGAAAACAAGAATGTTTATACCTTAAAATGCACTTAAAATGTTCTCCATGTTAGAGAAAGAAGCAGCTGCTATTACAGAACCAGTGATGAAGGACCTCTGTAGATCAGCCCAAAGGGCTGGCCTGGAGGTAGAGTTGGGACAGGGCACCGCATGCTGGATGCCCCAACCCCACACCAACATCGTCCTGACACTGTGCACCATTACGCATGGCACATGGCCTCAGGACACCCTTCCAGGGCAGCGTTCAAACACACTGCGTTGAAAGGGCGCTGAAGAGCCATGGTACAGGCTCTTAGGTCAGTCTTTTGCCACCCCTAAAAGGAGTGGCATAAGGGAGGATCAGGGCTGCAGCGTGGGGTTGCCGTGGCCCTGATACACCACTTCCTGGGGCAACTATGTTCTGCCCGTCTGCAGAGGCCCTGGGTTGCAATCCAATATTTACTTTCCCATGATTAAGCCCAAGTGAACTCACTGGGACCTCTTTTGAATATCTATCTATAGTAGATATATTGTATGGTAGGTTCAGGAACCAGAATCAGGTTCCACTCCTCAAACTCTCCATGGGCCAAATGTCATCAAGACATGCTTATGTTCTCTGATATTATTTGGTTTCTAGACAAAGTGTTGGATGTGGAGCTTTTCTCACTCAGCGTATTAGCCAGATATTCAACTGCTCGTTTCCGGTTCTTCCATATGTGGGCAAAGAAGAAGAGAAACAACATACTGACAGTCAATGTTTGCAAAAGCCAGCTGGGAATGCCATTGGTTTCCCACCTCAACCCTCTTTCCCACATGGGGAGACGAAGAAGGAGCAAAGCCAAGAAATAATCCTCAGGACCTTTCATCAGTGAGTGGACAGCAGGAATTCCCTTCATACTAGTTTCCAGGGTTTGAGGCTGGTGAGAGACTTTCCAGAGACCTCTGCATACCCAGTTAAGCCTGAAGACCAGGGAAATTCCTGCTTGTAGGCTGCAGTGTTAAACATTTAGCCCAGGGGTAGGCAACCTTTTTGAGTTGGGGGTTGGGTTGCTGTCCCTTAGACAATTGGGGGGCCAAAGCACCATAAATAAATAAATAAATAAATATAAATTTTAAAAAATTTAAAAAATTAAAAGATATGCATGCACTCTCTCTCAGCCCCAGAAAAGCCATGGCAAAACCCATGTGGAGATTTTGCCAAGAAAACCCCAAGAACAAGTAATAACAACAATAATCAATATCATTATGGCGGGGGGTGGCAGCGGCGCCAGGACCAGCCTGGGGCCGGTCCAAAGGCCTCGGGGGGGCGCATCCGGCCCCTGGGCCTTAGGTTGCCTACCCCTGATTTAGCCCATCCACCAGAAAAACTAATTGCAGAAACTTGGTTAACACTGGCTTGACTAAATGACCAGAACAGAAGCTTCAAAATAGCACCTCATGCTCAAAGCCCCCAAGAATAAATTCTTAAAATGCCTTCTTGTGACAGTTCTTATTCATTAGTCTATCTTTATCTTTGAGGAACACTTCCAGCTGGGATAGATTAATTTAAAAAAAAAAAAAAGCACCGACATCTTGCTTGCATAACCCTAAATTTTCAACTAAAAATACATCACTTTATTCAAAAGGTTACCCTGAGCTCAGTTTCAGAGTCTCCTTTGGTACTCTCGTTAAATTATTTTTAGAGTAAACTCAACAAAGCATTCTTCCTCATAAGAATATGAGTAGACGTTTTATTAACCTTACTTTGTTTAATTACTCCTGTCATTTGAATCACTGATCATTCAGTCCAATAGAAACTGTCACTGGCTTCCAAAGCAAATCCTTTTCACTGAGTTTTCTAGATATTTTTGGCGCTTTCCATTGTGCAGTTTAGGTTTCTAAACTGCACAATAGAAGCAAATTACAAGTTTGCTCTTTCCAAATCTCATGAAAGCCACTAATTCAGGCTAGCTCATTTCTCTCCTATAACTGCGATACTTGTCTGGATTGTCTTGCTGTTTCTCCCATTTCAAATTCAAACATATTGTTTCCATCCTTGTTCAATATAATTTCCACTTTTCTGGTTGTAACAGTGCTCCATTGCCATAAAGCAGACATTTACTTTATGGAAGGAATTGCTTGAGATTTAAGAATAAAATCATAGAATCAGAGTTGGAAGAGAACACAAGGGCCATCAGGTCCATCCCCCTGACATGCAGGAATACACAATCAAAGAACTCCAGGCAGATGGTCATCCAGCCTCTGTTTAAAAACCTCCAAAGGAGACTCCACTACACACCGAGGCAGCATACTCCATTGTTAAACAACTCTTGTCTGGAAGGTCTTCCTAATGTTGGGATCTCCTTTCCTGTAGTATGAATCCATTGTTTACTCCCTGGAGCTGCAGAAAACCAATTTGCTCCATGTTCAGTATGACATTCTTTCAAATATTTAAACAGGGCTATCATATCTCCTCTTAAACTTCTTTTCTCCAGGCTAACATACCCAGCACCTCATACAGCACGGTTTCCTAACCTTTCACCATTTTAGTCAACCTCCTCTGGACATTCTCCAGCTTGTCAACACCCCTCTTGAATTGTGGTGCCCAGAACTGGACACAGTTCCTGGTGAGGTGTGACCAAAGCAGAATAGAGTGGCACTATTACTTCCCTTGATCTAGATACTATACTTCTATTGATCACATTGGCCATTTTAACTTCCATTATCACACTTACTCATGTTTAACTTACAGTATACTAAGACGCCTAGATTCCTTTTGCACGTAGTCTCATTAAGCCAGGTGCCCCCCATCTTATATCTATGCATT
>CM034708.1:58173214-58187700 GCA_020142125.1 Phrynosoma platyrhinos
ACATTTTATCATCTTGTTTGCAAGAATATCATGGGGGACCTTGTCAAAGTCCCCCTTCCTGAAATCAAGACATGCTACATTCACAGCATTCCCTTCATCTACCTAGTTGGTAATTTTATCAAAAAAAAAGATCAGTCTGACATGACTTGTTTTTGAAAAACCCATGCTGACCTTTAGTGATTATGGCTTTCCTTTCTAAATGCTTACAGACTGTTTAATAGTCTGCTCTAAAATCTTTCCTGATATTGATGTCAGGCTGACTGGGCCATAATTGTTTGTGTCCTCTTTTTTACCCTTTTTGAAAATAAAATGGGGACATTTACTGTCTCCAGTCTGCTGCATTTCCCCAAGTGCAAAATCTGCTCTACTTTCCTCAAACTGAACATCGTTTTCCTTTTGTGAGAAGACTGAGGCGAAGAGTATGTTGATAGTTCTGCCTTTTCTCTATCCTGTTAGCATTTCATCATCTTGTCCAAGCAATGGGCCTACTTTTATGGTTAACTGCCCTCAAGTCATTCCCGACTCAACAACATAAAATTTCTTTTCCGCTTCTCCGCAAGGCTTGAGGAGGTGTATAACATGTTAAAATACAAACACACACGTGCGCCTCCGGCCCCCTAGAGATCTGGGGGCCAGCGAATCGGCCCCAGATCAAAAAGTTTGGGGACCCCTGGTCTAGAATGTGTCTTATGATGCTTGGCTTTCCCTTTCCACTGTATAAAAAACTCCAGAACATGGTCCCTCTTAAGGATCCTGCCACTTCTACCCCTTTAACCAGATCATCACTGTTGCTTAGGATTAAATCTAAAATTGCTGAACTCTCATTGCCTCTCCCACATTCTGGTCAATGATGTTATTTGCAAGTCAAGTGAGGAATTTGTTGTACCTTAAAATTTTTTAAAGTCCATCGAATTCCAGGGAATATCAGGATAGTTGAAATCCCCCTTACCACTATTTCTCTCCTTACTGAACATGTGGTCATCTGTTCAAGGAAAGCCTCATCCATGTCCTCAGTTTGGCTTCAGGGTCTGTAGTAGACCCCCAAAATGACATCTCTGTTGTTTCTCTGCCCTATAATTTTTACCCAGATGCTTTTAAACTGACCTCCAGGATTTAAAGCTACTTATTCCCAGAAGGAAGTTTATCACACAGGGACAATTGGAAGTACATATGGTGATTAACCACGATAATCCTGCAAATGCACTAATGATTTTCACGTCATCATGTTCAAAGTGTTATCACATGAATAGCCTGTTATTAATCCCGCAATTGTGCTAATGGTTTTCACATGTCAAGGTGAAACGTGATTAAAGTACCATTAACCTGTAACTAGGCAAGAAACAATAGCAAATCTTTCATGAGATTTTCCCGTGAATGACTTTTGCTGTTTATTGCCTTGTTATTCACAGGATAATGGCTCTTGTGTTAATCACATTTTAATTGTGTTTTAATGTCAACTGCACAATTGTCTTGGGTTAATATCACTCTTTAAAGTCCCAATCCCCCCCCCCATGTGATAAACTCCTAAGACTTCCTACATCAGTTGATGTATACAGAAAACCAAATCCCGAAGTGTCACCCAGTATGTATTATATACCAGTGTTTGGATGCTAAAGAAAGCTTCACAAATTTAAAACTGGAGAAATAAACATATGCTTCTTGAGCTGGGTAGGTCTGAAACTGATCAGATACACAATTTTATTCTATGACCAGTATTTTGTTACAAATCATAAAATGGTACACTTAATATATAATCAGGAATTTCAAAAGTCTGTATTTACTCTTTGTTATATGTATTAGACTTTAGCGATGTTAAAAGACATCATAAATAACACTATTTGTATAACAGACACTTGTGTGTTAATTTAAATCTGCTACTACAGAAATAACGTAATTTATTAAAAATGATATATTTCCAACAATTTGGATTTCAATAAAGAAATATAGCCATGTTTAAGTCTTTCCAGTTTTCAAAATAAAATGTGCATTTTAATTTTATTTAACATTATTTAATTTAATGTTTATATTTTTGTACACAACATAAACTATCCTCTCCCTCCAAAACATAAGAAAATACCTGAGAAAATATAACATATACAGCATTCAGGCAGAATATCTGATGCTTTCAAGGCCACTGAAAGGATTGAAGGACAGGTCAGTCTAAGAAGGATTAATCCTCTTTAAAAGAGCAACAGTTTATGGAGGTGGTAGTGGGGGTGGGGGCGGTGGGGGCAGAGACAGCAGTGACAACAAAGGATCACATATATTCTGGCTATATCCAGGAGACCATCCCCAGGTTACAGATGGTTGTGGGGGTGGGAAATTTGCATGATTATTTACAGTTTCAAATGGTGGGGGAGGAAAGGAATGCTGATGCATTATGAAACTCTCTGGCCTCTGCTGCTGACAAAATTCTGAAGGTTTCCATGGTTCAGCATGGTGAGAAGAATAATGCTGTAGAGTGCTCAGCTGAGGTCTAAAAAAGTGTTGAGGTGAAGGATGTGGGAATCTTCTGCTTGAAAAGGTGGGGTGAGGTTCTCCCCTACAATATCCTTCTGAATAGTCTGAAGAATGCTGCTGTTGTCTGGGCTTGTAATTAATTCCATTATCATCTACAGAAAGAGAGGGAAAATAATAGATTAATGGCACTTGATTATTCTGGGTTATGTGAAAACATACATGCCATCTCCAATAATAAGCCAGCTGATGCTAATTTTGAAGGATATAATACATTGGAGCCTCACTACTTTCAGCCTGCCATGTAGTGGCCATGTTCTCAATATCACTTATCTCTGAAACAGTACCATCCTTTTTCTTTAACTTACAGCTGGCACATGTAAAAGTAAACAGGGAAAAGAATATATGAATGGTGAATCAAGCAGTAATTAGTAAAGCTATATGAATGTAAAGTTAAATGAAGAGTTGTAATTGAGAACCATTTTAAGGCTGTTGGTTGCCTCAGAGAAGCCAAGGATGAACTCTGCAAGACAAAACTGAGCAGTCCAAAACTATAATTCTTTCATCCAACAATTTTTCCTCATTTGTATATAAGCCCTACAAGTTGTTAGAGACAAGAGTATTACAAGTACAATACAGAAAGGGATAGTAGTAATAATTCAGGCCATGGGTGGGCATTTATCTGAGGTTGGGGGCCACACCCCAGAACTAAAAATTCCATCAACAAAATGCATCCTGAAATGGGCATGGGCTCAATGGAGGCTGCTTCAGACTCACGCCTTTTTTTTCTAACAGGAAATGACCTAGAAAGTAAAAATCCTATGTTACCAAAATACAGCAAAATATCCACCATGCCTCTGGGTGGAACATTTGTGGCCAAAAAATGGGAGGGATTCAGGAGGCTACATACAGCCTGCAGGCAAGACTCTTGCCATCCTTAATATAGGCCAATACCTGCCCTGAATCTTCATTCACTTCTCTATCCTGGTTCAACATTGTCTTTAATATATCTTCAGGGAAAAGAATCCCATAAACTCCTCTAGCCTATCATTTCACTTCCTGACCTATGATATGGGTTATCTGATTAGGAAAAGAATAAAGCACACTTAATGTGGTTTAAATTATAACTTCAAAGCTTTTAAGTGGAAACATATTGGAATATTTTCATTTTTATTCTGTATTTCTGTACTTACCATGTACTTCTTTAAGGGGGAAAGGCACTGAAAACTATAAACACATTAATTTATAGCACATTAAACAGAATATGCATGATATGCTGTATTTGTTCACACCTATACTTCCAATGGAGATTAACAATGGAGTCTTTCACTGAAACCTCCAGTTTCAAAATCACCATCTGTAGAATTACTTGACTATATTGTCCCGCTATCCATTCAATGGTATTAATGAATCTTGTGGCATCTACAAATAAGCAACTTACCATACTTATCATAATCTTGTAGTGATCTTAATTTCTTTCTTCTTAATTTCTGAGATTTCTTTTGTTGCTTTGCTGCTCGTTCTTTTTCATCATCGCTAAAGTCTAAAGCCTGCATTAGAATACTTGGGAGTTAACAAAATTAACTGATGAAAATAACAATACTTACATTTTACCAGCTATCAGCAAAGGCAAACAAGGATACCTGGAGGTTCAAGTCAAGCAGGTGAAGTTTGAGACTATAGGTGGCATCCAATATCATGCTGATGGAAAGGAGATCCTATAGAAAATGCATCTCCCACTCATGGAAGATAGCTCCATTTGATTTTTTAGGATCCTTCCCTTCCCTTCAGCCCTCTATGCTACAGACCACTCCAAACAGGAGGGACACACAACCCACTTGTTTATTATTTCCTGGAGATATGGGGAATTGCTGCAGAAAGGAAAGGAGCAATGGAAACTTTAGTGTTCAAGAGTTCACATCCACCAACACTTGTCACTTCCTTACTACTACCACTATGTTATCTTTAAAAGTCATATATGATCGAAAGATTGCTTATACAGGTTGAGTATCCCATATACAAAACTCTTGGGAACAGAAGCGTTCTGTGTTCAGATTTTTTTGGATTTGGAATACTGGCATAGCCTTCAGCCTCCAGTCTCATATATAACACAAGTAGTGAACAAACAAGGTGTGGCTGGTAGTGGTGATGGAGAGGAGGAGAAAGAAGAACAAGAAACCAGGAAGACAACTAGGAAGAAGAGTCTCTCACACATACATTCCACATCCCAAATAGAGAAGAGGAGCAACTTCAGTAGCAAAGCACCACCAGGAGCAGCAACGTCCAGTGTGCCTTTCTTGACTGCATGCCCCCCACTCCTCCCTCCCTGTGAGAAAACTGGGCACTAACATTGATTGTAACCTGCCTCCACCTGGAAGGTGAGAGAGGGAAAGGAAAGGGAGACAGACCGGCTGCCATTTACCAAATTACCCATTCAGGAAAGGAAGCTTTCAGTCTCAAGAGCTGGAAAAACATATTGGGAACTTTCCTGTATAAATGGGAACAGAGAGGTTGCCAAATAAGATGCCTGGACGAGTCCCTGTTGTTCTGTTAAGGCAGAATCCAGCCAGGTAATCTTCCTCAGGGATGCCCCCCCCCCTTTCTGTTGCACCCACATAAATTTAATGCAATTGTTGAAGAGTTTCCTCTTTGGTTTGTGGCGATGGGTTGTTTCTTTCTCACTCATACACAGAGAGAGAGAGAGAGAGCAATTTAACAAAAATTTCAGAAATTCTGTTTGGTTGGTTGTAACAATATAACTTTAGTATAAAGAAAAAAAGGCAGATCCCTTCTCTGTTCATCCACCACCCTTCTCCATTGACCCCCTTCCCTTGTCCTGTCGCAGCTCCTATGTGAGACTTGGTTCTGTGGCCCCCCTCTGACCTTCTATCAGGATTCTCATTCTGTCTAAGTAAAGACAAAGAACAGGGCTAGAGAAGAGGGTACTAGCTGGTTTAACCCATGGTTTATGACTTTTAAAAAACTGGTTATTTATACATTTTTTTAAAGTCTGGCTGTTATTATTATTTTCCAACCCTCTTCAAATTCAAATAATAACTATTTGAATTTAAACATTTTAACTAATAGTTTACTGGTTGTTGTTCACTGTTAGACCAGTATCCAGTGTCAGTTGCTTCTTTTTAATCACTGTATTTTATAATGCTAAAAATGCCATTCAGAAACAAAACCTTCAATTAACATGAGGTCAACCAAAAAAACAACTTGTTTTAAAAGAGCACTTTTTAAAGAACAATTATTATTTAAGAAAGTGGCCATATCTGAAATGCATTTTGTACTTTTTCTGATTTAGTTCTATATTGGTGTAGTCCTACACGCCTACATATAGGCTACCAACTTGTCAATATAATTTCCAAAGTTTTATAGAAAGATGTAAATCATATCAAAGCCCAATAAATTTGGATTGCTAATGTTAGAAAGCATTAAAACATAATCAAGCTTTCTAAAACATAAAATGTTTCACACAATTCAATTTTTTTCATTACATTAATGCAAAAAATGTTTTGTTTTTGGTTGTTGTTGTTTTGAAAACTGCTTTTTCCCATCAACGCTGGTAAGCAATAATCCTTCTAAGTGTCCCCGCTTTCTTTCTCAGCCCGGCGTCTCTCTAGTCTCGTCTTACCTCGTGTCTTGTTTGTTCACCACTTGTGTTATGTATGAGACATGAGGCTGGCGACAGAGTAAGGATCTAAGAAATGAACAAGCAGGAGAGCCGCCACCGCTGCCATGAAGATGGAAGCAGACAGCTGACAGCAAAAAACTTTGAGCTTTGGAGGTTTCCCTATCAGAGATGTGCAATCCATATCGTTTTCCATTAAGAAAATGATACTGATCATGTACATTTTCTTAATTTATTACAGGTGTGGGCACACATCCAAAATGTCGGAAAGCCAACTCAACATTTGGGAGGTCACAACCACTTTCCATTTCATCTCCCCCACAACAACAAGATACTATGACTGACAGTGGGACAGAAGAAGGGGAACACACAACTTCAAGCTTTCTAAAGTGCTTTGCTCGCAAAGCAAAGACACTTGGGGATAGTGACTGGTCAAACTACTCCCAGGACCTCTAAAAGGAAGCAAGTCATTTTTGAAGAGGCAACAACCATGCTTCCTTTGTTCAGAGCAGGAGGGGATGCAAAATTGCACATCTTCTTCTGCTCCCAGCAAGGAAGGTATAACTACCTGCTCTCTTTTAATATGTTATGCTTGCTCCTTGGCCCCTGGAAGCAAGCCAGGCATTTTAAAAAAGGAAGCACCCATCATTTCCATACTTGGAGGAGATGATACACAGCTGCTGACTCTTCTTAATGTGTCTTGCTTTCTGTAACCTTCAACAGACAAAATAAGGCTGAATGAGATGGGGAGGCGACACTGGGAAGCACTGAGAAACCATAAATAGGGGACTTGGAGGCAGCATGCAATCTGTGGACCACCAAATTTCCAGTGGAAACAGCCTTCTCCATTACATAGATGGAGGAGCACCTAAAGATCAAAGGCAATGCACTTTCTTATTGTAGACTAGGTATGGGAATCATGTGATCATTGAGATGTTGATGAACAGAACCAATGGTGAGGTATAATATGAGTTGCAGTTCATTAACATCTAAACCTGCCATACACATGTGAACATTAAAACCTTTCAGAGACTGAAGATTTTTAATTTAAAAATTCAGCATTCAAAATAAACTGAAACATGAAATCTAAAAAAAAAAAAAAAACCAAACTATTCCTTGAAAAGAGCCAAAAATGCAGACCCAGTTTATATGGGCCTGTGTCCATTAAATGAGAGAGAGAGAGAGAGAGAGAGAGAGAGAGAGAGAGAATAACTACAAGTTATCATTCAGATAACAGAGAGCAAGTTTCTCCAGGGAAGGTATTTCATTTTCTAACACTAAAAATGTAACATAAAACTCAGATACTTGTTAGCTGATTTTTCTCTTCATATACAACTCCTCAAATATAACTGAAGTACACAAAAGATGTTATTTACCTCAGGAGGTGGCTCTAAATCATTCATCCATGATGCATCTGATCCTTTCTCTCTGAAAGATGAGACAAAGATAAAAAGTCCATAGACTGGACACTAGCTACACATGCAAATTATTGCCCATTTGAGTTTCCGGAAAGGATGAGCTACAAAGCCCAAATAGCAGTTTAAAGTCTGAACACTGTGGGATCAGTTACCCAAGAACCTGACAAAATCCTAGGAAGACATTTGGGTGTCTGTTTTTTAGGATTTCCATTCTCATGGGTTAAGAAAAAGCATGGAAAATGGATAGCAGCTTTCAAATATTTCTTCTGTGAGGGGGGACTACTCCATGTTAAGAGAAAATTAAAAATGTTCCCCACAATTGCCAAAAGTATAAACTTGATGTCAGTGTTTCAAATATCACCATGGGCACGAATGTGCTAGATGCAGTGGTCTCCAAACTTTGGTCCTCCAGATGTTTTGGACTTCATCTCCTAGAATTCCTGACTGTTGGCCAAGCTGACAGCGGCGTCTGTCCAAAATACCTGGAGAACCCAGGTCTGGGAATCACTGTGCTAGAGTTAATTAGACATATCATTGTTCATCCCACCTGGGACTTCTCATACCCAAAGCAATGGGCCATTCTCATCCAAAGGGGCTTGCTTCACACACACACACCCAAACATGGAGGGGGAAAAACATGGGAACTCAAACCCATATTAGTCAATGGACGGCAACATACACATGTCCATTGATATTGGCCAATTGGGGGTGGGGTGATCTGTGGGAACTCCAAACTGCAGATGACTAGTCTGCCAATATGATGGGTAAAGGAACAGTACATGGAAGGATCAGTTAAACTTCATGAGATCTTGAACTCTAGAGGAAACATTGTTTCTTATTTTTCATATTTATCCACACTGATGCTTCTGAAGTAGTCCACATAGTCTATTTTTAAAGTTGTTGTTTTTCTTCTAAACAAAAACATTCAGATCTCAGGAATATGAAATGCAAGACACTGGTAAACTATGGTAACCCTTGAAGATCATGTTATGTGAATGGGAAGCATGGAACTGGTTTTAAAAAAGATAAAATTTATCACAACCTGAAAATAAGTCTTCTTTAACCCATTCAAAATAAAGTAAGTTGGGGCTTATCTTCAAAAATAAGGTAAGCTGGGAAAAGCAGCCACTGAGCTCACAGTCTGTTAGATCTAAACAAAAGTTCTGCACATTGCAAAAGCAATAATGAAATAATGATAATGAGCAAGCATTTACAAATTCTCTCTAAAAGAAGAAGATTATAACTGAAATTGTCAGGGTCTGATTCAGTCAACAGCCAAATACACAACCTTTAATACAACCCACAAACAGACTTAGTACTCTGTGCATACTCAGAAAAGCATGATGGGAATGAGGAAGGCAAGTGTAGACATTCCATGCCTTGCAAAGACACCTTGTGCTTCCTTGTGTGACAACATGAAATAGGTCAGAGAACCGCATGGAAGCCTTAGCATATGTATGCTACTTCTACAGTGAGACTAGAGGTTTTCAGAAAAGAGCCTGTCACAAAGAAAAACAAAATCTGACAAAGGAGATACTTCCTCTTTATTTCAGAGTGGGTTAGGTGTCTTTCAGGGGGGATTCAAAATATAATTTAAAGTTCTCACCAAAATCACTTTAGCATAAGTAGAACATGTGAGTTATGCTTAGGGACATTTTTATTTTCTGAAAGTAACAGAAGAGAAAAGCCTTCAGAACTACAAGCATTGTATCATTCCATTCCAAAATCATAACTGAGATGAGGAACAAACCAAGGATCTCCAAGGAGAGTTACTCTTTCAAATGAAAAATTTTGCTTACATGTGAAAATGCAAGAATGGGTAATTTTATATTGGAATGCACATTGCCTTTAAAGCTCTACATGGTTTACCTATGGGATTGCCTCCTGCTGCATAATCCATCCTATACACTCAGGTCTTCAAGGGAATATTTACTCCAATCAGCCAGGACTAGGTTGGCAACTGTCACACAGAGGGCTTTTCTTTAGCCACCCCTAGACTGTGTAACAATCTCTCAGAAGAGATTCAAGAGCTGGAGATGCTGTCTGAATTTATTAAAAACCAGAAGAGATTGTTCTTTACATTATGAATTTTATACTATGGACTGATTGTTTTAATATGCATTAGTCTTACATGTTCTTTTAAACTGATGCTATGTGTTTTAACTGTTTTATGTGTTTTAAGTAATGTTATGTATTATTAAATTGATATTATGTGCTATTAATTGATGTTATGTGTTGCATTTTAATCCATTACTGTTCCCTGCCTCAATCCATAGGGAGACAAAGGTTAAAAAAAAAAAAAAAGCAACAGGGTTCTAAACTATTTTAGAAAGTTGAAGATTAAAACAAAACACCATTTTTTAGAACCTAGACTTACTGTCTTATTTTTTCTGGAAATATATACTGGGTGAAGCTCTCAACCGATGGAGCAAAGTACACAGCATCATGTATTTTAATATCTTTAGCTTCAATATGCTCAGGACTGTTAAACTGCAGTACATAAAATGGATGAGACACAGGACCAAATACCTCAAAGACCTGCAAGACAATAAATGTTACAGCTTAAAGAAACATAACAAGTTCTACAACTACAGAACAACCCCTACTCTCACTGGGTAGGCAAACAAGTCAACATAAAAGACCATAAAAAGATAACCCCAAGCTGTGAAAAAAGCCTCCTATTTAGTGTTTTTGGAACCACTTTGGAAAGGATTTTAAGGGACATAACCTTTTTTCCCTCCTAAAAAAAGACACTACCAAAAAGATAGGTTTATTAATACTTTTTGAAAACAGAGATGATACATTTACACACAGAATTCTCATTTGGTTGTGTGTGTCTGTGTGTGCGCCTCCATATCACCTGTGAATGTATGCTAACCCTGTGAATTTTCATAGGGAGTTTTAAGCAAGAATACTCAGAGTTGGTTTTGTCACTTCATTCCTTGGAAATATAGCCTATAGCACCTGGTATTCATTGGTGGTCTCCCATCCAAGTACTAGCCAGAGCTGACCCTGCTTAGCTGTCATGATCAGACAGGATCTGGTGTCTCTAGGGATGAAGTATATAACAAGACTCATCATTTTATTAAATGTAAATGATGCAATTACAAATCTCATATTGTGGCATGTAGCCATCTAAACCTTTCCCATCCGAATCCTCTCTCACATTATATACTGCTTTTCATGTAACTGAATTAAAAATTAAAGATTACAAATTCAAATTACATGAGTGGAGCAAAAATGCACTTCTGCCCCAAAACATTTGGGGTGGGTAGGGGGAGACATTAGGTCACTGCATGCACACAATTCTGAGGAGCGAGATTTTAATGAAGCCAACAAATACCTATTATCTGTCAACCTCTGCATTCTACCACCAGGACTGTGCCTTACTTATTAAACTTATAGTTGACATTTTCCAGGTTTTGCCTTCACTGGCAAGAAATGCCTTAAGGACCATTCAACAGTACAGATTTTTGATTTATTTATGTAAAAAATTATATCCTGCCCTCAGCTAGCACATTTACACAGCACTCAAAAGAGGGGCGGTTTTAAAGACCAGACTGAATTTTCCAGACTAAACTTCAAAATAAAGGAACCAGTATGCTCCCTGGAAACAAGTTTTATCCCTTATCTCTGTGAAAATAAAATGAAAGCAGGAAGGTCTTCTCCGTACTTCTCTAAATATTTTAGAGATTAAGATACTATGCAACAGAGGGGTTAAACTTATTTTTTTAAAAAGATTATTTAGGATTTAAACATGCCATTTACAATCCAGAAAATCATATAACACTCATGGGGTCTATCAGAACTGCTAATTCTGATAATATTGATGATGACAACAACAACTAACGATGAAGCACCTATAACCTAAGATGTTCATTTGGACTCTAACCTTGCTTTTTTCTAAGCTAAATTCAATGTAATTCCTTCCTAGAGTAGACCCATTAAATTTATGGGAACTTTTAGTTGACAGCAGTTGGGTCTACTCTAATTAGGACTAATATTAGGTTTAACTCTTTGCTGTCATGTAATTTTTTTTTTGTCCAGATTGTACTGCTCTTACTTTTATTTGTTTTGATCTTTTGTTTGTATTTGCTCAAAGGTTCCTTCTTATAAAACATATAAGGACAATGGCTTTATAATACAGTTGCCCCTCCATTTTTCCAGGGGATCCATTCCAGGCCCTCCCCACGAAAGTGGAAAACCGCAGCTATTCAAGCCCCGTAGGCTAATGAGGGGGGGGGGGGCGCACCCCATTTTATCCCCCTCCATTTCCTGTCCGCAAACAGGTGAGGGACACGAAAATGGAGGGGCAACTGTACTAACAATTGTACCTCTTCAGTTGTGTTTGTCTCCTCACCCCAAAAAAAGCTTTGAAGGTCTGTAACTATTAGTAAGTAAAAATATGTAGAAAACTATCATATCCAGAGTGCAAAGATACAAGAACTACATTATAACCACATGATTTGCTCACCTTTCCAACTGAACGACGATCATCTCTGAAAAGTACAGTATCTTCATTCACAGGTGGCAGCCCTTTTTGGGACTCAACAATTACTAAAATGAAAATATTGTAATGCTGAAAAGGGTTTTGTAATTCTTTCAAATAGGAGGTAAAAAGTAATATATTCACTAGCGATGTATTAATTTCAGGAATAGGTTTACCATAATAGCTCTTAACTTTAATAATGATCTACAGCTAATTGATGGATTAAGCCTGTAAGTAATAACAGCACCTCATTTTTTACAAAAGGAAGGAAATTAGCACTAAAAACTATCATAACCTATACTAAAACAACATAATACATTCAGTACCCAGCTCACAAATGTAATTTGCTCGTTACAGTTCAAAAATGAGGCATATATTGAACTGAACACTGCAATATCTGCAAGTATTTGTAGACATACAAAATTCTTGCTTATTTGTACATGCCTACTAGTAACACAGCAATAATAGAGTAGTGCAGGCTATGCTATACAGTCCTAACAGGAATCCCCCATGAGACACAATGAAAGAGGAAATAATTCACCTAAGAAGTAAAGGTAAAAGTAAAGGTATTCTCCATTGACAAGGTTGTCAAGTCGTGTCTGACCGTAGGGGGCGGCGCTCATCTCCTTTACTAAGCAGAAGAGCCAGCGTTGTCAGAGACTAGTCTGTGATCATGTGGCCAGCATGACTGCACAAAACACTGTTTACGTTCCCACCAAAATGGTACCTATTTATCTACTTGCATTTGCATGCTTTCAAACTGCACTCTATTTGTGTTCAAAGATATTCTACTTGAGTTGGAGTAATGAGACCTTGAGATTCAAAATAGGCAAACCATGGCTTTCCTTTTATATGCAAGACAAAAGTAGTAAAGCAAATAAATTACAAGGTTAATAAAATAAAAGTGTATTGTGACAAGACAGCCAGAACTATGACTCTCAAGACCAGGGTTCAAATTCCCATTTGGGTCAACACATTCTCTCAGTCTCAGAGGAAGGTAAAGGCAAAACCCCTCCTGCACAAATCTTGCCAAGAAAACCCCACCTTGGAGTTGTCTAAATCAAAAATGACGAAGAAAAAGACATAAACAGTCAGCGGGCCTTTACAGACTGCCAGAAATAATGCAGCTTGAGGCCACTTTAACTGTTCTGGCTCTGTGCTAGGGAATCATGGGAACTGTATTTTTTTTTTTTTCTGGGACATTTAGCCTTCTCCGTCAGAGAGCTCTGGTGCCACAATAAACTACAGTTCACATGATTCCTTAGCACTGAGCCAGGACAGTTAACGTGGCCTCAAGCTGCATTTTTTCTGGCAGTCTGTAAAGGCCCAGTGTCAGCCTTAATGGAAAGTTTTAGCAATCTTATTATGTATCCATGTATCTGCTAATGCTAACTACAATCTAAGGAAGCAACAGTTTCTAATCTGTAGCAATAAACAATGATAAAGCAATAATATGGAGCATGGTGGATATTAATGATAGTCGACTTGAAGGAACACAACAACCTATTTATTATATGTTACATTTAAATGTTACATTGGATAATATTATACAGTACCAACATTTACTCAAAGGTATATTACTCAGCAAGATGCATAATGGTTATTTTTATATTACTTTTACTCAGGCAGTATATACATACACGTACTGTTTTGCACTTGTTTGGGTATGCAGACAGATGAAAAAATTGAAAAGCTTCAAGAAAAGCACATTATCTCCAATACTATGACATGTCACTATTCAAGTAGGGAGTAACACAATTAACAGTGAATAATACTAAACTAAATTACTATCTATTTTGCCTGAAAATTGTACACTGTCCTGATAAACAGACTTTCCTTTACACCCCTGAAGGATGCAACACTACATAAAATTATTGCTTTAAAATACACTTAATGCAGGTATTCTGAGGATCATTTAATAAAAATGTAAATTACTGCCCATTATCCAGCAAAAATCTAATATTCACTGTTGAAGAAGCAAAAAAAGTTTGCAGTACTCACTAAGAGAAATTCATTTCCTGAATGGAAGTCATGGCATCCTGAAGCAGTGTAATGTCCAATTAAATGTTCACATCGATACACTCTTTCACATAAACTCCACAGTACAACTAATACAACAGACTAATCCCAACCTGAATCCCAACCTGAATAGAGCTACATAAACTAAGGGCCTTTACAGACTGCCAGAAATAACGCAGCTTGAGACCACTTTAACTGTCCTGGCTCAATGCTAGGGAATCAAGGTAATTGTAGCTTTTTTTCTGAGAGATCGAGCCTTCTCTGTCAGAGAGCTCTGGTGCCACAATAAACTACAGTCCCCATGATTCCCTAGCACTGAGCCAGGACAGTTAAAGTGGCCTCAAGCTGCATTATTTCTGGCAGTCTGTACAGATCCTAAGTTACACAGCAAGAAGACGACATCTTATTATTGTTAAAGTTTATTAAAGTTTATTTCTAGAGCGCTGTCAGTGTACTCAGCGCTGTA
>CM034708.1:58235298-58254087 GCA_020142125.1 Phrynosoma platyrhinos
TGGCACCTTCCTTCCATCAGCACTGGAAGAGTTGAGTTGAGTTTGTGGATGCTCTAGGATGGGAGGGGAGGAGGTTGTCATAGCCAATCAGAACATGAGGACAGATTAAGACCAGGTAGGATTGTCGCACACACATCATATTGAACAGGCTGAAAGCATTCTTGCTGGCTGAGGACACATTTTTACAGTTCTCCTCCTGGAACGGGCTAGGGAACTGTCAGAGCACAGAATGGGAACTCAATGATGATCATACTGTGCAATAAAATATGTTCCGTTCTGTTCTCATCACGTACTCATTACATTCAGAAAACACAGTGTGATAAGCTTATTAGGCAAGGATTACTCAGTGAGGGTTTTGTCAGTTCCTTCCTCAGCACCTGGTATTCCTACAGCACCTGGTATTCATTGGTGGTCTCCCATCCAAGTGCTAACCACTGCTGACTCTGTTAAGCTTCCATGATCAGATTTAGGATATTTAGGCCACCAATCTAGAGAAACTAGGGCTCAAACCTAGGACATTCTGTATGCATAGGATGTGTTCTTCCACTGAGAGATGGCTTATTGTCTTTAATGCATAATTACTGACAATGAAAAGCAACAAAAATCACTCTGGTTGTTTTGAATTATGCATGTCCATGTTGCTTTACTTATTTCAGTGGGAGGTGGGAAAGTCACAGAGTTTTCCCATTCTGTTGAAGTATATTAGGCAGTCCTTGGATTGAGACAGCTCTCATGCAAGACCATGGTAAGAGTCACTCATCCCAAAGGTTGATAGATGAGTTCATTAGCTTTCAGGGTTTTGTCTTGGTGTTCTTGTTATTTTTTTAAATTCCCTAAGAAATTAAAAGTGTGGATATCTAAATGTGTATGCACAGCTGTCAGCTAGGAAACCATGCAGGGAGCTGTTCCCATATTTCTTTTACCAAAGAGCCATCCCAAACATGTTTATTAAAATACTATTGCCAGCTTTTTTGGGACTATAAAACAACACAGCTGCTGCTGTTTGTTCTTATTACTTCTAGATGTTATTACACTATAAACCTTTGCAGTTGCAGAAGGGAGATCTCTTAGTCATCAGATGTTTCATTATGGTTCTCTAGCAACAGTAGAACTGAACAAAAGGAGACAGTGGGTCCAAGCCACCAACTCAGGGGAAAAAAGAAAAGCAGCATGCTAAGGCTGCAACTCTAAATGCTCATACTTGAAAGTAATCCTGAGTGAACTTACGGTAAGTCCTACTTAGTTCTAACTAGGTATGTATGGTATTGCACTATAAGAGACCATTGTGACAAAAGCTAATACAGTAAATTGGATTCAGAAATGTTCCTGAGAAATATCAAGGATGATAGTGTGTTGATGAAATGGAAAAATGGGGAAAGGGCTGATGGAATAATACAGTTCAGAGAGACAAAGAAAGATAGAGACCAGCCACCACTAATATCTGAAGGAATGAATTCAAAGACATAGCATGGTTAGTCTAGACCAATATGTAAAGAAAACTTGTAGCACCTTTTGTTGGAATATGGATGGGATATGCAATCAAAGTGGAAATGTAGAGATGTGTGAAAAAATATCTTCTGAGAAAAGTGCCTAAGCAAACAAAGAGGACTCAGCATGCAGATGGTGTGAAGCCAAAACAATTTTGCACTGAACAACAAAGCAAGGACTTTAAGCCTGGGAAAACAGGATTTTGGAAGGTAAACATATGAGCTCATCTGGTTTGCATGAGAACCAGGTCACATGGGGAGTGATACACAGCTAGAGACTGGGATAAAGCTGATCATCCTATCATTATGTAGGTTGCCACCCAGGAGGTGGAGTTAAGGGTTGAGCCAAGGGCTCCTTTTTCTCTTTAGAACTGGCCTTGCTTTCAACTTAACAACAACAAGTTGTGATTCTATGGTTTATATCATCTGCAAGATGGATTGTACATAGTTCTTTTCTGTTTTCACTATGCAATAACGAAGCTTTGCTTTGGATTTACAATTGTGTCTTCATGGAAACAACATTTCCAGGATGGCTGGTGAAAGGAAGCAGTCTTCTAATCTCTGCTACATTTACATCACACAAATCAACACCTTTTAGACCAGGGGTAGGCAACCTTTCCCCTTTAAGGGCCGAGGGACTTCAGCTCCCAGAATCCCAGGAGCTATTGGCCAACATGGGACTATTGGCCAACATGGCTGAGTCTTCTGGGAGCTGAAGTCCCTCGGCCCTTAAAGGGGAAAGTTGTCTACCTGTGTTTTAGGCTAACTGAAAGAATGGTTTGCTAAGCCTAGCTGGCCCTATCAGAAGGCAGAATGAAGCAAACACCTCAGTTAGCAAATGCTGGAGGACATCAGTGGTGCCCAGTGCTTTCCTCCTAAGCCCACTAGCTGTTCTTATTTGCTGAAGGACCATATCTTCCAGCATTTCAGATAATAAATCCAGGACATGTGTGGCCAAACTACACAGAGTGTGATCAAGATGGCAAAGTTTATTAATGAGGAAGAACACATAAACTAGGAGAAACTGCTGCAGTTCGCTTGTACTTAAGGCGAATGGGAATGGCAAGATTCTGCCCCTCCTTGCCTCTCCTCCTTGCTGAATTAATTGAGTTCAAACTTGTTGTGCATGTTGAACTCAGTTTGCAACAACTAAAGTAAGTTGAGGATAAAAGGGGAAAATGGGAGTAGGAGAGAAAAATGTGACATTTGAAAAACAGCTTAAAAAGTAAGATGACAGAGGATTAATCAGAACTGTCCCTGATGAATCAGGACAGCTAGAGAGCATGTGATCACAGGGTATGAAGAACAAAACTGCACTCATCATTGAGACTGTCCTCAGTCTTCTATACTGGTCTGCTGCCTCAGAAACAGAGGAGATACTATCCATTTAACACCCAGTCTTGATTTCTGCATCTGGGAAGAGAGGTGCCATCTTGCCTTTCACATCAAGCAGAAAATGTCTTGGTCCAGACTTGGTTTGCTACTGCCATTCCTCACCAAGGACAATTTCACCTATAAACATCAGTTGGGATAGGGTTCAAATTTTGTAGGGTTGGGCTAGGGTTTAAATTGTGTATTTAAAAAAAACACCAAGATTAAATTATTTTTAAATTGTAGTTTTTATCCTTTTTATTGATTTTATTAAAATACATACATTCCACCTTATATTGTATGATTTGAAGCAGTGTACAAATAAAATCAATTTAAAGCATTTAAACAGATTAAAACACATTAGACAAGTCAATAAGTGAAAACCAGGTACATTTATAAATTTGGATAAAGTGATTAGAAACCCCAACTCCTAACTTTTTAATAAAAATCCATGTCAACATGTCTTCAAAGGTTGGGCATTCCACCAGTGGAGCTCCACAGTGATGCAGGTCCTCCCTCGCATCCTTTCAGTGTAGTGCTTGCCTTGGTAGGACACAAACTATTTGTAGTTCTCCATAGCCATTACATTTCTAATCACAATGTAATACAGTGGGCCCTGGGTATCTGCTGAGGTTTGGTTCCTGGATGCCCTGTGGATTCCAAAATCTGTGGATGGTCAAGTTCCATTAAATACAGTGGCATAGTAAAGTGCTGTACCTTACATAAAATGGCAAAATCAAGCTTTGCTGTTTGGAATTTATATATAAATCCTTCCTAGATGCTTCATCATAGTATGGAGATGGCCCTGAATTCTTGAAAGCTATAACAGCTATAACAGCACATAAACTCTGGCTAGGTCTACAGGCTGAGTAGTGCCTTGTTGATGGACATTGGTCTGTCACCCAAGGATCAGCATAGCTAAGTACAGACAGGCTTATTACCAGAAAGCCGGCAGATAGTGGAGAAACTTCCTTTAAAATCACATTTCTTCATCACACATACACACACAGACACTCAAAAACATTCATATGACTTTCTGTGACCTTGATTGCACACTGAAGTTTATATTGTCAAGATGCTCCTTTTGGAAGAATCAATTTGGTTTTCTGGCAAATTGATAGGTTTTTTTAAAGCAGTAGTCTCCAGAGTAAAGATAATGAGAGTCTCAGCAAGATGTGTACCTGTCACCTTAGCCTGCTGATTTGAAAAATTTATGCTTCCAACAGGAAATGAATTCAGCTAATAATTATCTCATCCATTAAATTCAATCAAGGAAAGGACAGCACAGATAAATGTAGTTATTTATGGGGAAAGTAGGAAGACTGTTTATGCCATCTAGGCATCATCAATTTCTTTGTACTATCCATTTTTTTCAACTTGGAAAAAAATAGCTGATGAAACATCTCAGGGTATGAAGTTTGGAAATAAATAACAAACGACTGGATGATTCTTCCTGAATGGTTTATTAAAATAGAAAATATTTAATTTACTGCTTGAATTCACTCATTAACTTGAACCCAACCTGTAGAGGAAAATTAAAGAAAAGTAGAGGGAGATATGTTCTCTGAATTGAAATCATGATTTTCTTTTTAAACATTCTTTGCTAAATGTTAATGTATGTTGAATAACTGCTGACCAAGATTTTGTTAATTTTTTTGCCTTAAACACCATTCCCAGAAGACTCTCTTTACATTCTCATTAGCAGTGGGTTGCCATTCAGATTTCATACTCCAGTATTTCTCTCTGATAAATAATGCAACCTTAAACATTATTCTGTCAATTTGCCAGAGCTCCCCAATTCTAGTAGAAGAATGTTTTCAGTCTGAATGGCCCACCAACTCAAACCAGCAGAAAGGTATATCAAATGGTCTCAGGATGTTTGCAAATAATAAAAATAAATGGACAGTTTTCACAGAAGGAGAAAAATAAGGAGTGGGATTCCCCCAAGATCTATATTGGAATATAGATACAATCACCCCTCCTTTTTTTCAGGAGATCTGTTCCAGACCCCTCCCCCTCAAAAAAGGAAAAACGCAAATATTCAAGCCCTATTAGTTTGAATAGAGGTGCATGTTACGAGGATAAGCAGAATCCCAAAAGAATCTTCAAAAAGCTCCCACCACGGGGCTGCAGTATGCGGTTGCCGTGGCCCCATGAAGCCACTCTTTCAGGGGAGTTTGCTTCATCCCTATGTTACTTAGTACAGCCTATCTCTATCATCAGCATCAATAGTTATATACCTTTGCATACCAGTAAGTGGGAATAGCAGCAGATGGCCATTGTCCTCATGTCTTGCTTGTGGCCTTCCCATGGGTATTTGGTTGGCTACTGCAGGAAAAAAGTATACAGAATAGTCAAGCTTTTGCACTGATCCTGCAAGACTCTTCTTGAATTAGTAAGTAATCAGGTGACTGCAGCTTGTCCTAGACTTTCTTTTGTGCTGCTTTTAAAATGTGAGATTTATTTTATTTTTTAAAAGCTTGAAGTATTTTGTGGCATAGAGAGGTTACATCTCCTAAGTCACTCCAGTGTGGTTTTTGCTCCTGGGACTGAATTCCTTGCCATCTTGATGTGTTAGTCCTCTGTTAGCTCCATTCTTTCAGAGAAACTTTTATCAGGATCCCAACCACCAATATATCTAAGATGTTTTACCTTTTAAAAAAAATCAGAAAAGTCACATTATTTAACCTATTCATTCAAACACCTAACAGATGACTCAACACTTGTTCCAGGTTTCTGAGTTCTTGATAGAAATAGGGCCTCTCATAAACCACATTCCTCTTGGGAAAGACATGGGTGTCAAACTTGGCCAGAACAGTCTCGCCCTCTTTAACAAATATAAATGATTTATAAACATTTCTGCCTTCTTTTACATTGCATAAAGGACTGGATTTACTTAAGCACTCTTTCTTCTGCCTTGTGGAGCAGGCAAAGACAATAATCTTCATTTCTGCTTAAGGGTTATTGAAATTGAATTTTTGGGGAGAACTGGCTCATTTTTCTTGCCTTGCAAATCTGTGAGTTTAAAACTTGATTTCTAATACAGTCAGCCCTCAGTATCTGTGGGGGATCTGTTGCAGACCCCCCCCCATGGACACCAAAATCTGTGGATGCTCGAGTCCCATTGACACCAATGGTGAAACAGCCATACAGCTGCACTGCCATTGGGGACAATGGGACAAGTCCTCCCTCCCTCCCTAACTCCCTCCCTCCTTTCTTCCTCCCCCTGCAAGGCTTATGCCCTGGCTTGGCTTCAGGGGTAGAGGCTGGAGCCTAGGAGGTTGCTGACAGCCTAGATTTTTGTGGCTGAAGCAAATTCCTCCCAAAGACCGGAGTGCGCAGGGAGGATTATATGGGAGGAGGCAGTCCTGAAGATAATAACCCTAACACGTATTATTCATTTTAGCTATCTTCCATGTTACTGACATGAATTCATGAGGTTTTTTTAAAAAAAATTCAGGTCTCACTGCACCCAGGTTTTTCAACAAACTGCAATTTGTTCTCAATTCTAGGTGGAACAAGAAAACAATAGAAATAGGATGCTTGACTAATAGTTGGTAACTGGCTGTATGCCTTTATTAGATGGTGATCATCATCATCTTTATATCCCACCTTTTCCCCAAGAGTAAGATTTAAGGTGGCTCACCATTAAAAATATTAAAAATAAAAAACAAACAAGATGGCTGGTGCAACTGCTTCAGCTTTTAATATTTGTGGCATAAAGAAGTCACATCTTCCAAGTCGTTCCAGAATGGGTTTTGCTCCGAGGACCGATATTGGTCAACTCAGAGTTCCTTGCCATCTTGATGGCACTATGAAGGGTTAGTCCTCTGTTAGCTCCATTGTTTCAGAGAAACTTTTATCCTGGATTCCAACCACTAATATCTATGTGTTCTACTACTCCTCCTACTACTACAACAACGAAGAAGAAGAAGAAGAAGAAGAAGAAGAAGAAGAAGAAGAAGAAGAAGAAGAAGAAGAAGAAGAAGAAGATTCACATTATTCAGTCTGTTCAGTCAAACATCTAACAGATGACTCAACATTTGTTCCAGCTTTTGATAGAAATAGGGCCTCTCATAAATGACATTTCTCTTGTGAATTACATGGTGTGTCAACATTAAAACTGAATTAAATTATTGACCATATTAAAAACATGCACTCAAACAAAGTTTTTAAAAAGTTAAACAATACAATTTAAAACAGCATTTACAGCACTTTTGTTACAAGTATTTTGTTCTAAAAGCCTGTGTGACTAAAAAAAGCTTTTAACTGTCAATGGAAGGATAGCAAGGAGGGGCCATTCTAGCCTCCCTGAAGAGGCAATTCCAATGTCTAGCGCAGCCACTGAGAAAGGCATTTCCCATGTTCCCAGTAATCATACCTGGGGAGGTGGTTGGACTGAGAGAAGGGCCTCTGCTATGGATCTCACACTCTGGTTATGTTCATAGGGGTGGATACAGAGCCAATGCAGACTGGCACTATAGGCCGGCCTGGGGGTGGAGTTGGGGTGGGGCAACCATATGCTGGCAACCCCGACTCCACCCCAACTCTGCCCCAATGCTGTGCACCAGTCCGCACAGCATGCAGTGTCAGAGTGCTCTCTTGGCGCAGCATGAATACACACTGTGCCAAAAGGGCGCAAAAGAGCCACAGCAAGGCTCAAAGGGTGGCATTTTGCCGCCCCCCCCCCAAGGAGCGGCATTTTGCTGCTCTTTTGGGAGTGACAAAAAGGAGGATCAGGGCCATGGCATGTGGATGCCATGGCCCCAATCTGCCACTCCCAAAGGTGGCCCAGAGCCACCCCAAATGGACTGTCTGCATTGGCCCATGGTCTGTTTGGTAGTATGGGTTTAAGCGGTAGTAGTCTTGCAATTAATAAAAAACCTCATTTAATGAGCCTGTGAGTGGGTAAATATATATTTATCTTCCTTAAGGTTGAGGATGTAGTAATAG
Source organism: Phrynosoma platyrhinos (assembly GCA_020142125.1). Classification (NCBI taxonomy): domain Eukaryota; kingdom Metazoa; phylum Chordata; class Lepidosauria; order Squamata; family Phrynosomatidae; genus Phrynosoma; species Phrynosoma platyrhinos. Next base: position 58,243,110 of record CM034708.1, read on the forward strand.
ATAAATTGCTATTTCAGGCTGCATAATAAGATTCAAAGTTAAAAAATTCAAATCTAAATCTTATTTGTAATCCTAGCTGAAGTAGAACCATTGAATCAATTGCTGAATGGAGATTCACCATGTATGTAGATTTAACTGATTTCATAAACCTATTCTAATGAGGACTAACAACAGGATTAAGGCATTAATTGTTAAAGTGTATTATTAGCACAAGGTGTATATGTGCAAAAGAACCTGAACACAATCAATGCTGCCAATTTCTTTCTTTCAGTTAAGAGACTATCTGACCGCTGATATAACCCATTTTACCTCTTCCAAAGTGAAGCCTAATCTGGGAGGCAGCTGGGTCCTATCACAAGGATTTTGCCGCCAAAGCCGCAGGGCAAGTCCAGCCCAGCTGCAGCCTGGGTCTCCGGCGCGCTTTGGCAGCCATTTTTTGAAGTCAGAAAGCTCCTGGTTTCAAAATAAGGCTGCCAAATTACATTGGGGACTCAGGCTGCAGCTGGGCTGGACTCGCCCGGCAGCTTCAGCAGCAAAATCCTTGTGAGAGGACCTTGCTGCCTCCCAATTAGGCTTCAATTCGAAAGAGGAAAGCTGGGTTATTTCAGTGGTGGGATAATCTTCTTTGGGGGGAAGCAGACGGGCGGCACTGGGCCACCCCAGGAAGCTGCACCGCGGGGCCGAGGTATCCACACACCTCGGCCCAGCGGCGCAGCTTTGCCGCCCCTGGAAGGAGCGCTAAAAATAGCACTCCTTCCACAAGTCGCTGAAGGTGTGCCGCAAAAGGCTGCCGGCGCACCTTCGGAGACTCTTCCGCCGCAGCGTGTGTGAACGCTGTGGCGGAGAGGCATCCTCGGAGCGCCGGACGTGCGGAAGTTCGGGCGCTCCGACAATGTCTTCGGGAAGGGGTTGGGGTGCCCACTGTGTGGCTGCCCCTCCCCTTTTTTGCCCCGAAAACGGAGCTTTGCGCCGTCTGCTTCCCCCCTACGTCTCAAAGGTGCTACAAGATCTCTCTATGTACTGATCCTACAAACTATATATCTTTGAATTCTACCAAAATGGCATTCGTTATAGAAGAGGAAAAAACAAGATTTGTTATTACAGACCAAAGAGACTTGGATCAGTATGCCAGTGTTTTGCACCTTCTTTAAATAAGGACTAATTCTGCCTTGTTTATCAGTCCAAGAATTAAAAGTTTTTCCCTTTGAACTGTGAAAGCAGATTCACACCCATCCCTATTCTTTAAAAATGTAAATGATGTGACATTTATTAGCAATCGACAGGAAATATTATAATGTGGAAACATCTAAACAGAAACCTGTAGAATGGCACAAACTAGGTGTATCTTTCTATACATCCTTATAAGAGTTCTGTCCACTCTGTACAGGTATTTCATAGGCCTTGATATGCCACCTGCTGTCTTTTCAGGTACTACAACCAGGAAGTATTCATTCCTGTAGTTAGAATCTTTAGTCCCTCATTAGAGTCATTTTATATAGGAATAATGAGGTGAACTTTTGTCCTTTATTATAATTACTTGCTGGAGAAATAATTAGTAGAAATATTCTTTTGACCACTCAGTGACCTAACACTTGATGGCTTGTATGTAAGCATGGGAACAGCCTCCAGTTGTATATGAAGTAAGACTGTCAATTGATTAAATATCTTGCACCTGATAGAGCATCTCTCTTTTTCCCAAATTGGCTGCAATCCTATATCTACCTACCTGGCAGTAAGCCTTATTGAACTCAATACAACTCTTGCCTTAATTCTTCTTCAAGAGAAGGCTGCTGAAACAGGCATTTCACTGTATCTCCATGAAAGGCACTGCTCCAGTTAGTGTAGGATGCAATGTGTTTCATGTATGACTCCTGGTTAAATCACTAGAAAGCAACTTCCTTTCTATGTAAGAAGCTGCATCTCTCACTCTTTGCTAGTGAGCATGTCTTATAGAGTTTGTATAAGAATGAGGAGCTCAGAGCCTCTTTTTTTTTTTTTTTTTTTTTTGGCTTCACACTACTCCTGAGATTCTTCTGAAGTCTAATGTTTATCATTACCTGGTCTCCTTAACTACCATTCCAACTCAAGCAGACCTTGGATTGCAACTCTCAGGACTCCCCTGACAGCATGCTGTCTGGAGAGTTCTAGTTAGTGTAGTCTTCAAATGTGACTTTTACAAACTCTAACAAAGGGCCTTTGCAGACTGCCAGAAATAGTGCAAATTGAGTCCACTTTTAGGGTTAGGGTTAGTGCTAGGGAATCATGAGAATTGTTTTTTTTATCTGAGACATTGAGCCTTCTCTGACAGAGAGCTCTGGTGCCACAATAAAATACAGTTCCCATGATTCCCTAACCCTAACCCTAACCCTTAAAGTGGACTCAATGTGCACTATTTCTAGCAGTCTGCAAAGGCCCAAAGTTCTGTACAGAACCTCAAGGGCCATTATCCTCTGAAATTATTAGAAGTAGCTCTCTTTCCATTTCCATGGTGTTCTTGCCTGGCAGTTCCTATTTGCTGTTACATTTCTCCAATTAAGACTTTTCTCAGTGCTGTCTCTGTTCTTCCTCATCCTCTCTGTTCTCCCTCCCTTCTAACCAGATGTTGATTTATCACTAGGGATGGAATACTCAAAAATATTCAAATTATAGTTTTAAAAAAACCCTGAGTGATGAGAAACCCTGGTGAGGAGAATCCTGGACTGACAAAATTTGTTGCTGATTGGGACTTATTCTGCCCAAAATTCACATGTGGTAGTTTTGCCCAGGAAACAGCATTTTTTGTATGGACAGAATAAGTCCCAATCTGCAAAGATCCTAATTATAGCATTTTATGCACAGTAAACAGCATTTTCTATGCAGGAATTGATATTTCAACAAAGAAATATCAATTCCTGCACAGAAAACGCTATCTACGGTGTATAAAATGCCTTGGGTCCAACTTACTTGAAGGAATGCTTCCTCCCATATAATCCTTCCCACACACCCCCTAAGCAGATGGCTTAAAGGGCCGTTTTGGGAGCAGGGAAGGGGAGGGGCAGCCGCACTCTCGGCGCCCCAACCCCCTCCCGAGGTCGTCCTCAGAGCAGCCGGCCCTCTGCATGGCCGGCGCTCTGAGGAGGACCTCCCGCCTCAGCCTTTCCACGTGCTGCGGCGGAAAAGTCGACGAAAGTGCGCCGCAGACTTTTGCGGCACACTTTCACTGACTTGTGAAAGGAGCGCTAATTTAGCACTCCTTTCAGGGGCGGCGAAGCTGCGCCGCAGGATCGGGGCGTGGGGATGCCTCGGTCCCGCGCCGCAGCTTCCCAGGGCGGCCCATGGCCGCCTGTCAGCTTAGCCCCACACTCAGGTCCTCTGGGAGGAACTTACTACAGTCAATGAAAACTAGACTGGTGGTGACTTCCCAGAGGACCTTTTCAGCTGCTACTTCTAAAATTTGGAATGACCTGCCAGAGGAGACTCGCCAGATTACATCCGTTGACGTTTTTAAAAAAGCGATAAAAACAATTCTCTTCCGGCGGGCCTTCCTAGATTGACCTCTGTCCTGATCTGAACTAACTGTTATTAACTGTTTTTAATTTTTTTTTAAGTCAGAGGGATTTTATTGTTGCAATTTTATATTGAAGGGAGGGTGGGTCAAAAGAGTGGGAGTTCGGAGATTATTTTCTTGTTATTATTTCTGTAATTGTTTTAATCTTTGCTGTTACCCGCCTTGATTGACAACAGGGAGAGGCGGGATACAAATAAATATTTATTAATAATAATATGCTATAATTACCATAGAATTTATTCTGTGTAAAATTCAAACATGGTTGACTTGCATAGAAAACAGCATTTTCTGTAAAGGAATTAAAATTTCTGCATATTGAAATATTATTTTCCATGCAGAAAATACTGTTTCCTATGCAAAACAACCACACAAAAATTTTGCACATAATAAGCCCGGAACTGGAGAATGTATGGTAAAATTGTATGTTTTTTGAAGACTTTCTTGCAATGGGAAGAAAACTGGTGAAAGTACTTGTTCATTGCTACCTTCAAGAAGAAACTTTGCCAGAAATAGTACAAATTGAGTCCACTTTAACTGCCCTGACTCAGTGCTAGGGAATCATGGGAACTGTAGTTTATTGTGGCACCAGAGCTCTCTGACAGAGAAGGCTCAATGTCTCAGAAAAAAGTACAATTCCCATGATTCCCTAGCACTGAGCCAGGGCAGTTAAGGTGGACTCGATTTGCACTATTTCTAGCAGTCTGCAAAGGCCCTTTATGGAGAATTATTACATCCCTATACTTTTCTCTTTATCCAACTCCTCTTCTTGCATTCTTTTCTTACTTGCATTCCTCCTGTGTTATGCATCTCTTTTACCTAAATCTCAATATATTTCAAAAGGAAAATAAGAAGACATAAATGTAATACATACAGATGAGATTTTTCCTGAAACAGACTGACATGGCTATAGGATACAAGGCATTCCTGACTTCCTTCTTTTGTCTTTTCACTAAAATCTGTTTAACAGGGAAAGTCAGATAGGTGCTTAGTATATCTGGACATCACACCTGTCTCAGCCTCATTCTGCCTGATGGTCTGAAGCTGCTGTATTTCTTCACCACCATGTGTCCAGCTAGACATCTTGACATGCTTCCTTCATTGTTCCCCTGCCCTAACTTGGAGCCTCATTGAATCACTGAATCTTGGCAACTCCTCACATACTTACTTTGGAATATGCAAGTATATGATTTCACTATTACCATATTAATTGAGTTCTAACTCAAGGATGGACAACTTCTGACCTTTCAAATGCTATTCAATTACAAGTCCAGTTGTTTCTCATTACTGATGTACTATTTACAGCTGATGAGAAACCAGCTGGAGGGCCACAATTTACCCAATTCTATTCCAATTCTTAAGCAAAATTTAAACAAAAACAAAAAAAACCTTGAGGTTCCAAAATATTCAGATGATTAGTGAACTGCATTTTAGTGAATATTCCATTCATTGATATTGATTGATTGATATTGATATTGATTGGTGATTAATATCACCAAGCCTCAGTATATGTGTTTTGTGACACCAGAGGTAAAACAAAACAAATGTGTGCTTCATGCTTTCAATTAAAATTGTCTCCCACATATATAATTCATGGAAATTTTAGTTGATTTATATGAGCAGTGGTTCATTTTTGTAGTCTTAATTTAAAATAATTTCAAATTATATGAAATCTCCTGTCACATGGAGATCAACTCTTGATATTGTAGTGATGAACTTTTTAGATTAATTCACATTATTGGTTTTAAGATTACCTGGTGGGTCACCAGTTTTTTAATAGTTGCCCAACACATGAAATTAAATAACTGAAGGCTTCCATCCTATCACTCCCACCCCAACCAGGACATTTCTGCTAACTTTCTAATGTAAGTCACAGGACTGGAGCCAGTGACTTCAATAACTTAATATGAAAGAAACAATAAATATAATCTCATCTAAAAGGTAAAAACAATTTTATTCATGGATGAAAGGGACTTTTCCTGACCTACCATAACACAGAACATTATGTTTTTAAACAATATTTCACTGATGAGTTCTTCAGATTCCCAGAATCTAAACATCACAGCAGTACTTCAACAAGCTCATACAACTCATATAATAATTTAGTATTATTATCAACATTAGGCTCTTAGTTGTTCAGTCAGAAAAAATGGAATAATTATGTTTTTACTCACACATGTATTGTAAGGTTTAATTAAATGGTTTTTGTATAGCCTTTTGAAACAGAAATCATTGTACATATAACTAATTGTATTATTCAGTTAATAACTGCTGAATGAATAGTAGACCAGACAGTATAATGAAAGTTATGAAGGAAATAATGGTAATTTGAGAGGCTAACATGAAATAAGAATATAGAATAGAAAACTGAATTCTACAAATTGCAGAATAAACTTTGGTTAAGGTCATGCTTCATAGAACAGAACTGTCATCATCGTTGTACTTATGGTAATCATTATCTAGTATACCATGTTGAGACATACTAATCTCTTCCTCTTTCTGGAGGGGGCATACTAGCAAATGTGTCATAAAATTAATTTTCTTGTATTGAAAATTACCTTGAAAATGCTTTCAGTTTATGAGGAATAGGACACACTCTTGCAATGCAGAATTACTTGTGTAGGGCTTTTGCAGACTGCCAGAAATAGTGCAAATTGAGTCCACTTTAACTGCCCTGGTTCAGTGGTAGGGAATCATGGGAACTGTAGTTTATTGTGGCACCAGAGCTCTCTGACAGAGAAGGATCAATGTCTCAGAAAAAAATACAATTCCCATGATTCCCTAGCACTGAGCCAGGGCAGGTAAAGTAAATCCCTTGGAACTCAAAAGGGATCCTAATGAGGCAGACGTGCATGAGATTGCTCTCAATCCACCCTTTGACTTGTGAGATCTCTAGAGATATGTATAAGGAGGTAACAGGAATTGTGGACCATGGTAAAAGACAACACTGGATTGAAAATGTGCCTTTGCCTCCTAGGATTTCTGCCAAGATCTTTTGTTGTTCAGTCTTTCAACACACACAGTTTCCCCAGTCATGAAACTTCAAAAAGGAAGAACACTGGATAGCAATAGAACAGTGGCTTATTTTTTTCTTAAATATTCCTTATACTTAGTGTGGAGAATGGGAGCTACAATATCATTATGGTGATTTTTTTTTTCAAATGGTAATCACTATAGTGGTTATGCTTTTGTTGTTCTTACATTGGCCTTGTGGGCTGCCTCTGTTTTCCACTTATGTTTGGTTTTGTATTTGCTGTCCTTAAAAGAAGGAGACACTCTGCCACAGCAGTTATCAGTACTGCTGATAGCAAGCAAATGAGAGACTACAAAGAAGAGTGCCAACTGGCCAAGAGAAGTAATAAACTGACCTTGTTTGCTCCTGTTGGCAGAAATCAGTAGGGGAAGCTAAATATTATGATAATTTGCTGTTTGTTTTTAACAAAAAAAAAATGATGCTAGAGGAAGGGTAGACAATGTACAATTCACAGACTACATACAGCCCTTGTAGGGCATTTTTGCAGCCTCTATCACCATGATGCCAAATGCTAGTGACAAGTGGGGAAAGCCCCCGTAAGTCAAGCAAAAACACCAATTATTAAAGGGTTTTATGATTTTCTACCAAAGTTCAGTGGTGTAGTTTATGGAAGGCAAAGGCTTCTGGACTGCAAAAACAGTTACAGGACCAGTAAATGTAAGACCAGTTTAAAAGCTGGCAACCATAATTTTAACAAAATGCATTTGTGCAGGGGAGCCTTTCCCCATCACTGGATCAGCATGCTGAGGAAAAACTTCACTTGCTATATTTATTTTTGTCATGCAGCTGTTACCCAAGGCAGAGGAGCTTTGCCAGGAAAAAGGAAATGGCGACACTAAGGAAAATATTTCAGTTTTTTTTCCTACAGAATATGTGTCAGTAAAATAGTTAGCAAACTATACATTTACTTCTGTGTTCCATCATCTGATTTAGAACTAAGCTAATGATAATACTGTGACTGAAACCAGTAGAGTTAGGGTTGCCATGTCTCAAGGAACTAGTGGAAATCCCAAGGAACCACTGTGCTTTGCTAGGTCTCTAGGCAGGAAAATAAATCTCAAGGCAAGCAGATCTGAGGCTTTGTATATCACACTATTTTCAGTAAGTGTTTCAGCAATTACTTTTTAAAACATTTCAATGTTTTTTGTATAACTATTCTTTTTACACAGAGCATCTGAAAATTGTCTTTACAATTTCAATTGTATATAAAATTTAAATTGTAAAGATAATTTTGGACATCCCATATAACTATCTTTTTCTTTCTTTCTTTAAAAAATTCATATTATTCTTTATTGCATTATATAATCTTATTCTTTTTTGATCAAAAGCAATGAAGAAAATACAGAATACATTTTAGATATATTTTTCTACAGTTAACCTTAATTTCATGCTAAAGTTAGCCCCAAAGTGATCTTTCTAAACACAATTTGGAGATGACTGTATATGATTTTTAAAAAATACCTAGCACTAGCACAGGAAAAAGGAGATACCAACAGTGGACCAATCCACTGTGCTTTGGGTCCCGATAATAGCAAAGAAAAAAAAATATCCAGCTCCTACATCAACTGAATTTCTTTAGCTACAGACATATGACATTAACACACGGGGGAAATCTTCTGGTTAATCCACACAAATCCCAAACAGAAACTGGATTTGTGCCTCACGATTTCACACGACGTCACATAGAAACTGGACAGAAACTGGACAGAAACTGGTGTTATCCGAGATCTTTTGAAATTCGGTAGTTTTGAGGAAATGCATTTGCGAAATTACAGTACTTTCGCATTTACCATAATGTCAAAAGCAAATGCGTATTTGGGGGCATTTCCCTGCTTTTTCCCATGGTTCCACGGCAAGCATTCCTCTATCTGTGCATGTGCAAGAAGATAATTTCTAGTACATTTACGGGCTTTTCTCACCTGTGTGTGAACGTTAAATGCGCTTTCTGTAATTTCACAATTAAGGTAATTACGTGTGAAAGCCATTTGCAGAATCAAGGTTTATTTTCGGTTTATTTTCGGAATGCCTCATTTCCACTTTATTATTGCTTTCTGGCCCACGTGTGATAACGTCCATAATGTATATTGTATTATCATGTTGCAATTTTCTGAAACATGATCTGAACCCAAATACAATAATAAATGTCTTTAATTCCACTAGGTATTGCTACATTTGCAAAAGGGAATTATATGCTTCTTTCTGAAGAGGAGGATTATGAGGTATACATTTATTCTGCTGCATACTATACATCTCTTGTACTCCATAGACTGATGGAGACTCAAGGAGTTTTGACATTCACAAATATTAGCTAAGTGATTATGAATATGGAACATTTACCTAAATTTACTCATCAAAATTGTTCTGTATTCATAATCGCCACTTTGTATATCACACTATTTTCAGTAAGTGTGAAACAATTGTAACTCCTCCCTAAGCCGACTTTACAAGGCATCGGCTGCATGGGGAAAAGGAGGTCCAGTCTGCCAGTATTCAGAGCATGGACGAATGATATTTCCATCATGTTTGGTTAGTTACTTAGCTAAGTATACTTACTTTATGGCTGGTGCAAAATACTGGTCAAAATATTTGCAACATCTTCTGTCTCAGTGTGGATGTTTCATTTCAGAAAACATCCATAAAGTTTTGCATTTCAGCATGCCTCCTGTGTATAGATCCAGGATAAATGCTTTGTCAAAGAGTGGTTTGGCCATTTACAGGAGTATATCTGTTAACAAAGTGGATGTGTTCTCGGGCGTTACTACTTTAAAAGAAAATTTGGTACCAGAGGCAGAAATAACATGTTAGACCACTAAATAAATAAATAAATAAACAAGTTTCAGCAAAGCTTTTCTTCAAAACTAACAATGTACACATGTGAAATGAAACAACCAGTCAGGTAAGCCTTGTATAAGTGAACAAAAGCATTTTGAACCTTCTAGAAATACCTGACAGCTTCTTCCACTATGGATAAGGTATTGTTGTTTTTCTTTTACCAGCCTCCATTTGTGTTACAGCTTCCACCCTTTTAGTCAGATTAGAAGAGCAATTTGTTTTTAGCATGCTGGGGTATCTGTTGAAGCAGGCTGATTTGCTTTTTCCTTTTCTCTGTTTTGCTGTTCACACATGTTCAGTAAAAGAAATTGTAAGGCAGCAGCTTGTTTACCTTATCTGCAGTCAGCAAGCATGTACAGCTCTAGGATTAGCTAAAACAGAATCTCACTCTTTCCTAGCCAGATCTTTATTGCACTGTTCACTGCAGACACTCTGCTGGATGGTGCAAGAAGAAAAAGAGGCTAAGGGTTTGTAAAAAGAATCTTCTTTTTCAAAAGCTTTGTTAGTTGAGGTATGCCTATTATATCGATAATGTTCCTAGTGAGGGATTATTGGAGCTGCAACTGGAAAACATTTGATGGTCTACAGGTGCCTGTTTCAGGTGTCAAGAAAAATCATCCACAGTTGCTTTGCACTTTACTTGCACCCTCCTCTCCCCTAGCAATCAAAAATCCTTTGTACACACTTTCATGGTGAACAAAGATGCTCACAAATTTTAAGGGGTGAGGGTGCCAGACAGATCTGTATTAAATTTAATATTAAACTACTGCACATAATTTACCAGGACATTCATTACAATTAGGAGTGGCTGATTATTTTTTTAAAAACTTTAACGTCTCCTGAGTCGAGATAGAACTGTACCCCAGATGTAGTTTACACAATGCTCAATTGCTGCTGCAATCTAAATTGGAAAATGGACACTAGGATATGGAAGTATGCATTAATTATTCCTATGTTCCAACTACTTAGCATCTAATAAACAATTTTCCAGTTCCTTTTACCTTATCTGAGAAAAAGACCTGTGCCCCACTTTCCCTGTGCCCCCAATGAAATTGCAAGTTCAATGGCTGTATTCTGCAAATAGGGGACTCATCATCTCCATGTGATGGCAGTTTCAGGGACTACTATGCTGTCTACCTCCTCCTCCTCTGCTTTTTCACCAGAGTGAGGAAACTTCTAGTTGCAGAGCTAATCGTAGTCCAAAGGCAGTCAATTGCACTTTAGAGCACTTGACACACACCAGGGAGGCAGTAGATGTTCAGTAGGCAAGGAGGTGGGACGACCCAACTATAAAAGCAATATGTAGCCATGGAGGTGTTAGGAGGTAGAAGCAATGAGTCTGTAGAAGGGGTGCAGGACAGAGGACAGTCCTGGAAGAAAGCCTAGGCAGGAGTAGGAAGAGCAACCCACATCCCCCCAGGTGGTGCAGTCTTGCCAGGGAGAGAAAACACCTAAGAGAGATGATGCACAGACTTACCCTGTAGGCACTAATGGGTCCCCAAAGAACCTAAACCTTTAAGCTTATCACACTAGTACCTGCAACGTTCCCATCGAGTCCCTGGAACGTA
>CM034708.1:58254187-58270802 GCA_020142125.1 Phrynosoma platyrhinos
TTCCATTCCATTCTCATCACGTACTCATTACGTTCCAAGAACACAGTGAGAAAAGCTTACTTGTTGGGTTATCTGAGTGCTGGGAGTACAGTTCTGAGAATCTGTGGCAATCCTACCTTGGGTGATAATTCTGAAGGAACTTGTGTTTTCAGCTAAGCACCAGAGCAAATACCTGCTTTGAGTCTTTGGGCTTGGCATCAACTCCTTGACAGTTGATGTTGAAGGCTGATGATGTGCCCTCTCTCCATTGAGGGAGCAGATGGGCACACACTCCCATAAACAAAAGTAATGGAACTATATATTTCTGCCCTCATTTGGAAAACTGTCTAGGGCAGGGGTCGGCAACCTATGGCCCCCGGGCTGGTTCCGGCCCAGGATGCCGGACTTACCGGCCCAGGTGGACCCCTGCCGCCGCCGCTGCGGCACCTCCGCCGCCTGTTTATGTCGGTGCGCGATCACGCGCGCCGCGGCCAGCATTTTCTTCTCCAAAATGGCGGCCGCGATGCGTTTGCGCATGTGCAAATCCTGCGCATGCGCAAACGTGACGCGGCCTGCATTTTGGAAACCAAAATGCCAGCCATGTCCCGCGCTGACGACAGCGGGTGCGGAGGCAGCGGCGGAGCCAGAGGCGGCAGCGGCGGAGGCAGAGGCAGCCGTGAAAGCGGCGGCGGTGGCGGAGGAGGAGGAGCTAGAGGTGGCGGCAGCAGAGGAGGAGGAGGAGCCAGAGGTGGCGTCGGCGGCGTCGGCAGGGGTCCGCCTGGATCGGTAAGGGGACTTGTGGGGGGGGGGTCGTGCGTGTTAGTGGAGGGTGCGCACGCCACCATTTCCCCCCTCCCCTTGGCCCAGCCGAGACCTGGGCTAGTGGAGACCGGCCCAGGTCTCAAAAAGGTTGCCGGTCCCTGGTCTAGGGCAAGAATAGGGGACTTCTTTCAGCCTGAGGACTAAAATTCAGTTTCAGAGTGATTTGCAGGGGCCATATTCCACTGAAGAGTGGGGGTGATACTATCAACAAATTTTAGCTTACAGCTCTTACAACCAGAGCTTTACTTACTGGAGTGAGAGGGCTGGATGACACCCTAAGTGGGGTGATCCCACTGCTTCCCAAATGGCAAAGGCATGGGGTAAGGTGCATCTCAGTGGGTGGAGAAAGGAGCAATTTGCTCACAGTCACCATCAGCAAGCAAGGCAAATATCTCCTTCTCCACCCACTAAATCTTGGCAGCCATGGGTTCCATCCCTTCCTTCTTTCCCACCCAGCCAGCAGCCATTCTAGAACCAGAATTCCATGAATGATTTGTTGTTGGTTATTCCCTGGTAATTCCTGTGATAAATCCTCTTTAAACAGGATGTGTGTGAAAATCTTCACCGCAATCACACAACTTTCCCAGGATAATTACTGTTTAAACCCTCATTTTCCCTCCATGTGATAAACTCCAATGTTAAGATCTATGCAAATCCTACAATAAAATATTTTTAAAACAAAAACAAAACATTTTAAAAGCTTTAGGAAAGACATTCCAAGCTTTTAGAATGGAAAAATCCATTGTAAAAGATGGGATGAATAAGGCGTGACCATCTAGAGAACCACAGAGCCCCCAATTCTGCATCCCTGATCTTTGGGTAGATTGTATGAAGGACACTATATGATTCTGGTCATGAATGCCTTTAGAATAGGAAATCATCATCCAAACATTTGTTGTTCAGTCTCCCTCAGTTCTCATTCCCATTGTTTTTAGCCTGGTAAACATTCATCTGGTAACCACATGATAGCAAGGGTATTGAGTGAGAAAAAGCTCAAAATTGCAGCTTCTCAAGCTGGGGGGGGGGATTGTTTAAAATAAAGCAAAATTGGGTTTCATTTTAGTCTGCGGGGGGGGGGGGGGGGGAACAGGACCATGAAGCACTGTAGTTCCTACTTTCCTCAGGTTGTGATGCAATTAGTACTCCTGGAGTTAAGAACAGGAAGGTTGCCTCTCTTATGTCTTCAGGGAACAGAAGAGAACTGGGGTAGAAAGAGCACACTGTGAAGATGTTTCTGTTCCTCTCAGCTCCTAGAAGCAATGAAGAATGGTGAGGCTCTACTGAGACTTCCAAGAACACATCTGGCCCCAAGCTATGCTGTTCTCCTCAGTTTTCAAGCAGAAAAGCTAGTGCTGGTTCAGCCTGATTCCTGTCATCCACTGGGAATTTTACAAAATATCTTACCTGTACTTTTAATTACACCGTCACATATAGAATCAGTGCAGAATGTTCAGCAGAAATGTTATTTTATTGGTTTCCAGTTTTCCATTAGCCACAGCTTAGCTTTGTTAACATATATATTGATTCTAGTATCGTGTACAACAACATTGCTTAACCTCAGGCAAGGGAAGGAGTGGAGGAAACAGACAAAAATGTGTTAACAATGTGAATAATTAGCCTCTGTCTACAGTCCCTGTTTTGTTGATCTATTTGTTATTTCTCCACAGTATAAAAACTCTGAGGATGATGTAATAACCCAACACAAAACATAACATGACTCTTTGCTGGTGCTGAAGTAAATGGTATTACTGTCCAAAAAAGGCAGAATTTGGAGTTGATAAGTTCAGGGTCCAAACCAATTTTGTTTTAAAGCTAGCTTGGAATTTTTCCAGAAATACCAATCTGATGCAAGGACCAAGAATCAAAACATCTGCTTGATCTGATTAAGAAAAGAAGCAGATTGTGTTGAGACAGCAGCTTTTTGTGGCTGATTTAGTTCTACATCAGAAAGGACAAATGAGGTAGAGGAAGGGCTCTGCAGTCACTGCCTTGAAATACCGCAGTGGATTCTTGCTTGGGGGGGGGGGAAATACTTTTTGGATTCTTAATTCTCCCAATCTCCTAGCAAGCATATAACTTTTCTAAGTTCTGGTGGTGATCTCCTCATTAGCACCTGTTGAGGGTGCTAAAGGGACAAGGGGGTGGGTGCAATTGGACAAGCCTCTCCTGCTGGCCCCACAACTGAAGAATGATTCAGCTGCTTCTTTTACGTGTAAATGTTTGAAAACTATTAGACCTCAAGGACCTTGGTACTAACCAGTTTCTGATTATCCATGTTCCTCAGCACATGTTTTCTTGTCACTTATGAACTCTTCCACTCTGTTCAGATATTTGATACCTTCTATTTTTGAGTGGGACTGACATGGGAATTGGCTAGAAGGCACCTTCTGGGAGACTGTCTGTCTTGAAATCACATGTATATAGCTAAGGCTGGACAAGTAATGGTATAGCTGCAGCAAATGTTCCTGGGCCCTCAGAGCATATCCTCCAGGTGTCCAGATTTGGCAGGGATAGCCCTGATGAATCCTTAGCCATCTCACTTCCTCACGTGTTTTTAAAATGTCCCAGTTTCTCCCTCTTCTTCCTTTCCCTCTTTGTCCATAGCTTATTTCCGTTGCTGCAAACTGATTTCAAACTGCAAAAGTAGTTTCCACTCAACTTAGTAGGAAACAAAAAGAGAGGAGAGAGAAGAACCTTGCCTTTCTCAGTAGGCTCAGGCAAAAGAAATTGCTACAGCCTTTCCAAGCTAGGGATATAATTCTTCACTAAGGGCCGTTGCAAACGGCCCCTAAAGGGCGGTTCTGTGCTGCCCCTGGGAGCGCCAGATTGGGGCCACGGCAACCACACACCGCAGCCCTGATCTGGCTTTTTGCCATTCCCAAAAGAGCAGGCAAATGCTGCTCCTTTTGGGGGCAGAAAAAAAAGCTGCCCTCAGAGTTGCTGCTGTGGGTCTTTTGTGCCACTTTGGTGCAGTGTGTCAGGCGCACGGCATAAGGGTGGAGTTTGGGCAGCCAGTATGTGATCGCCCCGGCCCAACTCCACCCCCAGGCCAGCCCTTTAGGTTGGTCTGCATCAGCCATAAGTTTCTTCTTCTGGAAGGTTGCAAAGAATAATTTAAGCGTTTTTTTTCCCCATTGCGAGAAACCTTTTGAAAAACCAGTTTTCTAAGGCTATGTATAATTTGGGACTTATTCAGTATAAAATTTGCACATGGTTGTATAATGCAAAAATATTACTCTCTCTGTTTTCTTTGCAAATCAAGTATGTGTTAATGTTATGCTGAGTAAATCCCGGAAAACAGCATCTCCTTTGCAGGAACTAATATTTCTGTGTGGAAACATTATTTTCCATACTGAAGATTTTTGTTTTCTGTGCATAAAAATGCTGTTTTCTGCATAAATCACCCACATGCAAACATTGTGCAGAATAAGTCCCAAGCTGTGAATGTTCTCATCAATCTAGGATTCTTCTTGTCAGGGTTTCTCAACACTCAACACTCTAATATTCTTTCCATCTCTAGTCCTAGCTTGTGTGTTCTTCCTCATTAATACCTTTTTGCCATCTTGACTACATTCTAATGTTTGTTGACCACACATGCCCTAGTTTTCATATGTGAAATGTTGGAAGGTTTGGTCAGTGGCTAGTGGCCCCATATGGCTGCTGGTGTCTCCCCTTCTGTCCCCTCCTCTTGTGCTTGTGTGCAGTCACACTTTGGTACTGCAGTGCTACCAAAACAGAAAAGCTGTTGGGGAGAGTGCATGGTGATCATTGCCACTTTGGTTTTCAGAAGACTGTTTTTGGCCCAGCAGCATTTATAAGCCTGATCTACTGCAGTGAAATCCCAGTCCTCCAACATGGGACCTTACACAAAGAGTTACAGAATGATAGAGTTGGAAAGAACCACAAGGGCCACCCAGTCCAAACCCCTGCCATGCAAGAATACACAACTAAAGCACTCCTGAAATATAGTCATCCAACTCTGTTAAAAAAAAAAAAAGACCTCCAAGGAGAGACCACCAGTCTCTCAGGATATCTATTCCACTACTGAATAGCTGGTACAGTCAAGAGTTTTTTTTTCCAATATTTAGGTGGGATTTTTCTTACCTTGTAATTTGAACTTATTGGTCCATGTTCTAGTCCCTGGAGCATGTTCAAGTGAGATGTGCACAAACGTTTAGAACTGCATCACAGCCTAACCGTCTTAATCCAGCCTTGAATGCTAGAGAGCTGGGGTGCTTAAAGCATCTGATTTTTCTGCCCAGATCTTGGAAATAATTTGTTGCAAACAGTGAGTTACTTGGTTTTTGTGGCTGTGTGGCCATGTTCTAGAAGAGTTTCTTTCTGACGTTTCACCATCATCTGTGACTGGCATCTTCACAGAACTCATGTTTGTGTGTGTGTGTGTGTGTGTGTGTGTATGTGTATGTGTGTGATATTTAGAATTGTGTGACCTCATCCACAGACAAATCTCAAGATTCCTTAAAATGGAGTCATAGCAGTCTCAAAGTACTATAGTAGGGAAGTATGAAAGAACAACCAGTTGCATTGCAGTTGTAATGTAACAAATGATAACATGTTCTTGTGGCATATCTACAATTGTTTTAATTACTTTCATGGCTACACTGCTGTGGCCACACTGCTTAAATCAGTTTTGTGCCACAGGCCGGCAGCCTGTAAATCTATGTTTGTTTGTTTGTTTGTTGTTGTTGTTGTTTTTAAAAAAAGAACCCAGGTAAAAAGTAAGTACATTAGTTACTTTGAATAATGAGAAAGTACTGTGTTACTTTTCAGAAAATCATAACTGTAATGATAACTAACTACAGAACTCCTTGGACCTTGGAGCTGCAATTGTAAATAACTGTGGATTTTTTTCCCAAAAATAATTTCGCTCCACCTTACCACATAATACCAGTGGCTTTGTGATGCTGACACAATTCACTTGCTAAAATTTCCCTCAACAATTAAGAAAAAAAAATGAAAAGTCAATGGGGTAGATGAGAAAACAATGTATACATATTTGCAGAGCTTGCAAACAAGTTTTATGCCATTCTCTTATCAATACTGCAGTTTTCATTATCTCTTTAAAAAAAAAGTAATGAAAACTAATAGAAAAGCAACCAACAATGCAAAAATTAAAGGAGCTACTTTTCAACAATGCAGTGGGAAAATAGATATGAGTTACTTTGCAAATGCTACAACATGTAACAGGAATTTAAATAAAACAAAAACAAAGCAGGAGTAACACAATGCAATCCTTCAGTAACACAGTTATCAAATTTATTAACACACTGATTTAGCACGCACTGTAAACAGTAGCATCTAATTTCAAAGTCCACATCTTTCCCAGTGCATTTTAGCCAAAGAAGTGCTTACTCCAGTAAAAGATAACTTCTAAATCTCATTGTCCACAATCAGAAAAATTTAAACAGGCAATTCCACCACTAAAATCCACAGGACTTAAATGTGTTTTAAGGCAGCAGTCCTATGCACACTGGTTTGGGATTAGGCCCCACTGAAATCAGTGGCTGTTGCTTCTGAATAAACGTGGCTGGGATTAGACCTCACATTTGACTGGATTTGTGCTAAAGGGTTCTTTGGGATTTAAGAAACAGAACTGGTTGACTGAAGCTGACTGTAGCTCCTTAGCTGTGTTTGTCAAACTGAATGCTTTTTGGCAAACACAGTAAAGAGCAAATATTTGACAGAGGTCTTTTTTGTAACAATTAGCAGAATGCCTCAAAGAGGAAAGAAAATTTTGAGCAAACCATGTCAAAATCTAGCACAGAGGTATACATTTTATATACAGTATTTTTCTTGGCTTTAAAAATAACATAATACCAAACATAAGAAAATATATCAAAATAAAGGAATGCATGATCTGATATTAGTACAAGGACACATTATTTTTAGATTCTGCACCACATCATTGAAAATATTGTACAAGGCACAATTTAGCTTGCACCTTTTCAAAACACAGGGGAAATGCTACATATTCCTGTCTCATAGGCATCTATTCCTGGTAAATTCATAAGCAGAGGGAATTGTCTCTTTTAGACATGTGTAGGCTGTATAAACTGTATCCTTTGATACCATATGGATTATTAAAACAGAAAAGGCTCGTTGTAGTGACAGCTCAGAAGTAAAGACAGTCCAATGGGCCCTAGACAGAGGACGTTTTCACACGGGGCTTTAGGCGGATGCTAGCCGGCGTCCGGCCGGCCCCACTCCGGCTCCATTTCCAGCTTGTTCACACACACGCAGCGGCAAACCCCGCCCCTTCCGGTGCCATCCCCGCGTCCATCCGGCTTCTTGCTCCATGTGTTCAGACGCATGGAGCCGTAAGTCCGGCCTCACTCCAGCCAAAAGACCTGTAACTCCGGCTTCTGCGGCTTAAAGGTAATTCCGGCTGTCCAACAGGAATTAGCCTTTCGGCGGTGGAGCCATTCCGGAATCGGCGGCACGACCCGTTCCGGAATGGCTCCACCCGGCTTTAGGGAGGGTGGTGTGAAAACGTCCAGAGTTTGGAAAAGATACTTTTTCAATTGTGACTCCCACAGTTCCCAGCCAGCATGGCTTGCCAACTTCCTGTGAAATTTCTGGAAATTGTACTAGGAAGATTACTTTCCTAGGCCCTGGCCTTAAATAATTACTGTATTTTATACTGTGCTATATACAAGTGGCACAACTTTGACCATACCAATGATTACTGCCGCAAAAAAAAAAGGCAAGATTTCTATTTTTCCTTCAGGGAACATATGTCAATATAGGTCTCAGGAACTAGCTTTGTAACCTCAAGCATTGGGTACTCTAGGAAGCCTTTTAATACAACATAGTTATATACACGGCTATACATAAAGCCTTTTCCTTGCAATCAAGAGTCAGAGCACATGCTGAGTTTTTGTGAGAAGAAAAGAGGCAGTTCCAGAGTTTAATACTGGAGGTGGGCATCTTCACTGAATGTAAAGAATATGGCTGGTATATATATTTGCATCATGGAGAGCTAAAGCAGGCTGAAAAATTATTTTGTTAAAATGAACACATTACTCATAACTCATAATTTTTAATAACAATGATTTAAAAAATCTTCAATTGTTTTCATATCTATTATATTAACAATATGAGTAATGGCTAAGATTTCACATTACTTGGTTTCTTTTGGGAGGTGGTGAGGTCTTTTTAATAACTATTTTCTTTTTTTTTTATTTTAAAGTAATACACCACTAATGTTCCTAGTGGTTAATGTAACACTGAATTCATAACATTCACCAAATCTTTATGTAAATAAATTAATCTTAAAATTAGTCTTAATGGCAGTGCATTTGCTTCAAGCTAATATTTCCGTGTTGTGGTCTATGAGGGAATCAGTGAGGGAAAGCCAAAAAATGTAAGTCTCTTAACACATTTGAGAAAGAAAACAGTCTCTTAACACATCTGAAATGATGCAGTTTTATAATATTTTATTAAATGTTCTCACTTGTGAAAATATGGGTCCTACTTCTTGCCAGTTTTCCCTGTGAAAGCCATTCATTTGTCAGGGAACAGGAAAGCTGGTGTAGGCTCCCTTCTCGATAAGCAATTGAGTTAAATATTACTCGCATGCTTTTCCCTTTATATCTCCACCAATATAAGTGCCATTTATCTTATGTCTAAAGTTTAGATTTAAGAGAAAGGTTCTGAAATCTCTTGCATGGAAGAGGATGCGGCAAACACAAAGGAAGGATCAATAACATTTATAAAAACAACAGCAACAGCCTTAACCCCCAAAGTAGTGGGCTGTGTGCCGCTAGTCTCCATGTGGCTATAGATCTGAATTTTGCCCTATTTTTATATCAGTAGGGCACCTGCTGTTTTTCACACAGATATCTATGAGGTACCAGAAAATTGCTACATCATTGCTGATGGACAATGAGGAGCCTCAAATGATGAAATTATTTTTCAGACAAAAATCAGAATTGATGCATTACGAGGAGTGATGTGGTAGCTGCAGCAACCTTTATAATAGCATTAAACTAAACACAGACCATTATTGATGTTGTAATTTTGCTGCTGAATTATGCTAATGAATATGAATAGTATTAGGAATATATCAGGGACATACTTCATTTAATCAACTAATATACTTTTTAAAAAGATTATAAAACTACCTATTAGGTTGAACGTCACCATGCATACTGTATTAATCAAAAGCGAGGCCTCAAAATTAGTAATCTGACAAGGCTTAAACTGCCAACAAATTGTGCTTTGATGCCTGGGTACTGTTAGTTTTATATGTGATAAGCCAGCAGGGTTCCCAGATCCCAAGGCCTGGCCCTGACCTTCAGGGTTATGTCTCTTTTTCCAGACCTTGAGCTGAGAGGAGGCTTCTCAGGGTGAAAATGCAGCCTTGAAAATAATTTACTGTGTGGTGTTGGTCCCCAACTACTCCATGCTACTGAGGAGAAACCGCTATAGCTTCACTAGGTGGCACATCTGGCCATCTCCTCTCCTTTCCATCTCAAAATTTCTCAAACTATGCCCAGCACCAGCGGTTAGCAAGGCAAAATACCAAGCTAACTCTCTTCTAACTTGCTCTGGCATTGCTGGATATGGTGCTATTGGATTGATATCTAATTGCTAATTTTCCCAGTTCTGTTCTGATTTTTCTCACACTACCCTAAACAGCTGGAGGATTCCACTAGAGCTAGGAAGTGATTTGTTTTTTCTAACAAGTTGCTTTGGTAACTAGTTACTTTTGCAATTAGAAGCTGGAACAGCATTGCTTTTTACTGCCAAAATTATCACCTTAGCTATAATTCATTACTTTTCAGAGGACTGAGAATGGATGTCTGCCTGTTACTCATAACAATAACAACAACAACAACAACAACAATAATGTGTGTGTGTACTGACCCAGTCTAAGAGCAATGAAAGGGGAGGAGGCACACTGCAGCTTCTCAAGGCATTTGTAGGTCCTCCAGCATGATTCTGTAGTCATCTTCCAGTGGATGCTGACCACACAGTTGCACTGGAGAACCTAGATTCCTAGATAGGTGTTCTCTCGTATAAATATATAAGTTTTTTTTTTAAAAAAATTGCGCTTCTTCCACTTTCACAGGGATCCTGCACGCCTAACCCTGCAAATGTGGAGGGTCCACTGTACTATTTAAAAGTTAGCTTGCTTTTTCTGCCTTCTTTTGTTCATCTGATTCTAAACCAGAGAGCAAAAGGGGAACTGGGATGCAGGGAAGAGAGCAATGGATGGCTGCTGCCACTGGAAAGAGAAAGTATGGGGTAAGGGTGAGGAGGTAGTTTGGCTCCCATAATGGTGAAAGATAAGGATATACATCATAGATGGCTGGGTTTTATCATCATGTGGAAAGTGTTTGGAGGATGGGCAGGTTGCTTCTCTGCTCAGGCACATGTAAAAGATTTAGAACAAGTAGTTGGGAGAGAGGGAAATATGGATGGAAGAGGTGCAGTAGTAACAGCAACAATAACACATTAGTAGCAAATAACACAGTAAGTTACATGTGTGGACTCCAGTAACAGTTAGGACCTGTTGAGTGATCAGAGTAATGAGCAAAGTAGCTACCTTCTTTTAAAAAGTACAAATCCAAGCTCAGGTTAACACCTTCCTCATCTTACTTTAAACATCTGAAGTCACAGAACAATTTCTTTTTTTAATCTGAAGCAAACATGAGTTGCATCACAGTTGGCAAAAACATGGTACAAATGTCTTTTTCCTCCCAGTTCTGCTTAGACATTTGATCCTCTCTCTTTTAATTCTTCATTTCACTACTCTTTTTCTCTTTATTTCTCATCATTTCCTCTTCTCCCCTCCCCATAACTCTGGCTAAATGTCTTCTTCCCTTCTCTTGTCCTCTTTTTTCTTTCCTGTATTTCCTTGCTAAACATGTTTTCCTTCCCTACCCCTTAATTCTGCTTTTTCCTCATGACTCCTACCTACACTCCCTACACGCATCTCCCTCATTGCCTGGTCCAGTGCTACTCAAATGATGATCTGTGAGCTATTGCCTGCCAGTTCAAAGCAGGTCTCCAGGAAAGCAGTAAGCAGCTGTAGGCAATGGGAACAAATATGGTGACAGTGCCTGGCACACTGAGAGGAAAACCTTGATGGTTCTCCATATCAGACAGCCTAAGAAGTACCTGCCTAGTCCCTCCCTCTGTTTGTTGTTCTCTCTCCTCCCACTCCCACAACTCCTGGCTAAATCTTTTCCTTCCTCCCTTCTCTTCTTATAGCTAAACATCTTCTCCTTTGTGTGACTCCTGTTTTTATTTTGAATGACATGCTCTGAGGAAGTGAAATTGATGCTTAATGTATCATCCTTAATGACATTGCCTGTCCTCTGTGACACTGCCAACAGCTATCCTCTGAAACATCACCAGGAGCCATCCCTAGGTCTCAAGTGAAACTCAATAAGCTTCTAACCTGTTAACGCTACATGAGAGGCTCATTTTTGTAAACTGAGCTGTACTTAAGGTACAACATGACATGACTCTGGGGAATCTGGGAAGACTTTTCCTGCTGCTTGTACATTTTTGTGACTAGTGCTCATGGAAGTCTCTTATTCATAAGGTCAACATGTTAAAACTGACTTGATGGCAAACAACTCAAAAAACTGTAGTGGTCCCAGCTCAGAGAGGAGTGTTCAACTCTTCATGTACCGTTTTCTCAATTGAACACTCCCTTCCAGCTGTCATTTGTCATATTTGATATACCATACAACTATGAAGCCTTTTGTAGTCCAAACTCAGTCAAATATATAGTGGATATATTTGTCTGTCAACTGAAGTACTGAACTATAACTAGTTACAGATGGCATGATCTAGGAGGTGCACAACTGTCTTATTATGTCAGATCAGATGAAAGACTGTTAAGGAAGTGCCATTTATCTTATTAGTATCTATGGAACATCATTCATTCTAACAATATGTAAGTGCCACATAGTTCAATTAAACTTGCTCTCTTGTATATGTCCTTAAAATTGTAACCTTAAAAGTGCTAATCTAAGGCTGGAATGAATCTGAAATTATTTATTTTAATCTTACTGATGCTTCATTTTAACCTTTTAAATAACTCAGCTGCATAGAGCTGTTTTGCTTTAATTTAATCTGCAGGTTTTGAAATAACACTTTCAAGACAATCAGTTGCTTCTGGAATACAGGACTTTTAAAAAAGAGCTGTTCAAAGCAGAATGACCTAGTTTTGTATGAGAAGAGTCTTTATGGTAAAGGACTTAGGGAAAGCCTTCTGTCTTTTATTTATATTGGCAATAAAGGATTATTATAAATACAGTTAATAAATCTTAGTCAGAAATGTATCAATGCTGAAAGAAACTGATGGTGATGAGATTCTTGATGGAAGCTTCACAGAACAATAGAGTCCTTACAGTATAAAACACATAGAACTGTTTTTGTTTTTACAAGCAGCAAAAAACAGCAACAGGAACTGAACCATAAAAGATATGAACATGAACATTTTGGACACCTTTGGGTGGGAGTGGAGGTTAATTTCGTTAAGATATTGTGCATGTCCATTCCCCCATGACATAAATATGGGGAATTATATTTTTTCATCATCACTGTCACTGATTTTTTGAAATGTAATTGGACTGGCTTGTTTCAAAGAAGTTTTTGAAATGTCAGTGTGCATTGTGGACATAGCAATTGTCTCATAGTCATCGTCCCTTGTGTTGAAGTCGCAGAAGCGAAAGAAAACCTGCAAATCCCTTTGGAAGTTCTTGTTGAGGAACCCATAAAAGATGGGGTTCACACAGGTTGAGATCATAGCTGTGAGATGGCAGATCAAAAAGAGTAAGTTGTGGCTGCAAGCTGCAGGTAGAATTTCATGATTCCAGTCAAAGACAGTGTTAAAGATGGTGAGAGGCAGCCAGCACACAGCAAATGCAACCACAATAGAAATAAGCATTATGTTGATTCTTTTTGTTTCAGTGGATCGGTATTTATTATCTCTCATCTTGTCCATCATGTTGCTCCTTCTTTTTAAGCGTATGTATATCTGTGGGAAAACAAAAATTCAAGAACAATAACATCCTTACACCATATAACCTAGAGATATTCCAAAGAAGAATAGGTATGGCACATCACAATACAGGTACATGCTTACCTTTAAGTAGCAAATGAATATGAAGCAAAGGGGGCCCAAGTATTGAATCACCAAGAGAGCTGTGGTATATGAAAGCCTGATAGACTCCAGTGGAAAGGAATCCAAGCATACATACTTTCCCTTGTACTCCTCTATTGTTAGATTTGTGAATGGATCATCAGTTAGTATGTGATATATCAGAAAAGGCAATGAAGAGGCCACTGCTATGATCCAGATAGCAGCAATTCCTATATAGGCATGTCTGTTATTTGGCCTCCAGCCCCGAGGGTTGATAATCAGTTGATGACGTTCAATAGCAATTAGGACCAAAGAGAAGAC
Organism: Phrynosoma platyrhinos; assembly: GCA_020142125.1. Classification (NCBI taxonomy): domain Eukaryota; kingdom Metazoa; phylum Chordata; class Lepidosauria; order Squamata; family Phrynosomatidae; genus Phrynosoma; species Phrynosoma platyrhinos. Next base: position 58,267,434 of record CM034708.1, read on the forward strand.
TGAGACTGTGACAGAAACACATTGTACAAAAGGATTCAGCTTGCACATGGCCTCCCCAAAAACCCAGTGATCCATTAAAGTGTATACAAAAGTGAAGGGAAGACACATTATGGTGATTAGGAGGTCCGAAAATGAAAGATTGACAATGAGAATGTTGGTCACATTGCGCATTTCTTTTTGTTTTAAGATGATGATGATCAAGGCCAGATTTCCAGAAAGGCCAAGAAGGATAACAGCTCCATAAGCCAGGGCTAAAGTGAAGACCATCACCAAAGGTACAGGGCAGTCATCATCCTGGAAGTGTGCAAGTCCGGAAGTCTGTTTTGAGTCATTCTGAAGAGAATAGTTTCCTGCCAAGGAGAGAAGTGATGTATTCATGTTGGATTTTTCCCAACTCGGGAGCACACTGGTTGATAATCTGAAACTGCAATACTTTCTCAGAAGCACACTGAAGAGGTCAGCTTTCTTCTCATTATACAAACAACAGACTCTCAGAAAAAGCTGCCATGGGCATTTTCATGGTATTGATTATCTTGTACAATCTGCAAAGGTAAAAAGACCGTAGACATATATATGGGTTTAAACTACTGGAAGAAATAAGCTATTTTGTAACATTAACCTAGAGGATTTTTTTCATCACAGCCCTTGGAATATGTTATCCCCCTTGTTGTTAGAAGTATGCCACGTAATTCTAACTATGACTACCTATGGGTAATTGATACCTGCCCCCCTTGGCAATGGCAAACCCTTCTAAAGAAATTTACCAAGAAAACCCAACGATAGATTCACTTAGGGTCACCATAAATCGGAAACAACTTGAAGGCACACAACAATAACAACAATAGAGCTAAAGACTGAAAGTTCAAATCTATTCACTGAGTTTTCATTTTGAATTATTTATCTCTTTAAATAATTCAAATGCCTAGAGCAATTTGTTTTGATTCAATCTGCTTCCAAATATGAAATGTTTGTCAAAATGCATAAATTACCAATGGGGGGGATGTGATGAAGACAGGCAGCCCTGGGCTGCCCTGGGAAGCGGAGGATCGAGGCCAAGGTTGCCGGACAGCGCGGCCTCGATCCTCCCTTTTGCTGGCCTGGAAAAGAGCAGCAAAATGCTGCTCCTTTCAGAGCCAGCAAAAAGGACACCCCAAAAGCCACTGTGCGGCTCTTCTGCGCCCCTTCCTGCGTAGCACATCAAGACACTGTGCCGGGAGGATGTTCTGATGCTGCACACCGTCTGTAATGGCGTGTGGCATCAGGATGTCCTCAGGGAGGGGTTGCGGCAGCCGGTGCGGCTGCCCCTCCCCATCCCTGCCTCAAGGATGTCGCAAAGGACCCGTCTGCAGAGGCTACCACCCCCACATGTGTTTATTATATGTAAATTATTCCTAAAACCAACTCTAATTTTTCTGAACTATCTGAACTAAAAATAATCTTCCCCCTTGTATTGTTTAATAATGTAGCAGTGAACCCAAAGACATCAATTACTGTAGCCTCATATTAATCCACAGGCATATGATGTAGGGTTTCCAGAAGGGGTTCTCAGATTTCAGTACAAAAATCTAGCTGACTTTTGGGAAACACATGACTATCCAGATACTGTTGAGTGCAGCTCTCATCAATCTTTGCCAGCACAGCCAGTGGTGGAAAAATTATGAGAGTTGTGTTCAACAACATATAGCCAAACATTATTTGGCCTACAGCACAATATTATGCTTGTTTACTCAATAGTGAGATCTGTGACTTATTCTGAAATATGTGAGATTACAGCTTCAGTGGTGGCTGAGACAGAAAACAGAGGATCTAGCACTGTTAAGCATTGCAACATAAAATAACAAATAGATTAAGAATAATGTCATGACACCATCTCTTTCATTCTTCCCATATTAACATATGTCAGAGGGACATAGGCAGCATGTAGCTCCTGAATTACCACACAGAAACACCAAAGCCTTCAGAACCATTTTTTTTAAAAAGTGAGCCTTTTTTTTTTACACACATACCCACATACCAACACAAAATGTGGTAGCTTTACTGCCAAACTCTCTTCCCATTACCTTATAATACACAACGTCCCTGATAACATAGGCAAAAATCATCCTGAAATAAAAACAAAATTGACTTGGCATCAGTTCCAAACTCATTGGCTGTGCAGGTGTGGCGTGCAATGTACGGTTGGGGGTGGTGGGAGAAATGGCCCTGCCACTTCACAATTGCCCACATCTGGCATAGAAAGTACATGCCAAGAAAGCTTCCATCTTACTGAGATACGGCAAAATGCAGGTTGCTGTATGAGAAGGCCAAGCCTCAAAGAAATCTAATGGTGGTGATGGTCGGGGTCCCTTGAAGTACTAGTCACCCCACTGCCAGCTGGGAATTGTTGAAAAAGAAATCAAAAGTGGTGGTTACTTTTCAGCAGCACCAGCCCTACCATTAGGCAAAGTTAGGTGGCCACCTCAAGTGGCTTGGATGGAGCAGGGACTAGGGAGCAGGAGCACGTTGTTGGAGAGCAGAGCTGCATATCACATTGCTTGTTGCCCCCAGGTGTGGTGGAAGGAGGCTGCCCTGTTGCCAATGTTGATACAAGTTTCAACAACTACTCCAATCAGCTTCTGTGCATGAAAGGGGGGAGGCATGCCATCTTACCTAGAAAAAAAAATGTCTAGAGCTACCCTCCCTATCATTCAGCAGTCTTAAATGTAGAACACCAAAATGCAAAATTTTATATTTATCGTAAATTCTGTCTTTCTAGTCTTTGGGGGACAAATATAAGCTTACATGTTTTAATTCGTTGCCAGTTATTTTGTTACGATAGATGTTACAGTTCTTTATTTATTCTTATTCATTATATGCCATTTAATGTCACAGCTCTGTACTGGAATTTTTTTAAAAAATTCTTCTATGAAAAGAGTAGAATTGGTCAGTACGTATTGCAATGAAATCTTCTTTTCAGGTCTTCTGGGGCAAAGTTTTAAAATGAATATGAGCCTGCCTAACTTTTCCCCTTTCCCCATGACAATGAACAAACATGTAAGAAGTGAGGAAGAATTCTCTGCTCTTCGGTATAATAAACTTAGCAAATGCATTCTGAAAACAGTTACTTTATAATACTTTTTAACATGGCAAAAATTGCATTAAAATAGCCATTATTAGTAGAATGTTATCTTTTCCTTGACTGAATTACATTAGTGTAAGAATATGCAACCTTTTTTTTCTTCCACAGAACACACTATTAGGTAGGAAATGAAGGAAACAAAATGTCATTCCTAGAAAGCTGAATTCCAAGTGACTGAAAACATATTTGGTGTTAATGGCCCATTACCGTATTTTCCGGTGTATAAGATGACTTTTTAACCCTGGAAAAGG
>CM034708.1:58283558-58299295 GCA_020142125.1 Phrynosoma platyrhinos
ACAAGGTTGTCAAGTCATGTCTGACCATAGGGAGCGGTGCTCATCTCCATTACTAAGCCGAAGAGTCAGTGTTCTCAGAGACTACTTTGTGATCATGTGGCCAGCATGATTACACAGAACGCTGTTTACCTTCCCACCAAAGTGTTATCTATTTATCTACTTGCATTTGCATGCTTTTGAACTGCTATTCTATGTGAGGCCTGACCAAAGCAGAATAGAGTGGCACTATTACTTCTCTTGATCTAGGCACTATACTTCTATTTATGAAAAATCGCAGAAACATGAGGGTGCCACTACATTTGATCTTCCTTTTTTTTTAAAAAAAAAAACTTTATTTATCTGTGTATTTATGCATGTATGAATGCAAGAGCTGGACAGTTGAGAAAGTGGATAGTAAGAAAATCAATTCATTCAAGATGTGGTGCTGTAGGAGAGTGCTGAGGATCTCATGGACAGCCAAGACGTCAAACAAATGGGTCCTTGAACAGATGAAGCCTGAACCCTCCCTGGAAGCCAAGATGATCAAATTGAGGCTGTCGTACTTTGGGCACATCATAAGATGGCACGATTCTTTGTAAAAAAACAATAATGCTAGGAAGATGGAGGGAAGTAGAAAGAGAGGAAGGCCTCATGCTAGATGGATGGACTCTATTAGGGAGGTCACGGGTATGAGTTTGCAGAAACTGAGCAGAACAGTGGAGGACAGCGAGTCTTGGAGATAGATATCAGAGTTACCATGGGTCAAGATCAACTCAAGAGTGGATAACAACAACAACAAATCTTTATTAGAAAACAATTATGCATATAAAACATATTAAAACATGCAGAAATCCATATATCTAACTTTCGTACAACCATCCCTATATAACATCATCCAATCTATATCAGATACTAAACATCAGCTTTATCCTAGTAACAAATTTCATATAGCCAGTATTTTATTATTATTCAGTAAATACCATTACATCTAACAATTTTCCTGAGTTCATCCCAACTTCCTTTACCTTCCTGAACCAACATATTCTTCATCCTTTCCCTCCCTTTTCCCCTCTACTTCACAAACGTCTCTCTTCCACCTTTCAATACTTCTCTTTCATTTTGTATTCTTCCTTCAGTTTCCTCTCTCTCTACTTTCTTCCTCATCCCCTCCATCCTATCCTTCTCCTAGATTTCAAATCCTTCCCTACCCTTCCAGTGCTTAACTACACTTTACTTCACCATCCACAACTAAACTTCCTTCCCTTGCCTTCTCCGGTTTCTTCCTTAGATAAAACATGACTTCCTAATCTAACAGTTAAAATTCTTTACCCAATCTTCATATCTTTCATTTATCAAGTTTATTCATATTCTAATTTTTATTTCTAATCTGTCCGATCTTTCTTTACTATTATCTATGTCGGAAAATTTATAACAAACATTTGATAGTCCTGATGAGAAATCTGTATTCAGGACAAGAAGCCACTGTTAAAATATGGAGAAACAGAATCTTTCCCAATTGGCAAGGGAGTCAGGCAAGGCTGCATTTTATCACCCTACTTGTTCAGCTTCTATGCAGAAGACATCACATAAAGAGCAAGAATAGACTTAGAAGGAAAAGGGAGGTTATCACATTACCTAAAAAGGTGACTTATCCCCGACAGGCTACAGTCACACTTTGGATTAACACCTGATTTTATCACACTCAAATTGCCACTGCTGCCACTAGGCGACTGCAACCAGCTGTAGCCCAAGTCACAGCCACACTTATCTGTCTGCTTTTCCAAAACAGCAAGCTCTGGAGAGGCAGCTGGAGGCCAGGGAGGGTCGGGAAAGAGGAGGAACAGGCGTGTGCCTCTTCCTCCTCCCCACCCTCCACATACTGGGGAAAATGGCTTCAGATGACATCTGGGGAAAATGGCTTCGCATGCGTGCCATACGTTTGCCACCACAGTCCTAAGGAGTAAAGATTTACAGCTGAGCACTAAAGTTAGAATCGTCCAAGCCATTGTTTTCCCCATCACTATGTACAGATGTGGGAGCTGGACAATGAAGAAATCCGACAGAAAGAAAATCAACTCAATGAGTTGTGATACTGGAGAAGAGTGCTGAGGATACCATGGACAGCCAAAAAGACAAATGGGTCCTAGGATCAAGCCTAAACTTTCCCTGGAAGCCAAGATGATCAAATTGAGGCTGTTGTACTTTGGCCACATCATGAGAAGGCATGATTCACTAGAAAAGATAATAATGCTTGGAAAGGCAGAAGGCAGTAGAATGGAAAGAAGACCATATGCCAGATGGGTAGACTTAATCAGGGAGATCAAGGACCTGAATTTATAAGACTTAAGCAGAGCAGTAGAGGGCAAAGCATCTTGGAGATGTCTCATCCAAAGGGTCACCATGAGTCGAGGCTGACTCAAGGGCAGTTACTAACAACAACAGTTGTATGTCTAAATGAAGAAACACACACACACACCATTCTAGCTTTTGGACACCCAGGGGGCATAAATTGACACTGTTTCAATCAACGAACCAAGAGCTCCAGTGCAGATGAGAAGTGGCTGAAACACTGACTAGAGGTATGGAAATGTCTGTGACATTTTGAAGACAAATGAAAAAAACATTAGAGTCACATTAAACAATAATGCCATGGGGCTTGGTTTTTTCACAACATGTCTAGCTTTCTGGAAAAAATACCTTAACAAATCTGTCGTCCTGCACACTGTGATATGGGAACAGAATTCTGTGCATGTTTAGAAGCCAGTGCTTAATTCCACAGGAACCCCAGGGCTCAAAAGTTTCAAGCCACCTAATATCATGCCATCTATTTAGGAAAATCTGCTACTTTATTTGATTATCAGGTCAGTGGCATTTCATTGTGAAATGGATTTGGCTTTCAGATATATTTAGATAATGAATGGACAAATTCTGTGGGACCAGGGACTATTTTCCACTCTCAGGAGCTGCCACAAGTAGTACCATCCCCTACTCCAAACCTAGATGCTGTTGGAAACTTGTTTCTGGTTTTGTGAAACTCTTTTTCTAGTTTTCAGGTACATGGGCAAAACAAGGCATTAGTGTGGATGTTCTAAAAAGAAACCCTCAGAAGGAATAAGAGATGCATCTCAAGATGCTCCAAAGATTATTGTTTATAACAGAAAAACCTGTTGGTAGAAAATAAGCTTTTCTGCCATAAACACACATATTTGGAGCATGTTGAGACATGTGTCTTGTTTCTTCTATGGATTCCTTTGTATAATCCTCAATTTTTTCTTCTTTTGTTCTAAAAGGAAATCACTGCTCCTGAAGGAAATTCTCCTTTTATGCCCCTCCCCATTTTCAGTAGGCCTGGGGGTCTGAGAGGGGCGTGGGACCCATAAAAATGGTCAGCAAGATGCATGTCACCCATAAGCCATATAAAGGTGATTCCCACCTCTATGGAAGGTTATAGCGACTTTACTGTTAATGATTAAATCTGGCATTGAAATCACATAGCTCCAGAGATGAGCCCTTGCAGAAATTCAGCTCATGTATGTTCTGACTGAGAGAACTGGGATGTGGTATATGTGTGGGAGAGAAAGAAGGCAAGAGACGGATAGCTATCTTTAGTTGCAAAGCCTTGCACTTGTAAACAGATGTTGTGGAGGATGGAGAGAAAAAAAAATCCTCTTCAGAAAGGTAACTATTGTTCTTTTACTGCAGACTTCTAAAAAATGATACAACAAATGTTTTCTTTTCAATCCTCCATAACAGTTCAGCGGCAAGTTTGACATTCTGGCATTAGGTTTTTATCTTCTTTTTCATTGTGCTCTGTGCATTTATTTTAATGCCTTCTTTAAGTAACTGCAAAGCAAAAATAAATAAATAAAATTAATTCCCAAATATATTTCTGCACTCCTAGAAGAGTTGTGTTTTAATCTGATTTTTCTAAGATCTGAGTTTTAGAGTCATGGGGTGGAAGGCTAATTTTAAAACATTGATTAGGTTTTGTTGTTTTTAACCACCCTTATATTGATCTTGACCATGGCAACTCTGTGGAGGAGACATTTCCAAGACTCCCTGTCTTCCACTGCTCTTAGTTGCTATAAACTCATATCCGTGACCTCCTTAATAGACTCCATCCATCTCGCATGCAGCCTTCCTCTCTTTCTACTTCCTTCAACCCTTCCTAGCATTATTGTTTTTTCCAATGAGTTGTGCCTTATAATGATGTGTCCGAAGTAAGACAGCATCAGTTTTGTCATCTTGGCTTCCAGGGAGAGTTCTGGCTTGATTTGCTCTAGGACCCATTTGTTTGTGCTTTTGGCTGTCCATGGGATCCTCAACACTCTTCTCCAGCACCACATCTCAAAGGAATTGATAGTCTTCCTCTCTTCTTTCTTAACTGTCCAGCTCACACATCCATACATGGTAATAGGGAATACAATGGCTTGTATGATTCTCACTTTTGTGCTGAGTTGTATGTCTTTGCATTTTAGGCTCTTTTCTAGTTCTTTCAGAGCCACCCTCCTCATTCTTAATATTCTTCTGATTTCCTGGCTGCAGCCCTGTTCCTATCAATGTTTGATCCCAGATATGAGAACTCTTTTACTATTTCTATTTCCTCATTGTCTACATTGAATTTGTGTAGATTCTCCATGGTCATTATTTTTGTTTTCTTTATGTTCAACAGTAAGCCTCCCTTTGCACTTTCTTCTTTGATCTTCCTTAGTAGTTGTTCTTTGGGGTTTTCTGCTAGTATTATGGTATCGTCTGCATATCTTAGATCAGGGGTCGGCAACCTTTTCTTACCTGTGGATGGTCCCTTCTGGCGGTCCCTTCCGGCGGGCGGGGGGGAATGCCCCCCCACCGCTGCCATGCATGCCGCTGCTGCCTCCACGCATGTCACGGTCGCCATTTTGTTTTCCAAAATGGTGGCTGCGACTCGTTTGCGCATCCTCAGAAGTACTGAGCATGCACAAACAAGTGGCGGCTGCCATTTTATTTTCTAAAATGGCGGCCACGATGCGCACGGCCACATGGCCGCCAAACCCACAGTGGAGGTGGCGGGCGGCGGCGGGGGTGGCCCCTGTCTTAGATTGTTGATATTTCTTCGTCCTATATTCAGTCCTGCTTCTGTGTTTAAGCCTGCTTTTTTTACAATATGTTCTGCTTATAAGTTGAACCGGTAGGGTGCTAGTAACTTACATAAATAGGTCTGCAAGACTATATCCCCCCACCTCACCCTCTTTAAAAAAATCCCATTCACTGGAATCCAGATGTCAAGACCTGCATGCGGGGGGGGGGGGGGGGATTCCATACACAAACCATTTGAATGAGAAGATTGACTTGCAGTCAAGAATGCCCTCCTAGCAAGAGTGGCAAGGTGAGAGGAGGCTGGGGGCATATCTACTTAGAAGGACTGGGCTAAGGCAGGGGTGGGAATTCTGAGGCCTTCTAGATGTTGGACTGGAACTTCAAGCAGCTCTAGCTGGCATAGTTGGTGAGGAATGTTTGGTGTTTCACTCCAGCAACATCAGGAAGGCTACACGATTTTGAACCCTGGGCTAAGGTATGTTTTTTTGTCATATCAGAGATGCACACCTGGCTTCCCCATGACAAAATTCAACTAATGGAAATCTATTTAAGATAGAAAGAAAGAGCACTCCCATTTCACTCAGTGGCAACTACAAACAAAACCATTTGAAGAGGGTCAACCCTGTTAGTCTGTTGTAGTGAAACAACAAAGAATTGTGTGATTCTTTTAAGACTAGCAGATTTATTACAGTGTGCGCTGTGAGCTTTCATGGATTGCAAGCCACACTGTTAGAAGCAGGGAAAGTGTCATCTGAATTGGTTCAGAAACTTATGGACAGTGTGCATGTACATGGGATCAGAGCAAAACTGGATGCAAAAAGTACAGATGAGGACAATGATATTATTAATGCTGGCCATTAACAAAGACAATTCAAGTGCTGCTGTTTGCATCTGTGAAATTAATTTATTAAATTTATATGGTGAGAGCAGTGTCACAGTCACCACCTGTGATTGCCACACATTGCTTCCATGCCTGCCACAATTCTGCCATCTTTTTAAGGGGAAATGGGTGGCAAGTAGGCTCATGGAGAGATGTGGACCTGAGGGCAAGCTTTGGCATACAGATGGAAGCCTCAGTTAGGGCTGAACCAGTGTACATGCTGGCTGAGGGCTCCTGGGAGCTCTAGTCCAAAAATGGACTTTTGCCAAGCTCTGCCTTAAGACACCCACTCCATGTTGGGCAAACGCACTTGTATAAATGTCTGCCATTGTACTGTGTGTGTGTGTGTGTGTGTGTTTTATGGTGCTGTACAGTACTGTTTTTTTCTTTTTTGTAAAGTTATATTTTGAATGGTTTTAATCTCAGCTTATGGATATTTAAAATTATATGTGTTTTATTGTAATTCTTTCCATTTTGTAAACCACTTTGTCCCAAGCAAAAAGGTGTGGTGTAAATAATTGCAGGAAAGGAGAGAGAGAGAGTTGCATGAATATATGGATGGTAAGGGTACAGGATCTTGGCTGAAGAAAATGGGTGAATGGATAGAAAAAGAGATGGAGGGAGGGAATGCTTTTGGTCATGGGACCCCTCCTTTCTGGTTTGAATAGGGCAGGATGTGGAATTAATCCTATATTTGTGGGGTTATTCACACTGTGAAAATAATCCAGGATGAATCTATGTTGAATCTAATTTGGTCACACACATTCCAAATGCACCTGATTAAGTTTTTTTGGGAGCTGCTGAAAACCCACTTAATCCAGAATAATCGATATTAGGTTTTCCCCCAATTTTTTTTTTAAAGATCCGCATCATTGGTACTGGGAATATCCAGTGCGAATGGACCCAGGATACAACGCTGCATGCTTTGAATGTGTTCCAAATTTATTCACATTGTCAATTCCATCTTTATTTGAATGCTTGCACATGTGAACAACCAAACTTGCAGAAATACACATCGATGCAGAAATACTGCATCGATGCAGTTCCATAGTGTGAATAAGAAACCTGGAATGTGTGAGTGTGATGATTCACATCATTACACTTTTTTTTAAAAAAAAAAAGATGTCTGACTGATCTCTATGAAACAGTAGGAAGAGCAAGGAGAGCCAGTGCGGGAGCACAGCTCAATCATACAGCACAGCCTCCCCTAACCTCATGCCTTTCAGGTGTGTTGAACTACCACTCTCATTATCACCATCCAGCAGCCCAGTGGTCACAGTAGTTGGGATAATGGGAACTGTAGTCCAACATCTAGAGTGAAAGGTGTGGATAGGCTGCCTGATTCTGAACCTGGGCAGTTCTCTAGGCAAGAGGAGGGGGGAAATGATACCCCAGCTCACTGGGACAGGCAGAAACTGTAGTGAATGAGTGAATGAATTTGCTTTTCCCCTCCCACATGAGAATAGTAACTAATGTTAACTCTGTGGGTCAATGCACTGGCATAAATAAAATTGCTAGGATTGCTTGTGAGTGTTTGGCCAACAGTGGTGATCATTAGGTAGTGCTCCTGACCTTTGGCCACAGAGTATACCTAGGTGGATAGGGAAAAGGGGAGACCTTCCTCCCACTCTTGGAAAAGAAGACTGCGAGCAACAGTAGACGTGGAAGTGGAGACACAGCAATCAGTCACAGCAATTATACCTAAATGTCCCTTCTGCTTCTCTTGTTTACCTGAGCAGGATGCTCTGTCCTGGCACACCCAGCCACAACAGCTGTTGAAGTAGAGTGGAGTTTTATGTCTAGACTCCCAAGGCAAGATCCCTGCAAAGCTTGGAACATTTTCTAGAGTCAAACACCTTTCCCCCAGTGACAGTCCAAAAAGGTAAGTTTTCCAGATTCTGATTGTTTGCTAGGATTCTTTCTAGGCATAGAAGTATTGACAATGTGCTCATGTTCTGCAAACTGCTGGTTGTGTGCAAAGCATCCATTTCTCATAATTCTTATCATCACAGTCCTTTTATGAGCTCATTCTGATGACTAAGGGCTAAGAGATCCCCATGCTATAGGATCTGTCGCTTGTACTAGGTTCTTCCTATGTGGGATGGTAATGTGCTATGATCATGTGCTTTACCAGGACATGTCCTACATTTCACCCTTCTGTCCAGGAAAAATTTCAAATGTCCTCATTTTGAGCATGACTAAGAAGCATGGTGTTGCATTTATATGGGTATTTTAGCTTATGTTTTGTACTGTCTTACATTTTCCCTGAATGTCCTACTTTTTGTGGTAACTTGTCCTTCTTTGTGGTAAGGACATCTGGTCACTCTGAATATGGACTCCAGCCAGCAGAGGCAGTCTCTGTTCTCCCAGCCAATAAGTATACCAGCCTCGTAGTGATTTCAGTCCAAGAGGATAGCCCTTGCTCTTTCAGGATAAGCTTGCAATGGCCAATAATCCCCCATTACCAGTAAGAACAGTTCAGCTCTTTAGTCTTCTCTTCACAAGAAGAGGAACAGCTCCTACTCTTTTCATTTTTCTTTTCTCCTGGAATCTCCAGGCAGGGAAAGGCCTAGAAGACCCTATTACCACCACCTCTCTGAGTTCTCTCTGTCTCTTCTTGCCTGGATCTACAATATCCATTCTCTCAGGGTCAGTTGTATTCAGATGAATAGGTACAGGACAGCATGCTACCTTGCTACTAAGAGTGGCTGGTGAGAAGGCACAAAAATAGCAATAGCAGCTATATTTCTATGTCACTTCATCCTGAACTAAGCAGTCTCTAAGTGGTTTACAACGTGTAATCTCATTGCCCCAACAAGCTGGGTACTCATTTGAATGACCTGGAAGGATGTCAGGCTGAATCGACCCTGGAGCCCCTGGCTGGAATTGAACTCACAGCCTTGTGGCTGTGAGTGAGTGGCTGCAGTACCAGTGCTGAATCACCCTGTATATCCAATACAACATTCAAGACCACACCTCATTGACAAAGAATGTACGGTATATTTCTACATGGGTTATCTATGCAGACCTGTACACAACAGATCAATATATGCACAGACGACACCGGAAGAGCAGACATCCAAAATTTATAAACAAAACAATAAGAGCACATGTGATCTTTTCACTTTTCCTAACAAAACACAGAGCAGTGACATCTGGTCACTTTTTTCATAACAGAGGTGGACATCAAAATCATAAAATGAAAATATTTTCTTTTACCACTAAGCTAAATAACTGAATTTCCATCCCTTACCCAATGTATCTATTGTCTAAGGTGTCAGCCTCCAACCAATCCTAGGAAAGGGGCACAGAGCATTTAACCTTGAATTTGTTGTCACATTATACTGATAGAGACTTCATATACCCTTACAGATGCAGTAAAATTAGTACCATCAGTTAAATGACCAGCTTGGACAGATAAACATTGAAAGTGCAGTCAGGATGTATACTGTATACAAACATTCTGTTTAAACCAAACTATACATAAGTATCACCGTGAAGGACACAAAAACCTTATTATACTTTTGTAACACCCCCAAAAGAAATATCACAACATGACAAACAGGTGTTTTTACTCAGCCAGGATTAACTAGTTATCTGATCACATAGGAAATCTATCTCAGAGAGGGTTATGGTCTCCTCACATCTGGAATAGACTCCTACTGAGATTTGAGATTGATCACTATCTTTAACACATTTCAGTGCTTGTTATCATCTCCTGCAAAGATGGCATTGACATAAGTCTGGTTTCATCTAGTCTTATTCAGAGTGATCACAACCACAATCATCCACCCCTGGAGATTGGATGGGGCTATGGGAACATGCCCAACAACTCATGACATTTGTCACTTGTGTAATTTCATGTATGTGCTTATGGAATTCCTTTGATTCCCATCTTGCCCTTATGGTTTTGGGGCTCCCATAACAAAGATAAGCCACAGAATGGTCACCTTTTACCACATACACAACAATTATAGTCCAGTTCAATTTTTTTGAATAACTGTCTTAAAGAGTCTCCCATGTCATCCTTGATAGATTCAACAGTCCACTCGCAGGCTCAGGAATCTCCCTTACTCTGGGGCAGTGGAGCCAAGATTTTACTTCTTCCACTCTCACAGTAATGTCTGGTGTAGATAGGACCAAAGATGGCTTTGCCCAGGCAGGTTCACACTTTTATAACAACCCAGTCGCCTAGTTGAATGTCATGCATTTGGACTGGAAGGCCATACCTGTAAGAAGACAGAGCAGGGCAAAAAGAGAGAGACAGAGAGAGTGGGACGAAAAGACATATCTTTTGGAACAATTATACCCTATATCTATTTCCACGCCCCCTCCCCCCAGGCTTCCTGGGTAAGTTCCCAAGGGCCACGGGAACAAACCTGTGGAGGAAGATAGGTCCAGTTCTTCTCTGGGAGTAATCCTTATAATGTTCAGAACCAGTGGAAGGGCTTGTGTCCATTTTAGTCCAGTCTATATCATGTGCGATGTAGTTTGTACAGGCACTGTGGCAGGAACAAAGGGGCACAATGTTTTTGTGATGTGGTCCATGAGCCATGGTACAGTTGCTCAGACAATCTCTCTCTTCTGCCTCCCTCTGTTCCTGAGTCACAAGGAACCTTTTTCCTTCAAATAGCATCTTCAGCAGGTTATCTTGCTCACTGTCTTGTAGACATTCAATTTCTGTTGCTGGGAATGTCTGTTGCTGTGTATCCTCACTGATGCTAACAACAAAGAGTATCTTTGTAGCAAACATCCTTAATTGCCACATCCAAGGCCAAGTGAGCCTCTGGTCTCCCCAGAGACTGAAGCATTTGGTGGGATTGAATCCAACATGTGCAGAAAACCTACACTGGAACAGACATCAAAGATCAGTCTTCGCTGTGAAGTTCTATGCAGACTTGCAACGCTGCAAAGGAAAAAAAAACTCCTATACAGACAGCTGTCAGCAAGACACAAAACTGCTGGACTCTCTCTTGTTTCACAAAGAGGTTCTTTATTTTTCCATTACAGATATATGTACAGACTAACAAAGTGCTCCGCCAGTATCTCTACATACAGTCACCCACACATGAGTATCCAACTCACCCACTTATATACAGTATTCCCTTCTGGGATATTAGTCCAGCCTACTCCTGGGATGTCACCCAGTTTCTCTGCAGAATTGAAGGTTTCTGACTCAATCTAGTGTTGCATCAGCCCCCTATGACTCAGGGCTGTTCAAATGTTGAGTCATCATAGCCACAACCAGTCCATGAGGCTATCTCAGCTGCTCCTCCAATGTTCCTGGAAAAAACTCCCATGATATCTTTTGTTCAGTAGAAGCCTGGGTCTCTGATATTTTTCTGGAAGTTCTGCATCGGATGGTCTACAATGCCAGCAGCCACACCTAAGAAGCTGATGCCTTGTCGAGAATGATCCTGGTGCAAGGTTATCAAGAAGCTACTTTCTCCACTCCTCTTGCCTATTGTCCAGGGACAGCCGATCCAGAGATCCAACCATTCAACCTGCTCCAAACAATGCACCTGCAGCATGATGCATGGCCAATGCATGAATGAGTTGTCTGGCAGTTGTGAAGATGGGTCCCCAGTAAAACACAGAGGAGGAGAGAATAGTGTGATCTGTAGTAATGTATAGCTTCAGTGAAGTATGGATGCCAGCTAAGAAGCTAGCTGTCTGGACTGCTAACCTCCTTCACTTCACAGGATTGACTAAAGCATTGGTGTGCTGCCTCACTTATTCAGGTAACCTCAGGCTGAGAGTAATGATAAATGTTTTTGCTGTCTGAAGTGCCATCCTATAGAAGTCACCTGGAGGTCACTTTCCATTGGTACTTGTACAGATGCACATCTTGCTGGGGACCACAGGTAAATCCTGTTGTTCCCTGTAAAGATGGCAAGCCAGGACTGAGAGGAATTCCACTGGAATAGGTCAATTAGACACAGCTGCTCCAAGTAACAAACAGCTTCATCTCTTGAATATCTCAGACCCAGACAGCATTAAGAATGTTATCATTTCTGGTTGCCATATCCTGAGTTTCAGTTCCAAAAATACCTTAAGAACTGCCAGCTGCTGTAAACAAAGAGACTGATGTAGTCCTTGCAGTCTCTCCTCTCTGCCAAGGCCATATAACACCCATCCCTTGTAAATGCAATTCCCTGCTGACAGGCTTGGGATACTTGATATAAGACACAGATTTTGTATACAAGGGCCAGACAGTTATCCACAGTTGGAACTCCATAGTATTGAGAATGTGACAATTATCTGGGCTCCAGCAAGTAGCCACCAGTTCCGCTGAGCCTTTATCTATCTTGCAGTGTCAATCAGGCTGTTCCATGGACCAAATCTGCACAATTCCCAAAATCAGAAGACCACTCAATGTGTTGGATTTAGTTCAAGCAAGTGATGAGCTGCAGGATTTGGAAAGTATTGACGTCAAAGATCACTAAATGGTACTGCACACCCAAAGCTGGACATTTCCCATCTGGGGAAAAGTTGCACAACTGGCTGGAGACTTTAAATACTGCAGAAAATTCATATTGTCCAAATCAGATGGGAGGACAGGAAGGAGATACAAGGCCCCAAAACTCAGCTGAAGTGCATAATCTTTGTCAGGAAGGGAATCTTCCTCTATTCTTCTGAAGACAGAACTTTCAAAATGGCGCTGGGTATCAAATATTTGGTTTCTGTAATTTGAATAGCTGGAAGCTTGATGATAAAGTTCATGATGTACAGAACTCTCAGCTGGAACAGGCTTGCAGTAAACATTAAACTACTGGTGTGTATTCGGAATGTTTTTTCAATTCAGGGAGGATTTAAGAATTAGATGTTACAAAAGAAGGCGGGATCACTGTTTGAAAGCTATCCCACCTTCAGTTCACTCTGTTTCCTGGAATGGATTGGAGAGTGTATCAAGTGTTCCACTGAACCTTACCTTGCTCCTCTGCAATGCCAAGTTGGTAAAAAATAAGACTCATATTATCTACGATCTCCTTTTGGATGAGGAAGCTGACCTGGCTTGCTTTATAGAAACCTGACTGGGAGAGGATAGTGCCACAACCTGGACGCAGGCCCTCCCAGCCAGGTATTCTGTCAGTGAGTACATAAGGGGAAGTGGGTGGGGGGGCAGGCGGAGTGGCTCTGGTTTATAAAAACACCTTGACCCTGACCATACCTGTCCGGAACACAGTCCACTTCGAGTGCATGTACCTGAGCCTGATGACCAAGGATAGTTTGGGGATTCTGCTAGTATACTGACTACCCCGTTGTCTAGCAGATGCCCTAACCAAGCTGACATAGCTGGTCTCAGAGTTGCTGCTGGAGTCACCCAGACTTTTAGTTTTGGGCGACTTCAACATTCCACTCAAGACCAGTTTGTCAAATCTTATAGGTGCGGCTCAGGAGTTCATGGAATCCATGACAAACATGGGCCTATCCCAATTGGTTGTCGGGCCCACACATTGTGCAGGTCATACCCTCGATGTGGTCTTTACTATGGAACAGGAATATCTGTGGGCGGAGGTGACTAAAACCACCGCATTGTCATGGACGGATCATTTCCTAGTCAAGACTGAACTAAGAGCCACTGTCTGCTCCACCAGGGGTGGTGGACCCATTAGAATGGTCCACTCTCGAAGGCTAATGGAACCAATGGGATTCCAGAAAGCCTTGGAGGGTTCAATGGTTGGTAACACCGGTGATTCTGTCCAAGTTTTGATTAGTACCTGGAACACCCGATCTTACCAAGGCTATCGACACGATCGCACCCAAGCATCCTTTCCAACCTGCTTTAAATCATAAGCCATGGTACACAGAAGAGATTAGGAAATTGAAGTGGGTTGGACAATGACTAGAGCGCACCTGGCGAAAAACTCGGCTCTTATCTGACAAGACTCGTCATAGGAACTTTTTTTGGTCCTATTGATAGGCAATATGTGCAGCGCAGAAATCTTTCTCCTCTGCACGTATTGCATCTACAGAGTCCCGTCCAGCAGAGCTTTTTAGGGTGGTAAGGGAACTGACGCAGGTTCCACCTGCGCAGAACCCATTACTTAACCCAACAATGGCCTGCTGCGACGTGTTTAACAACTTCTTTGCAGATAAAATCTCTCAAATAAGAGCCAACTTGGACGCCAGTTTGATAACAGAATCAATAGATGAGGTATCCAGCAACTCCACTGATGTAATTTTACTGGATCATTTTCAATCTGTGAGTACCAAGGACATGAACAAGCTCCTTGGTAGTGTGAGAAAGACAATCTGCCTTCTTGATCCCTCTTGCCCATCATGGCTGGCTGTCCGGGAGGGGGGGAATGCCTTGAGGTTGTTCCTTGCAGACATCATAAACACATCCCTCAGGGAAGGTCTTGTGCCATCTTGCTTAAAGGAAGTTAGGCTGCTTCTGAATAAACCTTCCCTGGACCCCCTGGACATGAAAAGCTATAGGCCAGTGTCCATGTTACCCTTTCTGAGCAAGGTGATTGAGAGGGTGGTTGCTCTTCAACTCCAAGCTATCTAGATCCATTTCAAATGGACTTTAGGATGGGATTTGGAGTTGAGACCGCGATGGTTGCCTTGACCAATGACTTTTGTCTGAGCATTAACAGGTGTAGTGTGACCCTGTTGGTGCTTCTAGACCTCGCAGTGACTTTCGATAGATAGATCACAGCATCCTCCTGGATCACCTGAGGGGACTGGTTCTGTTCCTTCCTCTCGGGCAGATCCCAGAGGGTGCTGCTTGGGGACAGTTGTTCGGCAAAAAAAAGACCTTACTTGTGACGTCTCTCATTCGGCAAAAAAAAAGACCTTACTTGTGGCACCATTCTGTCCCCCGATGTTGTTTAACATCTATATGAAGCCGCTGGGAGAGATCATTCAGAGACATGGGGCTGGGTGTTATCAGAACTATTTCTCCTTGTCTCGATTGTCTGCTGCGGCTCCAGATGGTGTCTCTCCTCTCAATGACTGTCTTAAGGCAGTAATGGACTGGATGAGGAAAAACAGATTGAAGTTGAATCCAGACAAAACGGAGGTTACAACCTCCAGTCCTGGATGGGGTCACACTCTCCGTAAAGGACTGTGTTTGCAGTCTGGGGGTGCTCCTTGACTTGTCGCTCCTAATGACTAATCAGGTAAATGTGATGGTCAGGAGTGCCTGTTATCAGCTCCGACTGATACACCAGCTGCACCCTTTCCTGGAAGTAAGGGACCTTGAGACTATGGTGCACGCACTGGTAACTTCCCATCTGGATTTTTGTAATGCGCTCTACATGGAGCTACCCTCGTGCTTGGTCCGGAAACTTCAGCTAGTACAAAACATGGCAGCCAGAGTGGTCTCGGGAACATCTATGAGAGACCACATAACTCCAGTGTTAAAGTCTCTCCACTGGCTGCCTATTAGTTTCTGGGCTCAGTATAAGGTGTTGGTTATTACCTTTAAAGCCCTACATAGCTTGGGTCTAACCTATCTTCAGGACTACCTCCTCCCATACAATCCTCCCCGTGCATTCCAGTCCTCTGGGAGGAATTTGCTCCAGCCATTAAAATCTAGACTGTCTGCAACCTCCCAGAGGGCATTCTCAATAATCTCCCCCAGATTATAGAATGGCCTGCCAGACGAGATCTGTCAGATTACGAATTTAAGCAGCTTCAAAAAGGCTGTGAAAACGGATCATTTTCGGCAGGCCTTTCCTGACTAGAATTCCCAGCCTCAGGAGCCTTTTTAATTTAATTTATTGGAGTCTTTCAACTTACCTCTCCTATTGTTGGTGCCTTGTTTGTTTCCCTGTTTAGACTGTTTTTTTTT
>CM034708.1:58320656-58339678 GCA_020142125.1 Phrynosoma platyrhinos
GGTTCTTTCCACTTTCTGTCCACTTTCTGTCGGGGTTCTGTGCAATGTGTGAAAACACGGGCAAATAATCCAGATTTGGTCAGAATTTTGTTTGGATTGGGCCCCGTGTGATAACGTCCTATGATTCTATGATTCTATAACATGCTGTCTGTCTGACAATCCTCCTCCTTAAATAGCAAAGCCTAGGATGCAGCCCTGGCACTTAAAGCGGATCTATAGTGCTATAACAGTGTAGTGTGAAATGGCCTCTTATGTGTGACTTGGCCTTCTGTTGGATTCCAGTGATTTATGTTGCAGAGCTAGGGAGCATGTGGAATTCCAGATGTTGTTAAACTACATCTCCTATCATTCCTTATTATTGGCCATGCTAACTGGGGTTGATGGGAGGTGCAGTCCAATAACACCTGGAGGGCTGCAGGATTCCCATTCATGGGTCTCAACCTTTTGTATTGTAAATATATCTTTCAAACAATATAGATACTACCATTATCATATGTTTCAAGGGTATGCAAATCACAATAGTAAAGCTGAGAGAAAATGCAAATAAAACTGTTATTGCTTTACCCTTTGCCTGGGATTA
Organism: Phrynosoma platyrhinos; assembly: GCA_020142125.1. Classification (NCBI taxonomy): domain Eukaryota; kingdom Metazoa; phylum Chordata; class Lepidosauria; order Squamata; family Phrynosomatidae; genus Phrynosoma; species Phrynosoma platyrhinos. The sequence continues at coordinate 58,321,237 of CM034708.1, forward strand.
CACAGTGATGTCAGGGAAGATAGATAAAGGCTGCATCTGCACTGCAGAAATGATGAGTTTGACACCTCCTTTAATTGCCATGGTTAAATTGCTATGGAATTCTGGGACTTGTAGTTTTGTGGGATGTTTAGCCTTCTCTGTCAGAGAGCTCTCGTGCCACAACAGACTACAGCTCCCAGGATTCCGTAGCAGTGAGCCATTGCAGTTAAAGGGATGTGACACTGCATTATTTCTGCAGTGCAGATGCAATCCAAATCCCCTGGGTCTGAACAGCCTCTTTCTCGGTGTCTGACTTTATGGTCACTACACCCACAGCTTTCTTCCACTTCCCAGCAGTACCTACACCAGTGTTAACCCCACTGCGATGGTACCCACAGGATATTGGCCAATAATTCTATTTATATTGGGAAAGTATTCATACTTCTGAGTATGAATACCTTGCTGAATTAAATACCCTGAGAGCATCAGATCCTGTCTGTTCTTGGAATCTAAGCAGGGCCAGCCCTGGTTAGTACTTGGATAAGAGACTGCCAAGGAGTATCAGGTGCTACAGGCTAAATTTCAGAGGATGGAACTGGCAAAGCTACCATTGAGTGTTTCTTACCTAAGACTCCATGAAATGCATGGAGTCGCTATAAATTGATAGGTGACTTCAAGACACATGGACATACACAATCATACCATTGATGGTAATATGCACCTATGGTAAGTGTTAAGAATAATTTTTTTTAAAATTACAGTAATGTTATTGAAAAGAGAGCCAGCATGGTTTAATGGTTTGAGACTGGGAATCAAGTGTTTGACTCTTTACTCAGCCATGAAAACCTGCTGGGTGACCTTGGGCAGATCACATTCTCTCAGCCTCAGAGGAGGGCAGTGGCTGAATAAATCCTCCTCTAAATAAATCTTCCCACGAAAACTCAACAATGGGGTCATCATAAATTAGAGTGAACTTGAAAGCACATTGTTGCTGGAAATAATGTTTATTGCTATGATTAAAACCTTTGTGTCCCACCTAGAGTACTTTCATGTTCCACTGGTGTTACCATGTCCCACTGGTTGAGATTAACTGGTCTATAGAACTGGCAACTGGTCCCTATTCGTGTAGTCTTACCTGGAGATGCCAGAGAGTGAAGCTGGGGCCTTCTGTATATAAAGACTGTGCTATCTGTTGCCCTTTTTCTGACTATCCAGGTGTAAGACTCTTCTCCATGGGACTGGCACCTTCTTAAAATTTATAAATTTAATAACCCCCTTCCTTCAAAGTAGGTTATTTGAGCAACTGTCTTTAGTTCCAGAAAATTTTAAAAAATGGGACATTTTTTTTGTGGGTCACCATGCAAATGTGATCTTTTGTCACTTCAAATCATGCCAAAAGAGCCTCCATTCAGTGTTACTGCCAGACTATAAAAGTGTATGTGTCAGAGACAGCATGACACGAGATTCGTCTGTCTGATGTGTAGAGTCCAGCACTGCAGAACTTGGAAAAGCTCTTTTTTGGATTATAGCTCTCAGAATCCCTCTGCCAGCATGATCATTAGTATTTGAGAGTTGTAGTCCAAAAGAGGAACCTTGATTTAGGGTTGTCAGGGAATCTGTACAGCTGATGTATACTGACATGGGCCATTAGTGGTGATCAGCAGCCACAGCCCTGACATGGAACCGCACCACATGTATAACTGGGGTTTTGGAAGCAGCCTTCATACAGAGGACATCATCTGTGGATTGGCACTTTATCACAGCAAAACAGAAAATTGGAACACAGAGTGCTTGGAGAGAACTAGATTAGATGAACTAATTAGCATTTGCAAAGGTAGTGTGATTACACTGAAATCCCTGGTGGAAAGAAAAGTAAATTTAATGTCAGTTCAATGAGTGATAAATGAGGGGAAAATATTATTGAAGCAAATCTGTTGCAATTGAATTTACTAAGGAAGAAAAGTACAATTTTATTGTCTTTTTTATTTTTTATTTTTTTTGCTAATTGCCTGTGTTCATGACTGCTCATTTCCTGACAAGTGTTGTTTTAAGTAACTTTCCAAACCCACTAAGGTTAACTTAATTGTTGTGTTTGGCTTCTAGTCAGCAATCTTCTAGTGCAATAAGGATCACACAATCTTATAAATGTATTATTGGTTGGCATGATTTGGGGGGTGGGGGGAGAAAGGTGAAGAGTAAAACTGTTAGAAGTGAAGTGCATCCTTTCCCAATCTGATGGCATTTTACATCTTGAGTAAAAACAGTGATTTTCCTTCTTCTAGCTAAATAGATGCAAGATAGAGGGCAACAATAATCTAGGAGCAAAGATGCGGTCATAGGGGAATATCTTCCCCATGTGCACAGAAAGGGTGAATGCAATATGAATGCAAACAGGGGCAGATAACATTTTTTAAAAATCAAGAAATGTGGTTGTCAGCTTTGTCATCACTGGAGACACATGCACTTAACTTGAACAGGAACTGGTATTATATCTCCAGCTGAAAGTGTTATATTCTCACATTAGAAAACCTGACCTTGCAGCTCTATTTAGTTTTTAACCTGCACTAGTGTTATCTGGGTTGGAAAGCATGGCTACATTGCCTCATTTACACTACATAATAAACTGGTTTTCAAACTGGTGTAAACTGGTTTAAAGGGCCCTTGTTCGCAATGGTGCTGAATTTCTCCAGTGCAGTTTGCGGGGGGGGGGGGGGGGGGGGGGGGGGGGGGGGAGCACTAAACCCAGTTAAGCCAGTTCTTCTGAATGCAAAGCATTTACAGCATCTTTTTTAATGATTCTATTCAACACATGTGCAAATGTGTTGTCGATTGGATTTGGTTCCCTGTGGCACGATCATCCCTGTAACACGACTCCATTTTGAATTGATCCTATTAACAAATGTGAGCAGGTTGATCGTGGCAACACAACACAGTGTGAACATCTATTCAGTGTTGAATCGCTCCATCGATTCAAAATGGCCCAACTCAAAAATTGGTTTATTATGTAGTGTGAATGAGACCATTGTTTTAATTAACAGGAACAAAAGATTCAGGTAGCAAGAGAGAAGCAACCACAGTATGCACTGTACTGCAGGTTCAAGGGAAAGGAAAGGAATGGGAGGGGGGAAGCCCCATGTTCAGTCCATAACATCTCAGGGAAGACTGGGAAGAATTATTATCTAAAAGACCAGCCTTCCCTAAACTGGTGCCATTCAGATGTGCTCTAGATTCTACCTCCCACCATCCACAGCCAGCCCCATGATGGCTGGGATCTAGGGGAGTCTATCGCATCTGGATTTGAGGAAGGCTGGTATAGACTGTACGTATTGAGCTGTTGTTTGATTTGTGATCAGGCAGTTTCATATGTACTTGACTTCTAATGTTGTCTAAAGCCTTCACGTAGTGGCAATTCATGTGCCGCAGTAGCCGCTCTGCCATAGGAGGAAAGCAGTTATTAGCTGATAGAGGCAGCAGCCTGTGGCAGCATGTGCTAAAACTGATGAAGTTTGTTGTCAGGGTGCAAGGCCATAAGTCTCCTCATTTATGTATTTATTTATGTTTTGCTGCAGAAACCAGGTAATGTGCCCATAGAGATCACTGAGGTGGGACAAGGAAGGCTGCCTGTTCATCCTGTATCTTTCATGTGGAACAATCCTTGTGCAAGGCAAGTGCTTGTCTTTCTGAAGAAAAGTGCCTGGAATCTGAATCTATCAGCCTATCCTCTTTGTAACACCCCTTTGACTCATTCCTATTTGGTTATTGGCATCACTGAGTAATCTGTTTTAAGTTATTGGTAGAAACCAGCAGTATAATGGGAAGGCATTTTCATCCTAACAGCAAACCAGCTCATGAGAGAGAATGGAAAATTATGCCCTGGCTTTTGTTGTCTCAACTCTGCGATTCAAACTATAGAATCATACATTTCAAAGGAACCTCGAATGGTCTTCAGATTCAGGGGTGAGGAGAAACCTTCAGTCTCCATGGGGGAAGAGGTGTTGCATCAAATGCCAAACACACCACACAGCTCATCCACACATCATGGACACATTCTTCCCCATGTGCATATACACAAACCTAGACTCCTCCCATGTCTGCATAAATGTGAACTTGCCCTCACTGGGCACTGAGATCATGGCAACTCTGGTTCTAGTTCTGTTGGGAAGAATGGCTCATGGGAAATATTCTCCTCATGTACCTGGTTTTGCAGAAGAATGATTCCTAACAGAAATGGGGTATGCCACTAGAGTCATCTCTGTACAACCTGCTTCTTAACAAAACTAGTTGATTCTGGGCAGGCATAGAGAGTCATTGTGGCAGCAGTAATGTGTGGGAGATTTGTAGGGGCAAGGCACAGGTAAGCTGTTTGTGCCCTACCCTTGATCTAACTCAGCCCCATGCAATGGCCATGTAGCCACTGCATCTGATGTGGAGTCCCATATGCCTGATTTTGTGCAGCTGAGATTTCTTGACTCAGAAAGTGACATGTATCATCACAAATATTATGGCATCTTGGAAATTAAAGAGGCTAACAATCTAATAAGTGTACTGGCAAAAAACAAACAAACAAACAAACAAAAACAACCCTAAGAGGGCTGCTTTGTTCATGCTAGTGTTTTCCCAGAGTCCTTTGGCTGGAAAATAGCTCAGGAAAGGTACCTCTGGGGATTCTTAATGCCAAGAATCTTCTAACCAGCTTGGTCATGCTGGCTGGAGCATTCCGAATGTTGTAGTCCAGAAAAGTAAAATCACCAAACTATGGGCTAGATGTAGGATACTGAATTGCATGGCTCCTTGGTTTGAACCAGCAAGGCTGTGTTGTTCTAAACTCTTCTGTCTTCTTTGTCTTCTGCTTTATTTCTGCTTGAGCCCTATGACAGGGTGGCATTAACTTCCATCATTCTAAAAGGTCATACAAAGAGCCAGTGATAGAGAAGGGACTGCAAGACATTTTTCAAGTAAGAGCTGCGTGTCCAAATAGTTTTTGGACACCCAGTGGAGACAAATGGACACATACAATTTAATCGATGAACCAAGAACACAGATGCAGAATGGAAGTTACACTCCCTAAAGGTAATATAATAATGTGTGCAAATGTATTTATATTCAAGATTTACTTCCTGTTTTTTTTAATCAATTTCTTCTCCATCTGAAGGTCAGGACTGTATGTATCAGGGAAGCTTCTACTAGTGAACCATTTGAATGAGAAAATGAGGACATCCCATAGTAGTTTTATTAAAAATGCCTTAAGAAACTAGTGGTAAAGCAGAAGATTCAATCATCCTCTATTAGGCTAGAAAAAACCCAGCCTGAAATGCTTGCAGGCAGTGTAGAACAAATCATATCTAGCGGGATATGACCTAACTCCATATTAAACAGCTTCCTATATTCTTATAACCTTTGCTTAGCTATTGTTGTGATACGGCTCAAGCTATACAATAGTTATAATGAGAAACATTGACGAAGTGCTCTCTTCCACCCTTGTCCTTAACCTGCCTTATGCCCTCCTAGTGGATTCTGGCATAAGTTATATACAGAGGCAAATGTATGGCACAAATGTGGAGCCAAAACAGGACATTCCCCACCCACCCACCCATCCCCAAGCAATTGAGAACTGAGAATTGATCCATACTCTTTGAATAAAGATATTTCAGAATACAGCTCTTGTTAAGTCACATGGACACAAAGGATATGCTTCAAGCCTTATTGTTAGATGTGAAGTGTTGGACTAGCATGAAATTCAGGCTGTGAGTACATTGTCTGCACCATGGTGGATCTGAGACATTGATGAGTACAAAATGGAAGAGTATAGCTCTTTGTGTAGATGTATTTGAGGAAACAGCTTGGGTTAGAGAGGAGAGGAAGCTAGAAATATTGATTTATTGAAATGTTTTCATCTTTCAGTCCAGCCCTCTTTTTCTCAACAGGTTTAGAAGGACTTGGTTATTTACAGTATTTTGCTAACCCAAATTTACAATCTGTTTTTTTGAGGCAGAGGTGAGAACAGTTATGACTAGCTATTTAAACTACATAGGAAGTCTGCTTTATTTCACAGCAGACAAGTACCAGAGAAACCTTTGCTGGGGACTTAGGCAATCAATAGCTATTGTCACACCATTAAAATATATAGCTGCCTGTGGGATGGATTAAGCTACTGGAATGATCTCATTTATCTTTATTTGTTTTTCAAAATGCTGCAAAACTTAATTATCAAATCTAAAACAAGAATCTTTGGAGAATGTATGATACCCTTTAAAAACAGAAAGAGATTGGTATTTTATTATCAATTTATTTCTCAAGGGTTGTGGGAGGACAGAGCAGGAAGGAAATTGCAAAGCCAGCATGCTAACTGTACACAAAGTCCCTCATCTAATCAAAGGGATTGGTTGACCTTAGTATAAAATCAAGGGTCATCTCTTGACACGGCTGAAAAGTGTTTGCATTGATGATGGGTGTCCAGTGGGAGAAGTTGACTGTTGAAATAATGCCACTGAGCATTTGTGACTGCCTTAAAAGAGTTGTTAGAAAGTGTACTGTTTCTTCTCAGCAAAATGGTATTCAAACCAAATAAAAAATAACTCATGCATACTGTTTTGGAAGCACTCAGTAGCGCAACTGGACTGTTGCTGGTCCTGTGGCTCTCTTCCACCCTTGTCCTTAACTTGCCTTATGCCCTACTCAGCGTGCCACATGTGTGTTTGTTTTTTAACACAGTTCTGGAGTTATGCTAATGCAGTTTAACAAAATAAATAAAAAGGTGGGACAAGGCTGTTCTGCAATAGCAAGGGAAATTGGGGAGAGAAGGAGACACTGACAACATGTAAATGCCCAATTCTGGAACTGCTGCAGGAGTAACTTATCGCACCTGAGGACTAATGTTATGCCAGTGTGGGTGGGAGCTTCTTGATGGGTTTTCCCTGTCAATGACAAGGTGTACTCTAACAACGCTTCAAGGACAAGGATGAGATGAAGACAGCATCATGTGACAGATCTTGCAAAGGTGGTATTTTCCAACTTTTATGTTGCGGTGTGTGATAAAGTCCTTAGTGTATGTGTAGCATCAATCCCACCCCAAAAATTTATCCTCACAAGAACCATGTGAGTCTCTTAGGTTCAAAGGTAGACCCAAGATCAGTTAGTAAGCTTGCTGGCTGAAGTGGGATTTAAACATGAATTTTCTGACACTTGATATCAACATGTAATAACAGAGTGCCTGGGGTGGGGGAAACCATATTTCATCAAGACATCATGCTATACAGTTGTCCCTCTCTTTTTGCCAAATTGGAATCCATGTTCTTGCTCTTCACAAGAGAGATAAACAGCTATTAACAGAATGTGCGTGCCTCCGGTACATGCACCATTATTTTCTATGGGACTCGAATATGTGCAAGTTGCCAGTTTTGCAAGGGGGTCCGAAACGGATCCCGTGCGAATTGGGAGAGGCAACTATATATGTCAAAATCTGAGTTTTGAGTTTCAAATCAAAATGCCAAACCCTGAGCAGTTTGTTGTTGTTGTATGCCTCCAAGTCATTTATGACTTATGGTGACCCTAAGACGAACCTATCATAGAGTTTTCTTGGCAAGTTTCTTCAGAGATGATTTACCATTGTTATCCTCTGAGGCTGAGAAAGTGTGACTTGTCCAAAGTCACTCAGGGGCGAAGCAGACCAACACAATATCCCGTCATGGGGGTGTGGGGTTTAGATGACTCATGCCCCACCACTGCACCCAAACTGGATCACACCACCCACCCACCCACCCAGATGGTGGCCAGTGTTGTGGCGCTCCAGCGGCATGGCGTTTATATGTCACATGCTGCAGGAGCACCAAAAAGCTGTTTTTTTCGGGTGCAAAAAGGAGCAGCATTTTGCTTCTTTCTGCCACTTCTTTTTGTGCCAGAAAAAAGGCAGATTGGGGCCACGGTGTGCAGTTGCTGTGGCCCCGATCCAGCGCTCAAAGGGGCGGCATCAAGCCACCCTTCTATGGCCGTCTGTTTTGGCCCCCTATGGGTTTTTTAATGCTCGAGGGGGAAATTGAACCCTGATCTCCAGAGTCATGGTGCAACAATCAAAGGCTATGCTAGAAGCAACGACAACAACAACAACAACAAAGAGTGGAACCTCAAAGTCTGGTACATGTATTTTTTATTCTCATTCAAGTGGCAGTGCCCAGTTTCAAGTCAAAAAGTAGAAATTCAAATGAGGGGAGCTTTGGGGGCCTAATTGACTTCATCCAAACCTGTACACATGCATAGTGTTCAATTGTTTTAACGTGTTCAGTTAATATGCTTTTAGTCTGTTTTGATTAGTCCATATTGTTTTGAATTTTAATACATTTTGAATGGTTTACATTGATTTTATTTGTATGTTGCCCTAAGATCCTATGATATGGGGGCAAGATAAAAAATATTTCAATAAATATTTGTCATCAGGATATACATTTTCATAGAAATAGTTTTTTGATGTTATACTATCCTTCTGCAGACATTACTTCCACATTCTTCAACACTGAAACACTGGCCTCTTTATTGCTTTCCTCATATGGAAAGCAACTTATCTGAAGAGGAGAGGTTAATGCTTTCCATGTGAGCAGGAGCCCAGATTTTTCAAGACTGTTTATCATGTGGAGAGACTCAACACGAAAAGAAATTCTTAAATCTTGCTTTCCACTTGAGGACAGGTATGATGGAGGGGCAGAATTAGACACTCCTCCACTCCCATATTGAAGAAAGTAAGGGAAGTAACTTACTTACTGTCCTGCATGCCGTGTCAATTTTTAAGTAGACTTTTATGCTGCAAAGCTATGAAAGATTGTCCTAAAATAAATAGTGTTGCTTCTACTACTGAAGTCCATTCCCCACCACCCGTGAAAAACTGGAAAAAATGGATTAAGGAATATTTTATTCAAGAATGATGAATAAAATGTTTTAGCCACGGTGTGCACATCCTTTCTGCGTTCATTTTGAATGGGAACGAGTGAGCTACATCTGCCTGACACAATGGAGAACTAGTGGAGACAAAATCATTTTCTCTGCTTTACTACCGTTGATGTTTTGTTTTGTTTTGTTTTGCTTTGTTTTTATTGGTTATTTTTTCCTATTCCTTATAAGCATGGAATGGACTGCAATGCATTTGTGACTCCTTTGTTCATCATGGAATTCCACATTTAAACTATTGTTTCTATTCAGCTGCCCTTGCTATACTGTATTAAACTATTTTTCATTGCCTATAGGCTTTAGTTAGTCTATGTTTATTGTGTTAAGTTGTCGTAATCATATATGCATTTGTAGTGCATAGTTATAGTGCTTGGTATTATTCTGCTTTGTATTATTATTAAGTTTATCAGTGATTGTATCATTATATATTGTATTATATGGTTGGCTGTCGGTCATATTTAATGCCTTTAGTCTATGGTTATTCTCTGTTTTGCATATTTTTCACGGTATTATTTATTATCATATGCACTTTTTTGTTTGATTGTTTGGACTCCTCCCCCTCCCTCCCCCCACTGTTTTCTATATGATGTTTTGTCTGAACGCCTGGTATTCATTGGTCTCCCATCCAAATACTAACCAGGGCTGACCCTTCTTAGCGTCAAAGACCAAACAGGATCTTGTGCCTTTAGGGTATTTATGCCCCTTTCAGTGTGCGTTTTAAAAATTCATTTTAATCTGTTATTGGATGATTGCAAATTATTGTTTGTATTTTCACTATATTGTGAACATTCTCTTGAATGTTGTATAAAAAGAAGGAAATAAATTTTAATAATAAACTCATAAAAGCCATTGCTCAAAGATGACTGAGTGAACTGTTGAAGAATATCTTTGGTAACATAGCATGGAATAAAGTACTATTTCATTACTTTTTTTAAAAAAATCACTTTTAGTGTAGCTGTTAAATTAAAAGCAGTTAAATAATAATTCTATGTTTGTTTTTAAATACATAAAGGACAGTTTTCAAATTAATTTGCATGAGTTTCATTGTTGCTGCAATTGATAATTATTCTATTTCTGGTTCTAAACAGGACTTTAATATGGATGTAGGATTTCAAGACTATAGTAACAGGACAGTTGCTTCAGAGAACATCTCTGCTCCTTCCGTGGGTTCCAATTTTCCTGCCTGGGAAGACTATAAAAACAGTGTGGATGATATACAGTACTTTCTTATAGGTCTGTACACTTTGATCAGCCTTGCTGGTTTTCTGGGAAACCTGCTGATTCTTGTGGCTTTGGGGAAGTGCAAGCGAAAAACAATAATAAACTTTCTTATTGGGAACTTAGCCTTTTCAGATACTTTAGTAGTAGTCTTCTGCTCCCCCTTCACCTTGACATCTGTTCTACTTGATCAATGGATGTTTGGCAGAGTCATGTGCCATGTGATGCCCTTCCTCCAGTGTGTGTCTGTCCTGGTTTCAACTTGGATGTTGATTTCTATTGCAGTAGTCAGGTACTACTTGATACGCCACCCTCTTTCTAGTAACTTGACATTGAAACATGGTTGCTACCTCATTTTTGTCATCTGGACTCTTGGCTTGGTAATTTGCTCTCCTCTGCTTGTTTTCCATGAGATTGTTGATCTTCAAGATGCCCTTAATCTAGAAGCACTTAAAAGCAAGCACTTGTGTGTCGAGGCATGGCCGTCTGCTTGGTACCGGATTGCTTTTACTATTTCCTTATTACTCATGCAGTACATCTTGCCTTTGGTTTGTTTAACTGTAAGTCATACCAGAGTTTGTAGGTCTGTAAGTTCCAGATTGTCTGGCAAAGAAAACAAATTGGAAGAGAATGAGATGATAAATTTAACCCTTCATGAGCCCAAACACCATGGGCCTCATGGACAACTTTCTAGCTTTGAGAGATGGAGTTATACTTTTGTCAGGAAACACCGAAAGAGATACAGTAAGAAGACTGCTAGCGTGGTGCCTGCAATCTTAGGGCACAATCAAGAACTTAATTCTAGAGGCCTCCCTGAAACATCAGACACAGAAAGAAGTCAGCTTTCTTCATCCAGCAAATTTATACCAGGAATACCTATTTGTTTTGAGGCAAAACCAGAGAATTCAGAAGCGCAGGATGGGATTACAATACCCCGATCCGCCATTCAGATTAAGAAAAGATCTCGGAAGGTGTTCTGTCGACTGACAGTGCTGATCATAGTTTTTGCTGTGAGCTGGATGCCCCTTCATGTTTTCCATGTTGTAACTGATTTCAATGGCAATCTCATCTCAAACAATCATTTTAAATTGGTCTATTGCATTTGTCATTTGTTGGGCATGATGTCTTGCTGTATAAATCCAATTTTGTATGGGTTTCTGAACAATGGCATAAAAGCTGATTTGTTGTCCCTTATATCATGCTTACAAATATCGTGATGCTCTACAAATTAACAGTAAAATGTACAACAAATTGCTGTGCCCACAGGCTCACTGAACTGTGGGATATTTAATCTACTTGTGAAAATGGGTGATGGTGAGTTGTGGCTGGGAATTTATTGTGAGAATGGTTAACTCACTGCTTAGTTGATGTTTGGATACACTTTTCCATATATGCAGACATGTCAGATAATCAGGTTTTGAGCAGTCACTCCATGGCCATCTCATTCTTACAAGTGGTACTATCTTCAGACTGGATACTCAGGCCATTTTTTCAGTCAAGAGTTCTGTTTGAAGTTCAAAAGATGTCATTGTTCTTTGCCTTCAAGCGGGTTCTGACTTAGAACAGCCCTTCATAAGGTTTTCATGGCAAGATTTATTCAAAAGAGATTTACCTTTGCATCCCTCTTAGGTTGAAAGAATGTGACTTTCCCAAGGTCACCCAGTGGATTTCTATGTCTGAGCAAGGATTCAGAGCCTGATCTCATGGAGTCTTCATCCAGACCTCAGACCACCACACCATAGTGGTTTTCATAAGACATTTTTGTATGTTCACAACATGGAAAGATACAGATCATAGCTCAGGTCCATACATTTCTATCAAACATTGCTTTAGCAGTATTGGAAGATATGTAGACTACAAATCTTGCTATGGAACATGCAAAAACAATGCATTGCTGCCACGTGGTAATCAACAGTTGTTATTGTTTTGCTAATCAATTATGGTTGAAGTAAACTCATTGATGCTTTAAAAAAGTTTTTAAGCAAATTAAAATATATGACTGCTTATGTGTATTAATGAAAAAAATAGTATTCTCTTTATTACATAATGTGAATGATTTGTAAAGAATCTTTTATGGGGACTTAAGGAGTTAAGTTAGCTGAAAGGAACCTTATGCAGAAATGATGTTTGCTTCTTACAGTGTAATAATATTAAGTTTTAAAAAGTGATGGGATTTTACAGAATTGAAATAAAACGATTACCCAACCCACCCTTTGGATAATAAAAGAGACAGGTTCCTGATTCTAAAAGGGGGGAAGGCAGAGGGTGGAGGGAGAAAGAAAGTATGTACAACAGAAGCATATGCTTCATGGAACTCCAGATTGAATATGATCACATACAGCACAAGTACCAAAGGAGTTCTTCTCTAGCATAATGTATAGGAAGTGGCCTGAAATTTCTAATTGTTCCTTTTTCAGTGCACCTCATTTGTTGCTACTCTTTGGCCAGGCACAACTAACTTTATGCCCCAACATTTCCTTTGGAATTTAAATGAAGGAGTCGTCAGAAAAGTGGCGATTAGCTTCAGTAACGTTTGTATAGCAAACCTATACACTGATCAGAAATTGAATCCCTTTTCCCCTTAGAGTACATTGGCTCCAGAGAAGAAAACCTGTTCTTATTTCTCTTTGGATGGGTTCTTTGTTTAGTTTCTGCTGCTAATTTAAACTTGCAAGCAAAGAAATAACAACTATGGTGTATGTGTGTATCTTTAGAAGTATTAAACCAGTTCTAACATGGCTTTCCCTATGCCGAGTGAGCATTTCATCTGAACACGCTTCACATGGTTACGAGCTGGCATTTGCCTAGAAATGCACTTTATTTATTATTTTATTTTATTTTCATGCCAACTTTCTCCCAGGCCAGGACCCAACACGGCTTCCACTTGCAGTTAAAGTTCTCAGTGTTGTTGTGAGTGAAAGAAAGAAAGAAAAAAAGAAAGAAAGAAAGAATTGAGAATATGTTATATACATGAAAGTCATAGGTACATAGTATTAGGCAGAGCTTGGGCCACAAGTCCAAAATTCCCCATCCAACACGGCTAGTGGCCACAAATGTTTCCAATGAAGTTAATTCCCTCCTCCTTAGTCAATTACCAAGTTGCCATGTTGTCTGCAGGATTCAGGGAGTTGTAGTCCCTAAAAGGAACTTTCTCAAAATCTGAGATTAGAAAGCTACTTTATTTCCAGACAATTGCATGAGTATTTGTCAGAGAAGGAAGAATTAATTCCATTGGAAAGATGCCTGATGTTAGTCCTACCTACATGACTGGTAACTCAAATGAGCTGATTATATAAAATGTTTATTAGTTCAGGATCAGAGGAATAGATGTACCGTAATATCTCGTTTCTAGAAGCTGGACTCATTAATCCATTTTCCTGTGTTCACTCCACATTCCTTTCTTTATAGCTTTCTGTAAATGATGTGTGTGCACATGTGCTATCTAGGCAGTTTATTGCATGCACAGGAAGACCCAGAGTCTTGGGGCCTTTTGAGTATGAGAAGAAAACATGTTATTATGGTATATACTTTCATGAATGAAACTGATAGCATCTGGGAAAGGTTATACTATAGCAAAAAGTGTTAGACTTTAAGTTGCTACAAGACTGTTTAATTATTTAGCCTGACCATAACCTGTTGTCTTTGTGTTGATCATTGAGGACCAGACACCAGTCTTCAAGGGACCAGACTTGGCACAGGGGATCTCAGTTGCAAACCCCAACAAAAGCTTTCCAGAAAATAAGATTGTTTAGAGGAAAACTTTTTGTGCCTTATCTTTATTTCCAAGTTTGCAGACCTGATATGAAAATATCCCTTTTGATAAAATGAAACATCATACTCTCTTGTATAATATTGTCTCCCCCTCCTCCCCTGCAACTTCATACAAGTATATGTGTTGGAACAAAATTACATTTTCTCACCCTTTCTTTCCATTGTATTTGTTGCCTGGAGAGATTTACCAATAAACAGTTCACAAAAAACAAAACTCCTGAAATTTTTACAGACTCTTCCAGCTACTGTATTCCATTTTTCCCATAACTTTTGTTCCCCTTTGACTACCATTTGTTAAGATGTATATGATATCCAAGTAATCTAATTATTCAACTGACAGTATCATATTTCTCTTCAATAGTGTCTTGCTGAGTAAAATTATTTAAGATTCTTTGCTACAAAAATATGTTTTTTTGCATGCTATTCAGTCATCACCAGTGAAAATTCTGGAGGAAAATGCTTAAAAGAATGAAAATGAATCCTTTTAAGACCCATAGACTTCAATGGGAGAGTTAAACATGCACTTCAATTGCTATTCCATCACAATTAGTAGAAATTAGAAGTGAGGGCTGTATTGTTCCCTATATCTGCAATGAGAATGAAATATTTTCTGAATTTTCAACACCTACAGTGCCATTATTATGAAGACTGTTCTAACTAAAATTGCATACACAATACAATCGTTTTTCTTATTCTGTTGCTGTGAATGCTGCTGATACCATCACAGTCATTCACACCCAGGTAACTCTGAACATTTGGTCAAAGGTCCAGTACATAGATACTATAAGGCTTGTTTAAACTGAGTCTATGGCAATTTTGACATTTTTATCCATCCAAGCCACAAGCCTCTTTTAAAGCAGTAGTTGCTTACTGTGGCCCTCCAGATGTTGTTGGGCTGCAGTTCCTATCACCCAGAGCCAGCATATCTTATAATGAAGGATGATGGGTGATGCAATCCAGTAACAATGCAGGGGGCATATGTTGCTTCATCCCCCTTTAAAAATGTGGGTTAAGTGGACTCAAACCAAGAGAGGATTATATGACCTCATACAACATGTCAAAATTCCTGTTTGTCAGTGGGGGGGAAGTTGTAGGAAGAGGAAAGTTAAATCATTAGTGGGAAATGCCTGAATTGCTAGATGTTGTTGGACTGAAACTACCATCTTCTGTCACCTTTGTCTTGGTTGGCTAGGGCTGATGGGAACTACAATATCTGAAAGGACCACACACTCACTATCCATGCTCTGAAGTGCTGTCCACCACATCACTATTTGCCTGGTATATGAAATCAGGGACTTCTGAGGAATTATAGTGATATAAATCAGAGCATTTCAGAATATCCATTTTGTGGATCAAGCTGTTATACTTTAATACCAAAGCTGAGATCGGTGATAGGATAAATCTTTTTCTGAAAGGATTAAGTTGTATTACTGATTTTTCTTTTAAACTGTTTGTACAACCTGGCCATTCTTCCTCCTGATATCTCCCTTTTAGCATAAGCATATAAATGTACTGCAGTGGTTACTATAATCTTATCTGATTAAAGTTTCATACAGTTGTCCAATCCTGCCTTGTTTCTTCTATTAAGCCTTTGATATAATCTTGCCATGCTTATATGCTAGTGTAAGATGTTGGGAAACCAAGACCTAATTTTGGGGAATTTATAATTAGCTCAAATGTGAGAGGGAAGTGCCCAATTTCATTTCTGAGATCTTATCAAATTGTCTACCAGAGATGTAAGAGTTCTAGCAGGGAATGACACTAAAACGGACCAAATTCCAATTAAAGTCTAAGATATTTATTAAAACAGCAAGCAAACATCCAAATGTGGCACACACACACACACACACACACACACTAGTAGAATAAGCTGGGAAGAGCGAGAGTGGGGGAGGCAAAGAGGGAAACCAGGATAGAGGGAGATATACTCACACCCAAGAAACTCCTCTGGGCTTCTGGCGAATACAAATGGGTTCCGTGGAAGGGGCATGACCGGCAAGAGAGGGGGTCGTGGGAACTATCTCAGAGCGCAGACCGACAGAGATTCAGCATGCACTCCCAAGGTAGCACAAGGTCTGCTAAAATCCAGGGGTTCTTATAGGGAATTTCTGCCTCCAATAGATGGACAAAGGTTTGATGGGTATACTATTGTTTACTTAAATTTGGGCATAGTCTAAACAACGCATTTGGTTTCAAAACTATCAAGAAAAGGAAGCTAGAGAAGGGGGTGCAATCAAATCTGATCACTGTCTCATCAAGTGTGAGACTAAAGCAAACAAACACCATTAGGTATCTTTTCCAAATAAAGGGATATTCCCAAGGGCAACTCCCAAAACCTGCCTGTCCAGGAAGTCTTTAGTGGTCTTTAAGCAATTTTAGCTTGCTTACCTGACCTTACATCTAGGGGATTATGGCTGCCATCTCCCAAGGGTCAGGCTGGGGTCATAGGGAACTCCACATGGCTAAAATATATAATAAAAATGGAGGATGTCTGCTAACAAAGGAAGTGTAAAAAGAAAAAAAAAGTCAGGACCTGAGAGCAGTGGTGTCTCTAAGAGTTGCAGGGATAACACACTTCACTAGGTGACACCCTAAAAGGGGGTGACACCACTGTTCATCAAACATCTGCTTTGGGGCAGAAACAGACTGTGGCATTCACTTGTGTCCTATTAAAATGCTGAAGAGATGGTGTGAGTGCAGTGAGGCTCAGTGGGAGGAGAAAGGAAAGGTCCCAGGGGTTGTTGTTTTTTAATTAAATTTATATTTAATTTTTAAAAAATGTACATTTATTTTTTTACAATTTTCTTTTAAACATCACCTTTTACCAGATTTTCACTTTGACCACATGAAACTATGTATATGTAAATACACTGGGACTGTGCATATGATATTGGAATTTAAAGATATAGTTTTAATTTTGCTAGTTGTGTATGCCGCAGTTATTGTGATATGCAGGAATTACAATTAATGAGTAACATTAGTACAAACAATATAACTAAGGAGTCTGTAGGGTGTGCTATAGGAGAAGGTCAATGGGGAGGGTGTCACCATGAGTTATCACACCAAGTGACACCAGCCCTAGTGACGGCACTGCCTGAGAGCCAGTGTGGTGTAGTAATTTGAGCATTGGACTAGGACTCTGGAGACCGGGGTTCAAATCCTAGCTCCGCCATGAAACCCAGTGGATGACCTTGGGCAAGTCATACTCTCTCAGCCTCATTGTGACAATGACAAACCTACTCTGAAGAAACTTGCCAAACAAATAAACAAATCCATGATCGGGCCACCTTAGGGTCACCATAAATTGGAAATGATGGGAAGGAAGGCACACAATGACGACAACGACTACAAAAACAACAACACGACCTGGTCCATAGTGCTTAGGGTGCCATGCAGCTTTTCCATTTGTGTGGGTTTTCTGCAAAAAATTGAATTAAGAGTGATGTGAATTTATTTATTTATTTGACTGATACATATTAAAATGTTGACATGCCCCAACTGTTCATACATGTTTAAACCAAAGTGTTAGATTAGAAAAAAAATCCCACACTTAATGTATTTTAAATACTATATTCAAACAAATTCAAAGCTGTATATTGAACTTATTTTTATTACAGTACTCATCTTTAAGCTTTTATAACGTATACTTCGCTTATATTCTTTGTTCCAAAGATGGAGGGGAAGCACTGAAACATTTGCCATGATAATTTTATCGCACCCATGAATTTAATAATCTGCTGCGGTAGTCCATTGCTCTACTTCTTGTATAGTTGAGTGCTTTCACTAAGATCACTACCTGTTTCACTCTCAGTTCCCACAAAATCACTTATCCTTGTTGCAGACTGAGGTAAATCTGTTTCACAGCAATGTGAAAGACATTCCCTTTTGCTGAAGGAGTCTTTTTCTGTGGGCCAGCGAATCATAACAGAATCCAACTTTGTCAGGCGTCCTTGCATAATTTTAGCTAAACAATTTTTTTAAAGGAACAGTAAATTTTTTTGTGGATACATTCAGCTCTAGGACAATTTCCATTTTCCAGTTTTCTCTCCCACTTCATTGCTGAAATGGCCCTACTGTTCTTAACCTCAATAGGTTTATCCATGGTGTAGCAGCCATTTCCTCAAATTTTAATATAGAAACACAGTATCCTCCTTATATTTGTGCCAGAAACAAAGGGCTATACGTGAGAGAATACGCACCACCTGCAAAGAACTAGCCCACATAGACAAGGAACTGCTATCACTCCACCTCAGCATCAGTCAAAAGATGAACAACCAAGACTGGGGCAAAATTGACAGCCTCACCTACAGGAAAATGGAAAAAGGGATGGCAGACCACACAGAAAGACAAAAACAGAAATTCAACAAATGCCAAAAGCACCACCAGAAACCCTCATTGGATAAATCACAGACCATCAATCTCACACAGCGGCAACTTTCATAAGAGGAGACATCCATCCTGGCCAAAGGAGGCAACTTTGCACTAACCACCTCCAGAATCTCTGTTGAAGGCATCATTGCCCAGGTAGAATCTGCACTCC